>CM030361.1:174568199-175168199 GCA_017893485.1 Hemerocallis citrina
GAAGAATTTTCAGGGTTACCCCCGCATCATGATGTAGAATTCAGCATCACTATTCAACCGGAAAGTGCACCCATTTCTAAGGCACCGTATAGGATGGCTCCAGTAGAACAGGATGAGGTAAAACGGCAGATTGAGGAACTATTGAGAAAGGCTTTATTCAACCTAGTGCGTCACCATGGGGAGCACCAGTGCTTTTGGTAAAGAAGAAGGATGGATCGATGAGAATGTGTATCGATTACCGGGAGCTGAATAAGGTCACTGTTCAGAATAAGTACCCTATTCCTCGAATCGATGACTTGTTCGATCGTCTACAAGGAGCAGCTGTTTTCTCCAAAATAGATCTTCGATCAGGATATCACCAAATTTAAGTGAAAGCTGAAGATGTGCACAAAACTGTATTTAGAACTCGACATGGGCATTACGAATTCTTAGTTATGCCATTTGGAGTGACGAATGCACCCACAATCTTCATGGATTTGATGAACAGAGTTCTGAGGCCGTTCATTGATTAGTTCGTCGTGGTGTTTATCGACGATATCCTCGTGTACTCCAAGTCAAAAGAGGAGCACACCGAGCATCTGGCAGCAGTTTTGAAGAAGCTGGAAGAGCAGAAGTTGTATGCCAAGTTATCCAAGTGTGATTTCTAGAAATCTGAAGTGGCATTCCTAGGTCACATACTTTCTAAGGAGAGAGTGGCACTGACCCTCAGAAGATAGAGACAGTGAAAGATTGGGCTAGGGCCTACTACAGTGAACGAAGTCGGAAGTTTTCTTGGGATGACTGGATACTACAGGAGATTCATTCAAGGTTATGCTCAGATAGCTGTGCCGTTTACTGGACTGACCAAGAAGAATGTGAACTTCAAGTGGACTGAGCAATGTGAGGCAAGCTTTCAGGAGTTGAAAGAGAAACTGACTACTGCACCTATTTTGGCTTTGCCTAGAGCAGGTGTTGAGTATGATGTTTACAGCGATGCTTCACATCGTGGGCTTGGTTGTGTCTTAATGCAAGAAGGAAGAGTAATCACTTATGGGTCTAGGCAACTACGACCGCATGAGAAGAATTACCCGACTCATGATTTGGAGTTGGCTGCGATTATCTTTTCCCTGAACCAGTGGAGGCACTACGGGTACGGTGAGAAATTGAACATGTGCACGGACCACAAGAGTTTGAAGTACATATATCAGCAGAGGGATCTGAATTTGAGGCAGCGGAGATGGTTGGAAGTGCTTGAGGACATGCGACCTGAGATCAAGTATCATCCTGGGAAAGCTTATGTTGTTGCTGATGCACTTAGTCGCAAGAGCAGTTTATCCAGTTTGATTACAACTCAGAAGCATCTGATTGAGGAATTAGACCGAGCAGGTATAGAAGTTGTCTTGCAAGGTTTGGGAGCATCTTTGGCTCAGTTGAGGCTTCAGCCTACTTTGAATGCAAGGATCATTGCAAGTCAGGAGGTTGACGCTGATATTTTGGAGATGAAGGAGCAGGGTAGGTGCTGGCAGGTTTCCCGGATTTCAAATCAGGGATGGAGTGCTGTGGTTTGGAGATAGACTATGCGTTCCAAATCAGGCGGACCTGAAAGAGAGTATTCTTCAGGAGGCGCATGCTACTCTTTTGTCGGTACATTCTGGGAGTACTAAGATGTACAAAGACATCAAACAGCATTTCTGGTGGTCAGGTTTGAAGCGGGATGTGGCTGAATTTGTGGCGAAGTGTGAGGTTTGTCAGCAAGTCAAAGCCGAAAATCAGAGACCCGGAGGTCTATTACAACCGTTACCTATTCCGGAATGGAAGTGGGATAACATCAGTATGGATTTCATTATGGGATTGCCCAAGAGTTCTAAAGGCAATGATGCGATTTGGGTTATAGTCGATCGACTAACCAAGTCCGCTCACTTTCTGGCGATGAAACTCACTGCTTCGATGGACAAGTTAGCTGAGTTGTATGTTGGCGAGATCGTCAGGCTTCATGGTGTTCCATCAACTATTGTGTCTGATCGAGATGCGCGGTTTACTTCGCATTTCTGGAGGAGTCTTCAGACAGCTTTGGGTACCAAGACAGATTTTAGCACTGCTTTTCATCAGCAAACCAATGGGCAGACCGAGAGGTCAACCGTATTCTTGAGGATATGCTTCGGTGTTGTATACTAGACTTTGGAGGCAGTTGGAAAAGGCATTTATCTTTGGTAGAGTTTGCCTACGACAACAGTTTTCAGACTAGCATCGGGATGGCGCCGTACGAACCTCTGTATGGCAGGAAGTGCAGGACAACTATTTGTTGGTTTGAAGTTGGGTAGCGTCAGTTGTTTGGTCCTGAGCTTGTGCAGCAAACTTCTGAGAAGATTGATCAGATCAGGAAAAAGTTGGTAGATGCTCAGAGTAGGCAGAAAATCTATGTAGACAACCGGAGAAGGGACCTTGAGTTTGAGGTTGGTGTCTTCGTCTTTCTGAAAGTATTACCTAGTAAAGGTGTGGTTCGATTTGGCAAAGGCGGGAAGTTAGCCCCGAGGTTTATAGGCCCGTACAAGATATTGAAAAGGATTGAGAAGACTGCTTACCGGCTTGAATTACCGGAAGAGTTATCTCAGGTGCACAATGTCTTTCATGTGTCTATGCTGAGAGGGTATATTCCAGATCCGAGTCATCATTTGCCTGAAGTGCCGGAAGGTTTGCAGTTGGACCTGAATTACATCGAGTCTCCTGTCGAGATTGTTGATCGTCGAGAGAAAGTCTTGAGGAATAAGACGATACCGATGGTCAAGGTAGTCTGGAGAAACCATTTGGTTGACGAGGCTACTTGGGAGTCTGAGGAGAGGATGTTGAAGGACTATCCTGAGCTTTTTGCTTGATTTGTATCTTTGTATTCTTTTTGTGCTTGTCATTAGGGTTTGTGTTTTCTCGCTCTTGACTGTAGTTTCGGGGACGGAACTATTCTAAGGAGGGAGTGTTATAATGCCCCGATTTTTCATTTAATGAAAAAAAATTATTTTATTTTGCACGTAGTGTGCACGTGCAATATTTTTGGCAATTACTTTCATTATGATGAGTATAGATATTTATATATGTGCTTTTAATTATTTTTATATAAAGCCCTTCTTTCAATTAAACAAAAAGCATTTTTCTTAAAGCCCAAAATTTAATTCCTTTATTTTATAATTATTATTTTGGCCCAAAAACTAAAGCCCATGAGTTAATTTATTTTAAATTTGTAATGTAGAATACAATTTAAAGATTATTTTATACAAAATATAATGTACAAAAATGGAGACCAAGTTGCATGCACGTGCACTACACATACACGTGCAATAGCACACTTGTGTGGCCGGTTTGGATCTTTTTGGAGGGAATTAAAATTTTCAAATGGAGATCATGCTTGGTGGTTACTTGGTTGTGGGTAGTTAATGCAACTCCTACTTTCATCTTAGCCCTCCATCTTATAACCAATTACTTGATCCTAGCCCTCCATTCCATCAAGATTTTAGTATAAATACCCCCCCCCCCCTTTGTCTTCTTCATGAGAAATCTAATTGAAAAAGATACATTTTAAGTGTGAGTTGAGGGTGAAGGTCGGCATTGCTTCAGAAGGTTTCGGTGGCAAGGAGCAAGGAGGAGAAGTCACATTATCAAACTAGAAGGCCTCGCAGGATTCGTTTACTTCGTCAATAAGGTGGTTGTTTCTCAGGACTTCTAATATAGTAATTATGCTATGGCAATAATGATTGTAACCATGCTTATGAAAAGTAAATTTAAATATATCAAATTGCTCTGCGTTATGCTTATTGTGAAAGATGTGAAGGAATGATAATCAAGTAATGACACTTTAAAAAGAATGTAATTGGCTTGTACAGTCGACCGTCATGTGGACAAGTCGACTGGTACGAGGCGGATGTTTTTCTCATGATTTCTAAATTAGAAGATTTAATTGTGTACATGTATACAAACTGAAGTGATAGAATTATTGCTAAATCCATATCCTCCATGCTGTTTATAATTTAGGAGACATGAACGGATGAAAAAGAACTAGTGATAATTAGAGAACTGGGAATAACCCATACAGTCGACCGGAAATGTAAACAGTCGACTGGTATATTGAAATAAAGTATGTACAGTTCAGAGTTCCATGAAACGAGGTATTTTAATGTGATGTTCTAGTGTGTTAAATTGAGATTAGTATTCATCTCTGCAAGTAAATGATGAGTAAATGAAAGTGCATGCTTAGCATTTCTTTGAGGAAAGAAAACATTAGTTATGTGGAATTTATATGTTGTGATGTTAGTGAACAGATAAGAAATTACATGTTTATGTTAGTATGAATATAATGTAATGTGACAAAATGATGTATGTGAATTGAAGAACAGAAGGGAAGGATGATTCCTTAATTTGAAATTTAACCGGTTCAGTCGACCGAATGCATGAAGCAGTCGACTGAACTGAGCATGAAAAGTGTACAGTTAAATCACCCAGAACAGACGACTGATTTAAATGACAGTCGGCTGTTAAGTGAAAGATATTTTAGACATGGAAAACTGCGGAACAGCTGACAGGCCATGTGCAGCAGTCGACTCTGCCGAGCAGTTATGAAGAACTTTATTTGACTGAACAAGTCGACTGGACTGGCTCCAAGTCGACTGTCCAGAATACTTTTGATATATTAGAAATCTTATTTGGTTTATGATAAAGATTGTGAATCTTATGGTTGATACTGGTAAACTCTATTTGTCTTTGCATGAATTTACATGAAGTGAATCATTGATTTGAATTGTGGGAATTAAATGAATATGAAAGCTAGGAACATGATAAAGAAAATCTGTGAGATTATGAAAATGAATTCATGAGTTGGAAATGCTCAAATTGGAAATTGTGAATTGGAATTGAAACGAAAGAGTAGCTAAGTCTCCTCCGGCATTTGGAAAGAGATGAAATGAAAATTTGAAATGAAAGACCAAGTTTGGTCATGTTGAATGAATGAATAAGTCCGGTTTAGTGGAGAGGCTAACTCTAGAGCTTTGATTTTATTCATGATTCTAAAAAATTAGTACATAGTGGAGATGTAATGAAAGTGAGAGAAAACACAAGTATGAGAACTTGTAGTGCCCCGTTTTCCATATACTGGGAAACCGAGACACGAGCCAGGACCTTTTCATTCAATTAGTCACAATACACAAAAACTAGAAAATTTTAAACTTTTTATTGACACAATACTAGAGGCCGAGTGTTCCCATTAATACAATAAATTACATCAGAGTATACATGAATGTAAAAGATAAACATTGGCCTCTTCACTTGTAGATCACGCCTCAACTAGAGCCCTTCCAATTCGTGATCTTGTATCCACAACCTATTAAAGTGGGGACGTCAGTATTTACTGACGCTTTATGGCTGATAACATAGCAGCGAATCTCCGAAAACAACATATACAAACAGGGTAAAGTATGTCGGTGTAGTTTAAGTGTTCGTGAGTGCTGTGACTAGAATCTAATAAAATGTTAACTAACCTAGGATGCTCCTATTCTAATGCAATGTCAACTAAACTAGGATTCTCATATTCTAATGTCAGCAAGTCTCCGAAAGCAACATGCAGCCCATACTACATGCGCCCCATCTCAAGCCGTTTCTCCATATATAGGGATTTGAACCCGCGTTATGAATTCTAATTGTACACAACATGTTCCTGATAGATACAACATGACTGATGAGGTTGCAGACGTGGTCAAGTCCCACTAATGCAGTCCGCCAGTGGTGTCCATGTTTGCCACTGCTACCCGGCTAATTGGACCTCATCCCAAATCCAAAATCATAGGGTCTCGCAAGTGCAGGGTAGCGCGAAGCCTACCCTGTGGCACCCCTGGGGTCTCGCAAGCGCAGGACTGCACAATGCATCCTGTGGCACCCCAAGCCACAGTATTTCAGGAATTAACAGCACGAGATACGCAACCCGTGCTCCCAACTCGTGAGACGGCACCGTACGTATCCCTTTGACAGGAAGGTACAACCCAATAACACCACCTAAGATCGGCCCCAAAGAAAGGTTTGGTCGTACGGTGCACCCTACTACCAACTCCCCTTCTTCCTGGCAAAAAGGTTAAGTAATGATTTTATAAGTCACCACCCTAATGATATTACTACTCCTACGCAATCTTACATAGTTTCCAACTTAGATTATCATGGTCCAACTCGTGGTCCCTCGATCCAAGACTCTAGTAACGAGGTCTCCCTCACTCATCCCTACCCCTAACTCGGATTCTACCAACACTCTCGGCCCACGATCTACCTACACCAGTTAAGATCCGTCGGTGCCCGAGGTGAGATCTATCTATTTGTTCTAAGGTGGTAGGATGCGGTCTTGCTGGTCGATGACCCCTAGGGTAATTTGAAGACCCTCAACTAGCTTTTCATCAAGCTACAACTATTAAAACTTTTCAACCTTTATTACCTTTAAATGAAAGTGCTCACATGCTATGGTTCCGTCTTAAAGTAGAACCTCACCCGACTAGAGTCCATGGGTTCTTTTCCCAACAACATAAAACATGGGTACATTTCAACATGTAACTAGGATGCTATACTATACCATTCAAGCATGTATGGCTCCTTACTAACATTAACTACAACGAGGTAGTTACTACTACAATTTCAACATGACTCTTTCTTATTACTTAACCTATGGCAATTCAAGCATGGTATGCAATTGTAAGCATCAACCTACAACAACTAATCATGGTATATATGACATAACCATCAACTTAAAACATTCTTAATTATGAATGCGATTTAGCATGCACTTGTAACAATCTTAAGCATGGATAGTTACTACAATCTAAACGTGAGACTTACTACAATTTGAGCATAAGTTACAACTTAGGCTCTGTTTGGTTCAAAGGAGGGGAGGGGAGGGGAGGGAAAGGGAGGGGAGAGATTTAATGAAGACTCTGTTTGGTTCAAAGGAGGGGAGGAGAGGAAAAATAATTATCTTCTTGTTTGGTTCACAAGGGGAGGGAATGGATTTTACAATAAAATTACTTTTATATCCTTCAAAAGGTTATCTTCTTAGTGTTTTCTAGTCCTCACCCTGAACTCACTCTACATCCTAACTTTCTTCATACACTGGAAGCTGGGAGCACACACCAAACAGACACCACGGTGAAAATTTATCGACGATAGCAGTTAGATTTGCTAAGTCTACATCGTGCACAGGTTCATTCTTCACATGCATATAAACTCCTGTGCCTTACTGGAGCAATAGAAGACTAGCTCATAAGAGAAAATCATTGAATATGCATTCAAACTTTTGAAAATAAATCAGTTGCACACCTTCCATCTGAATACTCAAAAATGTAAGGTACTGTTGGTACTGTGGATATGATTCGAGCACCATACTCCTTCAGAAGCAAAAATATCAAAAAATGAGTAACCTTAACTATTCAGACTTAATATGATGTTTCAAAACAAATTATACAGGAACAGTACGACATTCACGTCATTGACACATAGTGCAGCTCAAAATTAATCCATTCCATTCATAGTGCAGCTCAAAACAAATTAATTCATTCCACTCAAATGCAGCTCAAAATTCATGCAATTCATATCAGTCATTAGCATGCATCTCAAAATTGCTGCATTAGAAGTTGACGAAACAAGTATACAAATGGTAATGTAAACTGTCATTACTAGATCTAAGGGATGAACTAGGGTCATGGCTCAATTAGAGACGAGAGATCGGAACAATGATCAATTTTATTGTGCATTGTTTGCATTGTTTGTAGACGAATTTACTTACTCTGATCCATTCGACACATGCAATTTTTTTGCATCAATATGTCATGCAATTCGAATTTGAAAACCCTTTTTATTTGTTTGTTCACTTAATTGCTATGCTAAAAGGGCAATTTAGTCCATTCACATTAAAAAATTAGACATAATTTCTCTCCCCTCCAAATCCCCCCTATATTGGAGGGGAGCCAAAATTCGCTCAGGAGGGGTGTTGCACCCCCCCATTTCCCTCCCCTCCCCTCCTAAAAAATGAACCAAACAAAAAAAGTTTAAAAAAACCCCTCCCCTCCCCTCCCCTCCCCTCCATTCCCCTCCAACCAAACACTCCCTTAAGCATGGATGCTTACTACTTAGAACATGTATCTCCACTACCACCTTAAGCATGGATCTCCACTCCGTAACATGATTAATCACCACAACCCAAGCATGGATATATAACTAGTATGAACATACAACATTCCAAGGCATGGTAGGTATTCTAACATTAATCCTACAACATTCTAAGCATGTATATAGACTTAGCATGGGTATACATCATTCCTAAACATGGTAGGGAATTTTAACCTAAATCCTACAACATTCTAAGTATGTATATAGACTTAGCATGGTATACATCATTCCTAAACATGGTAGGAAATTTTAACATAAATCCTACAACATTCTAAGCATGTATATAGACTTAGCATGGTATACATCTTTCCTAAACATGGTAGGGAATTTTAACATAAGTCCTACAATATTCTAAGCATGTATATAGACTTAGCATGGTATACATCTTTCCTAAACATGGTAGGAAATTTTAACATAAATCCTACAACATTCTAAGCATGTATATAGACTTAGCATGGTATACATCATTCCTAAACATGGTAGGAAATTTTAACATAAATCCTACAACATTCTAAGCATGTATATAGACTTAGCATGGTATACATCTTTCCTAAACATGGTAGGGAATTTTAACATAAGTCCTACAACATTCTAAGCATGTATATAGACTTAGCATGGTATACATCTTTCCTAAACATGGTAGGAAATTTTAACATAAATCCTACAACATTCTAAGCATGTATATAGACTTAGCATGGTATACATCTTTCCTAAACATGGTAGGAAATTTTAACATAAGTCCTACAACATTCTAAGCATGTATATAAACTTAGCATGGTATACATCTTTCCTAAACATGGTAGGAAATTTTAACATAAGTCCTACAACATTCTAAGCATGTATATAGACTTAGCATGGGTATACATCATTCCTAAACATGGTAGGGAATTTTAACATAAGTCCTACAACATTCTAAGCATGTGTATAGACTTAGCATAGTATACATCATTCCTAAATATGGTAGAGAATTTTAACATAATCCTACAACATTCTAACATAGATAGAACATAACATAAAAGTTGCTACAACTAGTCATGGATAGTTACCTTACTTAAGCATGAGTATCTACTATGTTTTAAGCATGAATATCATTATCCATTAACTAAGCATGAATATGAATACCTACTAACTCAAGTATGAATGTATTTAAGCATGGCATTTTTTTTATCATCTAAGTATGGATAACTAGTTACTAGCTATTACAAGGACCATTTATCTTTCCTTCTTTCTTTCTTTCTTTATGATCTACAATTACACATAATGAGTTACAACCTACTTATCATTTCCTTCTTTTTCCTTCTTCTTTTGTAACCAAAAGTTAGCATTTCGAGTAGAGAGCAAAAAGAAAAAGATTTATTTATTGAGTACACAATCTTCAGTGCATATAATAATTCATTATGCTTATGTCAAGTTCTTGTTGAGTTCTACATCCCAATGGGTATGTACACACATATGCATATGTTCATGTCAAGTTGTTCATTCAACAACACAATCAACTCCACCATTCATACCATTGTTCCATATGCTTAGTGAAATAGTCCAAGTAGTTAGTTCTTTTATTAGTCAAAACAATAGCTACTAACCATTCCTTCTTATGTGTTCCATTAAAGTTCTTATCATTCTTTTCTCCTTTTTTTTTTTGGTGTTTATGCTACAACATATAAGATATGAACAACATCCTACTACACCACTACAAAACATTCACACAAATAGAACAAAAACAAACAAGGAAGATAAGAAGAAGAAGGAACACCAAAACAACAATTCAAACAAACAAACAACCAAAAGAGAAACCCCCACATTCTTTTCTTGTAGGAAGGACTTGCTAGCACTCCTACTCTTTCTCCTAAGCTCTTAGAACTCCTACTAAACCTACAAAGAAAAACTCTCAAGTTAGTAGTTCACTCATTCTTTTTCTTCCTTTCTTTTTGTCTTTCTAAAATGAGACAAAGGTGGAGGGAGGGGTATTTATAGGTGGAGAGTGCAAATGTGCACACACACAATAGCACAAACCCCCCCCCCCCCCCATATATTGGGGCCAGTTTCTACTAGGGAAGGAGTGGATGAGGTGGAGGTATGGTGAGGGTATGGTGCTTAGGTGAGGTGGAGGGTGATGTGGAAGAGAGAGAGTTCTAGAAGAATTCCTTAATCCCTTGTGTCTTTTAACCCTAGGTTTAACTATCCAACAATTCCTAATTATCAATTAGGTTGTCATGGCTAAAAGATAACTCTACATGAAAGAAAATAAAAATAATCAAGGAGTTGAATATTAATAAAATAATATTATTAATAGTCGATCGGGATATTACAATACTCCCTCCTTAGAATAGTTCTGTCCTCAGAACTGTACTAAGTGGGGCGAGGAGAAAACAACGATACTCAAAATAACTCGGGAAAAGAGAGCTTCATCTGGCTTTCCGTCTCCCAAGTGGCTTCTTCCACGAACTGGTTCCTCCAAAGAATCTTGACCATCAGAATAGTCTTGTTTCTTAGTACTTTATCCCGACGATCGATGATTTTCACCGGTCGCTCCTTATATGTAAGGTCTACTTGTAGGTCTTCAGGGACATCTGGCAGCTGATGACTAGGATCTGGTACATATTTCTTTAGCATTGAAACGTGGAACACATCATGTACCTGGGATAATTCGGTTGGTAGATCTAGTTTGTATGCCATCTTTCCGATCCTCTTCAAAATCTGGTAGGGTCCAATATACCTTGGTGCTAGCTTGTCGTCTCTTCCGAATCTGACCACTCCCCTTGTAGGTGAGACCTTCAGAAATACCGAATCACCTTCCTCGAATTCTAGGTCTCGCCGGCGGTTGTCAGCATAGCTCTTCTGTCTGGTTTGTGCTGCTTGCATCCTTTTTCTGATTAGTTCGATCTTTTTGGATGTTTGTTGCACTATTTCAGGTCCGAACATTTGTCTTTCACCTACTTTAAACCAGCACACAGGGGTCCTACACCTCCTTCCATACAACGCTTCATATGGAGCCATCCCAATACTTGCTTGATAGCTGTTATTATATGCAAACTCTACCAATGCTAAATGTTGTTCCCAGCTCCCTCCGAATTCCATTATGCACGCCCTCAGCATGTCCTCAAGAATTCTGTTAACTCTTTCTGTCTGCCCATCCGTTTGCGGGTGGAAAGCTGTGCTAAAATCTGGTCTCGTTCCCAAGGCCTCTTGCAGACTCCGCCAAAATTGGGACGTAAAACTGGCATCCCGGTCGGAAACGATTGACACTGGCACCCCATATAGCTTTACAATGCCTTCTATGTAGACCTCTGCTAGCTTTTCCACCGACCAAGTCGTCTTTACTAGAAGGAAATGTGCGGTCTTTGTCAAGCGGTCCACTACTACCCTAAATTGAGGCGTTCCCCTTTGAACTTCTGGGCAGTCCTGTGATGAAATCCATGCTGATGTTCTCCCATTTCCACACTAGAATGGGTAGTGGCTGTAGTAGACCTCCTAGTCTCTGGTTTTTCGCCTTGACTTTCTGGCATGTAAGGCATTTGGCCACAAACTCTGCCACATCTCGCTTCATTCCAGTCCACCAAAAATGTTGTTTTATATCCTTATACATCTTTGTGCTCCTTGGGTGAACTGTGAGTAAGGTGGAGTGTGCTTCCTTCATGATATCTTCCCGCAATTCGTTGATTCTTGGCACACACAACCTGCTCCCAAACCAAAGCGACCCTTCCCTTATACTGAACTCTGAGGCTTTTCCTTCGTTGACTAGCCGCTTTTGTGCTTCAATCTCTGCATCCCCCCATTAAGCCTTCTTGACTTGGTCATTCAGACTTGGGTGTAATTCTAGATTTGCCAAAATGGTGCTTAAATCTTGAACAACTAGTTCAATGCCGGCTTGTCTGATCTCGTCTTTTAGCTCTCGTCTTATCACAGTGAGCATGGCTAAAATTCTTTTTCTGCTGAGCGCATCGACCACGACATTGGCCTTTCCTGGGTGATATAAAATTTTTGGTCTTATGTCTTCCAGAACCTCCAACCATTGCCATTGCCTGAGATTCAAATCCTTTTGCTGGTAGATATACTTCAGGCTTTTATGGTCGGTAAACATTTCCACCTTCGATCCATAGACATAGTGCCGCCACAATTTCAAAGCAAAGATTATCGCAGCCAATTCCAAGTCATGTGTCGGGTAATTCTTCTCATGTGGTCGAAGTTGCCTCGATCCGTATGCTATGACCCTTCCTTCTTGCATCAGAACACATCCGAACCCCAAAAACGAAGCATCACTGAAGATTACATATCCCTTATCTGGTTGAGGCAGAACCAAAATTGGTGCATAAATCAATTTGTTCTTCAGCCCCTGGAAACTATCTTCACACTTCTCAGTCCAATCAAAACTCATGTTTTTCTTGGTCAGGGCGGTAAGTGGTACGGCAATTCTGGCATAGTTCTGGATGAACTTTCTGTAGTACCCTGTCATGCCTAAAAAGCTTCTGACCTCCTTCACAGTTCTCGGTTGAGGCCAATCTCTTACTACCTCTATCTTCTGCGGGTCTGTAGCCACTCCCTCCTTAGAAAGGACATGGCCCAAGAATGCCACTTCTGACTTCCAGAATTCACACTTTGTCAGTTTGGCATATAGCTGATGTTCTCGTAGCTTGGCCAATACTGCAGTTAGATGCTCAGTATGTCCCTCTTCTGTTTTTGAATATACCAAGATATCGTCTAGGAAGACAACCACGAATGAATCGATGAACGGTCGCAAGATGCGGTTCATCATGTCCATGAAGATTGCTGGGGCGTTTGTCAGCCCAAATGGCATTACTAAAAACTCGTAATGACCGTGCCGAGTTCGGAACACAGTCTTGGGTATATCTTCTTCTCTGACCCGAACTTGATGATAGCCTGAACGCAAATCAATCTTTGAAAATACAGCCGCTCCCTGAAGCTGATCAAACATGTCATCGATCCTGGAAATGGGGTACCGGTTCCGAATAGTGACCTTGTTCAACTCCCGATAATTGATGCACATTCTCGAGGTTCCATCTTTCTTCTTTACTAGTAGCACAGGTGCTCCCCAGGGTGAGGTGCTTGGCCTGATGAATCCTTTCTGTAGCAGTTCTTCAATTTGTTCCTTTACTTCCCTCTGCTCTACTGGCACCATCCGATATGGTATTTTCGACACTGGTGCGCTGCCTGGCTGGATAGTAATGCTGAACTCAACATCCCTATGCGGTGGGAGTCCAGGTAATTCTTCTAAAAATACGCGGGAAAATTTTTGTACGATTGGTATTGCCTTGACTTTACTTGGCACTCGTACCCTAGTTGCAGCTGCAAGAATTTCCGCATTCTGCCTCTTCTTTCTTTGGAACACAAGCTCCGGTCCTCCGGATGGGGTAATGGTTACCCTCTTCTCTTTGCAATCGATGCTAGCCCTATGCCTGGACATCCAGTCCATCCCGATAATCACGTCTGTCCCTACAAATCCCAACTCTAGCAAGTCTATACTCAGGGTCTCCTCGCCAATCAGGAGATTGCATCCCTTGTAGCATGAATTTGCAGGGAGGGTTGCTCCCGATGGGGTACCTACCAACAAAACTGATTCCGGAGTTGCCTCCTGGGTGCATTTCAGCTTCTTAGAGAATGCTCCAGACACAAAAGAATGCGATGACCCACTATCAAATAAAACAGTTGCCTGGATTTCATTTATATTAATCCAACCTGCTTACAAAAGTGGTTACATCAATACTATCTTATACCAAATATTCAAAATACTACAAGAGCTTAGTCATATTTCTTCACCTACCGGTGATGACTCCCTCGTCTTCATCGGCGTCTTCCTCTGTGAGTGCAAATACTTTCCCTCGGCGGTTTATCCCCTTTATTTTTGCCCTCGAAGTTGGCCCATCGTTGCCCCTCCGTAGTTGGGGACAGTCTGGCCGAACATGGCCAACCTTCCCGCAATTGTAACAGGAGCGGGCATCATTCTGAGGGTTCCTATTCTTGGGGCATTGGTTCCTGAAATGCCCTGGCTCGCCACATGTGAAACAGTTCCCTGTCTTGGTGTTGCTGGGGTTGCTAACCTTCTTCTGAAATTTTTGGTTTCCACCCTGGCTTCTGAATCCTGACGCTGGTGCATGCCTCTTTCCCTTGTTCCACCTTCCAGTAATTTCTTGTAGTTCAGGCCTTTTATTCATGTCTAACTCCAACGTAGCTGCTCGACGGACTAGCTTCTCGAACCTCCGGATGCAAAACGGTATCATCTTGGTTCTAAGTGCGGGCCTAAGTCCTTGCTCAAACCTCTTGGTCTTTTTGACTTCATCTTGTACCATTTCCGGCGCATAGCGGGAAAGCTGGGTGAACTTGGTCTCGTATTCTCGAACCGTCATGCTTCCCTGCTTTAGGTTGTGGAACTCCATGGCTTTCTCCTCTTGCACGTCCAGCGGAAAATAGTGTTGCCTGAATTCTGCTAGGAAATCCACCCAGGTAATGGGCCCTTCGCCCATGCCTCTTTTTACTGATTGCCACCAGACTCCGGCGTCTTTTTCTAGAAGAATGCTGGCCAATCTGACCTTGCTGTCCTCTGGCGTCAACATCACCTCAAACACTGTCTCGACTTGACGAATCCAGTCGTCAGCCGCTGTCGGGTCTGCCTTGCCTTCAAAAATGGGCAGCCTCATCCTTCGGAATGATTCGACCATCTTAATGGGGTCGGTAGCTGCTGCTCCCCGGTTACCTCTGGGTGCTCCTGGTTGCTGCACATTATTTCGGCTCGCTTCTGTGAGGTCACCCAAGGCCTGGTACATACGAGCGAATTCTGTCTCTAAATCAAGACCTATGTCATTGCCTCCACTACCTTTGCCTTCCAAATTGTCGGTCCTACCACTCCTGGTTCTGTGAGACATTTGGTAGAAAAGAGCAACGGAATACACAGGGCATCATAATTGTCATATAAAAATAATAGTAATAACAACAATAATAACATCACTACAAACGATACTCGATTTCCCGGCGTTTTTTTGCGTCTTTGCCAGCGTTCTTTTATGCCGGTGAAACCTTCACCGGCGTTTATAATAGCGCCGGTCCAAATGCCGCCGAAACGAGCATCGCGGAAAGGAAGGGGTCTACACCGGCGGTGTCACTGGACGCCGGTAAATATAACAACTACACCGGCGGCCATAAAACGCCGGTGTATGGGGGTCTCTGAGTGCCGTTCTTTACCCCCAATATACATTCACCGGCGGCCACCAACCGCCGGTATTTATCGATTCACCGGCGTTTCTATAAGTGCCGGTGTAGAACGAAAGTATACCGGTGGTCATAGACCGCCGGTGTATATACATTCACCGGAGGCCATCAACCGCCGGTATTTATCCATTCACCGGCGTTTCTATAAACGCCGGTGTAGAACGAAAGTATACCGGCGGTCATAGACCGCCGGTGTATGTGCGTTTATGAGTGCCCGGTTTTCCCTACTTACAAGCACCGGCGTAACCAAAAAACGCCGGTGTAGTTAGGTTCACCGGCGTTTTATAAAATGCCGGTGTTTCTTGGTGCCGTTACAGCTAGCGACATACACCAGCGTGTGTGGGAACGCCGGTATATCGCACACTGCAACTAATTCATTAGATAGACCGGCGTTTTACAAAACGCCGGTCTAGCTATGCCCATTTGTTTTTCATGCTCCGGTTTTCCGTTCGATTTCAATTCACAGTTTCATTTACAAAACCTGTAAACTAATTCACAACTGATTCAACCAATTTCGTTGCATATTACTGCGCAAATCACAACCAAACACAAGAATAATTAAAAATAATAAAGTTTCACACGTGTCATATCAACGTCCAAATTCACTGCAAAATTAACAGTGTCATAATTAACAAATTAATATAGTGACGAACATCCCAAATATTCAAACAAACCAGTCTGACAAATATCCCAAATATCCCAAATTAACAGTCTGACATAACTCTCATAAAAAAAAAACAGTCTGACATAACAACATCAAGGAGGACATAAGAACAACAACCATACAGCAAGAAGGACATAAGAACAGCAAGGAGGACCGCAGATTCATACCCCTCGAGTAGCTTCAGTTCCGATCATCAGAATTTCCTTCATCTAGGCGACCGCTTTGTGAAAAAAAAACAATAGTTTAATTCAACAGTAGACCACAATACAGAATATACATATTTTTTGCACTTGCAAAAAGATCTACCTGTATCTTAAATTATAAGATCAAAGTGCCAATTGCAAATGGAATTGTTAATGATATATAGAGAGGTAAAATAATTACATTGCAATGCTAAAAATCTAGTACTTAATTTTGTTTTTAAATATATCTAAAACAACAAAACAAATGAAAATTCAGTATCTAACTTGAAACCTTAATATTCTCCTCTGATTGGGAATATCCACTATCTAAAACAGTAAAACAAATGAAAATTCAGTATATAAGCATGTCTTTCATGGATTGTTCAGATAATCCATGAAACTATCATCGTAGAAGGAAACCAAATATAAGAAAAATAAGAAAAATAAGATAGGGCTCATATCAAGTGTATTTTTAGGGAACTGTCATCGTAGAAGGAAACCAAATATAGAAGCCAGAAATGGAAACAGAAAGAAGAATGGTAGAGACTTTGAATACACCAGGCTAACATAGCGGCATTTTCCTCATCTCTCTCTCATCCCTTGTTTCCCTTCAGCACACGAACACAAAGAGACATCAGCAACAACAGCAAGAGCGACAAGAACAACAATAATAATAAATTATTATGAACAAGATGTCTCTATATGGGTTTCCAGATCTCCACTCGAGCCCTCTCTTTCTAATCACAGCCCAATTAAGAACATAGACAACAGCCACTAAACAATCCAATCACAGCCCAATCAAAATTTGCCAAAGATGGCAATCAGCTTCATTAACAGTATCTGAAAATGAAAATATCCATTATCTGAGCATATATGTTGCTCTACTAATTCTTTAGCCAAACTAAATCTAAAACCCAATTGTTGTGCATATCTGGAGGATTTTGGCATACTGCAGCTATAGCATCCTCAGTTCACAGTGAACCCATTTTGGTTAAAAAAACATGTCAAGCTGATAATCAGATGCATGAAATCAGCTTCATTAACAGTAAAAGAAGCTGAGGATGCTAGCAGCATACTTAGTTTGGAAGTGTACCCATTTTTTGTTAAAAAATCATGCCAAAGATGTCAATCAGCTTCATTAACAGTATCTGAAAATGAAAATTTCCATTATCTGAGCATATATGTTGCGCTATTAATTCGACTGCCCAACTAAATCTAAAACCCAATTGTTGTACATATCTGGAGGATTTTGGCATACAGCTATACCATCCTCAGTTCACAGTGAACCCATTTTGCTCAAAAAAACATGCCAAGATGACAATCAGATGCATGAAATAAGCTTCATTAACAGTAAAAGAAGATGAGGATGCTAGCAGCATACTTAGTTTGGAAGTGAACCCATTTTATGTTAAAAAATCATGCTTAAGATGGCAATCAGCTTCTCTAACAGTATCTGAAAATGAAAATTTCCATTATCTGAGCATATATGTTGCTCTACTAATTCTTTAGCCCAACTAAATCTGCATCCCAATTGTTGTACATATCCGGAGGATTTTGGCATACAGCTATAGCATCCTCAGTTCACAGTGAACCCATTTTGGTCAAAAAAACATGCCAAGATGACAATCAGATGCATGAGATAAGCTTCATTAACAGTAAAAGAAAATGAGGAATGCTAGCAGCATACTTAGTTTGGAAGTGAACCCATTTTATGTTAAAAAATCATGCCTAAGATGGCAATCAGCTTCTCTAACAGTATCTGAAAATGAAAATTTCCATTATCTGAGCATATATGTTGCTCTCCTAATTCTTTAGCCCAACTAAATCTGCATCCCAATTGTTGTACATATCCAGAGGATTTTGGCATACAGCTATAGCATCCTCAGTTCATAGTGTACCCATTTTGGTCAAAAAAACATGCCAAGATGACAATCAGATGCATGAGATAAGCTTCATTAACAGTAAAAGAACATGAGGAATGCTAGCAGCATACTTAGTTTGGAAGTGTACCCATTTTTTGTTAAAAAATCATGCCTATGATGGCAATCAGGTTCTCTAACAGTATCTGAAAATGAAAATATCCATTATCTGAGCATATATGTTGCTCTACTAATTCTTTAGTCCAACTAAATCTAAAACCCAATTGCTGTACATATCCGGAGGATTTTGGCATACGTACCTATAGCATCCTCAGTTCACAGTGAACCCATTTTGGTCAAAAAAACATGCCAAGCTGACAATCAGATGCATGAAATAAGCTTCATTAACAGTAAAAGAAGATGATGATGCTAGCAGCATACTTAGTTTGGAAGTGAACCCATTTTTTGTTAAAAAATCATGCCAAAGATGGCAATCAGCTTCATTAACAGTATCTGAAAATGAAGATATCCATTATCTGAGCATATATGTTGCTCTACTAATTCAGTAGCCCAACTAAATCTAAAACCCAATTGTTGTGCATATCCGGAGGATTTTGGCATACAGCTATACCATCCTCAGTTCACAGTGAACCCATTTTGGTCAAAAAAACATGCCAAGATGACAATCAGATGCATGAAATAAGCTTCATTAACAGTAAAAGAAGATGAGGATGCTAGCAGCATACTTAGTTTGGAAGTGAACCCATTTTATGTTAAAAAATCATGCCTGAGATGGCAATCAGCTTCTCTAACAGTATCTGAAAATGAAAATATCCATTATCTGAGCATATATGTTGCTCTACTAATTCTTTAGCCCAACTAAATCTAAAACCCAATTGTTGTACATATCCGGAGGATTTTGTTATACAGCTATACCATCCTCAGTTCACAGTGAACCCATTTTGGTCAAAAAAACATGCCAAGATGACAATCAGATGCATGAGATAAGCTTCATTAACAGTAAAAGAAAATGAGGATGCTAGCAGCATACTTAGTTTGGAAGTGTACCCATTTTTTTTGTTAAAAAATCATGCCAAAGATGGCAATCAG
Source organism: Hemerocallis citrina (assembly GCA_017893485.1). Classification (NCBI taxonomy): domain Eukaryota; kingdom Viridiplantae; phylum Streptophyta; class Magnoliopsida; order Asparagales; family Asphodelaceae; genus Hemerocallis; species Hemerocallis citrina. The sequence goes on from CM030361.1 coordinate 174,587,396, forward strand.
CTTCATTAACAGTATCTGAAAATGAAAATTTCCCTTATTTGATCATATATGTTGCTCTACTAATTCTTTAGCCCAACTAAATCTAAAACCCAATTGCTGTACATATCCAGAGGATTTTGGCATACGTACCTATAGCATCCTCAGTTCACAGTGAACCCATTTTGGTCAAAAAAACATGCCAAGCTGACAATCAGATGCATGAAATAAGCTTTATTAACAGTAAAAGAAAATTAAGGTGCTAGCCGCATACTTAGTTTGGAAGTGTACCCATTTTTTTGTTAAAAAATCATGCTAAAGATGGCAATCAGCTTCATTAACAGTATCTGAAAATGAAAAATTCCATTATCTGAGCATATATGTTGCTCTACTAATTCAGTTAACCCATTTTGGTCAAAAAATGTGCCAAGAAGACAATCAGATGCATGAAATAAGCTTCTTTAACAGTAAAAGAAAATGAAAATTTCCAGCATATAATCATTTATGTTTCTCTATTAATTCTTCATTGATGTTTGTGGCTCCAAAACAAATTTTTATTGGGCTTTGAATGGAGATTGTAGTCATAGATCAATTCTTCATTGAAGAAAAATACGAATAGGGCTCATATCAAGTGTAATTTTAAGGAATTGTCATCGTGGAAGGAAACCAAATATAGAAGCCAGAAAGAGGAATGGTAGAGAATGAGGATACACCAGGCTAACATAGCGGCATTTTCCTCATCTCTCTCTCATCCCTTCTTTCCCTTCAGCACACGAACACATAGAGACATCAGCAACAACAGCAAGAGCGACAAGAACAACAATAATAATAAATTATTATGAACAAGATGTCTCTATATGGGTTTCCATATCTCCACTCCAACTCGTCTCTTTCTAATCACAGCCCAATTAAGAACAATTGTTCACAGTCACTGTTAAAGAAACATATATGCTCAGATAATGGAAATTTTCATTTTCAGATACTGTTAAAGAAGCTGATTTCATGCATCTGATTGCCATCTTTGGTATGATTTTTTAACCAAAATGGGTTCACTGTGAACTGAGGATGCTATAGCTATATGCCAAAATCCTCCGGATATGTACAACAATTGGGTTTTAGATTTAGTTGGGCTAAAGAATTAGTAGAGCAACATATATGCTGCTCAGATAACAAAAATGGGTTCACTTCCAAACTAAGTATGCTGCTAGCATACCAAAATCCTCCAAATCAGTACAACAACACGGCTGAACAAACCTTGTTTGCAGGTCATACTATGTCATCTAAGCATGTTATGTGCCAAAGTGGGGTTGGTCATACAATGCATGAACGACACGTATTAGTTGTTTGTGAGTATGCAATAGGGTGCAGCTATGAACAGGGCTCATATCAAGTGTAGTATTACGAACTGTCATCGTGGAAGGAAACCAATTTAATATAGAAGCCATATATGGAGCCAGAAAGAGGGATGGTAGAGAATGAGGATACACCAGGCTAACATAGCGGCATTTTCCTCAACTCTCTCTCATCCCTTCATTCTCTTCAACACACGCACACAAAGAGACATCAGCAACAACAACAAGAGGGGGTTGGTCCAACAATAAGTATAGATTATAATAAACGAGATGTCTCTATTTGGGTTTCCAGATCTCCACTCCACTCCTTTCTTTCTAATCACAGCCCACTTAAGAAACATAGACGAAATGCTTATAGACGACAGCCACAATGCAGACTCACAAACACTAGTACGTGTTTTTCATGCATTCAAGACCATTATCTCTTTAAAAATACCAATTTAAAGACTTACCGAGGGTGCGACTTGGGATTGCTGCCCTATTAAATGGGCCATTTGTTCTTGTAGGAGTGCAACTTGTGCCTTTAATGAAGTCATCTCCTCGTCCCGATTGGCACTTGAACTAGATTCACTCCGTCCGAATAGCCGCGAGGGGGTTGGTCCTAGCCCCATACCACGGACACGTCCATGCCTCTCCTTTCTCCTAACCTCAGTCAAGGCAACTCTCTGCCGGGTACGCCAATCTGTGGGTGCCGCCGTAGGGTTAGAATCTGAAGCGGAAGAGATTTCATCATACCTTCTCCGAGCGTTAGTCTGTAAAAGGACATAACAATCAGAGTTAAAAGCAGATGAGATTTTGACTACTCATTAGATATTAGTTCACAAATTACCAGAATCCGTGCTGCCTCAGGGCTCGCATACGTCCCATCCTTCGATTTGTGGGTGGCATCGAAAAAGTCAATGTCGCCAAACTCCGTAGGACCCCCCAAATCTTCTTCCTATATATTAGTAAGATGAAATGGTTATAAACAAATAACTGTAAGTAAAAAATGTTCAATACGATTGCGCCTACCAATTCTTCCCGAACTAGAGCAAAGCTCTGTGTACCAGCAGTGTGCAACACTAGCTGCTTTAACCGACTGGCAACACCCACCTCCGCCCTTTTCTGTACATGCCACAATGAAGTTAGAAGAAAAATTCATTAGAGTAGCCATACAACCACATACTCATTAGATTTTTGTGCCTTTAATGTAAATACATGACCGATCGCCGAACTCCAGTAGTGCACAAGGAATTGCCAATCTGAAGGCTCCACATTTTCTGGCACATCCCTTGCATTCTCCGCCTCTGAAAGGTCTTTGTCAAAATACCTCGCCTTCAAGTCACTCTTGTAGTCCCTCCACTTTTTGGAGAGTGACTTTTCAACCCAAGGCGTAAGGGAGTCGGCGAACGAGAAGTATTGCTGCAAATTTATTACCCATCACTAAAAATACATATTTCAATAATATATTTGCACCTACCAATTATTTATTTTAGATGGAAAATACCTTGATTGTCTCTATAGCAGTGGCCTTTTTCGTGGTTGGCACCTTCGGTCAACTCTCGTATGACAAAGGAACTATCCGGGGGTTCCTTGCTATAACCCCAATAAAGGAAAAAAATTTGCTGGCGTTATCGCCAACCGGTTGCCCGACACCGTTTACCTCCACCACAATCCTTTCGTCATTCTTAAGCCTCCAAATATTCGTCATCTTAGTGCGCCCACGATGTTTTTTGACTGTGGGCGGCGTGCTACCCTCACCCTCATCTGTTTGACTGCCACTATTATGTAGTGGCTGCTCATCTCCATGGCTCTCGTTGCCATCATTTATATTTACCCTCTTTCCACGCCTCGGCATGTTGTACCTGTCAAGGATTCAATAATTTCCTTAGAGATGCAAATTTAATTAATAACAATTTTATAATAACTATCATAAAATTTGTACTTTAGTAGGACTAACAAACCAAGATAATTATAAAAAAATTAATTAAATGAGATTTGTAACAAATTAAATTACAATGATAGTTTGGTTCAAATGACACTAAGCATAGTTTAATGTAAATAACACCAAGCAGTAGAAAATAGAAAGATAATTAAACCGGTGTATTAAATTCACAATGAACATGTTCGGAATTATAGACATAATATTACAACAAGATTTAAGACACGAAAATTACAGACATATAATATTGAGATTGAAAATCAAGTAAACTACAATACGACATCTTCCAATACATCGCCCTCTTCTCGATCCTTGCGGAGCCAAGTCCCGCAAATTCCACCGTCGGTTGTGTTTACATCAAACACAGGAAACTCAGAAGCAATGTAACTGTTCATGACTTCACCGTCTTCATCTTCTGAAGTATCGCCCAGTTGGAATACATCTCTTGGTTGCATAGTGAGAGCCACATACGATTTTGGCAGGGTTGGATCTTCAATGTAGAACACTTGTTGCACTTGGGATGGAAACACAAATGGCTCATGGCTAATGTGTGTACCGATGTGAATCAATTTTGAGAAGTTTACAACTGTGAAGCCAAACTTATCCTTGTTGTTAGCAAAATTCCTATCAAACTCAGCCCAATCCCCACGAAATAAGACAACACAGATATGACCAAAATAATTCAACTCAATGATATCCGTGAGTACTCCATAGTAGTCGAGATCTCCATCTACAGACCTCGTGTCCGATTTGGAAGCATAACTTCTAGTCTTAGACGTCACTACCATTCCACTATTTTAAGACTTCAAATTACATTCACGATCCTTAGTACAAAATTTAAAACCATTGAATATGTATCCTCCGTATCTTTTGACCATCTTATAGGGACCGTTGGCAAGTACTTGTATTTAGAGGACACACCTTCAGGACCCAAAGAATGTACCTATTTTGCGCAAATCGTATCAGCACCATAGAAAATGTAGATATAATGAAGATTAACTTGCATAACTGTAATTCACCTACATGAGATTCAAACCACTTATGAAATTTTTCATTCATCAACTTGTTTTGTTCATGTGGTGGTAGTCTTCTTGGTCTAGCCCTTCGTTTGATGTCCCTGACAAATTCGCTAAAAAACAAGCAATTGAAATAAGGAATAACAAAAGTAAGTTAATATCGAACTCCGCGGTTTTCACTGTATTCGATTTAAATTCAAAAACAACTTACTTTCGAAATGGTTCCACTGATGCATGGTGGTCTAGCACATATCGATGTGTCTGTTCCCACGCTAAGTTATCTAGCTCAAATGCATCATGTTTACCAACAGTAGTGCCAGCGGTATCAAAAAGATATTGAGCACCATCAATGTTGAAAATGTCTGGATTTCTACGTGGTCTACTCGAAGATGTCTCCACACCCGGCAAATACCTGGAAAAAAATGTGAACACTCCTCTGATAGATATCCCTGAGCTATTGACCCTTCAGGATATGTTCTATTTTTAACATAACCCTTTAGCCGGTATAGGTACCTGAACATGTACAATTAATGAATTAGAGCGGATTAGGGGTTAAAAGAAATGAGCTTTTGAAAATTCAATTTTGTAAGATGAATGAATTCTTTTACCTCTCAATGGGGTACATCCACCGATAGTGAACAGGACTGCCGATTCTGGCTTCACCAGCAAGGTGGATTATCAAGTGAATCATTATAGTGAAGAACGATGGAGGAAATATCATCTCCATTTTACTAAGTGTCAATGCCGCCTGCTGTTCCAATTGGTCAATATCTTCAACACGAAGCATTCTTGAGCAAATACCTTTATATATGCTACAAAGATCTTTCAGGACAGTAGTGACTTGCTCACACATTGAAGACCTTAGGGCCACAAAAAGGAGATCCTGCATTAGGATGTGGTAGTCGTGTGACTTTAGACCCTGAAGCTTCTTCTCTTTAAAGTTGACACATCTTGCTATGTTAGAAGAATAGCCATCAGGAACTTTAAGTTCCAGTAGTACTTTGCAAAACAATTCCAACTCCGATTTTGACATTGAATAGATTGCAGGAGGTAGGAGTACTTTCCCGTTCGGTAATTCTTCTGGGTGCAACTCATGTCGGATGCCCATTGACTTCAAATCAAGTCGGATCTTGAGATTGTCCTTTGTCTTCCGGTCATCTCCTATAACTGTTCCTATACAATTTTCACCAATATTTTTTCCGATATGCATCACATCTAAATTATGTCGCAATAAGTTGAATTCCCAATACAGCAACTTGAAGAAAATACTCTTCTTCTTCCATGCACCTAAACTCGTCATGTTTTGATCCTCATCTTCGCCACATAGATCGGTCCCTCACCTTGCTCCGGCCTTGCCCTTTTCTTGCCCTTTGTCCTGACTTCTGGTTCTTTTCCATACTTGAATTGATGACCATCTACCCGCCTTAAAATATCTGAACCAGAAGAAGATCCAGGAGCATGTTCCCACTCGTCGGTACCATCAAATGTCTCTGTCTCTGCCCGAAATATATGTGTGTCAGGCAACCATCTTCTATGACCCATATAGCAAAACTTTCTGCCATTGTACAACCACCTTGAACTAGTTTGGTCAACACAACATGGACATGCATAACGTCCTTTAGTACTATATCCAGATAAATTTGCATATGCTGAAAAATCATTGATTGTCCAAGACAACACGGCCCGAAGAGAAAATGTTTCTTTAGCCACAGCATCATAGGTTGGAACACCCACCCACAATTTCTGAAGTTCATCTATTAACGGTTGTAGGTACACATTTATATCATTTCCAGGACCTTTCGGTCCAGGAACTATCATGGACAAAATAAATGAGGACTGCTTCATGCATTTCCAAGGCGGCAAATTGTATGGTATTAACACAACCGGCCATATGCTGTATGTACTACTCATTTGCTTGAAAGGGTTGAAACCATCACTAGCTAGTCCAAGTCTCACATTCCGAGGATCTTCCGCAAAATCAGGATATCTTGCATCAAATTTTTTCCAAGATTGAGAATCAGCAGGATGTCTAAGAATCCCATCATTAGTGCGACCTTCAGCATGCCATTTCATATCAGAAGAAGTTTTCGTAAACATAAACAACCTTTGTAGCCTAGGAATCAGAGGAAAGTAACGCAGTATTTTGGCAGGCTTCTTTTTCCTACTTCGCTTAGTAAATCCACTGGCTCCCTCGTCTTGATTTGGTCTTTCTTTCCATTTCAAAGAACCACACACTTCGCAATTCTCCAGACTTTCCTTACCACTCGTGAAAAGCATACAGTCATTTGGACATACTGCTATCTTCTCATACCCTAGATCGAAAGAACTTAGGAATTTTTTGATTTTATAGGCTGAGTTTGGAATACAGATTTCAGGAAATGCTTCATTCAACAATTCAAGTAGCATAGTGAAGGACTTAGCAGACCACCCATTTAAACATTTAATCTGAAATAGTCTGACAATGAATGAGAATTTAGAGAATTTGGTGCAATCGCGGTACAACGGAGTACTAGCATCTTCAAGTAACTTAGCGAAGGATTCTTGGTGCTTATTATTTTCAGGGGCGGGGCCAAGCATTTCCTCGTCCACCCCACCACCAATGTGTGATGTTTCTGTTGACTCATTGTGAACTTGGGTTGTTGGGTTATTGGTGTGGAAAGGAACATTATGAATCCCCATGGCATCTTGCAACAAAGCATGCATCTCATCGGAAATGCTTAAGTCTTCGTTCACTAAGGGCTCATCTTCATTTTCTAATACAACCGAACGAACAGGAGCTGACGTATGATCCTCTCCATGACAAAACCACCTTGTGTACCCTTGAAGAAAACCGTTGACAACCAAGTGCGTATGTACTACGTCACATGTCCTCAAATTACAATTTGTACACCAGAGGCATGGACAAAGGATTAGGTTGGGATCCGGGAATGTCGTTTGGCAAAGATAATAAAATCTTTAATACCGTCACGGTACTCCTTGGATAATCGTGGTTTACTAATCCAACTTCTATCCATTATAACAATAGCACACAATCTGAAATTAAAATTTGATATATTAAATAGTAATAACAGTAAAAGGCATTTTGTATATTAAATTTCACCTTTTTGAAAACCATCCCTAGCTGCAAATAAATAAACGATATAATCTTTAACTGTAAAATAAAGAAATTGTGGTTCCAAAAAATGTACAAAAAAAAAAATTAAATCTTAACACAATCTACTCTATTCACATAACCCTAAACCACCTTTTGTGGAAATTATCACAACCACCTTAGTGGTATTTTATCGCACACCCTGTGTTCAAGTGTAATATCAATTCGACTATAGTCTCCCCTGTATTTAGCTTTCCGTTCAAGGAGATGATGATGGTAAAGGGTATTTTGCTGATGAAGAGGAATCGGACGAATAATGAGCGCGTCGTGCTGTAACTACGGTAACAAGAAGATCTGATGACTCATGAACTATTCTTTTCATGGCTACTAATAATCACTTACTTATCTCATAATAATAATAATAATAATAATAATAATAATAATATTAATAATAATAATAATAATAATAATAATAATAATAATAATAATAATAATAATAATAATAATAATACTAAACAAAAGAAACTAATATGGCTACTAATAAGTTTTTCTAAAATAATTCTTCATCCCAACTAAATCATTGATGTTTGTAGCGCCAAAAGAAACCTGCACAAGGTTTGTTCAGCCCAATTCTTGTACAGATTTAGAGGATTTTGGTAAAAAACATGCCAAGATGCCAATCAGATGCATGAAATCAGCTTCATTAACAATAAAAGAAAAATGATAATTTCCAGTATGTAAGCATATATTTTTCACAGTGAACCCATTGTTGTACATATCCGGAGGATTTTGCATACAGTTATAGCATCCTCAGTTCACAGTGAACCCATTTTGGTGCAAAAAAAATGCCAAGATGACAATCAGATGCATGGGATAAGCTTCATTAACAATAAAAGAAAATGAGGATGCTAGCAGCAAACTTAGTTTGGAAGTGTAGCCATTTTTTGTTAAAAAATCATGCCTAGGATGGCAATAAGCTTCATTAACAGTATCTAAAAATGAAAATATCCATTATCTGAGCATATATGTTGCTCTACTAATTCTTTAGCCCAACTAAATCTAAAAACCAATTGCTGTACATATTCAGAGGATTTTGGCATACGTACCTATAGCATCCTCAGTTCACAGTGAACCCATTTTGGTCAAAAAAACATGCCAAGCTGACAATCAGATGCATGAAATAAGCTTTATTAACAGTAAAAGAAAATTAATGTGCTAGCAGCATACTTAGTTTGGAAGTGTACCCATTTTTTTGTTAAAAAATAATGCCAAATATGGCAATCAGCTTCATTAACAGTATCTGAAAATGAAAATTTCCATTATCTGAGCATATATGTAGCTCTACTAATTCTTTAGCCCAACTAAATCTAAAACTCATTTGTTGTACATATCTGGAGGATTTTGGCATACGTACCTATAGCATCCTCAGTTCACAGTGAACCCATTTTGGTCAAAGAAACATGCCAAGATGACAATCAGATGCATGAGATAAGCATCATTAACAGTAAAAGAATATGAGGATGCTAGCAACATACTTAGTTTGGAAGTGTACCCATTTTTTGTTAAAAAATCATGCCTAAGATGGCAATCAGGTTCTCTAACAGTATCTGAAAATGAAGATATCCATTATCTGAGCATATATGTTGCTCTACTAATTTTTTTGCCCAACTAAATCTAAAACCCAATTGTTGTACATATCCGGAGGATTTTGGCATACAGCTATACCATCCTCAGTTCACAGTGAACCCATTTTGGTCAAAAAAACATGCCAAGATGACAATCAGATGCATGAAATAAGCTTCATTAACAGTAAAAGAAGAAGAGGATGCTAGCAGCATACTTAGTTTGGAAGTGAACCCATTTAATGTTAAAAAATCATGCCTAAGATGGCTATCAGCTTCTCTAACAGTATCTGAAAATGAAAATTTCCATTATCTGAGCATATATGTTGCTCTACTAATTCTTTAGCCCAACTAAATCTAAAACCCAATTGTTGTGCATATCTGGAGGATTTTGGCATACAGCTATACCATCCTCAGTTCACAGTGAACCCATTTTGGTCAAAAAAACATGCCAAGATGACAATCAGATGCATGAAATAAGCTTCATTAATAGTAAAAGAAAATGAGAATGCTAGCAGCATACTTAGTTTGGAAGTGAACCCATTTTATGTTAAAAAATCATGCCTAAGATGGCAATCAGCTTCTCTAACAGTATCTGAAAATGAAAATATCCATTATCTGAGCATATATGTTGCTCTACTAATTCTTTAGCCCAACTAAATCTAAAACCCAATTGTTGTACATATCCGGAGGATTTTGGCATACAGCTATACCATCCTCAGTTCACAGTGAACCCATTTTGGTCAAAAAAACATGCCAAGATGACAATCAGATGCATGAAATATGCTTCATTAACAGTAAAAGAAGATGAAAATTTTCAGTATCTAAGCATATATTTTTCTATTCATTCTTCATCCCAACTAAACCATTCATGTTAGGGAAATCAAGATGCATAATCTGAAAAAACATGTTTTTTTTGAAAAATAAGGGAAATCAAGAGATGATACCGAAGAGAGAGAGAGAGAGGGGCGACGAGCGCGGGGGCGTAGGAGATAGAGAGAGAGTGGGGCGACACGGTGGTTTCCGATCGCCGATTCACCTCCAAATAGAGAGAGGGAAGAGGGAAATCGAAAATGACGAAGGGAAGAAGGGACGATGACGAAAGGTCGAAGGCTGTCGAAGAGGACGAAGCGGCGGAGGCAAACGCGCGGGAAGTAGAGCGAGGAAGGAGGGAAAATGAAGCGCCCCCCTTTTTTTTTGGGTTTGGGAAAATGGCGAGCGAAAGATTAGGGTTCGCGGGATTTATCGCAGCTTATTCACCGGCGTTTCAATTAGACACGCCGGTGAATGTGTAGGTATATTCACCGGCGTTTATTATTAAAACTCCGGTGAATAATACACTTCACCGGCGTTTTATCCGGTGTTTTCAAATAAAACGCCGGTGAATACGAAGATTGCCCGGCGGTTTAAAGCGACCGCCGGTGTATAACCTTCCCATCCGGTGCCCCATTCCTATTCGCTCCCTACCCCGGCGCTACTAGTAAAACGCCGGGTAATATTCACCGGGAAATCGAGTATCTTTTGTAGTGCATCCATCCAATTTTATCATGCACATAAGACTTGCAGAAAACATAAAGCTAACTTCATTTCTTCATAACCCCACATCTTACATAGCATTACCTTCCTTACATTATATCACATAGTAGGAAGCAAAATATTCAAAACAACAAAATAGTATACATGAATGTAAAAGATAAACATTGGCCTCTTCACTTGTAGATCACGCCTCAACTAGAGCCCTTCCAATTCGTGATCTTGTATCCACAACCTATTAAAGTGGGGACGTCAGTATTCACTGATGCTTTGAGACTGATAACATAGCAGCGAATCACCGAAAACAACATATACAAACAGGGTAAAGTATGTCGGTGTAGTTTAAGTGTTCGTGAGTGCTGTGACTAGAATCTAATAAAATGTTAACTAACCTAGGATGCTCCTATTCTAATGCAATGTCAACTAAACTAGGGTGCTCTTATTCTAATGTCAGCAAGTCTCCGAAAGCAACATGCAGCCCATACTACATGCGCCCCATCTCAAGCCATTTCTCCATATATAGGGATTTGAACCCGCGTTATGAATTCTAATTGTACACAACCTGTTCCTGACAGATACAACATGACTGATGAGGTCGCAGACGTGGTCAAGTCCCACTAATGCAGTCCGCCAGTGGTGTCCATGTTTGCCACTGCTACCCGGCTAACCGAACCTCATCTCAAATCCAAAATCATAGGGTCTCGTAAGCACAAGGTAGCACGAAGCCTACCCTGTGGCACCCCTGGGTCTCGCAAGCGCAGGACTGCACAATGCATCCTGTGGCACCCCAAGCCACGGTATTTCAGGAATTAACAGCACGAGATACGCAACCTATGCTCCCAACTCGTGAGACGGCACCGTACGTATCCCTTTGACAGGAAGGTACAACCCAATAACATCACCTAAGATCGGCCCCAAAGAAAGGTTTGGTCGTACGGTGCACCCTACTACCATCTCCCCTTCTTCCTGGCAAAAAGGTTAAGTAATGATTTTATAAGTCACCACCCTAATGATATTACTACTCCTACGCAATCTTACATAGTTTCCAACTTAGATTATCATGGTCCAACTCGTGGTTCCTCGATCCAAGACTCTAGTAACGAGGTCTCCCTCACTCATCCCTACCCCTAACTCAGATTCTACCAACACTCTCGACCCACGATCAACCTACACCGGTTAAGATCCGTCGGTGCCCGAGGTGAGATCTATCCATTTGTTCTAAGGTGGTAGGATGCGGTCCTGATGGTCGACGACCCCTAGGGTAATTTGAAGACCCTCAACTAGCTTTTCATCAAGCTACAACTATTAAAACTTTTCAACCTTTATTACCTTTAAATGAAAGTGCTCACATGCTATGGTTCCGTCTTAATTGGCGAAGCCATATTTTGATAAGTGAACGAGCATAGGGCGAAGCCATACATTGAGATGATTTTAGAGCCGCACGAGGAAGATGTGAGTCTTCAAACCATTCAATACATTGCATGAACTCATCAGGTCTAGCTGAAGACAGAAAACACAGCGCTTATTGGGAGGCAACCCAATTTTTCAGGGGAGTACTTACACTCAAAATTTATTTATTTCTTTAATCATTTCTTTATTTCTTAACTTTATTTTTCTTTCCTTCAAACTGGGTGGTAACACATGCCTATTTTAAGTTTTTGTGCGAACATTGAGGACAATGTTCCATCTAAGTTTGGGGGTAGTTATTTGGAGTATTTTGATTTGGGATAAACAATTTCTTATAAAGTAAGAGTAAGTATACTTATTTACTTTAGGATTGTTGAGTTTCATAATTCCTTGTAAAATTATAAGAGTCCTGCGATTATACATAAAAAACAAATGTGATGCTTTTTCTGGTGATTATCCCCTTTGATCTAGTCCTAAACAGAGTTTAAGTAAATAGAGTATCATAAAAAAATTTTAAAAAAAAAATGAATAAAGTTCAATCTACTCCAATGTTTTGAGTTGCTTAGTAACTAGGGGTATTCATCACCAATGTTTACTTTTACGTCAAACGGCAACTTGAAATATGAGTATGCAAAGCACTTAAAGTTTGTGACTTGTTGAGGAACCGGGTGGATTCATCACAAATGTCTTGCACTCGCGTCAAAAGGCAAGTGACAACTTAGAGAAGAGACTTAAAAAAAAAATTTTAAAAAAATAAAATAAAAAAACTCTAGTTTGCTACTCGGTTTGTAGTAGAGAAAAGCGATAATCACAGATTGGGTAGTTACAAAGTATAACTATAATTAATTGCATGACAAATATGATTGGGTTTGGAGCTATGAATAGACAATTGAACAGGAGAAAGTGGGTATGCTTGTGTTTACTTTATTTGCAATTGTTTATATTTTTAATTGAAATTTTGATGCTTGCATAATGAGAATTCTTGGTGTGATGGGTTGAGTCTACTATTATTTTCCCCTTGTTCATAATTTTACTTTTTGCTTGAGGACAAGCAAAAGCTAAGTTTGGGGGTATTTGATGAACCCAATAATATTCACATTTAGGAGCAATAATCTTAGTGTAATTAGACATTTAAATGCTCATTATGTGTTATTTTACTCTTCTTTTCTCTTTTCCATACGAAACAACCAAAAGCAGCAAAACGAAGCGGATTCCCGACTAATACAGACTGAGAGGATGATATACAGGGAACTGCAGAGCAACAGTCGACTGGCTCTTCAACAGTCGACTGGACAGAGAGGCTGAAACTGCTCGGCACAGTCGACTGCTTCCAAAGCCAGTCGACTGGCATTCGGCGGAGTCAAAAGATAAGAACAGCAAAGAATCATCCTCATCCAAATACGAAGCAAGATTTAGTTATCCAAACCCAGGTTATATGCGAATAACAACGTCTCCAACAAATCAAAGTTAGAGACTAGGGATTGGCAAGAGCACGTGGCTAGCAGAAAAGGAAGAAAAGAAGAAAAGAGAAAGAAATAAAACGCAGATCAAATAAGGAAGGAAATAAATAAAAGAAGCGGACTTTTTTGGAAAAAGTGCAAACCCTAATTCTCTTCCCGTGTTCTATAAATATCAACAAGAAGAGGCGTTAGAGAGGGGGAACGGAATCACGGAACTTCTGAATCATCAAATCATCAACCAAGAGGATTATTCTATCAGCATCGAAGAAGAAGGAGATCGAGTACACTGAAGCAACAAGCCAGTCGACTGAGTGACAACAGTCGACTTCTCAGACCAAACATCATCAGTTTATTTCTTCTCTTTCTAGTTTTTATTTTCATCATGTATTCGAAACTGTTAGTCAATAAAAGTTTTATTATGTGGAACTAATTTCATAGTTGGGTAGATTGAACCCGTAGTTATGTAATGCTTATATTCTTCTGAATGCTATTCTGTTACTTATTGATTAAAACTGAGAGTATTGGTATAGATTTATAATATACAAACTTGTTCAGAAGTTCTAAGAGCAGTCGACTGAGAGTGACAGCAAGTCGACTGCCATACAGAACCTGAGATTATCAAGTTTGCATGTTATAAATCTGAATCTGTTATATGAGTATAGAGATGACCCGTATCTCGTGCTCATAACTTGTAACACAGGAATCTTTAGGGGTTCTTGGTTTAATCAACTTGAAGGATCTAGATCTGATACCAATTTCTAGAGCTTCGAGTGTTTGTTCGTTTCCATTGTTCTTATGTTTTCCTTAAGTGCAACTTAGTAGATACCATGCTAAATACTTAAGGAAAGAAACGAATTAGAGTAGATATCATGCCTAATTCTTGGCTTAGGAAAACATTAACTTTAAGGAGTAGATACCATGCCCTTAAAGGAACGAACATGAGTAATTAGAGTAGTGAAGAAGTGACTTAGCATTACTGACTATAGGTGGAAATCAAAGCCCAACTACTTAATAAACATTGTGATTCAGAACTACTTGATATAGTTTTTAATTTCTCCATTTCTTTTAGAACAACACTTCAAGATTCTTATTTCTTTTTATTGGTTAGTAAGTTAATTTCTACAATCTCTGTGGGATCGATCCTTGCTTGTCACTACGCTTCTATAAACGGTTCGTACACTTGCGAGGTTTTTAATTTGTGTCTAGTTGATTTGTTTATTTAGATAACTAGATTGCACAACAGGCAGCTGGTGCCGAGGTCCATTTTTTCTCCCGTAACGGGGTCGGTGTCAAGAACGCTCGGCAGCTGGTGCCGAGGTCCAAATTTTCCCCCGTAGCGGGGTCGGTGTCAAGAATGCTCGGCAGCTGGTGCCAAGGTCCATTTTTCCCCCGTAGCGGGGTCGGTGTCAAGAACGCTCGGCAGCTGGTGCCGAGGTCCATTTTTCCCCCATAACGGGATCGATGTCAAGAACGCTCAGCAGCTGGTGCCGAGGTCCATTTTTCCCCCCGTAACGAGGTCGGTGTCAAGAACGCTCGGCAGCTGGTGCCGAGGTCCATTTTTCCCTCGTAACGGGGTCGGTGTCAAGAACGCTCGGCAGCTGGTGCCGAGGTCCATTTTTCCCCCGTAACGGGGTCGGTGTCAAGAACGCTCGACAACTGGTGCCGAGGTCCAAAACTTGTTGTTTTTGACGTATGAGTTGGTGGCTTCTGCGTGCCTTCTGAACTTCTGACAACTCTGACAGATGGGACGTTCATTAAATGCAGTGATCTCTGAGCTTCTGTCAGATGGGACGCTCATTAAATGCAGCGTACGGCTTGGCGTGGTAAACAAGGTGACGATTGAGGTCGCTTTTGTCGTTTTGTGTGAATGGGCCAGTAGTACAAGCCCATTATCCTCGTTTAGCGTGCCCTTCTCTATA
The DNA here is from genome assembly GCA_017893485.1 of Hemerocallis citrina. Classification (NCBI taxonomy): domain Eukaryota; kingdom Viridiplantae; phylum Streptophyta; class Magnoliopsida; order Asparagales; family Asphodelaceae; genus Hemerocallis; species Hemerocallis citrina. Next base: position 174,602,693 of record CM030361.1, read on the forward strand.
AAACCCCACCCCCCACTCTCATTTCTCACTTCTCTTCTCTTTTGCTCAGGCGATCTCTTGTGTTTAAGCGAGTACTTCCAGTGGTCGACGTTCGTTTTCTGGCGATGTTTTCCGACAGCTAATCTTTCAAGGTAATTTACGCTTAGTTTATTCCATAAACTATGTCTCTTGCTTTTGTCTCCGAGTCGATCTCTTGGTCCGAGCCCTCCCTTGAAGTTGTCGAAGATTCAACTCCAACTAAAGGCAAGAAGGTGTTCGGCAAGGATTCGATTGTGGAGGATCCGAAGCGTATGGGGGAGTTCGGGAGACTGCCAGGGCCGCTGACCGGGCTTCACAGAGTTCGGGAGCTTCTGGAGGATCAAGCCGAGCGAATCGTTCACGGGAGAGGGAGGTCCTTCGAGGAGAATGCAGCGAGGGAGATGACGGAGGCGGACGAGACGGTGTCGATCCTGCGTGAGGGGGACTTGGCAGTGATCCGGGATTCTTTTCAAATCCCGGAGGAGTACGAGCTCATGTTGCCGGGTCCCGGGGTTAGGGCCAATTCGCCGCTGCCAGTGACGATGTGTTGCTGGCCGGTCAACGCCTTCATCGCCGGGGCTCGGCTGCCTCTCCATACGTTCACCCTTATCGTGGTGAGTTGGTTCGGGGTCAGCCCTATCCAACTCATGCCGAACGCATGGCGAGTGATAAATGGCTTCGTGCTTCACTGCCAAGCTGCAGGGATCGAACCGCAGCTGAACGTGCTTCGGACACTCTATCGGCTACATTAAGGGAACAAGTCGGAGTACCGATATTATTTGACTCTGAGGCACGGTGACAGGCTCGTCATATGCCCCGACTCCATCAAGCATTGGCGGGAGAAGTTTATGATAGTACGGAGTTCGGAGGCTTGGCCGATCCCCTCTGGCTGGGTAGAAGGGGTGCCGAAGAGGGCGAGGGCACTGCCGAAGCTTAGTGTTGAAGAAGAAGAGGCAGTTCAGACTCTCCTCGATCGGCCGAAGTACGATTGGAAGGAGCTCACCGAGGACGTCCTGTACAAGGGAGGGCTCTGCCGTGTAGATCCCAGTACGCGGCCTCTGTTATCCTTTGTTTTCCGTACCTTACTTCTCGCAACTTGTATTGTATTAACCAATTTTATTTTTAATGCAGAGACGATGGACTACGATGCAGTGCTGGCTCTCAGGGCTGGGCTCGCTAGTAAGGCACCGAAGAAGCGCAAGAGGGTCGCGACCAAGTTGCCGACCCCAAAGACTCCGAGGATCGCAGCCTCGGTCGAGGAGGTGGAGACCCTCGACAGTCCGGTCGTCGCCGTGGCAGGGACTTCGGCATCGGCTGCGGCCGGCGAGTTCCCCATCGCCGCAGCCCTCGGAATGACGATGCCGCCGTTGACGGTAGCAGCCGAGGAGCTCCTGACGGAGGAGCATAAAAAGATCCACATTCCGGACTGGCAAGTCCGGAAGCACGATGGATTCCTTGGCAATACACTGGCGAGCATGCAGGCCGTCAAGCACCTCGCCACGCCGAAGGACCGAGCCGCCATGGAGGCCGGACGAGAAGGCGACGATGTCATCGAGATTGCTCGTTCGACGATTTCGGTAAGTGTTGGATTTTCTCCATTGTTGAATTTCTTTAACCACAATTTTTCTAACTCTTTCAGTCCTTCTTTCTTTGTCGCAGATTATCGTCCACTTCGGACACCTCACCGAGAGGTGACAGCTCTTGAGAAGGAGCTGAAGCAAGAGTCCGACTAGGCTCGGATGTCGAATGAGCTCGACAAGCTTCGCATCGAGCACAAAAGGAGGTCGGCGAGGATCGAGCACCTCGAGGCCGAGGTGGCAAAGTTGGAGGGTGACCTCCTTCTCCAGAAAGAGGGGGCGGCCAAGCAGCTGGCCGAAGCCGAGGAGGCCAAGGCAGCAGCGGCGAAGGCAGGTAGAGGACACGACCTTGGCGAAGGTGCAAGGGTACCTCGCCCAAAACATGGCCAAGGCTTATGCCGAAGCCATCGCCCGGGTGTCGAAGGAGTACCCCGAAGTGGACGTCTCGGGATGGAGGCTGTTCCCGGGCCACGTCGAGGGCTTTGACCCCGAATCAGAGGGGGAAGATGAAGAAGGGGAGGACGAAACCGAGACTGAGGTTGAAGTCACCAATGAGGTCCCCAGCACCGTGGTTACCCCGTTGGCGGTGGTGTTCCCCTCAGAGAAGTCGACCCCCACTTGCTCTCGTCGCCCGGGGAAAGAGGTCGCGCCTTGACTTCGCTTTTCTTTTCTTCTGTTTTTGTTCTTGTTTCTTTCTGAAATGTAACGCCTAATAGCGGACTGGCCACCGCTGTTTTTTGAAATGAATGAAAAATTTTTGAAGTGCTGGAGTTCGGCTCTGTGTCTTTGTCTTTTCTCATCAATTGTCGAAATTTTGTTTGAAAACTTCTCAAGTGTTAGACTACGGCAGTGTTTGAAATCTTGCTGTTTTTCTCGATTTCTTTTCAGCTCATGGTGGTTGCTCAAGACGTCGAGCCCGCTCGATCGGAGGAATACTCACCGACTGCTTTCAGCAATGGGCTTCGGATTCAGTGCATTCGACACAATTTGACTAAAATAACGGCGGAGAGGGACGACCTGCTTTCCGAGATCCGCCATCTGCAGACCGTAGAGACGGAGCTTCGACGGAGGGAGAGGGCTTGACGGCCGAGGTGGCCAAACTGACGGCTGAACGGGATGAGTTGACAGCCGAAGTTGACGTGCTGAAGAGGGCTACGGTTGACAAAAGCATCGAAGTCACTCACCTTCATCGCCTGATAGCCAGTCACTCGGGTGTGCCGGACTCCGTGATACCCCCTCGCTTCGAGGTCGACGTAAAGGACGACTCTTTGAGGGAGAGGATCTCCGAGTTAGAGGCGGAGGTCGCTCGCCTAAAACCGCGCTCGGGGCCAATCAACGTCAGGAGCACTTCGTGCACTCGCGCGGAGAGCGATCGTGGGATTACGTTTTACGAGATGGCGACCCGTCAGCCCATCGGCCATCCTAGTCCGAGGGGACGCGCAAAGCTCTGTGGCAATTTCGTCGAGCGGAGCATCCGTCGGAGCTGCTGCTAGGAGCGGTGCCGAGGATTCATCTCAATTTGCCGGGTTGAAGTCGAGCTCCGGAGATAAGCGTCGTCGCCCCTCGAGTGTCTTTGAAGCGGAACGCCCCGGCACCAAGGAAGCGCTGAAGACCTCGTTTCTGGTTGCTTTTGTATTTTAGCCTAAGTGTAAAAGTCGGCATTGTAATTTTCACTTTTCAACGCCTTGTAATCTTTCTGTATGGAAGAGCGCTTTGTACTGTATCCCATTTATTAATAATAATTCTTTCTCAAACTTGCATGTCCCTTGTAGTTTTGTGTAGTCGTCTTGTTTGTGGCTGTGTTCATCGCCCCGAGGTTCCTAGGTCGGCCTCTTGCTTGCTCACGGATCGGCGAGGTGGGAGTTCGGCTAGTTGTGGCGAGCTGTGTTTCAGTCGCCTAATCTTGCGACCTCGCGAGATGAGTCGAACATCACTTAACATAGGCTCGTTGAACGCATTTGGGTTATGTTTTTGACTTCGGACCATTGCTAAAGTGGTTCGACGGTTGTGGGAGCGATTCCGAGTGGCGAACTACCTCTAGCTCACTTAGGAGCAAACTTGCGAAGTAGAATTGCACCAAGTGTTGGACTCCGAACCATCGTTAGATTAGTTCAACGATTGTGGGAGCAATTCCGAATGGCGAACTACCTCTAGCTCGCTTAGGAGCGAACTTGCAAAGTAGAATCGAGCCAAGTGTTGGACTCCGAACCATCGTTAGATTAGTTCAACGGTTGTGGGAGCAATTCCGAATGGCGAACTACCTCTAGCTCGCTTAGGAACGAACTTGCGAAGTAGAATCGAGCCAAGTGTTGGACTCCGAACCATCGTTAGATTAGTTCAACGGTTGTGGGAGCAATTCCGAATGGCGAACTACTTCTAGCTCGCTTAGGAGCGAACTTGCGAAGTAGAATCGAGCCAAGTGTTGGACTCTGAACCATCGTTAGATTAGTTCAACGGTTGTGGGAGCAATTCCGAATGACAAACTACCTCTAGCTCGCTTAAGAGCGAACTTGCGAAGTAGAATCGAGCCAAGTGTTGGATTCCGAACCATCGTTAGATTAGTTCAACGGTTGTGGGAGAAATTCCGAATGGCGAACTATTTCTGGCTCGCTTAGGAGCGAACTTGCAAAGTAGAATCGAGCCAAGTGTTGGACTTCGAACCATCATTAGATTAGTTCAACAGTTGTGGGAGCAATTCCGAATGGCGAACTACTTCTGGCTCGCTTAGGAGCGAACTTGCGAAGTAGAATCGAGCCAAGTGTTGGACTCCGAACCATCGTTAGATTGAAGAGTTAAAAGCAGAGAGATGTAAACAATAGTAAAATATGAAAAACTTTCTTTATTAATGATTAATAGTCGGCTGCTTCTAAAGTTGCTAGCCGTTATTACAAGGAAAAAATGAAAGAAAATCATTACAAGTAGTAGGAGAGGAACAGTTCGACATCTCGAAGTACTTAGAGAGGCATTGGTGCTCTCCCTTGGTATTTTAAGAGATGGTCGGCATTCCAAGTCCTGGGGATCTCCCTGCCTTCGAGATCTTCTAGTCTGTACGTGCCGGGGCAAATTACTTTGGAGATCTTGTAAGGTCCTTCCCAATTTGGAGCCAATTTGCTTTTCTGACCTGGGAATGAGATGGCCAACTTTCGAAGGACAAGGTCCCCTTCTTTGAGGTCCGTGGGGCAGAATCTCTTGTTGTATGCTAACTCGATCCTTCTTCGGTAGCTTTGTTGACGAATGGCAGCTCTTTCTCGGATTTCGTCTATCAGGTCAAGACTGGCTTGGAGGTCTCTGGCGTTTTGCTCTTCTTCATAAGCTAGTAGACGAGAGAGGGTATTCCAACTTCTAGGGTGATGATGGCCTCGGACCCATAGGTGAGATTAAATGGGCTCTCTCCTGTAGGGGTCCGTTTGGTGGTGCGGTAGTTCCACAGCACGTTGGGAAGCTGATCAACCCATAAGCCTTTGGAGCACTTTTCTAACCTCTTCTTAATACCGGAAAGGATCTGTCGGTTAGCATTTTCGACTTGGCCATTTGACTGGGGGTGAGAGACGGAGGTGAACGGTGCTGGATAGCAAGGTCTTCGCATAGAGCTTGGAAGGCAGCGCCGGTGAACTGTGTCCCGTTGTCTGATATCAGGACCCTAGGGATGCCAAATCGGCAGATCACACTCTTCCAGAAGAACTGAACGACCTTGTTCTCGGTGATCGTGGCCAGGGGCTCGGCCTCTATCCATTTCGAAAAATAGTCGATTGCCACGACTAAGAACTTGAACTGTCCGGGAGCTGGCGGAAACGGCCCTAGTAAATCCATCCCCCACATCGCGAAGGGGATCGGACTTGATAGGGAAGTGAGTGGAGCTTGTGGGAGGCATCGGATGTCGGAGTACTTCTGACAGGAGCTGCATTACCGAACGTGTCGTTCGACGTCTCATAGGAGAGTGGGCCAGAAATATCCGTAGTTCAACACTTTGCGTGCCAGGGCTCTGGAACCCGAATGTGCTCCGCCGATGCCCTCGTGAAGTTCTTGCAGGGCGTAGTCGGCTTGCCCGGGGGAGAGGCATCTTAGGTATGGCCTGCCATCGACCTGTGTGAAGGAGCGTTTGTATAGGATGCCTCCGATCAGTGTGTAACGCTCGGCTCGGGTTCTTACTCTTCGAGCTTCCTTGGGATCCTCGGGGAGGAGTCCGTCCCTTAAAAATTCGATGAGGGGTTTCATCCAATTGTCTTCGAGCAGGATAGGCAACGTCTCTATGGAGTCGAGAGTTTCGTCCTCTATGCTTGGCTTCAGAAGGACTTCTATCAAAACGGTCTGCTCGAGACCTTGGAGGGAGGAGGAGGCTAGTTTGGAGAGGGCATCGGCCTGAGCATTTTCTTCCCGGGGGATTCTTTGGATGAGGGCTTCTTCGAACAGCGCCATGAGGCTCTTGACTTTGGCTAAGTATTTAACCATCCTGTCATCGCGTGCTTCATACTCGCCGAGGACCTGATTGACGACTAGCTGAGAGTCGCTAAAGATCCGGAGCCGTTGGGCCCCTGCATTTCGAGCCATCCCAAGGCCGGCTATGAGCGCCTCGTATTCTGCCTCGTTTTTCGAGGCCTTGAAATTGATGCGGAGGGAGTATTGGAGGATGAAGTCATCTGGGCCCGCCAGAATGACCCCTGTCCCGCTTCCCTCATTGCAGGAGGATCCGTCCACATAAACCGACCAGACGGGTGGTCCCTTCACTGTTTGGCTGGACTCGGAGATAGTACTCTCAACTATGAATTCAGCTAACGCCTGAGCCTTGATCGCGGTCCGAAGCTGATAAGTTATATCGTGCTGGCTCAGCTCGATAGACCACTTCATAAGGCGACCCGAGGTCTCCGGCTTGTGGAGGACCTGCTTCAGTGGCTGGTCGGTAAGAACGACCACCGAGTGGGACTGAAAGTACGAGCGAAGCTTTCTTGCGGCCATCACCAGGGCATAAGCCATCTTTTCTATCTTCGGGTATCGGAGCTCGGCGTCTCGAAGCACCTTGCTCACATAGTAGATGGGCTTCTGAGCCCGGTCTTCTTCCCTCACTAAAACTTCACTGAGGGTCTGCTCGGAGGCTGCCAGGTAGAGGTAGAGGGGTTCACCAGGAATAGGTTTGCTAAGGAGAGGGGGATTGACGAGGTAAGCCTTGAGCTGGTCGAAGGACTCCTGTTGCTGCTGCTCCCATTCAAAACCTTTAGCCCCCCTGAGGGCCTTGAAGAAAGGGAGGCATTTCTCCCCGGACTTCGAGAGAAAGCGCCCTATGGCGGCCAGGCGGCCTGTTAATCTCTAAACTTCCTTAACATTTTGGGGAGGGGCCATGTCTAATATGGCCTTGATTTTCTCAGAGTTTGCTTCAATTCCTCGTTGGCTAACCATGAAGCCGAGGAACTTCCCTGATAAGACACCGAACGCACACTTGTTCGGATTGAGTCTCATGCTGTGCTTTCTCAGAACGTCAAACGCTTCTTGGAGGTCGGTCACATGATCCACACCTCGGATGCTTTTCACAAGCATGTCGTCAACATACACCTCCATGTTTCGGCCGATTTGAGCTTGGAAAACCCTATTGATGAGGCGTTGGTATGTTGCTCCTGCGTTCTTCAGGCCGAAAGGCATGACCCTGTAGCAATAGAGGCCTTGATCGGTCACGAATGATGTCTTCGGGATATCCGGAAGAACATTCGGATCTGGTTGTAGCCTGAGAAGGCATCCATGAAGCTGAGGAGTTCATATCCCGAGGTGGCATCAATCAGAGTGTCAATACTCGGAAGAGGGAAGGGATCTTTGGGGCAAGCCTTGTTGAGATCGGTAAAATCAATACAAATCCTCCAAGTCCCGTTCGACTTCTTCACCATTACTACATTTGACAACCACTCGGGGTAGTTTACCTCCTGGATGAACCGGGCCTTCAAGAGCTTGTCCACCTCCTCTTTTATAGCTAGCTGGCGCTCGGGGGCGAACTTTCGCCTCTTCTGTTGAACTGGTTTGGACCCCGGAACAACGCTGAGGTGGTGGACTAAGAGCTCTTCGGAAATTCCGGGCATATCTGCAGCTGACCAAGCGAAGAGGTCTCGGTTCCTTCGGATGCACTGTACAATGTCCGAGCATAGGGCGGACGGGAGGGTCTTGCTAACAAAGAACTTGCGAGTTGGATCCTGCTCAGAGAAGAGCACTTCCTCCAATTCATCTACCGGCTCAAACGTCGGCCGGGCAGCATCTTGGGGGATTTCCAGAGTTTTTAAGGAGAGGACTGGTCCGAGGGTAGAGGTCATGTAACACTTACGGGCCGTTTCCTGATTTCCCCTTACTTCCCCTACTCCGGCCCGAGTGGGAAACTTCATTTTGAGGTGGTAGGCAGAAGGGACGGCTTCGAGGGCGGCTAGGCCAGGCCGACCCAGAATGACATTGTAGGCTGCGGGGACATCTACGACCATGAAGTCCATTGACTCCGTTCGGGTAGTAGGAGTTTTGCCAACGGTTACGTTGAGGGTAATCACCCCTTCAATAGTCACTGGCACTCCCGTGAACCCATGGAGCGTGTATCCGGCGGGCTTGAGTCTATCTCGGGAGAGCTTTAGGCCTTTAAAAGCGGCGAGGAAGAGGATGTTAACGGAGCTGCCATTATCCACTAGGATCCTCTATACTTTGAAGTTCGCCATGTGGAGGCTGATGACAAGTGCGTCACAATGAGGGGTGCAGACTCCTTCAAGATCTTCGTCTGAGAATGTGACGGGCACTCCGAGGCCTTTAGGAGGAGGTGTGGCTCGGACCGAGTTGACTTCTCTTATAAATGCCTTCCGAGAGGAGTTTGAGGAGCCCCCCATTGGGCCCCCATGAATGAGGTGGAGGACACGCTCTTCCTCGAAGTCAGGCGTGTCATCGCGCTCCGGACGTTTATTAGCCCCCCGAGGCGGGGGAGGAAGTTCGGCTCGGTCCTTTCTTACGAACTTGGTCAGCTGCCCCCTCTGGATGAGGGCTTCTATCTCGTTCTTCAAGGCGCGACAATCATTGGTGTCGTGCCCGTGGTCCCGGTGATAACGACACCATTTCTCTTTATCTCTTTTCTTGGCAGGGGTGTTCATCCTCGGAGCAGGAGGTATGAGTCCTTCCTTTTCAACTTCCATTAGTATGGTAGAGACATTAGTGGTAAGGGGAGTGAACTTCTCGAATCTGGGGGGAGGTCGGCACTGGCCGGCATTATCCTTCTGGAGCTTCTTGGCTCCTTCCTCTTCTGTTCCCTTTCTCTTAAACCCGGAGGAAGACCCCTCCCAGTTGGGTCGGTGCTCGGCTTCCTCGGCCCGATTATACTTTTCACTGCGGAGGAGGAGGTCAGAGAAGTTCTGTGGGGGCTTCTTGGCGAGGGAGGAGCGGAGATTGGAATTGAGGACATTAGATTGAAATGCCGCCGCAGCGACCGATTGGTCGAGGGATGCTATGGACCTGGCTTCAGTTGTGAACCTCTTCACATAGTCTCTCAACTTCTCACCCTTCTTCTGGTGGAGGTGCAGTAGCGAGATACTGGTCTTCTCAGCTCTACGGCTGCTTACGAAATGGGTGACGAAGAGGGTCTCGAACTGCTCGAAGGAGAATATTGAGGAGGGGGCAAGGCGAGAGTACCATTCTCGAGCTGGGCCCTTGAGAGTTGCGGGGAAGGTTTTGCAGAGGAGGGCATCGGAAGCTTGATGGAGGAGCATTAGGGTCTTGAAGCTTTCGATGTGATCAACGGGGTCAGTCTCTCCGGAGTAGGTCTCAAATTGAGGAGGCTTGAAGCCGATCGGCACAGGTGCATCCATTATGGTTCGGGAGAAAGGAGGTCTGCTAGGACGAAGGGTTCTCCCTCTAAGTTCTTCTTCTCGGTCTAACTGACCCAAGTGCCTCTCCATCTCATGGAGACGGCGGTATACAGCATCATCCCTTCGACGGTAATCAGCCGAGCCTCTAGACTCGTCTTCGTACGAGGGAGAGCAAGGGCTACGGCGACAGTAACTCCTGGAGTGACGAGGACTTGGGGTACGCCGGGAGTTGCTAGGAGCGGGAGAAGGAGATGGGGACCGTCGGCGAGGGCTTCGAACCGGAGGAGGAGAGGGGATCTTGGGTGCGTTGGTGTTGGGACGGAGATTGAGAGCTTGTAGGATGGTCGCTTGGAACTGCTGGAACTCGGCACGGGTGATGGGTGCCTCATCGTTCCTGGGCTGTTGCCGACCTGCAGGAGAGTGTGGCCTTCTTCGGTAATGCTCGGGGGACTCTTTCCGCCCCCTTCGGATAGGGGACCTTCTGTATTCTCGGCGGCGAGGAGACCGCTCATCCGGACGGTGTTGGCGGGAGGTTCCCTCTCGGGCCCGCTTTTCATCCAGATGGCGGCGAAGATCCTCATCCTTCTACCGATTGAGGGCGGTATTGTGGAGACCAGAAGCTCGGGGATGATGGGAGGCCATAGAGTCTGAAGAGGCGTTGTGGATGGAGACGTGGTCCTGGTGAAGAGGTTGTTTCTGAGGGTTAGGTCCCCTAGGAGGTGGATGATTAGGAGGAGGAGGAAGGTCCTGTTGGAGCGGGTCTTCCGCTGGAGGAGGAAGTTGCCCCTGCTGTTGGGTAGGCTGGATGGGAATTTCTTGCTGCTGATCAGGGTTGGGTCCTCTGTTAGACCCTCTTGATCTGACTTTCCTAGGAGGCATGGCTGGAGAAGATCTGTTCAACGGGAAGAGGGGAGGCTGCTATTCGTTAGTTTCCCACAGACGGCACCAATCTGTTGCCACTAAATTTGGTGTGGGGGCAAACAGATAGTATTTGTGGATTCTTAGGAAAACTGAATAGCAAACCTGTATACCTGTTCCGTCGGAGTTTGATGCTGACTCCCGCCGTATACCTGCAAAAAGTGCGACACACCGGGGTTGTTCCCGGCGACGCACCCTCCGACGCTCAAGTCAGTAATCAGGGATGATTAAGAAAGAGCACAAAAACTGGAGAAAGATTGATTACCCCTTAATGGAGATGGATGGGGGGTATTTATAGGCGTCTTAGGGACTGGATTAGGAATGTAATTCCCGTGATCTGATAAGGAATATTCTCCTTGCAAAGAGATTAGGAATTTAATCCCTAATTCCCAGTGGAGGGATAGGCGTGAATCAGGGCCATTGATTAGGATCTAATCAGAAACCCTAATTTTATCCCCCCTGGATCGGGTTTTCCGCTGCTTGAAACCCGCTCCCGATTGAGGTTGATCCGATCGTGGGTTATTGGATCTTTGACAAAGAGATCCAATACCCATCTCAGACCCATGGGTAGGAAATTACCGTTTTACCCCTGGGCAACAAGATTCGTGCTTGATTTGGACGGTTCCGATTAAACCCCATTTTTATCCATATCAGCAATGTATGTTCATATTCAGGATAGCATGACAATATAGTATAAAATAGTGATTCCCGTTACTACAAAAATCCAAATCTGAATCCTTCAAAGAATCTGGAAAATAGACTTCCACACAAATCCAGCAATTATATATAAGCCATACAGTATTTCACAAAATCATAACTCAAAACTGATTTGAATCCAGAAAATACGTTCATCCAAAAATCAGTAAATCGTATTCATTGATAGGAAAACAGCATTAAAACTCCTTAAATAAATTCAGAAAAAATCTGGGATAATCCCCTATATGTCTAGTATCAGATAATAAAGTTTCATAATATTCCAGTAAAATTAGTTCAGTCAAAAAAACCAGACAACATCAAGAAATGATAGTTTGGCAAATCTGGAATTCCCAACACTGGGTACAAAAACTGTAATATCACGCAAACCGTGAAACGAAATCCAAATCTGTCAAAGGGAGATGAAAATAGACAAAATAAGCTAACTTTCATATTTCATAAATATTTTCAATACAGTAAAAGAAATTAGGGTGAAAATACGATTCTTTACAGAACAGCGAACAAAATACACCAAGTCTAGCTTTCATAAACAAGCATGAAACGGCATATAAAACTCATCAATAAAATCCACCAAAATTCTGGGTAATCCCTAGATAGATATAGAAATACTGTGCAAAGGTTTAGATCAAAATATTATAATTAGGACTAGTATCAAAATAGTTTATCATCAAAATCATCAAGAAACAAAATCTGGAAATAGAATATACCTTTGTAGTAAAATGGCCATAAATCACTCATATGAAAATGAAATTGATCAAGGTTAGAGAGTTTGGAAAGAAGATAGATTACTGTACAATTCATGTATAAGACAAAAATTAAGAATTCTAACCTTAATAGGGTCTAAAATACAAATCAAAACAGATTATCGACAAATACATATTTTCTGTTGAAAACAAAACCAACATAAACCACACGAAACTCGTTCCAATCACAATCAATCATGGTATAGAGTCTACTAAGTGTCCAAATATCACGAAATAGAGTATATAACATATTCACAACCATCATATCACATGGATCTCATCAAACACATAATTTCACCTAATTATCTCACATATATGAATAGATCAAGAACGGTCAAACCTAGTTGTTTTCATATCGATTTTTGTGTCGTGGGGCAACTATGGTCAAATAGCATAATGGAGACAAAACCCATCAAAGATAACACACACACGAGTTGTCTCTAAAATCCATCTACACTATAAGCGGTATTTTTTGACTTGTATCATACAAAGAAATTTGAGTACAAATTACTTGCCTTAACCGAAGACGAAATGAATACCAAGAATAACGGGAACGGATCCCGGCAACGAACAATCCCACGAACAAAAATCCACGAATCAATGAACAACTCGCACGTGCAAAACTCCAACACGCGCAAACTCGTAAAGCAAGAGAGAGAGAGAGCAATAGCGGTCAGGGCGTCGACTGGCCGCTGGCGCTCCGGTTGCCGCTGCTGGTCGACGACAGAAGGAAGGAGAGAGAGATAGGTGATGGAAGATGGAGGTGCTCGGGTGTAATGGAGGTCGGCTAGGGTGGAGTCGGCAATGGATAGGGGTGGTCTGCGCTGATGGTTGGCATCAGGATTGAGGTGCAGGTGGTAGGAGGGCAGGTCGGGGGTGTCGGTGTGTGCGGCGCAAGGGCAAGGAAGCGGGGGAGGAGGCCGGGGTATTGAAGTACGGTTAGGGTTTTAATGAGATTAGTTTATATAGGGTTTGAGTTTAGGGTTCAGTATGAGATGGGTATTGGGTTAATGAGTTGTGGGTAGATTAGGAGTAGTAGTAGGATTAGTCTAATAGGATTTGATTATGATCAATGTGTATAGGATTTCAAATAGGATTGTGGATTTAATTTAGCATTGGTAATCAATTAGGGATCAAATAATAGGATTGGGAATAGGATGAGCAACCAAATCACCATGAACACCCAAAGATACAAATAAAGAGAGCAAGACACAAATGAAGAGTGAAAATAACAACAATGATCTAGAACAAATCAAGGAACCGAAAATAAATCACAAAAGATCAAGATTGAGCCAAAAATGAATATATATTGAAAACAACTCCAATATACGGTCCAGAAAAATACAAGAGAGTACAAATATTCAAGAAGGAAGAAAAATACATCAAAAATATGAAAAACAAAAAACAGGGGTTACATTCACACTTGATGTGACCGTCGGGATGACCCCGATTATGCGAACCGAATTGATGGACTTCATGGTGGTCAATATCAAGGCCGTGTATAACGCCATCCTTGGCTTTCTCGATCTCTGTTCTTTTCAGGCAGTCCCCTCCGCCTACCACCTGAAACTGAAATTCCCCATCGACGTCGGATTCGGCGATGTCCGGGGAAACTAGGAGTTTGCACGTTCATGCTATATGACCGCAGTGGGGGCGGAGTCTTTCCTCTTGACGCAGTAGAACTCCATTCCGAGAAGGGCTCGGAGCCCGTAGACTTGCCAAAGGAGGTCCCCTTCTCCAAGGGAGACATGTCCAAATGGTTCCGGGTAAGCCAATCTCTGGCCCCAGACCGGAAGATGGAAATCATCAGATGCATCCGTCAGAATTCTGACCTCTTTGCCTGGACGCCGTCCGACATTCCGAGGATTTCTGAAGAAGTTATAATGCACCGACTGAGCGTCCGTTTGGACTCGAAGCTGGACCACCAGAAGCGACGTAAGTTCACCCCCGACAGATAGCTAGCAATAAGGGAGGAAATCGGCAAGCTCCTCTCGGCACGATTTATTCAGGAAGTCAGCTACCCAGAGTGGCTGGCCAATGTTGTGTTAGTCAAGAGGACGAGCAGGAAATGGAGAATATGTATAGATTTCAAAGACCTCAACAAGGTCTATCCTAAAGACCCATTCCCCCTCCCGAATATAGATGCCCTCATAGATGCAACCTCGGGGCACGAGCTGCTGAGCTTCATGAATGCCTTCTCAGGCTACAACCAGATAAGAATGTTCCCTCCGGACATATCGAAGACCGCCTTCGTGACCGACCAAAGCCTCTACTATTACCGGGTTAAAGAATGCCGGTGCCACATATCAGAGGCTCGTCAACTGGGTATTCAAAAACCTGATCAACCGGAACACGGAAGTGTACATTGACGATATGCTTGTCAAAAGTCACTTGGGCCAAGATCTCGTCTGTAGCGCCCCGATTTCCAATACTGGGAAACCGTGACACGAGCCAAGATTTTTTCTTCAATTAGTCACAATACACAGAAAAACAGGAGAATTTAAAACTTTTTATTCAATACCCAATGTATTACAAGTCTGAACCTTATACAATTGCAATACATTACAATAGAGTTACAATATTACCTTTACAATCCCAGGTATTATAACCTTCAACAAATTACATCAGAGTACAAGGAATGAAGAACAACACTTGGTAACTCTCACTTGAGTACTTCTCAACTAATAGATAATCAATACATATACTGCAGCGGAACTAAACATAACACTGACTCCTTGCTTTCCTTGCCTTGAGTCCTCCTGAATCTTGCCTTTGTACTTCGGCAATCCAGTACCTATGGAAGTGGGGACGTCAGTATTCACTGACGCTTAAAGGCTGATCATATAGCAGCGAATCTCCCAAATAATATACAAAATATAGCAATGGTGTTGGTGTAGTTTAAGTGTTTGTGAGTGCTATGACTAGACTCTAACGCGATACTTAAATAGAACTAGGATGCTTCCTATTCTAATGTCAGCAAGTCTCCGAAGTCAACATGCAGCCCATACTACATGCGACCCTTCTCAAGCCATTTCTCCATATATAGGGATTTGAACCCGCGTTATGAATTCTAATTGTACACAACCTGTTCCTGACAGCTACACGTGACTTATGAGGTTGCAGATGTGGTCAAGTCCCACTAATGTATTTCGCCACTGGTGTCTATGTTCGCCACTGCGACCCGGCTAACCGGACCTCTCTCAAAATAGACGAACCCAATGTATCGGGCGTCATTACAAAATCAAACTATAGGGTTTCGCAAGCGCAGGGTAGCACGAAGCCTACCCTGTGGCACCCTCTGGGGTGTGGCAAACGCAGGACTGCACAATGCATCCTATGGCACCCCAGCCACGGTACTTCAGGAATTAACAGCGCGAGATACGCAACCCGTGTCCTTAACTTGTGAGACGGCACCGTACGTATCCCTTTGACGGGAAGGTACAACCCAATAACACCACCTGGTCTGCCTCAAGGGACGAGTTAGTCATAAGGTGCCCCCTACAACCGACTCCTCTCTTCCGGCAAAGGTTTTAAGTAATGATCTTTATAAGTCACTACCCTAATAATGTCCCTAGCCCTGAACACTCCGAGGGAGGACAATATTATAACCACAATATGCTAGGATTTAATTTAGACTTTGCAAGACAACTCTACTAGGCTGCTTAACCTAGACTTACCGGAACCCCTCGGGATCCGGTTCGTGGCTCATCGATCCAAGACTTCGGCAGTGCGAATATACATGCATGCCGTTACCCTAAACTTGGATTTTGTCTATACTCCGGTCCTCGATCAACCTACCATGGTTAAGATTCGACGGTACACAAGGAGTGACTCCTCCACAGTTTCTTAGGGTAAGAAAACATATGTCTTGATGGTCGATAGCCCTTAGAGTGGTAATATCACCTTAGACGAGCACAACAAACTGTGTACTAGCTAACAAGCTATACACGAGTAACAACCACATACGAGCCAATAAGCTACGTATGAAATACTAACTACCTACGAGCCAGGCGGGCCTCGTTGGAGATAACCACGTACATACCAGCCAAATAAGCCGCGTATGAGACCAACAGCTACGCACGGGCCGGTCGAGCCGCGTACGAGACAACAACCTACATACGAGCCAAATAAGCTACGTATGAGACCAACAGCTACGCACGGTCCGGTCGAGCCGCGTACGAGACAACAACCTATATACGAGCCAAATAAGCTACGTATGAGACCCACAGCTACATACGGGCCAGTCGAGCCACGTACGAGCACAACCATATGCAAACAACCATACAGGTAATCAATCTCAAAAGCAACCAAACGTGCTTACTAACAAACTTGATCTTCTATTATTAGAAGCAACAGAAGAATCTACTAATAGTCTATGGTCGGTATTCTACCAATGAAGGACCGAAGGCAACATAACAGCCTTTAACAGACTAACTATTACTAGTGGTCTTCCCGACCCTTATTACTTCATCCTATAGTACTTTAAGCATGGCATACAATTGCAACCATCTATCCATGACAATCTAATTATGGTACATAACATAACCACTCACCATAATACTCCTACAATGTTCTAACATGGTAGGTTAATTAAACATCAATCCTACAACATTATAAACCTGTATAATGATTCCTACTACAATCTAAGTATAAATAAATGAATCTAGCATGGTATACAACTTTCCTACAATTATCTAAGAATAGATAAATTAATTTAGCATGGTATATGCTTTCCTACAATTATCTAAGAATAGATAAATTAAACTAGCATGGTATATGCTTTCCTACAATCATCTAAGCATAGATAAATTAAACTAGCATGGTATATGCTTTCCTACAATTATCTAAGAATAGATAATTTAATCTAGCATGGTATATGCTTTCCTACAATTATCTAAGAATAGATAAATTAAACTTAGCATGGTATATGCTTTCCTACAATCATCTAAGCATAGATAAATTAAACTAGCATGGTATATGCTTTCCTACAATTATCTAAGAATAGATAATTTAATCTAGCATGGTATATGCTTTCCTACAATTATCTAAGAATAGATAAATTTAATCTAGCATGGTATATGCTTTCCTACAATCATCTACGAATAGATAAATTAAACTAGCATGGTATATGCTTTCCTACAATTATCTAAGAATAGATAAATTAAACTAGCATGGTATATGCTTTCCTACAATCATTTAAGCATAGATAAATTAAACTAGCATGGTATATGCTTTCCTACAATTATCTAAGCATAGATAAATTAAACTACCATGGTATACTACTAAGCATGAATATCTTACTAAGCATGGATAACTACTAGTATGAATATATAGCTTTCCTAAGTATATATATATACTTCTAAACATGGTAGATTAATTAACATCAATCCTACAACATGTATATCATTCCTACACATGATGGGTAATTTTAGAATAAATCCTACAACATTCTAAGCATATTTCTACTAATCTAAACATGATAGGATTTTTAGAATGAATCCTACAACATCCTAAGCATATTTATACTAATCTAAACATGATAGGATTTTTAGAATGAATCTTACAACATTCTAATCATAAATAATACATCTAAACATGGTAGATAATTTTAGAATGAATCCTACAACATTCTAAGCATCATTAAACTAATCTAAACATGGTATGAATTTTAGAATGGATCCTACAACATTCTAAGCATATTTATACTAATCTAAACATGATAGGATTTTTAGAATGAATCCTACAACATTCTAATCATAAATAATACATCTAAACATGGTAGATAATTTTAGAATGAATCCTACAACATTCTAAGCATCATTAAACAAATCTAAACATGGTAGGAATTTTAGAATGAATCCTACAACATTCTAAGCATCATTAAACTAATCTAAACATGGTAGGAATTTTAGAATGGATCCTACAACATTCTAGGCATGAATAAATTAATCTAACACGATAGGAAATTTTAGAAAGAATCCTACATCATTCTAAGCATAATTAAGTTAATCTAATACAATCTTAGCATGATATTTACTTTATGAACATAAAATAAACATCTACAACTATCTACTACTACTACTACTCCAAGAACATAACATACAACTATCTACCACTACTACTACTTTATTTTAGTCAAGAACATAACACCCAACTATCTACTACTACTACTACTTCATTTTAATCAAGAACACAACATACAACTATCTACTACTACTACTACTTTATGGACATAAAACATCTACAACTACTTACTACTACTTCTTTATTTTATCAACATACCACTACTACTTTATTTAATCAAACATACTACTACTACTACTTTATTTTAACATGTTATTACTTAATTGTCTACTATTCTTTATTAGTATTGATTTATTATCACTAGTGTTTATAAAAGAAAAGATCTTTTTATTTATTCTACAACTAGTGATTATAAAAGAAAAGATCTTTTTATTTATTCTACAACTAGTGTTTATAAAAGAAAAGATCTTTTTTTACAACTAGTGATTATAAGAGAAAAGATCTTTTTATTTGGTCCAACCATATGATTATCTTTTTAGTCCAAGTTTAATACAAGTCCTACAACCAAAAATGGTTGTATAAAATGGTTCATATGCTTTATGTAAAGTTCATATCAAGTCCTACAACCTCACACGGTTGTATGTTCAAGTCCATATGCCTTATGTCCAATATCAAACACAAACAACAACTATCACTACAAAGATTTGATCTTTATGTCCATTTGTTTCCATTTTTATGTGATTCTTACTCAAAACAACCATACCAAAAAGAAAGTAAATAAGGAGGGTAAGAAGAAGAAGAACATCAAAACAACCATAAACAAACAAACAAACAAACAACAAACAACAAACAAATATGGAGAAACCCCCACCTTGGTTCACTTGTAGGAAGAATTAGCTAGCTCAACCTTCTCCTTCCCCTAGCTCTTAGAACTCCTACTAACCCTACAAATAAAAACTCTCAAGTTAGCATGGTGATCTCTCTTTGTTTTCCTTTCTTTCTTTCTTTCTTTTTGATCTTTCTAAAATGAGACTAAGGTGAAGGATGGGGGTATTTATAGGAGGAGAGAGTGGTGGAAAGTGTAAAATGGCACTCACACATTTTCACAAAAGCCCTCCCACAAAAGGGGGGCCGGCCATACTCCTAGGAGGGTAGGGGTGAGGTGGAGGAGGTGTTATGTGGGGGAGGTGTTATGTAAGGGTTTCTAGAAGGGTTTTCTTAACCTTCTCATGCATACTTAACCTAGGTTAAACACTTATAAACCCTAACAATCTAATAGGTTTTGTCATAACAAAACAAGTGTTGTCCAAAAATACACAACACACAATTTGTATAACGTACTAATCGACATACTACACGTATGTGCGCATATATGTCTGTATACTGAAAATCTTCGCATAATCCGTATAAAAATAATTAAATCTCGGAAATAATAATAAAATAAATTTTATTATTAGTTCGGAAGATTACGGTATCAATTTGATACAATACGGATGTATACTGACTGATATCTGGATACAGATAATGTCTATGAACAAACCGGGTGAAAAATCACCAAAATATTCAAATTTGGGATTTAAAATAAAATATTAATAAAATATTAATCTATATAAGGTAATATCCGTCCAGGATATTACATCGTCGACAACCTTGAAGAAGCTTTCAGGGTCTTGCGATCTCACAATATGAGGCTCAACTCCTCCAAATGCTCCTTCAGCATCTCCTGAAGGAGGTTCCTCAGATTCGTGGTGAGCCACCACATCATCGAAGCAAACCTTAAGAAGACTCAAGCCATCCTCAACATGGCTCCTCCGATAAACGTTAAAGAAGTACAAAGACTCACGGGGCGGCTGGCAGCCATCGGCCGTTTCCTCTCCAAGTCAGGAGAGAAATCGTTCACATTCTTCAAGGCCCTCCCGAGGGAGAAAAACTTCGAGTGGGCAACTTCTCAACAAGAGGCATTTGACCAGTTGAAAGCCTACCTAGTGAACCCACCACTCCTCAGCAAGCCGGAGTCGGACGAACCCCTCTTCCTCTACCTGGCTGCTACCGAATATGTGCTCAGCTCCGTGTTGGACAAATAGGAGGACGGGGTGCAAAAGCCACTATATTATGTTAGCAAAGTTTTGCACGATGCCGAGGTCCGATACCCGAGGACGGAAAAGATTGCCTATGCATTGGTAATGGCTGCACGAAAACTTCGACCCTACTTCCAGGCACACTCTGTCCACGTCCTCACGGATCAACCTCTCAAAACGGTCCTCGACAAGCTCGAGAACTCTGGCCGCTTAACCAAGTCGTCAATTGATCTTAGTTAGAACGACATCAGCTACCATCCTCAGACGGCAATCAAGGGCCAAGCTCTCGCAGAATTTATCACCGAATGCACTATCCCCGAATCCCCAAAAATTCGGAAGACACACCGGTGTGGGATGTCTATGTAGACGTCTCGTCATGTGAGAAAGGGAGCGGATCTGGCATCATCCTTCAGGGTCCTGACGACTTTGTCCTCCAGTATTCTCTCCGTCTTAATTTCCTGGCCACGAACAATGAGGCGGAATATGAAGATCTGATTGCTGGACTTAAACTGGCCTACCGGGCATGGGCAAGGAAAATACCGGTCTTTTGTGACTCCCAACTCGTGGTCAATCAGATCACAGGGGAGTATGAAGCCCCCGACCTGAGGATGACCCAGTACTTAGTAGGTGCACAACAGCTCTTGCAACTCTTCGAGCAGGGGGAGGTTCGGTGGATCCCAATAGAACAAAACTGTCATGCCGACTCCTTGTTTAAGCTTGCATCATCATCACTCGGAGGACTAGATCGCACTGTCCTAGTCGAGGTCCTCCTCAAACCCAGCATCGAAGAACTCGAAGTCCTCTGTCTCGCCTCCTGCAATCTCGCTGTGAAATGGATGGGTCCCATACAAAAATTCCTGACTAATGGTGAGTTACCACAGGACCGTGCCGAGGCACGAAGTACAAAGATCCAAACCGTAAGGTTTTCCTTGATTGGGGATGTGCTCTTCAAGCGCTCCTACACCAAGTCTGATGGGAGACCATATCTCCGCTGTTTGACACCAGACGAGGCTATGTACGCCCTAGAAGAGCTACACGAAGGGATTGGTGGATGCCACATGGCAGCAGGTCGATGCCCTGAAAAGCCCTCAACCATAGCTACTACTGACCTACTATGTTGCAATATGTTCAGGACCTCGTCAGAGGGTGCGGCCCCTGACAAAGGTTCTCTCCCGTTAAACGCTCGCCCCAAGATGAGCTGAAGTCCCTCGCCAATCTTACTCCCTTCGCCATGTCGGGGATGGACTTGGTCGGCCCTTTTCCACAGGCTATCGTCCAAAGGCGATTCCTCATCATAGACATCGACTACTTTACCAAATGGGACGAAGCGGAACCTCTGGCTACGATCACCAAATATCAAGCCCAACAATTCTTCTGTAAACACATCGTCTATCGTTTTGGGATCCCGAGCATGCTAGTCACCGATAACAGAACCTAGTTCATCGGCAAAAAATTTCGAAAGTTTTGTGAAGACCTCGGCATTCAGCAGCGCTTCTCATCAATCTCTCACCCCCAGTCGAACGGCCAAGCAGAAAACACCAATTGAAAAATTCTCGAGCGCTTGAAGAAGCGGTTGGACCAATCACCCAAGGGTTTATGGGTCGAAGAGTTATCAAGTGTCCTCTGGTCCCACTGAACTACCAAAAGAATTCCGACCGGTGAGTCCCCGTTCAATCTGGTATACGGGACCGAGGCAGTCATCCCTATGGAAGTCGGCCTCCCCTCACCTTGGTACATGAGTTTTGATGAAGAATCAAATTCAACCGACCTCAGGGCGAACCTGGACCTCATTGACGAGGTACGGGAAAGATCCACCATTCGACGGACCATATACCAGCAACGAGTTGAGAGGCTCTACAACAAAAAGGTTTGCCTGACCAACATCAAGGAAGGGGACCACGTACTCCAAAAGCTAGCAATCTCCCAGCCCACAGCCAGAGGCAAGCTTGCCCCTAATTGGGAAAGCCGGTATAAGGTCTCCCAAGTGGTAAGTCCCGGTACGTACCACCTTGAAGACCTGGGGGGCAAGATGGTTAAGATGCCGTGGAATGCGGAGCACCTCATCAAGTTTAAGGAGGGAAAGTGAGGGAGAGTCCATTATTGTAAGCGCTACGTGCAGATTCTTTTTTAAACAAACAAACATGATTTAAAGGTTGGCGAGTTTTTGTTTAACAAATTGAAAATGTCAACTTCTCAGTCGCTAATGTCCTAGCCACTCGGCATGGGCTTCGAGCACCCACGAGGGATTCTTCAATCCCTAAAGTCCCAGCCTTCGGCTTGGACATTGGCTCCAAACGTCCTCTCTACTCAGCATGGACTTCGAGCACCCACGAGGGACTCTTCAATCCCTCAAGTCCAAGCCTTCGGCATGGACATCGACTGCAAATGTCCTCGCCACTCGGCTTGAACTTTGAGCACTCACAAGGAATTCTTCAATCCCTCAAGTCCCAGCCTTCAGCTTGGACATCGGCTCCAAACGTCCTCACCACTCGGTATGGACTTCGAGCACCCATAAGGGATTATTCAATCCCTCAAGTCCCAACCTTCGGCTCGGCCATCGGCTGCAAACGTCCTCGCCACTTGGCATGGACTTCAAGCACCCATGAGGGATGCTTCAATCCCTCAAGTCCCAGTATTCGGCTCGTACATCGGCTCCAAACGCCCTCGCCACTCGGCATGGACTTTGAGCACCCACGAGGGATTATTCAATCCTCAAGTCCCAGCCTTCGGCTCGGCCATCGGCTGCAAACATCCTCGCCACTCGGCATGGACATCGAGCACCCACGAGGAATTCTTCAGTCCCTCAAGTCCCAACCTTCGGCTCGGACATCGGCTCCAAACATCCTTGCCACTCGGCATGGACTTCGAGCACCTATGAGGGATTATTCAATCCCTCAAGTCCCAGCCTTCAGCTCGGCCATCGACTGCAAATGTACTCGCCGCTCGGCATGGACTTCGAGCACCCATGAGAGATTATTCAATCCCTCAAGTCCCAGCCTTTGGCTCGGCCATCGGTTTGGCCATCGAGTGCGTCCTCGCCACATGGCATGGACTTCGAGCACCCACAAGGGATTCTTCAATCCCTCAAGTCCCAGCCTTCGGCTCGAACATCGGCTCCAAAGTATTCACCACCCGGCATGGACTTCGAGCACCCACGAGGGATTATTCAATCCATCAAGTTCCAGCCTTCGGCTCGGACATTGGGTCCAAAGTATTCACCATTCGGCATGGACTTCGAGCACCCACGAGGGATTATTCAATCCCTCAAGTCCCAGCCTTCGGCTCGGACATCGGCTCTAAACATCCTCGCCACTCGGCATGGACTTCCAGCACCCACGAGGGATTATTCAATGCCTCAAGTCACAGCCTTTGGCTCGGACATCGGCTTCAAATGTGCTCGCCACTCGGCATGGACTTTGAGCACCCACGAAGAATTCTTCAATCCCTCAAGTCCCAGCCTTTGGCACAGACATCGGTTGCAAATATCCTGGCCACTCGGCATGGACTTCAGCTAACCCCTGCCAAAAATTTTCTTTAAGATTTACGGCTCTCGCCGACAGCGAGAACCACCGAGCCGCGAACCACGGGTCGGCTAGCCTCTCACCTACCAACATCTAGGGGTAGTGTAGCCTTCCTCGGCACTATCCCTAACTATTTGAGGGTGGCAGGAGAGCCACTGGTCCAGGACTCTCGAAAAAAAATTTCATTTAGGGAACTCTCCTTCGGCAAGTGCCCTGAGCCCCGTACTCGAGATCAACCCACCTTTCACCCACTGACAACTTGGGATAAACAACCCTCATAGCCGTTACCCCCAATTGTCAGAGGGTGGCAGGAGAGCCACCATCGAAGAGAACTCACGGTGAAGTGAGAAAAATTCTGATGAGGGGGTAAGGGTTATATAGCCCACGGGAAACGCGTATTTATGCCATGGAAAGTCGAAACGTCTGATAGCCATTAATTACATTGGAAGACGAAACGTCCTCAATTACCAGGTTTTTAGGATCCCTCACTCTCGTCATCACCCTTAGGCTCAAACCCCTCCTTCAGCCCGGACGTCGAGGACTGCCCTCGGAAATTGGAAGTAAATACATGGCAAAAGAACTAGTCAAAGAAAGAAAACCGTCCTCTCATTATTATTTCAACTAAAGAAAATGCATCGCTACAAAGGAAGACTTTATTACATTGTCCAGACTCGGCCTAGGGCTCCTGTGTTGATGCTGCAGGGTTGATATAGACAAGTTCAAGGCCAGCTGGTCGAGTTGGATCCTTCGCCAGATCGCTCGGTGTCGCCAAGGTAGACCCACCGGCGACCGAGCTCTGCGCATTGCAATGCCTCACCGGCCCAATCCTTGTGGTCGGCAACAAAGCAGTGGCACAAGGACGAGCACCACCAAAGGAAACGGATCGGGACCCTTACATCTCGAGCATTATCGTATACCTTTGCACCTCCAAATCCTTCTTTACAATAATCTCGCGAAGAAAGGTCCCAGACGACGGTCACCGAGCGAAGTACTAGTGTAGCGCCCCAGAACCGGCTCTCCGAAATCCATGACACTCACCAGAATCTTTGCCTTCAAATGCATCTCAATAGAGTAATAACAGGAAAATCCAAAAACTTTTTATTGCCAAATAAAATAATTACATCATAAATTACAACCATTGTCGTGTTCTTGAACAAGGAATACAAATTACGTGAACTCATTAAAACTTATTACATTAAAGTATTACAAATACTATTTTGTAACAGCTACCGCCTACCACCCCGAACGGTAGTCAACAGCTCTCTACTAGAAGCTCCACCGAACTGTTATGCTACTTCCCTAAAATGTGCCTTGTAGTTCGAATCATCCGCTGTGCTACTCTGATGTCCCTGCACCTACTCGAATGGTAGGTAGGTACATTGCTACTCTACTTGGATGCCCTGCTTGTCTTGAGTCCTCCTGCACTCGTGACCTGATATCCAGCACCAAATTGAGTGGGCACGTCAGTACATATACTGACGCAATGCTGATAAGAAAATAACGATCTCCAACTTGCAATCACAACCAGCCTTTAATAAAAATAGAAATGTGCATCCTAATTTTCTAGTGTCAGTGTATGCCATGACCTGAAGTCTAATGCATAGTACCTAATGTATAGAAAACAGATGTACTTATTCTAATGTCAAGAAGACTTTGGACACGCATGCATCCCATACTACATACGCTCCAAAGCAAGTTGTCTTCCCCAGTTTTAGGGTTTCGAACCTTCTCCATACAAATACATTCTACTATTGTACTCAACCTGTTCCTGATAGATACAATCGTGGCTGGTGAATCCTGCAGTTATCACTGCTAAATACAGTGGTGTCCCCGTTTGCCACTAGTGCCCCATTCTGGTCTGGATCACACCAAATGCCATGACGATCTTACAGATACACAACCGCATATCTATGGTGCCGAAGATCCATGGGACAATAGCCCCATGGTCCGTTCGTGTCCACTCAACATAAGAACATGACGGCCTCGAAGGTCTAAGCCCCCTATTCGACAAGAACCCTCCCGTTCTTACCATGGCACTTCAGAAATTAAGAGTGCAAGATACAACTCCCGTATCCCATTAATAGGAAGAGACAACCCTGGTTATCATGCCTATTGTTGGCCCTTAGAACAAGTTGAATTATAGGGAATCACCCCTAAGATCAACTCGGTCTTCAAGCGAAAAGTAATGAAATACAATATGAAATAACATTGGTTGCTAAAACATGCGAGTTGTCAAATCATGCACAATGTCTAACGAATGATTAAGCCCAAACGGTTCTATCAAAAATAATTAATCACGACGAACCGACATTCATCATTTGCTAACACCTCAGTAGGTCTTCGACCGAATGTCCCCGACCTACGACCCTCAGTGAGCAATACAATGGTGCACAAGGGAGTGCCTCATACCCAGAAATAGAGGTGAACACACATAATTTACTAATATCCAGTTATTGACAGACCTAAGCATCAACACATTCTAGATGAGGTAGATCACCTAGCCTATCAACCCCAAACACCGGTGATTCGATCTCCATCGGTCGCCACCACCTCCATCTCAGGTCTCATACAGTGTTTCGACCCGCAGTCCACCTTAACTCGGTAAACGATCCGACGGCACGCAGGAATAATCACTATTTCTCTTGGTGGAAATAAATCAATCACAATACTTGCTGACTGGGTTGATAGTCCTAGGGTATCACAACCTAGACTAGCTCTAAGCGATACTAGCTACGAGCTCACATACAATAAATCGACCATAAAGCTATTCTCCCAACTCTCTCACATGTCCACCATGACTACTAAGCACAGGAATCTCATATAAGTCTCAAATGAAGTGCTTAAATAGGGACAATCATCCAACATCTTAAAACTCCAATTAACTTAGTCACATTTCTTGTAGCATGCAGAAAATTTCATAATTTATGCTTCACTTATCGGAATCCAACAAAATTAGACTTTCTAGAAAGGTGGGAATCTCTACTATAGTTTCCTAGTTGACAACTTTCTCAAATTCTGTATAGACCTCAAGTTTCTCGATTTCAAACACATGCTTGAAATCGAACATGACAGCAGGTTTGTTGAAACCTGTAATATCCACAACTTTCAAAATACAACTTGGCATTGTATGATATTACCCATTTTGGGAAGCTAAGACTCTATACTACAAGTCTCTAGTTAACCACTTCTTCAAATTCAGCCATCTAAAGGCTATAAAAACAATATATATTCTCAGTTGTACATTCTTCCATACAATCGTTGTATCTTACTATTAGCACAAAAACTTGCTCACTTATCGGAATTACTCTATTTTAGATTCTATGAAAAGCTGGGAATGTCTACTACAACTTCCTAGTTGAACACATCCTCAGATTCATCCATTAAAGTCCTCTAAAACTCCGATTTCTATGAATATACACACAGGAAATGAGTTACCTTTACAAAAATCAAGTCCTTCAATTTAGGCTGATTTTGCCCCAATCTAGAAAAAATCATAGCTTTTGCTATACAAACTGGAATTGTATGATTCATGAGGTTTTGGGAAGCTATGACTCTCTACTACAAATCTCTAGTTGATCATTCTTCCAAATTCTTAACACATAATTTCAGAATTACACAAATTCACTGACTAGCTAACCTGAGCTAAACCTGAACGGTCTACTTTAAAATTCATGTCACTTTAGATTCAACCACAAGTCCAATACTCATGAAACTTTAGATTCAGTCACTAGACATATACCATTCAATCATGTCCAAAAATTGCATCTAGATTTGTAACCCCTGTTTTTCATTTCGTGTATTTTTTGATGTACTTTTCTTTTTGAGTGTTTATTCATATTGTATCTTATTTTGAACCTTGTTTTGGATGTTCATTTTCAATATATTTATTTATTTGATTTGTCGTCATTTTATTTGATCTTCTTGATTCTATTGTCTATATATTTATTCGTCTCTAGTTGATCGAGCTATTATTTTTTATCCTCACAATTGCTTATTCACGTCCTATTTTATTGATCTATTCATTTTATTCCTAACTCATTTGTTGGATCCTTTGATTTTAAACCAATTATTTCCCGAAATCCTATTCTAAACCCTAATTTCTAGTGGATCTTAAATTAACCCCCCCCCCCAACCCATAAACCTACTATACTCCTACCTGTTACCGTACAAGTTACACAAACCCGTTAATTAATACCCGTCACCACCTAACCGTAATCCCTACCTATATATATATATATATATATATATATATATATATATATATATATATATATATACCCCTCTTATACATTTTCATCTTCTAAACCCTACTAGCCAGCCGCCTAAACCCATATCTCTCGACCTCCTTCCTCCCACCTCTGATGCCCACTCGCCCTGTCGAAGCCCTCGCCTGCAGCGCCACCCTCCTCAGTCCCTTCTCCTCCTGCTCATCTCTCTCCCTGCTCGCGACCACAACAACAATAGCAGCATCGCGACGCCTCAGCACCACCGTGCTGTGTGCTTCTCCCGACTGCAGCGAGCCGTCGTAGACCAGTAACAGCACTGCGATGTGCTGTTCCACCGACCGCAGCGATGTCCATTGCCGTCATCGTGCCTCCGATGCCATGTACACCCTCCACTGCCCTATCTCGTGTGCGTATGTTGGATCTCGTGAGTTGTGTTGTAGTCCATCATTCGTTCGTTGAGTTCGTCCCGGGAAATCGTTCTCGTTATTCTTGTTCTTGCTTCGTCGTTTTCGTCTGCATTTATAAGGCAAGTAACTTGTATTCTTTTTATTGTATAATACAAGTACTAAATATCACATGTAGTGTAGTTGTGTTCTAGAGACAATTCTTGTGCAAACCTCCTGTTATACTTGTCTTTATGTGTTGATCCGGCCGTAGTTATCTCATTGCACACAAACGACATTAATTTAGACTTAGATCTAATTAATCTTCATGTATGCACGCATGTGGTTTGCGGATTAGGAAGTGTTGTATGATCATGTATGCTTGATTGTATTAGGATTAGTACAACTCGTAGTAGACATGCTAAATATCCTTTACCATGTTGCTTGGACATCTAGTACACCATATTTTTACGTTTGTTATGATTTAGATGAGTTTCAAATGATCTAGTTGATTTTATGCATAAAAAATATTTCTGTATTTGTTGTACCCCGTTTTTGTTCAGTATTTTAGACCCTATTAAGGTCAGTATATGAAAATTATTTATGAATATAAATTATAGATAATTCTGTCTACTTTCCAGAGTTTCTAACAGATCCCTGTTTTGATTTGTGAGTTGCAACTTATTGCTGTTTTACTACAGATGTATAGAAAAATTACAGATTCTAATTTGTGTGAATTCTGTATGGTAATTTATTTTATATTGATGTTAAGGATAATATTTTGATCCAATATTGATTACAACTAGACCTGATTGTGATTAACCCTTAACTTTTTTGGATTTAATTAATGACTTTTACAAACTACTCTATACTTGTAAACATCTACTATACTTGCAGAATTTTTGTGTTGTTCAGTAAAGAATCTTAATTTTTACCTGATTCTAATAGTTGTTTATAAAACCTTTATGAATATGAAATGTAGCCTACTATATCTATTTTATCACCCTTTTGATGGATCTGGATTTCGATTTGTATTTTGAAATCTATTGCTGTTTTAGTACTGCTGTGTTTATGATTTCAGGTTTACAAAATTTCTGTATCTTGCTGTCTTCTGATTTTATTTGACTAAACTATCTATGTTGGAAAATTATGAAAATTTATTTTCTGATACAAAACATACTACGGAATACCCCTGAGTTTTCTTAAATTTAATCAGTAAGTTTTGATGCCGTTTTCTTGTTTATTAATACGAACTTCTGATTTCTGGCTGAACATGTTTTATGGATACAATTTTATTTTGAGTCCTGTTTTTTGTGAAATACCATATGACTTATATATATTCACTGATTCAGCTGAGAGTCTATTTTCCAAATTTCCTGACGGATCCAGATTTGCATATTTTTGGCAACGGGAATTCCAGATTTGGTGCAGTACTGTCTTGCTGTCCTAAACTAGAATTTTCGTAGTCCTACCCTTTTATGTGTTGTCTATCACCTGTGTATATTTATCTTCCGATCTGAACCTGTTACTTGTTCATACCATGTTATTCTTGCCCTACTTTGTGCACGTATATGCCTGTTTAATAATAATAAATATTCAAGCCGGGGTTAAGGAAAAGATCTTAGTAGTGGACAATATAGGTATGTGTACTCAGAAGGGGGCTCGTGTTTCCCATTTTATATTTGATTCATGTTGATACATTCATGTTGCACTTTATGTTTGATTCATGAATCTGTGGATTCGTGAACCAGTTGTACTTTATGCTTTGATGCGTTGACCTGTTGGTTCGTGTACCTGTTACATGTTGATTCATGAACCTGTTGATGCATGAATCAGTTGATTCGTGTACCTGTATGATTCATGAACCTATTCCTGCTATCTGTTACATGACGATTGAGTACACGGCCCTATAAAAAGCCACCACTAGGCCTAAACAAAATCTGCATGTAAGTAGCAACCATGTGGTAAAAATCTAGGACGCAGAAGTGCTACCTAAATAGTAATAAATACCAGACTTGACATGACATAATACCTGTTACATGCTTACCTGATACATGATTACCTGTACATGCTACTTGACACCTGTTACACGTTTATCTGCTTGCATGATACCTGTTACCTGTCACATGTTATATACGCCTATTATCTCACCGAATTACTTGATTTTGTTCATGATTCATGCTAGTTGATCTTTTTTTTTGCCATATCTATTCCATGCACGTTTGCTTCCGCAGTTACTCTATATTTGTGTATTCTTTTTCTGTACTTGTGCCTGCACTACATGCGGCCCGTAACTTGCATTGACGGGCGTTTTGTTTCTCTTTCATTTTCCTGCAATTTGTTAAATTACAAATTTTGGTGACCAGCTGCCGCTGGAGTAGGTGATCAAAGATTTTAGTTGCTGGAGTTTTTGCTAAAATTTACTTTGATGCTATTCTTGAATAAATGTAATTGCTACGTGAATTTTGTTTTAGGCAATGTGACCCAGAATTATTGACTTGTTCAGATCTGGTTTATTTGAGATTTATTAAATTTTGTTTCAAGTAAATTCATGTTGGTATATTGATTCATTTATGCATGTGTGGTTGATTTTTCCTTATTTACTTCCTATTATTCCTGTGAAATGTTGTAAAGATCCTGACAGCTTATGGATGATGAAAATCATTTGCTAGACTTAGTCACGTATCCTTATTCCGTATTCTCTTTTTGGGAAGCGGGGCGTGATAAGGTTTTTAGTGGTATCAGAGCTCCAGGTTTGGCTAATATATTAGTTCGACTAATATATTAGACCAGTTTGGCTTGATCTGGGCTTGGCTCAACAGTAACAAACCATGCATACGTGCATAAATTATAATCAACTTTGATCTAGATGCTGATTGTTTTTTATCTTGTGCAGACCATGGCTCGCAGAGGTTCCACTTTCCGGCCTCAGGAAGATCAGCCCGGGCTTGAGACTGTTACCAATGTGTTGGAACGGTTGATCAATATGCAGCAAAACCACAATGACCTTGTGATGGATGCTTTGGAAGCTGCCCGGGTTCCAAATCCCGATGTGTCCCCACTCCTCTTAAAGGAGCATGAAGCACACAAGCTGCTTCCAGGAATTGGACCCGTACAGCATCGGGCTTAGCAACGCCCAATTCAGGACCTTCGTAATAAATGGGTGGAGCGGCTGCTGCAAGCCCGAGCAAAAGGCATCCACTGGGAACATGCAGAAGCCGTGCGCCAATTTTTCTGTGGGGCGGACCCCGGGGCAGAGGACTAACAACTCATACTCCTGACCGATGAAGTAACTGGCCCGGATAACAGGAAGGTCATCCGTGGTTAGAATAGTTGGTATCTTGTCCATGGATATCTTTTGCCTACCAGGTGAAGAAGCCTGAACGTCATCATCAACACTGCCTCTGTACCGGACTAACTAGTCAACATCATCCGAATACCTTTGGAAAGAGCATGGCTGAACTACGAATGGAAACTCGAGGTTAACTATGGGAGCCATTTCGTCCGGGCTGTCCAGCATAATCCATCCAGTTTACCTCTGTCGGACTCGACACTGCGGGGGAGAGGACATCGCCAAAGGGGCCAAATCTTCATCCTCTGACGAAGTATCATTCCTTACATTGTCACCCCCCTCGACCACTACAGCCCGCTCTTCGTCCCCCTCAACCACTTGAACCTCCTCTTTGTCCCTATCGATGACTTCAACCTCCTCATCACCTTCTACCATGGGCGCATCCTCTTCTGAGTAGCTCGAATCTACCACGAATGGCCTCCTGCTGCGTAGCGGAGTGACGTCATGGACCTATTTCTATGACTCCCATGACGTTGAGCCGGAGACACGGGGGCCCTCTGTAACGCCCCGATTTCCAAATAACTGGGAAGCCGTGACATAAGCCAGAATCTTTCCTTC
Organism: Hemerocallis citrina; assembly: GCA_017893485.1. Classification (NCBI taxonomy): domain Eukaryota; kingdom Viridiplantae; phylum Streptophyta; class Magnoliopsida; order Asparagales; family Asphodelaceae; genus Hemerocallis; species Hemerocallis citrina. Next base: position 174,634,613 of record CM030361.1, read on the forward strand.
AACTAGTCACAATACACAGAAAAACAGGAAAATCTAAAACTATTATTTCAACACAAAATGTATTACAAGTCTGAATGTTACAATTTGCAATACATTACAACAGTGTTACAGTAAACCTTTACAATCCCAAGTGCTACAACTTTCAATAAGTTATATCAGAGTACAAAGAATGAAGAAAAATACTTGATATTTTACTTGGTTGCTTTCTAACAATAAAATAAATTACAGCAATTATTACAATGATACAATAGTGGTAACCAACATGAATTTCAGCAGAAATATAACTTAACAATGACTGCTTCCTTCTCTTGCCTTGAGTCCTCCTGAATCTTATGTCTGCTCTTTGCAATCCAGTACCTATTGAAGTGGGGACGTCAGTACATATACAGACGTTTTTAAGGCTAATAATTAGCAGCAATTCTCTACTTTAAGCAAACAGATTGATAAAAAGAGAAACGTGTATATATATTTGATTTGTCAGTGTATGCTATGACTTAGACTCTAATGCAAGATTAACTAACGCAATGATACACTTATTCTAATGCAAGCAAGTCTCTGGAACAGTATGCAGCCCATACTACATATGCCTCTTCTCAAGCCATCTCTTCATACATAGGGATTTAAACCCGCACCTTGAATTCAACTCTTGTACTCGACTTATTTCTGAAGATATAACTTGACTGATGGGGTTGCAGGTACGGTCTAGTCCCGTTACTGCAGTCATATAGTGGTGTCCATGTTTGCCATTATTGCCCGACCCCACTAAAATATCTTGGACGAATCCTTGGGGTCTATGCGGCAGGTTAACTCGAAGCATCCCCTGTGGCACCCCTGGGGTCTCTGCGGCAGGTTAGCTCGAAGCATCTCCTGTGGCACCCCTAGCCAGACCATAGTCTATGGCTTCATGCCCTTAGATATAAGACAAGACAGAGTTTCGGGGGTCCATCCCCCTAGCTCCGACATGAATTGCTCCCACCTTATCATGGTACTTCAGAAATTAACAGACGAGATACGGATCCCGTGCTCCCAACTCGTGAGAAGGCACAGACCGTATCCCTTGGACAAGAAGAGTACAACCCAATAACACCGCCTAGTGCCGGCCTATAGGACAGGTCGGATCATAAGGTATCACCCTTAACACCAACTCTGTCCCTTCGGCAAAATTGATAATAAGTAAAGTTTAAGTAGTAATAGCCATAAGTTACTAGCCTAACGATGTCACTAAACCCAAACAGTCTCACGGGGTTTTCACTAAATTTCTTATGATTATCCCGATCCAACTCATGGCCTATCGATCCAAGACACCGGTGACGGAATCTCTCTCACTCATCATTAACCCTAACTCGGATCTCATCAACATTCTCGGCCCACGATCAACCCACATCAGTTAGGATCCGTCGGTACTCGATGTGTGATTTATCCATAGTTTCCAAGGTGGTGAGATGCGAGTCATGATGGTCAATGGCCCCTAATGTAACTATGAGACCCTATCACTACCCCTAACTCGAATCTCGTCAACACTCTCGGCCCGCGATCAACTCACATCAGTTAAGATTTGTCGGAGCTCGAGGTGTGATTCTTCCCCAATTTCCAAGGAGGTAGGATGCGAGTCTTGATGTTCTATGACCCACAGGCTAGCTTTTATCTAGCTAACAATACTAGTGACTTTTCCTACCTTTATTTACCCATATATTGAAGATGAAGTATGTTCACATTATATGGTCCAATTTCAATTAGAACCACATACAACTAGAACTCATGGGTTCCTTTATCCAAATTGAACTAGGACAACATGCAACTAGGTTCATGGGTTCTTTCTCAAAGTTGAGGTAGAACCACCTAGAACCTAATTGCATGGGTTCCTCGCCAATTCGAGCTAGAACTATCATGGAGCTAGTTTCATGGGTTTCTTCTTCAGAATCGAACTAGAACAAATGTTGAACATGGGTTCATTTCAATAGTTCAATTGGGTTAGCAATGCAAGGGGTTCCTTTACTGCAACAAACAACTTTAAACATGCATGGATTCTTTTGAATCTAAAACAACCATATAAACTCACGCATGGGTTATTTACTAGAACAATTACAATAACTCAAGCATGAGTTCTTTATTAGAACAACTACAACAACCGCAAGCATGGGTTCTTTACTAGAACAACTACAACAACTCAAGCATGGGTTCTTTACTACAAATATTAGCAACTCAAGCATGGATTCTATATATAACTCAAGCATGCTGAGTTCTTTTACTAGAACAACCTACAACAACTCAAGCATAGGTTTCTTACTACAATAGTTAGCAATCTCAGGCATGATTCTGTTACTACATTAATTAGCAACTCAAGCATGGTTCCTTTACTACCACAACTCAAACATGGTTCATGGGTTCTTTTCTAGAACAATCCGACAATAATTTAAGCATGGTTTCTTTACTACAATAATTAGCAACTCAAGCATGGTAATCTTTTTGAACCAATAATAACTATACATATAATCACAAGCATGAATGGGTTCATAAGCATGATTGGGTTCAACAAAACTCAAGCATGATGGGTTTCTTTACTAAAATAATTAGCAACTAAAGCATGGTAATCTTTTTTAACCTAGAATAACTATACATATAATCACAAACATGAATGGGTTCACAAGCATGAATGGGTTCAACAAAACTCAAGCATGATGGGTTTCTTTACTACAACAACTCAAGCATAATATTCTTTGTGGATTCACAAGCATGAAGGGGTTCTTACTAAGTAAATTAACAACTCAAGCACGGTTCTTTACTAAAAATAATTAGCAACTCAAGCATGATAATCTTTTTGAACCTAGAATAACTATACATATAATCACAAGCATGAATGGGTTCATAAGCATGAATGGGTTCAACAAAACTCACGCAGGATGGGTTTCTTTACTACAACATACAACTTAAACATGCATGGATTCTTTTGAAACTAAAACAACCATACAAACTCATGCATGGTAATCTTTTTGACATAGAACAACATAACTTAGCATGGGTTTCTTTTATCGCATAAACATAAGCACGAATGGGTTCATGGGTTCACAAGTGTGGTTCATGGTTTCTTTTTGAAACTAAAATACTACACATACTTGAGCATGAGTTCTCTAGCAACCTAGAATAGTTTAGGACATGGTACTACGATATTCATCTCAAGCATGGGTTTCTCTAGCAACCTAGAATAATTTAAGCATGGGTTCTTTAGCACATACAACTTAAGCATGGGTTCTTTAGCACATATAACTTAGCATGGGTTCTTTAGCACATACAACTTTGCATGGGTTCTTTTGACATGGAACAACATAAACTCAAACATAGTAATAAAGCTAAACAACTATAAATACTTAACTACATATTACAAGGACTACCTCATTTAGGAATTACAAGTCCTACTTATTACATAAATCTAGTTTTACCGAATTTACAAGTTCCTACATAATACAAATCTACTTTATCAAATTTACAAGTCCCACCTATTACAAGGCCTAATTTTATGTAATCTACAAGGACTAATCTTTTACAAATAGAAGCTTAATCCTCCACAACCTAGAAGCAACATAAAAGCTTAATCTCTTACAATCTAGGAGCAACATAAAAGCTTAATATTTCATGATCTAGAAGTAAAAATAGAAGCTTGATTTTTACCAAGTATTAAGGTAGACATACAACAACTACAAAGCCTTATTTTTTATGAACTAGAATTAGAAAAGACTTGATATTTTACATGGTAGGAAAACAACATACAACAAGTCCACTTTTATGAATTAGGGTTAGTAAAAACCTTGATTTTCAACAAGGTAGAGAGCAACATATAACAAGGACTTATCTTTTATTAGATTAAAATGAGTCCTACAACCCCAAAATGGGTAGTAAATATTTTTACTACACTTAATCTTTATATGAACATAGTTATAGTCCAAGAGGTCATTTGTGTTAACAAAATAACCATAATAACAACAATAGTCATAACAAGGTTAAAAATCGACCTTTATGTGTTTTTAACAAGTTCTTCATTCAAATCTCTTCATGTGGTCCTCTTGGACTCACACTACTTATATGCCCAAACAAATTAGTCCAAGTGGTTAGTTTGTGTTAACAAGAGTAACCTCACAACAACAATAACCATACAAGGTCTTAAAATTCAACATTTATGCCATTTAATTAGGTCTCACCATCCGTCCTTTTCATGGGATCGTTTTGATCCCTACAACCCCTTATATGCTTATCAATTAGTCCAAGTTATTTACAAACACACACATACAACATTCACACCTCAAAAAGATGGGTTCTCTTTATCCTGCAACAATCCAAACCCATAAGATGGGTTCTTTTAGCATACCCAATAACTCAACCCTAAAATGGGTTCTTTTTCACATACATAATTAATAAATTCTAAAGATGTGTTCTTTTTCATTCCTACAAGTAGTAGACCCTTAAAGATGGGTTCTTTCTTCTCATAAATAACTAAAATGGAAAACAAGCAACTAAATTAGAAGTAGAGAATCCCCACCTTTTGATTCTTGTAGGAAGGACTAGCTAGTAACCTTCTCCTTCCTCCTTAGCTTTCTACTACAACTTGTATGAAGAACACTTATGAAAAACCCCAAATGAAGAACACTTATGGTTTCTTCTCTTTCTTTTCCACTCGCTTTTTTTTCTTGTAAATGGGGCAAAGAGTGAAGGGGAGGGGTATTTATAGGACAAAAGAGAAGGGGGAGAGTGTAAATGTGCTAGGGTTTTATGTGACCCCCCGAATTCCAAATAAGACCGAATTTGAGATTTCCCAGGATCTTTACTTCACTCTGTACAATTTTACAAAGAAATTAAAACTTTTTAATAATACATTTGAGTTCATTACATCTTTGTTTACACAACGAAATAATATAACAGTGAAATGAAATACTACTTATACAACAATGTAATTCATCAACTGCATCATGACATCTTTACTTCTTCATAAAAAGTCCATTACCTGCATGTTAAACTGTGGGCACGTCAGTTACTTACAACTGACGAAAATATTATACTCGGCTATCATCTCTATGCCGTACATATAACGATCTCATTACTTTAACAAACCACAAAGATTGAATGAACAATAAAGTGTTAAATTGTGACTACGGTAAACATGTAAGTGTATGCCATGCCTTAATGCCTAATGCACACATTTATACTAGGATGACACTAATGCATACTTGTTCGGATTCTATGCATCCCATACTACATAGGTCCGAGGGCAAGCGCTTACGTACTCCACAATAAAGGATTTGATTCCTCGCCATGACAACTACCCAGTAATAAAGCAAGGTTTAGGTCATTCTACGAATATGGATCCCAGTCACCGAGATCCACCGCTGACTGTTATAACAGATCTCTCATCGTGCGAATCATCCCGCAAGTGCCCCTCTAGCCTCGGTATACATATATACATTGGAGTATGGCAAACTATTCGTCCGACTACGCAAAGTTCCAGATTTAAAAATAAAAGCCTGTCTCCCACAGAGCAACCACAGTCACGGAGATCCACCGCTGACTGGGTCTATAGCCACGGAGATCCACTGCCGACTATATAGAAGCAACCCACTTACGTTTGCCCAGGTTCACTACATCTTCACTTATGTGCCTAATTACTTAGTTCAAGACATGAATAATTTTCAAACCTAGAATTAGTTTTATCTCCTACCAGACTTTATCAACAAATACGAGGTAGCTCCATGGCCATATCTCAAAATATATCTCAACTCTTTTCAATTCAATAGTGCCGGTATCCGAGATTACACTAACTCTAAATCATAACTTTTTTATGTACAAGAAATCATGGGTACACATACCCTTCAATAAACATGTCATAAACCTAGATATTTTTATCTTTCAACTTATTCAAAAAATATCAATATCTTATCCACAAAGCAATCTTTTTCTTAGTCTTGTCACTATTCATGATCTTATTCATCCGTTAATAATCTTTATAAGCAAAAATAATAATAATTTCTTTAAAGAACACAATTTTATCCCATGAAATATTATAACCAATCCAAGCTATCACAATGTCTCAATTCACTATAAAATATTTCTTAAACAAGATACAAGTGTCATCTCTTTAAAAGATAACTTCACAAAATACTACTTTTCTTTTCTTTCACAACAAAGTTATATTCTCAAAATTCTATTTCCTTTCATACTTCAAAAATATACAAGAAAACTATCTCTTAATATTTTCCATTTCATTTATACAAATAATAAAGTTCATATCTAAGTTTTCCATACTAAAATTTTTCTCATATGAAGCAAAAGAGACTAAAAAAACAAAAAGGGGGTGCTCGGGTTTTGAACCCATGACCTATGGTCAACCACAGTCAACGCCCAGACCCAGACCCAGACCCGCTATCTAGTAAGTCCATTGGACTCTGGCGTCAATATCCTAAGCCAAAGATCATATACTGACCCTCAGTTTCGGAAATAATTTAAAGGAATTAAAAATAGATGTGACTATCAAGTTTCGAACCCAAGATCTCTCACAACAGTGCTCTGTATTGCACTGGCAAACCAGTAAGTCCAAGTGTATTTTCTGTTTAGAAAATGTACTAATATACTTTTATTTAAATTATCAGAAATTGGTTCTTTTTCATGCAACTCGTTTATCCAAAGCTCAAATCTTTCTAATAATTTGAAATAGAATTTTTCTTGACTGAGATTGAATTTAAAAACAGTAAACGACAATTCTTAAGTTCATTATGACTCTATTCCCACTCTTTTAAATAATTCTTTTTCTCATTTTTCACATAAGAGTAGTGTTCATAAAACTAGTTTATGTTCCTACTTTTTTATCAATTTCAATTTGATGACAATACTAGCATGTCACTTATTCATGGGAATTTCACAAAAGGACTCTTTCATGCAATAGGTTATACTTCTAATTATAACATGGCAAAATACACATATGTCAACACATCTCATGGTACTAACCAAATTCATTTTGTTTTCTTTCTTCTTTCTTAGTTATCAAAGCATGATTTGAATATAACTTTCTTCAAAAAATTTCATATACTCAATATGTACAAAATTTTGCAAACATTCTAACATGATTCATATTATAAAAGAATTCTTCCTTTAATTAGCATGGTGGCAATTATTTACTAAGTCTCAACAAGATTATTACATATTATACTAGCATGGATTTTATCTACAAATTTCACAACCACATTAACTTACATTACTCATTTATAGTTTTTAGCATGCATGTTCTACAACTAGAAAGTATGAAACCACCCACCTCAATTGAAGATTGAACAAAGTGGAAGCACAACTCCTAGCAAGAACTTCTCCTCGCAAGAGCTTCTCCTCCTAGCAATTTTCTCCTCTCCTAACAAGAACTCCTCTAAGCACAAGAACTCTCTTACTCTCTTTCTTTTTCTTTCTCTTATTTTGATTTGTTTTTGGTGCAAAAGAGAAGTAGGAATGAGGTGCTATTTATAGGATACTGTTAGGGTCTAAAGTAAAAAATTCTCAACCTAATAACTCCCTCCTTAATTGCCCCTCAACCCTTCATTTTCTTAACTCCTAAACTCCTAACTCTTCATGCTCCCAACCTTTTAAAAACTCAACTCCCATAGCACCAACCTTTTCCTCTCCCCCACTTCTACAAAATCCGGCCACTCCTTATGAGTAAAAATCGGCCAACATATGTGTGCATATGCACACATGAACAACAAAATAAATACATCTTTCTATAGCTCTAAATGTGTACTAAAGTTGTAACTTGTCATGCATTAGTCCATGCTCAACTTAAATTAGGATTTTACTAATGGGCTCTCTTTTAATTAACTAGTTTATTATCCTAGTGGGCTTTCCCTTAAGTTAATCTAATGGGCTAGAATTTAATCTCTAGGTCCATGGGTCAAAAGAAGGCTAAACAAAATTATGAATGCTTAAAATTAGTAAAATGAGGGTAAGAAAAGAGATGGATGATTTAGCACGTGCATCATACGTGCAAAAATATATTTTTAATTAAAATAAAAATGTGGGGTGTTACATTTTATGCACAAAGCTCCTTGGAGCTTGTTGGCCGGCCAAAATGGGGTGAGGTGGAGGGGGTGAGGTGGAGAAGAGGGTTCAAGTGGAAAATACACATATTAACTCTTATGTGTCTCTAATTAATCTTAACCCTAGATTTAAGCCTCCAAAGAAATCCTAGTCATCCAAATTTGATTAATCATGACAAAAATAAGATATTTTTGTCCAAAACACATACTACATGATTTGTACAAACGTACGAAATCGGTACAATATGCATACGTATGTGTGTGTGTGTGTGTATATATATATATACCGATAATTTTCATTTGTAAAACCGCATAATCCAAATAAAAATAAATTAATTCCGAAAATAATAATAAAATAAATTTTATTATTAGCCAAGAAGATTTCAGTACCAATTTGATGCAATACAGATGTATACAGACTGGTATATATATACAGATAAGTTTATTAACAAAACCGGGTGATATCCACCAAAAATATTTCAATTCTGAAAACAAAAGTAAAATAATAAAAAAATAATAATTTTAAATATCTGCCCGGAATTTTCCAGATATTTTCTCAAAAATGCGTTTTTCATGATTTTGTACAAGTGCACAAAACTGATACCATACCTATATATACATACTAGTATATATGTCCAGGTAACTTTTTAAATGAGAAAACACGGTAATTTCAATAAATTCTTTTTATTATTTAAAACTAATAATTTATACATTATAATATCCGTCCGGGATATTACAATACTCCCTCCTTAGAATAGTTCTGTTCTCAGAACTACGTTAAGTTAGGAAAACAGAAAATCATCCATACTCTAAATAACTCAGGGAAAGAAAAGCTTATACGGCTTTCCGGCTCCTAAGTGGCTCCTCCATGAACAGGTTCTTCCAAAGAACCTGAACTCGATCCCAAAGCTACCCTGCAAATTCTACCAAATTCGAGATATAACTCTTGAATCTTGGTCAGAACTGCTGACACTGGTACTCCATGCTGCTTTCTTACGCCTTCATTGTGGACTTCTGCTAATTTCTCTAGTGTCTAAGTCATCTTTATCGAAAATATGTGCAGACTTTCGTCAACTGGGTCCCCAATAATCCAACTTGAGTCGTACATTTTCGAACTTCCGAGTAATCCTATGAGGAAGTCCATACCGATATTCTGATATTTTCCATCATCAACTTGCTGCTTCAGTGCTTTATTCCCTACATCTCCTGCCTAAGCCTTCAGACTTGCTCCCTTAGACTCGGTTGCGACTTCAATCGTGCCAAAACTGAGCTCTAATGTTGAGTAATCACTTCAATACTGGCTTGACTGATCTCATCATCTTGCTTCTTACTTCTTTCACGTTCCTTGGCTGAGGCCAATGCTTTATCTATCTCGATCTTTTGTAGTTCGGTAGCCACTCCCTCCTTAAAATTGGACATGGCCTACGAATGCTACTTTAGACTTCCAGGATTCTCTCCTATGATTTGCTCAAAGCTGACGCTCCAGATGGTGTATTTAAACAAACCAAATCTAGAGTTACCTTCTGCACACATCTCAATTCTTGAAAAATAATTCAGACAAAAGAATATGATGAACCTTGATTGAACAAATGGTTGCATGGATTCCATATATATATATAAATCCAACTGGTTACAAAAAGTGTTACATCACATATTACTTCTTCAGTCCAAAAATAAATTTCAAACGATACAACTTTTAGACTTAGTTGCAGTTCCATATGCACATACCGCCTTCTTCAGCTTGCCCTTAGTAAGTGCAAACTTTCACCCTTGGTGAACAGGCTCCTTTCCTTTAGCATTCATCTTCGGGGCTGATCTGCTGTTCTTCTTATGAAACTAGAGACAGTTTGGCCTAATATGACCAATCTTCCCACATTTGTAACAGACACGGGTATCAATCTGAGTGTCCTTCCTCGGGCACTGGCTCATAAAATGACCATGCTCTCCATGTAACACCCCACTTTTTATTTTAATTAAAAATGTATTTTTATTTTTGCATGTATGATGCACGTGCAAATTTTTATTCTCATTTTATTACTCTCATAATCTATTTTTAGCATGCATAACTTATTTAGCCTTTTTTAATTAATCCATGGACCCAAAGATTAGAATCTAGCCCATTAAGAGAAGAGCCCACTAGGTAATTAAACTAATTAATTAATTGTTGAGCCCATTAAACTAGTCCACTAATAAAATTATATTTTTAGTTGATCATGCACTAACACATGACAAGTTACTACTATTAGCACACATTTAGAGTCATAAAAAATGTACCTAGTTGTATGTGCATGTGTGCATATGCACACCCAATGTATCTAACCAGTTTTCTAGCCTAGGGGGTGGCGAGTTTTCATACAAGAGAGAAGGAGAGTGGGGAGTTATGGTTAGGAGAGTGGGGAGATGAAGGGTTGTAGGTTTTAGGAGTTTAGGAGGTGAAGGGTTGTAAGAGTTAATTAGGAGAGTTATTAGGGTGGATTTTATGCATAAAGAACCCTCCCAAAATTCTATAAATAGAGCCCTATTCTCTACACTTCTCTTGCACTAAAAACTAAATCAAAAGAGAAAGAAAGAAAAGTAAGAAAGAAGGAAAGAGAGAAAAAGAAAGAGAGTGAGAGTTCTTGTGCTTGGAGCCATTGCTAGGAAGGAGAAGCCATAACTAGGATATGAGACCTTGCTAGGAGTTAGAAGTATTTGTGGAGCGAGGAGCAAGAAGGAATCCTTTCTTTGTAGTCTTCATTCTCCAACTAAGGTGGTTGTTCTTATGCTTTCTAAGTAGGATTTGCATGCTAGTAGTTTAATGAGTGGTGAAAAATGGAATGAGTTATTGTGAATAAGAATCCATGCTAATATCTCATGTAATGATTTTATTGATACCATGCTAATAGAGTATAAAAATTGAATGTAATATGTGTAGATAAAATGCTAGTATGACATACAATGACTTTGTTGAAATTTAGTAATTTACTATTTACCATACTAATTGAAAGTAAAGAAATAATCGCATACAATCATGGTAGAATATTTGCAAATATGTGATGAGTATGTTAAAGAATATTTTAGTGTGACATGTTTAGAAATATAATGCTTGAAAGGAGAAAGAGGGAAAAAGATAAATTTTATTATTTTGGCTTGTCGCGATATGAAAAGGATGATAGTTTTCGCATAAAGAAACATTGTGATGTCCAAAGTTGATTTTAGAGATACAGTTGGTTTTTAGTAACGAGAATTTTATTTTTGCAAGATGATGGATTTTCTTAAACTAACCATGAATTCTACAATTTCGAATTTTATGGAAAAATGCTATATTTCAACAAATGTTTTAGAAACTTGATGCTTAAGAAATAAAAAGAAAAGAGAAAAAATAATCTTAGTTATTTTATTAAAACTTGTCGACATATGTCCAAAAATACAAATTTGTTTTTCTTGCATGAAAGAATTTATCTTGTGATGCTCATAGTTGATTACGTATCATGTTTGAGTTTATTACAAAAATTTAACTAGTATGATGAAGTGCATACACTAGTTTTAGTTTCGAGATTGAAGAAAAGATGAAAATTTTGTATACAAAAAGAAAGGAAGATTTTAATTAAAAATTGAAGAAATATTTCTTAAAATAAGTTTGAACACTTTGATTGCTATTTTAATGATTATCTAAGTTTAAAAGAGAATTTTGTTTCAATATATAATGGGAGGGATTATTCTTAGAGTTTCGTTTAAAAGAATTAAGTTCAGACTTGTATAAACAAAAGTAATTCATTATGACTCTTAAACAGGAAATACACTTGGACTTACTGGTTAGCTAGAGGACATTTCTTATAAGAGATCTTGGGTTCAAAATTGGATAGTCACATTTATTTTATTTCTTTTGAATGATTTCCGAAACCCAGAATTAATATATGAAGATTTCGGCTTAAGTTTATGACACCAAAGTCCAATGGACTTACTGGTTAAGGGGTGCGGGTTTGGGCTTTGACCGGGTTGACCAGGGGAGCCGGGTTCGAAACCTGGGCACCTCCTTGATTTTTTTTAAACTCTTTTGCATATACTAAGAATTTAATAAAAGAAATCTTAGAATATAAAGTCTAGTTTTAAAATGATATGGAATTACTAAAAGATAAATTCTTGTTTATTTTTGAAGTGTAAGAAGAAATAAAAATTTTAAGAATAGAATCATGTGGTGAAAAGTAGTATTTTTGTAATTCGATCTTTTATGAATAATCACACTTGTATCAAGTTTAAGAAATAGCTTGTGAATTGAAATATTGATAACTTAGATTTGTTGCAACAAATTCATGTAGTGAACTTGTGTTTGTGAATAGATCATGAATAGTGGCAAGAATTGATTTTTGTGAATGAATTGAAAGATGAAATTATGATGAGCTTAAGACATTTGATTATTGAGGGTATGAATACCCATGATGCTTGTACATGAAAACTGAGATTTAGAGTTAGTGAAACCTCATTACCGGCATTATTGAAACAAAGGATGTTGAGATATGATTTTTGATGATGTGTCCATGAAGCCATCTTGATGAAAGTTGATTAAGTCCGATAGAAGGCAAAAACTAATTCTAGGTTGGAAAATTATTTATGTCTAGAAATAAAGTAAGTAGGCACTTAAGTGAAGACGTAGTAAACCTGAAAAAACGTAAGTGGGGTGCTCTATATAGTCGGCGGTGGACTCCGAGGCTATAGACCCAGTTGGTGGACTGACGTTGCTCCGTGGGAGACAGGGTTTTTATTTAAATCCGGGACTATGAGGACGGGTCAGCGGTGGACTCCGGGATCTTGATTAGTCGGGCAGATAGTTTTGTTTGCCGTCTCCAATGTATATACGTATACCGGGCTAGAGGGTCACTTGCGGGATGATTCGCATGATGTGGGATCTGTGATAACAGTCAGCGGTGGACTCCGGGGCAGGGATTCAAATTTGTGGAATGATCTGAACCTTGTTTTATTACCGGGTAGTTATCATGGCGAGGGATCGAGCCCTTTATTGTGAGTACGTAGGTGCTTGCCCTTGGACCTATGTAATATGAAATGCATAGAATCCGAATAAGTGTGCATTAGTGTCATCCTAGCATAGAATTGTGTGCATTACGCATTAAGGCATGACATACACTTACATATTTAGCATAGTTACATTAACACTTTATTATTCATTCAACTGTTTTGTTTTTATTAAAGTAATGAGATCGTTATATGTACGACATAGAGAGGATAGCCGAGTATAACATTTCGTCAGTTGTAAGTAACTGACGTGCCCACAGATTAACATGCAGGTAATGGAATATTATTGAAGGAATAAAGATAATAAGATGCAATCGATGACTCAACTTATGAAGTTGTACAAGTTATATTTTGTTTTCAAATGTTGTAATATGTATTTCTTCCGCTGTGTAAAAACCAAGTGTAAATAAACTCTGATGTACTATTGAAAATGTTTTTAATTCCTTGTAAAATTGTATGAAGTGAAGTAAAGATCCTGTGGAATCTCGAATTCAGCCTTATCTAGAATTCGGGGCGTTACAGTCCACACACGAAACAGCTTCCTGGCTCGACAGCACCAAGTTTACCGTCTGGTTTCTTAATCTTCTACGTCCGTCCTTGGTTCTCGAACCCTGATGCTGGTGTAGATATTTTTCTTTGTTGTCATGGACAGACTGATTTCTTGTGCCCAAATTTATCACAGAAACGACATACTACAAACTTGGTGGTCTCCCGGATTTGCTCCCATTTATGCTGCAGTCGTGCCAATCTGGCATTAAAGTATTCCTGCTCATCTGCTAGGCCTGCTAGTGCAGCTCTGCAAGCATCTTTTAGTTTTTTAGCTTGACGACCTTTCCTGATCACGTACTTTTTTAGCTTCCTTATCTCCCGATGTATGCTGGCCGCCACCGCTGTGCATTGATCCATACTAAGCCCTTGCGATGGTGAAGGCGAGTCCGTCTTGAGGTTAACTTGAAGTGAAATCTCCTTTGGCTCCTCGCTTGAGATCATCGGATCATCCCTTGAAATCGGCACACTCTCTTCCATCAGCACATCCTCGGTTAGGATATCCTCGAATACCATCTGTGTTTCAAGGATGGTAACACAATACACTGGAATTAGTCCAGATATAGAAAAATTATAGAACATAAGTTGAAAGAAACAAAAATATGAACTATAATTGTCTACAACTAGCTAAAACCCGACTCCTAAAAGGCATCCAAGTTTAATTTTCCTACTGCATTGGACTGTAAATTGAAGTTGGCTTTGATACCACTCTGTAATGCCCCGATTTCCAAATAATTGGGAAACCGTGACATAAGCCAGAATTTTTCCTTCAACTAGTCACAATACACAGAAAAACAAGAAAATTTCAAACTTTTATTTCAACACAAAATGTATTACAAGTCCGAATATTACAATTTGCAATACATTACAACAGTGTTACAATAAACCTTTACAATCTCAAGTGTTACAACATTCAATAAGTTATATCAGAGTACAAAGAATGAAGAACAACACTTGGTATTTCACTTGGATGCTTTCTAACAATAAAATAAATTACAGCAATTATTACAATGATACAATAGTGGCAACCAACATGAATTTCAGCGAAAATATAAATTAACAATGACTCCTTGCTTCTATTGCCTTGAGTCCTCCTGAATCCTGTGCCTGCTCTTTTGCAATCCAGTACCTATTGAAGTGGGGATGTCAGTACATATACTGACGGTTTTAAGGCTGATAACTAGCAGCGATTCTCTACTTTAAGCAAACAGATTGATGAAAAGAGAAACGTGCATATATATTTGATGTGTCAGTGTATGCTATGACTTAGACTCTAATGCAAGATTAACTAAAGCAATGATGCACTTATTCTAATGCAAGCAAGTCTCCGGAACAGTATGCAGCCCATCTACATACACCCCTATCTCAAGCCGTTTCTTCATATATAGGGATTTAAACCCGTGCCATGAATTCTACTGTTGTACTCGACTTGTTTCTTAAGATACAACATTACTGATGGGGTTGCAGGTACGATCTAGTCCCATTACTGCAGTGATATATTGGTGTCCATGGTTGCCAATATTGCCCAACCCCATTAAAATATCTTTGACGAATCCTTGGGGTCTCTGCATCAGGTTAGCTCGAAGCATCCCCTGTGGCACCCCTGGGGTCTCTGCGGCAGGTTAGCTCGAAGCATCCTCTGTGGCACCCCTAGCCAGACCATAGTCTATGGCTTCATGCCCTTAGATATAAGACAAGACGGAGTTTCGGGGGTCCATCCCCCTAACTCTGACAGGAATCGATCCCGCCTTATCATGGTACTTCAAAAATTAACAGACGAGATACGGATCCCGTGTTCCCAACTCGTGAGAAGGTACAGTCCGTATCCCTTTGACAAGAAGGGTACAACCCAATAACACCGCCTAGTACCGGCCTATAGGACAGGTCGGATCATAAGGTATCACTCTTAACACAAACTCTTTCCCTTCGGCGAAAATGATGATAAGTAAAGTTTAAGTAGTAATAGCCATAAGTTACTACTCTAACGATGTCACTAAACCCAAACAGTCTCACGGGGTTTTCACTAACTTTCTTATGATCATCCCGATCCAGCTCATGGCCTATCGATCCAAGACACCGGTGACGGGATCTCTCTCACTCATTATTACCCCTAACTCGAATCTCGTCAACATTCTCGGCCCACGATCAACCCACATTAGCTAAGATCCGTCGGTGCTCGAGGTGTGATTTATCCACAGTTTCCAATGTGGTGAGATGCAAGTCTTGATGGTCGATGGCCCCTAAGGTAACTATGAGACCATATCACTACCCCAAACTCGGATCTTGTCAACACTCTCGGCCCGCGATCAACCCACATTAGTTAAGATCCGTCGGAGCTCGAGATGTGATTCATCCCCAATTTCCAAGGTGGTTGGATGCGAGTCCTGATGTTCGATGACCCCTAGGCTAGCTTTTATCTAGCTAACAATACTAGTGACTTTTCCTACCTTTATTTACCCATACATTGAAGATGAAGTATGTTCACATTATGTGGTCCAATTTTAGTTAGATTCACATACAACTAGAACTCATGGGTTCTTTTTTCCAAATTGAACTAGGACAACATGCAACTAGGTTCATAGGGTTCTTTCTCAAAGTTGAGGTAGAACCACCTAGAACCGAATTGCATAGGTTCCTCGCCAATTCGAGCTAGAACTATCATGGAGCCAGTTTCATGGGTTTCTTCTTAAGAATCGAACTAGAACAAATGAAGAACATGGGTTCATTTTAATAGTTCATTTGGGATAGCATGCAAGCTAAACTCATGGGTTCCTTTACTACAACATACAACTTTAAACATGCATGGATTCTTGTGAATCTAAAACGACCATACAAACTCACGCATGGGTTATTTACTAGAACAACTACAATAACTCAAGCATGAGTTCTTTATTAGAGCAACTGCAACAACCGCAAGCATGGGTTCTTTACTAGAACAACTACAACAACTCAAGTATGGGTTCTTTACTACAAATATTAGCAACTCAAGCATGGATTCTATATATAACCCAAGCATGATGGGTTCTTTTACTAGAACAACCTACAACAACTCAAGCATAGGTTTCTTACTACAACAGTTAGCAATCTCAAGCATTATTCCGTTACTACATTAATTAGCAACTCATGCATGGTTCCTTTACTACAACAACTCAAACATGGTTCATGGGTTCTTTCCTAGAACAATCCAACAACAATTTAAGCATGGTTTCTTTACTACAATAATTAGCAACTCAAGCATGGTAATCTTTTTGACTAGACATATAATCACAAGCATGAATGGGTTCACAAGCATGAATGGGTTCAACAAAACTCAAGCATGATGGGTTTCTTTACTACAATAATTAGCAACTCAAGCATGGTAATCTTTTTGAACCTAGAATAACTATACATATAATCACAAGCATGAATGGGTTCATAAGCATGAATGGGTTCAACAAAACTCAAGCATGATGGGTTTCTTTACTACAACAACTCAAGAATGATGTTCTTCCTGGGTTCACAAGCATGAATGGGTTCTTACTAAGTTAATTAACAACTCAAGCATGGTTCTTTACTAAAAATAATTAGCAACTCAAGAATGATAATCTTTTTGAACCTAGAATAACTATACATATAATCACAAGCATGAATGGGTTTAGAAGCATGAATGGGTCCAACAAAACTCAAGCATGATGGGTTTCTTTACTACAACATACAACTTAAACATGCATGGATTCTTTTGAATCTAAAACAACCATACAAACTCACGCATGGTAATCTTTTTGACATAGAACAACTTAATCTTAGCATGGGTTTCTTTTATCGCATAAACATAAGCATGAATGGGTTCATGGGTTCACAAGCATGGTTCATGGGTTCACAAGTGTGGTTCATGGTTTCTTTTTGAAACTAAAATACTACACATACTTAAGCATGAGTTCTCTAGAAACCTAGAATAGTTTAGGACATGGTACTACGGTATTCATCTGAAGCATGGGTTTCTCTAGCAACATAGAATAATTTAAGCATGGGTTCTTTAGCACATACAACTTAGGCATGGGTTATTTAGCACATACAACTTAGCATGGGTTCTTTAGCACATACAACTTAGCATGGGTTCTTTTTGACATGGAACAACATAAACTCAAACATAGTAATAAAGCGAAACAACTATCAATACTTAACTACATATTACAAGGACTACCTCTGTTAGGAATTACAAGTCCTACTTATTACATAAATCTTGTTTTACCGAATTTACAAGTTCCTACATAATACAAATCTACTTTATCAAATTTACAAGTTCCACCTATTACAAGGCCTACTTTTATTTAATCTACAAGGACTAATCTTTTACAAATAGAAGCTTAATCCTCCACAACCTAGAAGCAACATAAAAGCTTAATCTCTTACAATCTAGGGGCAACATAAAAGCTTAATATTTCATGAACTAGAAGTAAAAATAGAAGCTTGATTTTTACCAAGTATTAAAATAAACATACAACAACTACTAAAGCCTTATCTTTTATGAACTAGAATTAGAAAAGACTTGATCTTTTACATGGTAGGAAAACAACATACAACAAGTCCACTTTTATGAATTAGGGTTAGTAAAAACCTTGATTTTCAACAAGGTAGAGAGCAACATATAACAAGGACTTATCTTTTATAAGGTTAAAATGAGTCCTACAACCCCAAAATGGGTAGTAAATATTTTTACTACACTTAATCTTTATATGCACATAGTTATAGTCCAAGTGGTCATTTGTGTTAACAAAATAACCTTAATAACAACAATAGTCATAACAAGGTTAAAAATCAACCTTTATGTGTTTTAAACATGTTCTTCATTCAAATCTTTTCATGTGGTCCTCTTGGAATCACACTACTTATATGCCCAAACAAATTAGTCCAAGTGGTTAGTTTGTGTTAACCAGAGTAACCTCATAACAACAATAACCATACAAGGTCTTAAAATTCAACCTTTATGCCATTTAATTAGGTCTCACCATCCATATTTTTCATGGGATCGTTTTAATACCTACAACCCCTTATATGCTTATTAATTAGTCCAACTTATTTAGAAACACACACATACAACATTCACACCTCAAAAAGATGGGTTCTCTTTATCCTGCAACAATCCAAACCCATAAGATGGGTTCTTTTAGCATACCCAATAACTCAACCCTAAAATGGGTTTTTTTTCACATACATAATTAATAAATTCTAAAGATGTGTTCTTTTTCATTCCTACAAGTAGTAGACCCTTAAAGATGGGTTCTTTCTACTCATAAATAACTAAAATGGAAAACAAGCAACTAAATTATAAGTAGAGAATCCCTACCATTTGATTTTTGTAGGAAGGACTAGCTAGTAACCTTCTCCTTCCTCCTTAGATTTCTACTACAACTTGTATGAAGAACACTAATGAAAAATCCCAAATGAAGAACACTTAGGGTTTCTTCTCTTTTTTTTCCTCTCTTTTTTTTTTCTTGTAAATGAGGCAAAGAGTGAAGGGGTAGGGTATTTATAGGACAAAAGAGGAGAGGGAGAGTGTAAATGTGCTAGGGTTTTATGCACAAAGCTCCTTGGAGCTTGTTGGCCGGCCAAAATGGGGTGAGGTGGAGGGGGTGAGGTGGAGGGGTGAGGTGGAGAAGAGGGTTCTGGTAGAAAATACACATATTAAATCTTATGTGTCTCTAATTAATCTTAACCCTAGATTTAAGCCTCCAAACAAATCCTAGCCATCCAAATTTGATTAATCATGACAAAAGTAAGATATTTTTGTGCAAAACACATACTACATGATTGATTTGTACAAACGTACAAAATCGGTACAATACGCATATATATATATATACCGATAATTTCCTTATGTAAAACCACATAATCCGTATAAAAGGTAATTAATTTTGAAAATAATAATAAAATAAATTTTATTATCAGCTCGGAAGATACCAGTACCAATTTGATGCAATACAAATGTATACAGACTGGTATATATACAGATAATGTTTATTAACAAAACTGGGTGATATCCACCAAAAATATTTCAATTCTGAAAATAAAAGTAAAATAATAATAAAATAATAATTTTAAATACCTGTCCGAGATTTTCCGGATATTTTCTCAAAAATGCGTTTTTCAAGATTTTGCACAAGTGCACAAAACCGATACAATACCTATATATGCATACTAGTATATATATCCAGGTAACTTTTTAAATGAGAAAACAGGGTAATTTCAAAAAAAAAAAATTTTTATTGAAAAATAATAATTTATACATAATAATATTCGTCCGGGATATTACACCCTCATCCCGATCCGAGGTGGGGGCGGACGAACAAGACTGAGCCCTTGACATAATTGAAAATACTAACCTGATTCGAAGTACTGGGACATGCCGTAAAACTTGCCGCAGGTGACCAAACTGCACTAGAAGAGAAAATTTGAGAGCTTAGAAAGACAAAGCAAAGGTGAGAAATGAGGATAGGGGTGGGGGATATATAGTGAACTCCGCAACTCCTCGAAACCCTCAAAGACGTGACGTCAGCAAAACACGTGTCACCATCTTGTTGGGCCACTTACGGCCCAAACTCTTAAGTCCCAAACGCTCGAAGCCCGGCGTGAACCTCGGACTCGCCAAACACCGAAGCTAGGTTCTGGCCACCACTTTCTGGCTCGAAGCTTGGCATAAACAGCGAGCATCACCCTACCTTTTTCCAAAAAATTGCCTCACAGCTCAAGGCTTACTGGGTCGGCACTCGGCAAGCAGCGCGAGCATCACCCTACCTTTTTCCACAAAATTGCCTCACAGCTCAAGACTTTCGGGTTCGACACTCGGCATGCACCGCGAGCATCACCTTAGCTTTTTCCACAAAATTGCCTCACAACTCAAGGCTTTCTGCCTCGGCGCTCGGCATGCACCGCGAGCATCACCCCTAGCTCATACTATCTAGTCCCTTTGTCCAGATATCTTAATTGATCACAAGGCATAGAGTGTGTCACCCTTGTATAGTTCAATCTATGGTTTCTTGAAGTCCGATTAGACTTACTGAAACAACTGAGCTCAATATCTCATATTGACTGATTTGAACACGGCTATGCATTTTGCACTCTCACTTAATCAAGGGGCATGTAGATATCGCTCATGTTATGTAAGAGGGACAAATCCTGTCTAAGTCACTCATATCCCTCTGCATAATTTGTAGTATATCCAATAGCCGACTTTATAATCACCTTATTACATGCAACGTTTGATGACATTATAATATATAACCTCTCATATAGGGAACCGTAGTGACTTCAAGTCAAAGGACTACATACACCAAGGTCAATGTGAGAACCGCGTATGACACTCACGTAACGATCCATGCAGCGTTTTAATGGTGGGTCAGTTCAGTACATTATTACTCTAATATGTACCCATGTAAAGATTTGATATCTCATATCCGTAACCCGTGAGATAAGGTCATCAGTTTACGTACATACTAGTCTCTATGCATTATTGTTGTCTTAATTCACAATAATACTTGACTAAGGACATTTAATAATATTGTTCTGATCACAACCAATAGGATATCACAATCAAGTCATGCACTTGATTCCATGGTATTGAAACTACTATTCTAAGGACTTTATTATGCTAATTTAATCATGATAAACAACACAATAAATGAAATGCCTCATATAAGAAATAAATGTTATAACGCAATGTAAACTAGTAATGTTCATACAGAAATGGCCTCTAAGGCATACATCAACATGCTAGGCATGCACCATGAGCATCGCCTTAGCATTTTCAAAAAATGGCCTCACAGCTCATGGCTTCTTGGCTTGATGCTCAGCATGCACCGCGAGCATCACCCTAGCTTTTTCCACAAAATGGCCTCATATGTCCAGGCTTTCTGGCTCGGCGCTCGGCATGCACCGCGAGCATCACCTTAGCTTTTTCCACAAAAATGCCTCATAGCTCAAGGCTTTCTGGCTCGGAGCTCAGCATGCACCGTGAGCATCACCCTAGATTTTTTCACAAAATGTCCTTATAGCTTAAGGCTTTCTGGCTTGACGCTCGGCATGCACCGCATGCATCTCCTTAGCTTTTCCACAAAATTACCTTACAGTCCAAGGCTTTATGGCTTAACGCTCGGCTTGCACCGCGAGCATCACCCTAGCTTTTTCCATAAAATTGCCTCACAGCTCAAGGCTTTTTGGCTCGGCGCTCGGCATGCACCGCGAGCATCACCCTAGCTCATACTATCTAGTCCCTTTGTCCAAATATCCTAATTGACCACAAGGCATAGAGTGTGTCACCCTTGTATAGTTCAATCTTTGGTTTCTTCATGTCCAAGTAGACTTACTAAAACATGTGAGCTCAATATCCATATTGACTCATTTGAGCACGACCATACATTTTGCAGCCTCACTCAATGAAGGGGCCCGTAGATATTGCTCCTGTTAGGTAAGAGGGACAAATCCTATATAAGTCACTCACATCCCTCTGCATGATTTGTAATATATCCAATAGTCGACTTTCTAATCACCTTATTACAGGCAATATTTGACGACATTAAAATATATTACTTCTCATGTAGGGAACCGCAGAGACTTCAATTCAAAGAACTACATACACCATGGTCACTGGGAGAACCGCTTATGACACTCACGTAACGATCTATGCAACGTTCTCATGCTGGGTCTGTCCAGTACATTTTTACTCTAATAAGTACCAATGTAAAGACTTGATATCTCATATCCATAACCAGTGAGATATGGTCATCAGTCTACGCACATACTAGTCTCGATGCATTATTTTTGTCCTAATTCACAATACTACTTGACTAGGGACAATTAAGAACAGTGTTCTAATCACAACCAATAGGATCTCACCATCAAGTCATGCACTTGATATCCAATGGTATTGAACCAACTATTCTACGGATTTTATTATGCTCATTTATTCACAATAAACAACACAATAAATGAAATGCCTCATATATGAAATAAATGTCATGATGCAATGTAAACTAATAATGTCAATACACAACTGGTTTCTACGGCATACACCAACAAGCTCGGTATGCACCGTGAGGATCACCCTAGCTTTTTCAAAATATGGCCTCACAGCTCATGACTTTCTGGCTCGACGCGTGGCATGAACCGCGAGCATCACCCTAGCTTTTTCCATAAAATGACCTCACAGGCCAAGGCTTTTTGGCTCGGTGCTCGGCATGCACCGCGAGCATCACCATAGCTTTTTTCATAAAATTTCCTCACAGCTCAAGCCTTTCTGGCTCGGCGCTGGGCATGCACGCGATATCACCCTAGCTTTTTCACAAAATTGCGCACAACTCAAGGCTTTCTGGCTTGACGCTCGGCACACACCGCAAGCATCACCCTAACTCTTCCACAAATTTGCCTCACAGCTCAAGGCTTTCTGGCTCGATGCTCGGCATGCACCGCGAGCATCACCCTGGCTTTTTCCACAAAATGGCTCACAGTTGAAAGCTTTCTGGCTCGACGCTTGGTATGTACCGCGAGCATCATCCTAGCTTTTACCACAAAATTACAACATAGTTCAAGGCTTTCTAGTTGGATGCTCGGCATGCACCGCGAACATCACCCTTGCTTTTTCCATAAAATTGCCTCACTGCTCAAGGCTTTCTGGCTCGACGCTCGGCATGCACCTCGAGCAACACCCTAGCTCATACTATCTAGTCCCTCTGTCCAGATATCTTAATTGAGCACAAGGCATAGAGTGTATCACCATTGTATAGTTCAATCTTTGGTTTCTTGATGTCCGAGTAGGCTTACTAAAACAAATGAGCTCAAGATTCATATTGACTCGTTCGAGCACGGCCATATATTTTTCAGTCTCACTCAATCAAGGGGCCCGTAGATATCGCTTCTGTTATGTAAGAGGAAAAAATCTTATCTAAGTCACTCACATCCCTCCGCATGATTTGTTGTATATCCAACAGTCGAATTTCTAATCACCTTATTACAGGCAATGTTTGACAACATTAATATATATAACTTCTCATGTAGGGAACCATAGAGACTTCAAGTCAAAAAACTACATACACCATGGTCACTGTGAGAACCGCTTATGACACTCACGTAACAATCCATGCAGCGTTCACATGGTGGGTCTGTCTAGTTCATTATTACTCTAATATGTACCAATGTGAAGACTTGATATCTCATATCCATGACCCGTGAGATATGGTCATCAGTCTACCCACATACTAGTCTCTATGCATTATTGTTGTCCTAATTCAGAATAATACTTGATTAGCGATATTTAGGAATAGTGTTTTGATCACAACCAATAGGATCTCACAATCAAGTCACGCACTTGATATCCATGGTATTGAACCTACTATTCTAAGGACTTTATTATGATCATTTAATCACAGTAAACAACACAATAAATGAAATGCCTCATATATAAAATAAATTTCATAATGCAATGTAAACTAGTAATGTCAATATACAACTGGCTTCTAGGGCATACATCAACATGCTCGGCATGCACCGCGAGCAACACCCTAGCTTTTTCAAAAAATGGCCACAAAGCTCATGGCTTTCTGGCTCGACACTCGGCATACACCGCGAGCATAACCCTAGCTTTTTCCACAAAATGGCCTCACGGTTCAATGCTTTCTGGCTCGATATTCGACATGCACCGCGAGCATCACCCTAGCTTTTTTCACAAAATTACCTTATAACTCAAGGTTTTCTGGCTCGACGCTCGGCATGCATCGCGAGCATCACCCTTGCATTTTCCACAAAATTGCCTCACAGCTCTAGGCTTTCTGGTTCAACGCTCGGCATGCACCGCGAGCAACACCCTAGCTTTTTCCACCGAATTACCTCACAGCTCAAGGCTTTCTGGCTAGACGCTCGGCATGCACCGCGAGCATCACACTAGCTTTTTCCACAAAATTGCCTCACAGTTCAATGCTTTCTGGCTCGACGTTCGGCATGCACCGCGAGCATCATCCTAGCTTTTTTCACAAAATTACCTTACAGCTCAAGGTTTTCTAGCTCGACGCTCGGCATGCATCGCAAGCATCACCCTTGCATTTTCCACAAAATAGCCTCACAGCTCTAGGCTTTCTGGCTCGACGCTCGGCATGCACCGCGGGCAACACCCTAGCTTTTTCCACCAAATTGCCTCACAGCTCAAGGCTTTCTGGCTCGACGCTCGGCATGCACCGCGAGCATCACGCTAGCTTTTTTCACAAAATTTCCTCACAGTTCAATGCTTTCTGGCTCGACGTTCGGCATGCACCGCGAGCATCACCCTATCTTTTTTCACAAAATTACCTTACAGCTCAAGGTTTTCTGGCTCCACGCTCGGCATGCATCGCGAGCATCACCCTTGCATTTTCCATAAAATTGCCTCACAGCTCTAGGCTTTCTGGCTCGACGCTCGGCATGCACCGCAAGCATCACCCTACCTTTTCCACAAAATCACCTCACAGCTCAAGATTTTCTGACTCGACGCTCGGCATACACCGCAAGCACCACCCTAGCTTTTTCCATAAAATTGCATCACAGCTCAAGACTTTCTGGCTCGACGCTCAACGTGCACCTCGCATCAACCTAACTTTTCCACAAAATTGCCTCACAGCTTACGGCTTTCTGGCTCGACGTTCGGCATGCACCTCGAGCATCACCCTAACTTTTCCACAAAATTGCCTCACAGCTCAAGACTTTTTAGCTCGACGCTCGACTTGTACCGCGAGCATCACCCTAACTTTTTCCACAAATTTGTCTCACAGTTCAAGCCTTTCTGGCTCGACGCTCGGCATGCACCGCGAGCATCA
This sequence comes from Hemerocallis citrina, assembly GCA_017893485.1. NCBI lineage: Eukaryota > Viridiplantae > Streptophyta > Magnoliopsida > Asparagales > Asphodelaceae > Hemerocallis > Hemerocallis citrina. Next base: position 174,660,048 of record CM030361.1, read on the forward strand.
CCCTAGCTTTTTTTTACAAAATTGTCTCACAGCTCAAGGCTTTCTGGCTTGAAGCTCAGTATGCACCGCGAGCATCACCTTAGCTTTTTCCACAAAATTGACTCACAGCTCAAGGCTTTCTGTCACGCCTTGCTTCCCAAAATACGGGAATAGATACCCATGACGAAGTTCCAGTGAATGAAATTAACATCATCCATAAGCTGTAACAGTTTTAACTCAACAACATGAAAGAAATTCACAACCACGCAGGAAAAACATAATCACATAAACCAAGATACTAAGATAGAACATTCAGTAGTCCAAAATAATAACCAACAACTTGAAATAAACAACTTCGGATCAACAATGCCCGGAATACAAGGTTCAACAAGGTAACAATACGAATATAAAAATAAACATGGAAGAAATAGTTTATTGCAAAGAAAGCTCCTGCTCCAATCCTAGAAAAACTGCTCACCAATACCTTCTGGCAATTGTCCTTGCACGCCTGTAGTTTGATCAACTAGAGTTGGGGAAAAAAAATATCTGTTAAAGCAAGTACGGACAACAAGTAGTGAAAAAAAGAGTAAATGAACATGTTATATCAAGAAATATGAGGCAAGAACAAAATCAAAAGCAATAACAATGTCGATAAACCATTGTCTTGATCAAGTGTACAAGTGTCAACTTAGGTTTATTAGCATTTTATTATTCTATCTAATGTACGTACTACTGTGTCCCATACCACATGTTCGGTACATACAAACAGTGTTCGTTTTAGACCATAGTGGTGGGATCGACAGTGCGTGTACTCTGCATAACAAGATAATATGATAACAAGATAACATGATAACATGATAACAAGGTCACAAGTATTTCTCCACCTTCCATGTCAATAGTCCAGGTAACAGGGAGGGCCCTACCGAGTACAGTTTCCGAGATTATCCACTACTAAGTCAACCCTCATTACCCTGGCTTGTTTGATATTTATTTAAATCATTCATGATCATGCAAATGTGTATAAGAGTGTCAAGGAGATGATAAGGATGCAACAAAATGATGTGATGCATGGTATAAAATTGATTCTCATTCACTAGGAGGAAGATTAACACATTTACATGCAATACTATGAAAGCGCATGTTCCGGATAGAAAGACGTTGCTGTACGAAAGTGAACTTTCCCGCTGCTACAGGTAAGTAAATTAGGTTCCGTCAGAGATTGTAAAAACTAGACTCCCTGCTGGTTCCAATGCATATACACACAATATATAAAAACTATAGCAACCAGGTTCAATTACTCTTTCTTTACATATTTTCATGTGCAGACAGAATCTTAAAGTTATATTTGCATGCGTGTTTCGGGTCTGAAAGATCATCAAACAAATCCAGGAAAATTAAGGGTGATTCTCTAGCATGTTTAGTCTCAGTCTGTAATGCCCCAATTTCTATACACTGGGAAATCGTGACATAAGCCAGAATCTTTCCTTCAATTAGCCATAATACACAAAAAAAAAGAAAATTTAAAACTTTTTATTCAACACAAGTGTATTACAAGTCCGAATATTACAAAATTGCAATACATTACAATAGTGTTACAATAATATCTTTACAGTCCCAAGTGTTACAACTTTCAACAATTTACATCAGAGTACAATGAATAAGGAACAACACTTGGTAAATCACTGAGATGCTTTCCAACAAATAAATAAAGTACAACAATTGTTACAAAAGAAACAATAGTAATCAACATATATTACAGCGAAAAACTTAAATAAAATCGACTCCTATTTCTCTTACCTTGAGTTCTCCTGAATCCTGTACCTGTACTTCTGCAATCCAGTATATATAATTTTGCAATCTAGTACCTATTGAAATGGGAACGTCAGTACATATACTGACGCTTTAAGGCTGATGACTAGCAGCGATTCTTAACTTTAAGCAAATAAATTTATGAAAAGAGAAATGTGTATATATATATTCGATGTGTCAGTATATGCTATGACTTAGACTCTAATGCAAGACTTACTAATGCAAGGATGCACTTATTCTAATGCAAGCAAGTCTCCGGAATAGTATGCATCCCATACTACATACACCCCATCTCAAACCGTTTCTTCATATATAGGGATTTGAACCCACTCCATGAATTCTACTCTTGTACTTAACTTGTTTCTGAAGATACATCATGACTGATGAGGTTGCTCTGAAATGGTCTAATCCCGTCAATGCAGTACGCTCATAGTGTCTTCGTTTTCCACTAATACCCGACGCACCTGACCTCACTCAAAAACCAGATGAACATTCAGAGTTCCTGTAACATAGGTTAGCTCGAAGCATCCCCTGCAGCCCCCTAACTCATAGACCGTAGTCTATGTCCTGTTCGCTTCCGTGGCATAGGACATGACAGAGTTCCGGGGGTCCATCCCCTAGCTCCGCCCGCCCTTATCATGGCACTTCAGAAATTAACAGACGAGATACGGATCCCGTGCTCCTAACCCGTGAGAAGTTACAGACCGTAACCCTTTGACAAGAAGGGTACAACCCAATAACACCACCTACTGCCGGCCTATAGGACAGGTCAGCTCATAAGGTATCACCCTTAACACCAACTCCTTTCCTTCGGCAAAAATAATAATAAATAAAGGTTAAGTAGTAGTAGCCATAAGTTACTACCCTAACGATGTCACTAATCCTAAACAAACCGAGGGATGACAACACAACATGCTAGGTCTTAAGTTAGACTTCACAAGATAACTCTACTAGGTGCTCAACCTAGACTTACCAGAATTCCTAAGGATCCTGTTCACGGCCTATCGATCCAAGACCCTGGCAATATAAACGTATTCGTATGCTACTACCCTGAACTTGGATTCCGTCTACGCTCTGGTCCGTGATCAACCAACACCGGTTAAGATTTGACGGTACACGAGGAGTGACTCGTCCACAGTCCCTTAGGAGTAAAATAAATATACGTCTTGATGGTCGATGGCCCCTAGGGCAATAATATCACCGTAGACGAGCACAACAAAACTGCGTACTAGCTAATAAGCTATATACGAGTAAACAAAACACATACGAGATAACAAGCTACGTATGAAACCAAAAACTACATACGAGTTAGGCGAGCTGTGTATGAGACAACAACATACATACTAGCCAAATAAGCTGCGTATGAGACCAACAACTACATACGAGCTAGGCGAGCTGTGCATGAGACAACAACATACATACGAGCCAAATAAGCTACGTGTGAGAGCAACAACTACATACGAGCTGGGCGGATTGCGTATGAGACAACAACATACATACGAGCCGAATAAGCTACGTATGAAATCAAAGCCTACGTACGAGCCAGGTGAGCTTCGTATGAGCAAAACAATATAGCAGTACCTATACAGGTATTCTAACAACCTAGAAACAACAAAACGTGCTTACTAGCAGAATCTGATCTTCTATAATTAGAAGCAACAGAAGAATCTACTAACAGTCAAAAGTAGACATACTACCAAAGAAAAGACCAAAAGCGACATAAACCCTTCCGACAGCCTAGAAGCAACCAATGCTACGCATATCAGAATTTGACAAAATTAGACTTTTTAGAAAGATGAGAACATCTCTTGCAACTCTCTAGTTGAACACTTTTTCAGATTCTGTCAGAAATCCAAAATCCGGTCCATCGAACACACGCAAACAGTTTAACCAAACTACGAATTTTCAACAAAAAGTTGAAACTGCTACAGCTTGTAACTTTTGCTCTACTTATCGGAACCAAACGAAACTGGACAATTTAGAAAGGCGGGAACAGATACTACAACTCTCTAGTTGACCACTTTCTCAGATTCTGTAAGGAATTCCAAATTCCTGACCTCGAACACACGCAAATGCTAACATAAGACAGCTAAGGCTACACCAAAGCTAAAACTTTGAGAGCTTTTAACTTTTGCTCTACTTGTCGGAATCTAACGAAACTAGACAATTTGGATAGGCGAGAACATATACTACAACTCTCTAGTTGACCACTTCCTCAGATTTCGTAAGGAATTCCAAATTCCTGACCTCGAACACACGCAAATGCTAACAAAAGACAGCCAAGGCTATAGCAAAGCTGAAACTTTGAGAGCTTGTAAATTTTGCTCTGCTTATCGAAATTTAACCAAAACATACAATTTAGAAAGGTGGGAACATATACTACAACTCTCTAGTTGAGCACTTTCTCAGATCCCTTATGGAATTCTATCCACCGTCCGTTGAACACATGTAAGAACTAACAAAAGCAATAGATTTGACAAAAAGACTGAAACTTTGAAAGCTTGTAACTTTTGGTCCGCTTATCAGAATTTAACCAAATCATACAATTTAGAAAGGTGGGAACATATACTACAACTCTCTAGTTGAACACTTTCTCATATTTCATATGGAATTCTATCTACCGTCCCTTGAACACACGCAAAAACTAAGCAAGTACAGCCGAAGCTACTGCAAGGCTGAAACTTTCAAAGCACATAACTTCTACTCCGCTTATCGAAATCTAACCAAATAGGTCAATTTGGAAAGTTGAGAGACTCTACTACAACTCTCTAGTTGAACACTTTCCCAAATTCATTAAGTAAAAGACTCAAAAACAACAAACAATCAAAACAGCGAGCACTTCAGTCCAAGCTAGCTGCTGTGTTCTGTAAGGGCCATAACTCCTACTCCGCTTATCGTAATCTATCCAAATAGATCAATTTGGAAAGGTGAAAGACTCTACTACATCTCTCTAGGTGAACACTTTCCCAAATTCATTAAGTAAAAGACTCAAAAACAACAAACAATCAAAACAGCGAGCACTTCAGCCCAAGCTGGCTGCTGTGTTTTGTTAGGGCCATAACTCCTACTCTGCTTATCGGAATCTAACCGAATAGGGAATTCGGAAAGTTGAGAGACTCTACAACAACTCTCTAGTTGAACACTTTTCCAAATTCATTAAGTAAAAGACTCAAAAACAACAAACAATTAAAACAGCGAGCATTTCAGCCCAAGCTGGCTGCTGTGTTTTGTAAGGGCCATAACTCCTACTTTCCTTATCGGAATCTAACCGAATAGGGCAATTCAGAAAGGTGAGAATGTCTACTACATCTTCCCAGTTTGTCACTTTCTCTGATTTCGCAAGTAAGAGCCTCAAAAACAACAAACAAGAAAAACAGCGAGCACTCTCAACCAAGCTGGCTGCTGTGTTTTGTAATGGCCATAACTTTTACGCCTCTTATCGGAATCTAAACAAATAGGGTATGATGTATTACTTTGTAGCTACTTTATGTTCTGTCTTTTGTCCCACCCCCATGTTCGAGGTAGAGTTATGTTCTTCTGTTTTGTTTCTAGGATTTTGTTGTAAGCTCAGTACCTTGAGTTTGTTTTATTAATCACTTATTAATGAAACAGGTTGGCCAGACTCCACCTTTTCCTCAAAAAAAAAAAAAAAAAAAAAAAAAAAAAAAAAAAAAACCTTGGTCACTTTTCCAAATTCCATGAGGAACACCAAGTTCCAGCCCCTCGTACCTAGACCGTTTGTTCACCCCCAAAACAGCAAGTGCTGTTATTTGCCAGCGCTCGCTGTTTTGGGAGAAACGTTCGTTTCACCCATCAAACCATCTCAGAAAAATTTCCAAAAATTAGAGCATGCTAATAACACCCCTAAGAACCTGTAAAATAAATTTGGGATCAAAATTCCACCTTTAACCTAGTTAAATAATTCTAACCCTAGAACTACAAAAATCGAATTTTTATGGTTCTATTTTGTCTTCTACCACTTCAAACTTTATATGCATCTTATTCTACTCCATATGCACAAGAAATTAGTTCCATACAACAACATACAACAATAATAATAATAAAAATAACAAGAAAAGTGTTGAGAACCCCCACCCAAATCGTAGGAAGGACTTGCTTGCTAATTCTCCTCCTTGTTCTTGCTCCACTTCAAAGAGAACCCATGAGAAAACCCACTCTTTTTCTTTTGATTTGATCTCTCTTTCTTTTCTATTTTTTTCTCAATTTTTTTCTAATTGGAAACAAGTAGTAGAAGAAGAGGAGTGAGATGAGAAAGGGATAAGAAAACAAATTGAAAGGGCTTCGCCCTTTGGAGAATGGCTGGCCATGACATAGGAGAGGGAGAGAGAGAGTTGTGGATGAGAGAGAGCCACTTGTATCTCTCTCTTGTGGCTCACAAAAATTTGGATCAATTTGTAATTTTAATTTACAATCAAAACACTAAAAATTTGCAATCAACACCCAAAATCATCTCAAACCCTTCATTTAGATCATGATTGATCAAAATAAGAGGTATTTTCCCAAATCACATACTACATAATTTCTTACAAACGTACAAAATCGATACGATTCAAATACGTACATATATCTGATTATACAGATAATTTTTATTAGTTAAAACGAATAATCCGTACAAAAATAATTTAATTCCGAGAAATAAAAATAAAATAATTTTATTACCGGCTCGAAGATTCCAGTATCAATTTGATACAAAACAGTCATATACCGACTAGTATATATGTATAGATAATGTTTATCAACAAAACCGGGTGATATCCACCAAAAATATTTCGATTCTAAAAATAATAATAAAATAATAATTTTTAATATATGCCCGGGATTTTAGACATTTTCTCAAAAATGCATTTTTCAAAATTTTGTACAAGTGCACAAAACTTATACAATACATATATGTACTTACTAGTATATATATCCAGATAACTTTTTAGGAGTGAAACCAAGTAATTTCTATAAAATATTTTTACTTTTAAAAAATAATAATTATATAAATATAATATCCGTCCAGAATATTACACAGTCAAATTAATTTCAAATTTTTATTTTACTGTTATCATTTTCTATTTATTTATAAATCAGAAAGATACGCATGAGATTGTGAATCTGGAATTCCTAGACCCAGCAGTACTAAAATAGCAATAACTCATAGGTTATAACTCGAAATTTGACTCCGTCGGATGTTATGGAAACTAGATACATGGGGCTACAATTCATATTCAGCATGTTTCAATTGATTCTGATTATAACTAGGTCGATTACCCTAATCTTTACAGAATAAAGGTTCTAGCAGCAGTCTAGAATAAAATTTCTACACTTGGAATCAAGGTATAAATTCAATACAAAAATCTATAAAAATTAGAAAATGAACCCTAAGCATGTCTATTAAGCTTCTGGGAATTTCATGTCATTATTATACTATTAATATTGTGTTTCTATAATAAGTTGTATCGGTATTCCACTAAACTGCAAATCTGGAAATACGGACCAGCAGTGACAAAAAGTGTAATATATAACTGCTCATAGATCGGAATCTAGATTCGTAAGATTTTCTGGAAACTAGATTCATTAAGGTATAATTCCTTTTTATATAGTTTTGGTTTATTTTTATTGTAACATGGTCGAAATTTCAGTACAACATGGGGCAAGCAGCAGGAAATAATAAAATGACATCTTATACATTCGTCAAAATGAATAATCTACATGTTCGTGTATCAAGGAATACATTAACATTATATACAACAAGTTAAGATGAATTTCTATAGTACACAAGGCAAAATTATCATGTCACAATTCAATTCATGAGATCTCAATCAACATGCATTCAAATCACTATATTTCCTAGATATGAGTTTCTAGTCAATTTATTTATGTCGTGTGTGCATGAAAGCTTGGGTTTGAATGAACGGATATTGGCACGAAGTCGAGGATTCTTCGGGTTAGCTCATGTAAACCCTTGATGTCCTCTACAGAAGGTATACAATATAGCAAGATGAAATTTGAAAGAGAACTACTTGCAAAGATTAATAATCTTGAACTAGAGTAATAAACGAGTTCAAGTAGACTTGCCTTTCAATAAAGATAACCGAGATGTAAGGAATAACGGGATGAGAATCCCGATGGCGACGGCCAATCCCAATGACCGGGACAGCAAAATAGCAATGAGATTGATGCCGAAGATGATGATGATGATCGCGATGCTAAACGATGATCTGATATGAACGGAAGATCTTGATCCGAACCGTCGATCAAAATGATCAAGATGATTGAGATCAAGATGATCAAAGCGATCGACGGCTAAGATTCAACGATCAAGGAGATCAAAGGGTCAAGATCAAAGCCCGATCAAGCGCAATATCAAGCTCACATGTTGACGATAGGGGTTGCTGGCAGTCGGACGGGGCTCTAGTGGTGATCTTCGGCGGTGGCGGAGAGCGACAGCGATGGCGAGACAGTGGGTGACGGGGAGTGAGACAGGGTCTGAATGAGCTTGGCTATGGCGAGTAGGGCTCGACTGGAGGAGGAAAGCTATGGAGCATCGGGGATCTGCAATGGTGGTCGTCGCGAGCGCAGCTACGGGGGAAGTCGGGGATGAGAGGAGGAGCGACTGGTGGCAAGCGCTGCGATGGGTGGTGTCTTGGAGGAGTGCAGCAATAGGGCATCGCGATGGAAGGAGAGGATGAAAGGGATGCAGGTGGTTGCTCGACAGGGGATGGCTCGACGGCAGGCGGAGGATGGCGGTGCTGTTGGCAGGATGGTGACGAGGTTGGAGGGCAGCGAGGTGGTGAGTAGTGGTGAGGTGGAGGAGGATGACAAGGAGACGGGAAGCTCTATTTTGGTTGGGAAAACATAGAGGAAAGAGAGAGACAGGGAGAGAGAGACACACAGTGGGGGGTTGTTATTTAATATAATATATTAATATTATAATGGGTAGTAATGAGTAGTGGAGAGATATGGGGATTAGTGGGGATTTGAACATGGAGGAGAGTTGTGTAGATTCTTGATTTTGATGGCTATAACATAATACACAATTGTTCTATATTACATATCTTTTGCAGTGTGTATCAAAAGTGGTCAAGGTCAATACCATGATGAAGCATCCTAATAAAATATGATGAAGCTTTCAAAAGTATTTGCTCAAGCCAAAAAGACAAGATCAAGCCACTAAGACTCAAGTTAGACTCAAGTTCAAGTTCAAGACTTTCACGAGCTTTCAAGATTCAAGTTCAAGACTTTCAAGAGCTACATTTGAACAAATGACTTGTAATATTGTTTGTATTATTTTTGAGTCTAAGAATCTTATAAAAACCTTGTCACACACACACTCACACATTCAGTAAATAATGAAAATGTTTTACAAAATCAAAATGTCAAAACAAAGCTTGTATAAGTTCAGCTGATTGAGTACCAGTCGACTTACTCTTGGAAGCAGCTCGGCTGTTGAGTACGAAACTGACTGAACTCATTCAAGCTTTGACTAGTCGACTCTTATGGCAACCCAGTCGACTGTTCGAACCATTTTTGACAGTTTTCTGAATTTAAAACTTGTTTTTCAATTTCAAACCTTTTTACTGCCGTTGTGTGGCAGTTAGGATTCTCTCTCAACGTCCAAACATTTCTAACTCTATAAAAAGAGTATAGAATTCATTTGGCAAAGGTTACTTAACTCCTACATTTTTTGATTTCAAGTCTTTTGCTTTTGAGAAAAGAAAAGAACAAGTTGTTCAAAGCATTCAATTTCTTTAAGACTTGGTTTTCTGATTTTCAGTCTAGTATAACATTGAATTCGTTCTAGACTGAAGTCAGAAGTCAACCTAATAGCCACTATACTAAAAGCACTTTCCCATACAAGGCTTTAGGTTGTTGTAAATCTCTTCTTGTTGTTGTTTCACTCTCGGGTTGTAGGAGTGGTCCTCTCGGTTCGAGAGTATGACTCTTGGTTTAGAGTCGGTTTCACTCTAGGGTGTAGAGTGGGTTGTTCTCTCTCTAGTGGTGAGAGATGTCTGCAGATTTGACATAGTTGTTGTCAAAGGCTGCAGAGTATTCTTGTAACTTTTTTAAGAATAGTGGAAAATCTCAAGTGAGTTGCTTGGGGACTGGATGTAGGTCAGGAGGACCAAACCAGGATACGTCGTGGTGTTTGCAGTGTTAACATTCTGTGGTTGTATTCTCTAAACTTGCATTTTTAATTTTTTTTTTTTTTTGTTTCTTGTGTAAATCTGGTCAGTCGACTGGCTTACTCTCTAAGTCGACTTAACATACTTGTAACTCTTCAGTTAAATTACTCTTCTTATTTGACGCTTCAGTCGACTGCCTTCTCTTTTCAGTCGACTTAACAGTGCGAAAAGTTTAATTTATTGATTAATTTTATACAACACTATTCACCTCCTCCCTCCCTCTAGTGTTATTTGCCTTGCATACAGGATTCCAACAAGTTGATCTGGTTAGATGGGAGATAATAGGAGAATTGGGTTATTGGGTTTGAGATCCAATTGGGCTTAGGTTAGGATCCAATAGGAGGTGGGTTTGGGTTAGAATTCAATAGGAGATGGGCTTGGATTGGGCTTCAAATTAAATAATTAAATATTACAAGATAGATCAAAGTCAATGGGCTTTAACAAAATTAATAATAGTAATAACATTGGGCTTTACAAAAATAATGATAATAAGAATAATGACAATAATAATAATAATAATAATAATAATAATAATAATAATAATAATAATAATGGTAGCAATGTCAATAACAATAATAATAATAACAATAATAATAATACTAATAACAACAACAACAAATATTAATAATAAAGGTAATAATAACAATAAAGCCTAATGTAATAATAATAATAAGACTTGAGATTAACAAATTTATTAAAATCCAAATAGTAATAATAATATAGAATATAAATATTTGATCAGTTAGAAACAGAGAATAAAGTTAAATACCATTATTCGAAGTAAATATAATTGTTGATTAGAAAATACTTTGGTAGAAGATCAAAAACAAAATTAACACAAAATAAATTTATAAATAATCGAAATACAAAATATATTCAAGAAATATGAATTTGCGGGAACGGGGGTTACATTTTCTGGCTCGACGCTCGACATGCATCACGAGCATCACCCTAACTTTTTCCATAAAATTGCCTCACAACTCAAGGCTTTCTGGCTCGACGCTCGGCATGCACCACGAGCATCACCTTAGCTTTTCCATAAAATCACTGCACAGCTCAAGGTTTTCTGGATCGACGCTCGGCATGCACCGCAAGCAAAACCCTAGCTTTTTCCACAAATTTGCCTCACAACTCAAGGCTTTCTGGCTCGACGCTCGGCATGCACCTCGAGCATCACCCTAGCTTTTCCAAAAATCGCTTCACAGCTCAAGGCTTTTTGGCTCGACGCTCGTCATGCACCGCGAGCATCACCCTAACTTCTCTCATCAAGATGCCCCGTCTTGAGGCGCTCGGTGCCGACCCTGTTTCCTCGGATCTGGCATGGACTTCGAGCACCAACAGGACTTCTCTCAGCAAAATGCCTCATTCGAGGCGCTCGTCACCAACTCTGTTAGCTCAGAGCTCGGCATGGACTCCGAGCACCAACAGTGCTGCACTCAACAAAATGCCTCATTCCGGGCACTCGGTGCCGACCTTGTTGGCTCGAAGATCGGCATGGACTTCGAGCACCAACATGGCTTCTCTCACCAAAATACCTCGTTCGAGGCGCTCAGCGCCCACCCTGCTGGCTCGAAGCTCGGCACAGACTTCGAGCACCAAATGGCTTCTCTCATCAAAATGCCTCATTCAAGGCGCTCGAAACCAACCTTGTTGGTTGGGAGCTCAGCATGGACTTCGAGCACCAACATGGCTTCTCTCACCAAAATGCCTCATTCAAGGCGCTCAGCGCCAACCCTATTGGTTCGGAGCTCATCATGGACTTCGAGCACCAACATAGCTTCTCTCATCAAAATGCCTCATTCGAGGCGCTCAGCGCCGACCATGTTGGCTCGGAGCTCAGCATGGACTTCGAACACCAACATGGCTTCTCTCGTCAAAATGCCTCATTCGAGGCGCTCGGCGCCGACCCTGTTGGCTCAGAGATCGGCATGGACTTCGAGCACCAACATGGCTTCTCTCATCAAAATGCCTCACTTGAGGCGCTCGGCACCGACCCTCAAGGCTCAGAGCTCGGCATGGACTTCGGACCTCCACACAGCCTCCTTCACTAAAAATCGACGCTCGGCTCCGACCCCCCAAGCTCCACGCTCGGCGCCGACCCACCAGGCTCGACGGTCGGTGCCGACCCTCCGAGCTCGGCCCTCAGCACGGATTATATTGTAATCGACTCGGTGCCACCTTTGGCCACTCCTCAGAGACTCAAACGACTTATCTTCACCAAATACTCCCCTCCGCTCTTCCCACAGAGACAAACTACTCATCCATGACAAGTTTACATAGCTTTCCATGGGTGAGGGGCTTATGATGTGGTATAGATGACGTGGCCCAATCGGGCCGTCAGATCTCCTCAGATTTTGCTCATCCCAGATCGTCAAGTCAACAAAGTCCAACGGGCTTCTGCCATCTCAGGCCCATAGACAAACGGGTCCAACCCGACCCGTTACGGTCGTAGATCCGTTTACCCCTTCCTATAAATACCAAACCCCCTCCAAACTACAATAGGTAATGAATCTTTCCCCATCTGAACCCTACCTGTTCAGTCTCTTTTCCAGTGACTGACTAGATCGTCGGAGGGCCTGTTGTCGGGACTTCTTTTGGTGTTTCTAGGCCTTTTGCAGGTACTCCGGCAGACCGAGATTCCAGCCTCCTAACCTAGCTACCAGCCTCTCTTCCGACCCGACCCAAAGGAACAGACCTGAGCCATGATCGAGATCAGTCCCTTCCACTATACAAATTACAAGAACTCACACCTGTTGCCCCTACACTCAAAAATAGGCGACATCAGTATATTTGCTTCCCTAATAAAGATTGATGTATAAGATCTAAAACAAATATATGTAACTCAGGTGAGAGCATCTCGTAATACCGGATACAACTCCATTAGTTACGTTATTATTATTTTTCGTTCAATGTACTGTGTGTGCAAAGTTGAATTATAAAATATTAGAAATTATCTCTGTAACACCCCATAATTTCAAAATAAATATAAAATTATATACATATGTGTATAAAGAAAAGTGTGGCAAAATGGTAAATATAGTGACCATTGGAGGGTGGGGCCCACGTGAAGATGGAACAGCATATATGTTGTTGTGGCTTTCGGTGACATCATTGATGACGTCACCAGTGAGGGGCCACTCGGGTGAGAGATAGACAGCCAGTACATGGCTTTGTGTACTCGAGATTTAAAGAGGAGTTTGAGTATGAGTTTGTCCCATATCGGGAATTGATCTAAAATAAAATATTAATAAATAATATTGCCTATGATCAAGAGTCACCAATCTGGTTTACCACCTTTTGAGAGGCAGTCTGTGGTGGGCAATTGTACTATACTATAAATAATTTGTCTTCTAAATTGTATGAATTGTCCGAGCACGGGAAGGGACGCTACAAATGGTATCAGAGCCGACCTTCGACACCAAGTGTGAGGCATATCTATATAGTCCGACGGTGGATTTCGGGACTTTAAACCCAGTCAGGTAGTGGATTCCGGGACTGTGGTGAGTCCTCAATTAAATCCGGAACTGTTATTGATCGGGCGGTGGATTCCGAGATCATAATTAGTCGGGCAGATAGGAGGACAGCTCAATTAAATCTAGGATTATGATTGATCGGGCGGTGGATTTTGGGATCCTGAATAATCGGGTGGATAGAAGAGCAGATGCTCCACAACGGCTAGAAAGTAGATCCTGCACTAGATTGTGCATGCCCTATGCTCAGCGAGGATGCTTATTTCTGAAGGGTGGGTGTGTGTAACACCCCATAATTTCAAAATAAATATAATAGTATATATATATATGTGTGTGTGTGTGTGTGTGTGTGTGTGTGTGTGTGTGTGTGTAAAGAAGAGTGTGGCCAAAATGGTAAATATAGTGAACATTGGAGGGTGGGGCCCACGTGAAGATGGAATAGCATAGATGCTGTTGTGGCTTTCGGTGACGTCATTGATGACGTCACCAGTGGGGGGCCAGTCGGGTGAGAGATAGGCAGCCAGTACATGGCTTTGTGTACTCGGGATTTAAAAAGGAGTTTGAGTATGAGTTTGTCCCATATCGGGAATTGATCTAAAATAAAATACTAATAAAAAATATTGCCTATGATCAAGAGTCACCAATCCGGTTAACCACCATTTGAGAGGCAGCCTATGGTGGGCAGTTGTACAATACTATAAATAATTTGTCTTCTAAATTGTATAAATTGTCTGAGCAGGGGCAGGGGCATTACAATCTCACTTATAGTTATGAAGATGATGAAGAACGAATATAGGAAAGAACTTTTCGCTCAATATGTTTGAGCAATTGGACATTGTTAAAACCATGAGAGAAAGCAAACTATTTTATGCAATTTGGTAGAGTAATTTTGTATTAACTCATATTGTTATTTGCATATCACAGTCAATGGCATGTGTAAGTTGAGTTTAGCAAACGAAGCAACTAATAATAGTAGTTCTAATTTGTGTAGTCCTTGAACACGTCATAATATGTGAACTATATATTAAATTGTTTGCTCTTGTTAAAATTCATAACTCTGTTAAAAGAAACTTCATTAAAATATGATAGATGTAAAGTTTGTACTCAGATTATGATCACTAGAAAATCATTTAGTATGGTCTTTAGGAGTAGACAACTATTTGAGTCAATACATTCTGATATTTGTGATCTCAGTAGCTTTGTGACTAGATGAGACAATAGTTAATTAGAAGTATTTAATCACATTTGTAGATGATTATCAAAGGTTTGTCATACATATATGAAGAACTAAGTACTTGTTATTCTTAATGACTTAAAATCTAGTTAAATGCTAAGATTAAAAGGTTTCAGATTTGATAGAGGTGGGAAATATGTTTTAATAATTTTAGAGAAGTTTGCATTTGCCATAATCTCTGGTACACTCTATTTACAACAGTCAAAACAGTATTGAAAGTTAGAATCAAACACTTAGTGAAATGTTGAATTTTATATCATTGACCGTTGTTTGACTTTGTGTAACTATAGGTGATGTTGTAATATTAATCATATTCCTAATATGTTACTGCACTCTAAATTATTTATACCTTGTAGACTATGACATAAACACACAAATTATTTATTAAAGTGAAGACATGTAGTGTGATACATTTGTTAGAGTACATGACCCTAAAAGGCCTAAAGCATGACCTATAACAAATATTTGTGTATACTTAGAATGTACATAAAGTAGTTCTATGGACAGATTTTAGATCTATTCTATATGTGTTAGTAGAATCTAGACATGTATAGTTCTTTGAGGATGTGTTCATCAAAGTTAAATGTATGAAATTATCTAGTCCTACAGGCACGATAAATGATTCATAGTAGGAATCAAGAACTTGCCTTACTGACACTTAAAATTTCAATGACAGATGAGCCAAGAAGAGTCTTTAGTAGATAATGATATGAATTTGTTGTTATACAATAATACTTTAATTTAGTTGATTTGCCGAAATAGGCTAAAACTATAGTAAGTGAGAAGGGTTGTGTAGAAGAAGCTTAGTTTTGAAATGTTTAGTAGCAATTTTAATGTATTTTTAGCAGCTAAAGAGTTTACTGATATAAGTGGGAAAGATTTGTTTGAATTCCACTCACATGTTTGTCATATTGCTACAATAAGTATTCTTCTTACTCTTGCATCTATTGAAAATTTTGTTATTCATGAAAGATATTAAACAATTTTTTACTAAAAGTTTTGTACTTGATGCTTTGTATTGAAAAGTTTTTAGAGACCTGATTTTGATGACTACAACACAATACACATATGTTCTATTTTATATATCTCTTGCAGTGTGTACTCAACGCTTTCTAGGCTCAAGATCGAGCTACAAGAAAAATAAGCTTTCAAGACTCAAGATCAAGGTACAAGACAAAGATTATTCAAAGCTTCAAAGATTTTCAAAGTGATCAGCTAAAGAACAAGTGATCAGCACAAAAGAGTGTCTTGTAAATTTATTGTAATATTTGATTTGTCTTAGAAAATTTATAAAAGTCTTGATACACACACTCACACATCCCCTAGGATTAAAATAAAGATTATTAAAAATCAAAATATCAAATTCAAGCTTGTATAAGTTCAGCTGTCAAAGTACTTGTCAACTTACTTCGATAAGCAGTCGACTGTTCAAGTATGAAACAAATTGAACTTACTTAAGCTCTGACCAGTCGACTCCCTTGGCAACCCAGTCGACTGTTCGAGTTGTTTTGACAGTTTTCTGAAGTTTAAATTTTGATTTTCAAACTCAAACTTTTTCTGCCGTTTGTTGGCAGTTGATGAAACTTTTTCCAACGTTCTTGGAGTTCTGACTCTATAAATAAAGTTCATAATAAACTTGGAAAAAGTGAACTCATTGTTTTTAATCAAGTCATTGCTTATTTATGTGAAAAAGAACTCTAGCTTTCAAGTACTCTCATTCTCTAGATTTGGTTCTCTAATTTCAGTCTTGCATAACTAAGATCAAGTTGAAGACTGCGATTAGAAGTTGACCTATAGTCTCTATACAAAAAGCACACTAAAAAATCAAGGCTTTAGGTGTTGTAATCTTCAATTTTTTGTAGTTCACTCTCGGGTTGTGAAAGTGGTCCTCTCAGTTGGAGAGAAGGACTCTTGGTGTAGAGTCAGTGTCACTTTAGGTTGTAGAGTGGGGTCTTGCTCTCTCTAGTGGTGAGAGAGGTCTACGGGTTTGGCATAGTTGTTGCCAAAGGTCGTAGGGTATTCTTGTACTTTTTCAAGAATAGTGGAAAATCTCAAGTGGGTTGCTTGGGAACTGGAGTAGGTCGAGAGAACCGAACCAGGATATATCGCCGTGTTAGCATTGTTGATTCTCTGTGGTTTGAATTCTCTAACTTGCAATTTTAATTTCGCTGCACTTTATTGTAATCTGTGTCTGATCAGTCGACTGGTTTCTGTATTAAGTCAACTTAACAGACTCGTTGTTCTTCAGTTGATTAATTATCTTTTATTTGGCATTTCAGTCGATTGGTTTTTCGTTTCCAGTCGACTTAATAGTTCCGTCAAGTTTAAATTATTATTTATTTTTTACCTAACACTATTCACCCCCCTTCTAGTGTTACTTTCCTTACATACAGGATCCAACACTTGGTATCAGAGCTTGGTTAATCGTAATGGCATCTACTTCAAATGCAAATCAATACCACGAAGGCCAATCTACATAAAGGCCGCCTCTCTTTGATGGAACAAACTACAACTACTGGAAATATAGAATGAAGATTTACTTACAATCCATCAACTATAAGATTTGGAACATGAACGAGGCAGAGTATACAGTGCCTACTCTTTCCTATGATCAATGGAATGGCGATATGACGAGTGATACCATGAACAATGCAAAGGCGATGAATGCTCTCTTTTGTGCACTTACCAAAGAAGAATTCAACAGTGTGTCAAATGCAACAATGGCATTCGAAATATGGCATACTCTCGAGGTAACACATGAAGATACAAATAAAGTCAAGGAATCTAAAATTTCTATTCTTGTTCACAGGTTCGAGATGTTCCGAATGAAGGGAAATAAAAGTGTATCAGAGATGGTAACAAGATTCACCGACATCACAAACTCCCTTGTGGCTCTTGGAAAAACATATACGCAAGCAGAGATGGTGAGAAAGGTTCTTCGTGCTCTTACCCCCAAATTGAAAAAGAAGACTACCGCAATTGAAGAAGCAAATGATTTAACACAACTTTTGCTTGAGAATATTGTGGGAAATCTAATGGCTTATGAAGTGCAATTGGAGGAGCGCAAGAAGGGCTTAGAATCGCAACAAGCCAAAAAGAAAACTCTTGCTTTCAAGACTATGTCTGAATCAGAAGATGATGAAGATGATGAAGATGAAATGGCTATGTTCACAGGAAAATTCAAGAAATTTTTTCGCAAAGGTAAATTTAATTGTAGATTAAAGGATACTAATGAACCTCTTACTTGTTTCAAATGCAATAAGATAGGTCACATGAAGAAGGATTGTCTATTGGAGAATGTAAAATCTAAAGGCAAAGTTTCAAACTTCAAGAAGGACAAATTTACCAAGAATAAATACATGAAGAACAAGAAGGCTTACCAAGCAACGTGGGATGATGGTGATTCATCTTCGGAAGAAGACAATGAGGAATCTAATGAAGTTGCAAACATGTGCTTCATGGCAAATCAAAGCGATGTAAGTAGTAATATTGATTCTAGTGATTTGTTAGAAGCTTTTAATGAAACTTTTCAAGAATTAAAAAAAGAGAAAATAAAATGTAAGAATCTAGAGAAAGTTAATCAAACTCTTTCTCAAGAAAATCTTGATTTACAAGTTGAAGTCAAGTCTTTAACTTCTCGTATTTCCAACTTGGATATAGATCTTATATCTTTAAAAAAGAATTATGAAGAGATATCTAAGAATGTATCTAAGTTCAATAAGGGAAAAAGAGAATTTAAATGAAGTTCTTCAAAATCAAGTTCAATCTAATAAAAGATTTGGACTTGGTTTTCAAAAAATTCTTGAAAAAGGTCATTCTTCTAATAACACTAGTAATAATAAGATTTATTTTGTTTCTAGTGTAAAGAATAACTTGTATGATTTCTTTGAAAAACCAAAAAATTCTTTTTAATCATGAAAATAAAATTTTTTCCAAAAGGTCCAGTCGACCGTCCCCTCAAATAGGTCGCTTGTCCAGTAGGATGAAGTCTTATTTAAAAAGACAACAGCCTCATATAAGTCGACTAGTTTCACCTCCCAGCCGACTGACTCCACAAAACATTCGACTGATGGGTAAAAAGAAGTCGACTGGACAGTGCAAAGTATTTGGATTCCAGTCAATATGAGCTTAATGAAAGGGTCTCTTATATAAATTCTTTTATAAATAATGTTTGTAATTCTGTTAATTTTAAACCTGCATATGGTGGTAAATCAAACTCACTTTGGGTTTGGTTTCCCAAGCACTAATCTTTCTCGGACCCAATGAAAATGGTACCATATTCACAAATAATATTTTGTAGGTACCTAAAAGGGAACGATGGATACTTGACAGTGGGTGTTCTAAACAAATGATTGGCCATGCAAACTTGCTTTCTTTCATTCAAGATATAGATGGAGGAACCGTTACTTTTGGTGACAATAACAAAGGAAAAGTCATCGGAATAGGCATGGTTGGTAAGAATACTACTCCTATTATTGAAGATGTATTCTTAGTTAGTGGTTTAAAGCATAACTTGTTAAGTATTAGTCAATTATGTGATAAAGGTTATAAGATAGTGTTTGAAAAAGATGCATGCTTGATTTATGATTCGTCTTTAAAAAATGTGATTTTTCAAGGTATTAGAAAGAATAACATATATGAACTTTGTTTTAAAATAAATGAGTTTCGAATGATTTTTGTTTAGTTGTCTCGAACAACGATTCTTGGCTTTGGAATAAAAGATTTGGATATGTAAACATGAAAAATATCGCTAAACTTTCTAAGAATAACCTAGTTAAAGAACTGCCAAAATTATCTTTTACGAAAGATAAAATGTGTGATGCATGTCAACTAGGGACACAAGTAAAATCCACTTCTAAAACAAAGGAAATAATTTCTACTAGTAGGCCTCTCGAATTGATCCATATAGATTTATATGGTCCTACTAGAGTCGCTTCCTTAAATAAAAGTAGATATGTATTTGTTTTAGTAGATGATTTTTCAAGATTTACATGGGTTTTCTTTTTAAGACATAAAAATGAAGCTTTTGAAGAATTTGAAAATTTCTGCAAACGTGTTCAAAATCAAAAATCTCTTACCATAGTTACTATTAGAAGTGATCATTGTGACGCCCCGCTTCCCAAAAAGAATACGAAATACGGATACATAACAAAAGCCCAGCGAATGATTTTCATCATCCATAAGCTGTTCAATAATTTTTACAACATATCACAGAAATAATCAGAATCGGAAGCAAAAGTATCAACCAACATGCATAATTGAAACAAGATACCAACAGAAATTACTTGAAACCAAATATAATAATCTCAAATAATCAAATTCTGAACGAGTCAATTATCCTGGGTCATATCGCCAAAATACAAATAAATATCCCAGTAATCAAGTACAATTTATTCAATTTCAAGCAACAAATAGTATTAATAATAAAGCAGAAAATCCAGCACTAATATATCATCTCGCCAATGCCATCTGGCAACTGACCATCCTGATCTGCAATTAGTAAATTTGTAGGGAAAGGAAAAAAAAAACAAGTACCCGTCAATTGCAAGCTACGGGTCACTTATAATGTAGGATACAAGTACATGGGAAAAAACTAAACTAATCTAAATAATAGCAGAAACAGACCTAGCATGGTATAGCAGAATCAACTAGCATGGTATACTAATATGTGTCAAGTGTCAAAGTCAAAAGGCATACAAAAAGATATACAGATAGAGTCAAATATGGTGTCAAGTGATAATGTCAGACAGATAACAGGTAATCAGATAATCAGATAACGGATAGCCAGATGCTTATAACAGATTCAGATTTAGATTTCAGATACAGATAAAGATTCAGATTTTTGTAAGTCTTGTATTAATTACTAACTAGGTAGCACTTCATGTACCATCCTTTTATCACATGGTTGCTACATTCAAAACAGTTATGTTTGTAGATTTCGTAGGGGATCATATAAGGCCGTGTACTCAGGATTCAGACAGATATCAGATACAGATCCAGACAAACAGATAAAAGACGATCATGCAACAGATAGGACTAAGTCCCCTCCAAGTACACCCTCTCGTAGGAAGTATGTAGTTGGGTAACAAATAATCAAAATCTTGCATGATCTCATAACAGATAACAGATAATCAGATGGGAAACACGGGCCCCTTCTATATACACATTTCTATGCTTTCCCACTACTAGATCTTAATCCCGGCTTAGTTATTTTTATTATGGTCATCAAATAGGCATGAATGTGTACGAAATAGTGTCAAACTAACATGGTATAATCAGTATTAGGTTCATGGAAACAAATAAACATGCATGGATAATGTACAGTCATATAAACGAGCAAAACAGTGTATGTTTATATTCAGGACAGCAAGACAGTAAAGTACTAAAACAGTAAATCTCGTCGCTACAGAAATGCAAATCTAGATCCATCGAAGAATCTAGAAAATAAACTTCCACACGAATCCAGAGAATATAATTAAGTCATATAGTAATTCACAACATCATAACTCAAAACAGGTTTGAATCTAGAAAACATATTCAGTTAGAAATCAGTAGAACGAATTCTCAGTCAGAAAAACAACATTAAAACTCCTCAAATAAATCCAGGAAAATCTGGGGTACTCCCTTATACGTCTAGAATCAATATATAAAGTTTCATAATATTCCAGTAAAATTAGTTTAGTCATCAAAATTAAGAAAACATCAAGAAACGGTACTTTGGAAAATCTGGATTTCCCAACACAGCTGTACGAAAACTGAAATATCTCGCAACCAGTGAAACGAAATCCAAATCCGCCAAAGGGAGATGAAAATAGATAAAAAAACTAACTCTCACATTTCACAAACATTTTTCATACAGTACAAGGAAATATAGTGAAAATAAGGTTCGTTATAGAACAGCGAGCAAAATACAGCAAGTATAGATTTCGTAAACGAGCATGAAACATCACATAAAACTCATCAATAAAATTCACCAAAATTTTGGATAATCCCTAACTAGATAAAGAAACACTGACCATAGTTTTGGAGCAAAATAATATACGTGGCATAGTTCTTTAAAATGATTTGTCATCAAATTTACGGAAAAACAGAATCTGGAAAAAGTCGACACCTCTGTAGTAAAACAGTCATAACTTAGTCATACAAAAACAAAATCAAGAAAGTTCAGAGGGGTTTGAAAATAGACGAAATTCTCTAAAACTCATGTTTTATACCGAAATTAAGATACGGACTTCAAGACAGTCCAAAACAGCAAACAAAACAGATCAGCGACAAATACAGATTTTCCCTTTAACAACAACTCAACATATATCATACCAAACTTGTTCGAAACACACTCAAACATAAAATCGATTCTACAAAGCGTCTAAACATCATAATTTAGGGTATCTAGCATGTCCACACCAAATATATCACATGGGTCTCAACCAAATCACGAATTCTCACAAAAGTCTCACATACATGATCAAAACCAAGAACGGGTAAATCCTAAGTTAATTCATGTCCATATTGTGTCGTGAGTCATCTATGGTCAATTTTTCACAATAGAGACAAAACCCATCAAACCTAACACAAACAAGAGTCGTCTCTAGACCCAACTACACTATAGGTGGTATTTTTGACTTGTATCAAACAAATGAATTGGAGTACAAGTTACTTGCCTTAACCGAAGATGAAGAACAACGAGATCCAAGAGTAAGGAGCAAAATCCACGAACGAGAATCCACGAATCAACGAATCTACGAATGAAGATCCATGAATCAATAACTCATGAACGAAGATCCACCAATCAACAACTCGCGTGCAACTTACGTTCACATGCACCAATCAGGAGAGAGGGACGAGGGAGTATGTAGTGGTGAAGGAGAGTTGTATGAGGGTGGTGTAGGAGATGGGCCGAGGGGAGAGGATCGGGAAGTAGTAGAGAAGTGGGCTCGGGTGTGTTGGGGTGTGGCCGGGAGGAGAGCAGCCGGAGGTGGGTTGTCGGCAGCCTGGAGGGGGTGGCACCGGCCTGGGTGCTGTCGGGTTGGGGGCAGCAAATCAGGAGAGAGAGAGAGGTAGGGAGGCCGGGTAGTTTAGGTTTAGGGTTAGGGTTTAGAAGAGAGGGAGAGAGACTTATATATAGGGTTTAGTTGTGGGTTAATGGGTATTGGGTTAATGGGTATTATAAGTGGTAATAGGATTAATCCAATAAGACAAATGGGGATCAAATTGAATAGGATTCAACTAGGATTGGGGTAATTTGGATTTGGTAATCAATTAGGGATCAAAATAATAGGATTAGGAATGGGGTAGACCACCAAATCACCAAGAGCACCCAAAAATACAAATAAAAATAACGAGACAATAATAAAGAGCGAAAATAATAACGTTGAACAAGAACAACCAAGAATCGGAAATAACTCTCAAAAATCAAGAATGAGAAAAGAAATGAAAATATATTGAAACAACTCAATATACGGTTCAAAAAAAAACAATTTTGAGTACAAATACAGAAGAACAGAAAAATACACCAAAAATACGAAAAATGAAAAACATTGGTTACAATCATGGTGGAGAATTTGAGAATAAAACTTTTTCAGAATATTACAACAAGAATGGTATAACACTTGCTTTTGCATTTCCTAGAGCTTCACCACAAAATGGAGTGGTTTGAAAGAAAGAATAGGACATTGCAAGAATGTGCACGTACCACGCTTATTGAAAGTAATTTGCCTAAATACTTCTGGGCCAAAGCTGTTTCTATAGCTTGTTATATCTTAAATAGAATACTAATTAGGCCAAAGCTTAAGAAGAGTTGTTTTGAGTTATTTGACGAACGAATTCCTAAAGTTTTTTATTTTAAAATATTTGGTTGTAAGTGTTTTATATTAAACACAAAAATATAACTTAGACAAATTTGATGCTAGATCTAATGAAGGTATCTTCATTGGATACTCAAATAGGAGTAAGGCCTATAGAATTTTCAATAAGTCATCTTTGACTATTGAAGAATCTATGCATGTTTCATTTGATAAATCTTTACCTTCATCTAGTATTATTCAAGATGATGAAATTGAATCTTCACCACTAGATAACATTGTTAAATCACTTGAGCAAACTACTCTAGATAAGTCGACTGATGGACTTCATAAGTTGACTGATCTGCTGAATGAGTCGGTTGATGGGTTCATTAAGACGACTGATCCTGTAGAGATAACTCCAACTTTACCAAAGTTATTTGTTGAAGTTCGAGATCATCCTCTTGACTTAGTTATTGGTGACATCTCACATGGCATTCAAATAAGATCACACTTTAATATGATTTCTCGTACTGCTTTCTTATCGGATTTTGAACCGAAAAATATTCAAAAAGTATGTGAGAATGAATTTTGGTTGAATGCTATGCAAGATGAACTTAACCAATTTGTAAGAAATAATTTATGGGATTTAGTTCCACAACCTCCTGATCATACTATTATTTGTACCAAATGGGTATTTAAAAATAAGTTACATGAATCAGGACAAGTTGTTAGGAACAAGGCTATATTAGTTTTCCAATGATATAACCAAGAAGAAGGAAGTGATTTTGATAAAACATATGCTCCGGTTGCTAGACTAGAATCAATTAGAATTTTGTTATAATTTGCATGTTTTATGAATTTCACACTTTTCCAAATAGATGTTAAAAGTGTTTTCTTAAACAGTTTCATTAAGGAGGATGTTTATGTTAAGCAACCACCAGGTTTCGAACATGAACAATTCCCTAGCCATGTTTTTAAATTAAAAAATGCTTTATATGGTCTCAAACAAGCACCTCGTGCTTGGTATGATCGTTTAAAAAAATTTCTTTTAGAAACTGGGTTTGAAATTGGTAAAGTAGACACTATATTGTTTATTAGAAAAATAAAATCATATATATTAATCATACAGATTTATGTAGCTGACATAATTTTGGATCAACTAACAGTAATCTATGTCAAGAGTTTGCTGCTACCATGCAAAATGAGTTTGAGATGAGTCACATGGGTGAACTCAATTACTTCCTTGGACTTCAAATCAAACAGTCTCAAAATGGCATATTCATTAATCAAAAAAAATATGCTAAGGAATTACTCAAATAATTTGGCATGGATGGCACTAGTAATAAGACTACACCCATGGCTACTACTACTAAACTTGACAAAGATGAATTAGGTAAGAGTGTTGATCAAAACCTCTATCGAAGTATGAATGGCTCACTCTTATTTATAACTGCTAGTAGACCAGATATTATGTTTAGCGTATGTTTGTGTGCTAGATATCAGTCTGATCCAAAAGAATCTCACTTAAAAGTAGTGAAACGAATTTGAAGATATATTAAGGCACATCTGAATATGGTTTATTTTATCCTCGCACCAATAATTTTCAGTTATTGTCGTATAGTAATGTTGATTTTGCTGGAAGTAAAACTGACTGCAAAAGTACTAGTGGAACCTGACACTTTTTGGGACATTCCTTAGTATCTTGGTGTAGTAAAGAGCAAAGTTCGGTATCTCTATCTACCACAGAAGCTGAATATATTGCTGCAAGTATGGCTTGTGCACAAATTTTATGGATGAAACAAACTCTATTAGATTATGGTATTTCTTTTTTTAAACCTTCTATAATGTGTAAAAATACCAGTGTCATTAATTTGTCTAAAATTCGGTTCAACATTCACGTATGAAACATATTGATATTTGACATTATTTTCTACGTGATCATGTTTTAAAATGAGATATCTTATTGGATTTTATTTCCACTGATAAACAAATAGCAGATATTTTTACCAAACCATTGAAAGAAGACATTTTTATCAAGTTTAGACAAGAACTAGGAATTTGCTCCTTTAATGATACTTCCTAAACTTTTTTGCAGTCTAAGTCGACTTAGTCAGTTTTTCGGTTGGCTTATACCGAGCATCTGTATTTGTTTCTTTTCTTGAGTTTTTTTTACTGACCAGTCGATTGTCTTGCTTTAACATTCGACTGACGATAAATTTATCAAATTGTTTTTTGTTTGGTTTTATTTTGCTCTCGACTTAGTCGACTGCTCTCAAAGTCGGTCGACTATCACGATTGTATTTCAATTTTTTAACTGAATCGTCACTAGTTGAGGATTCCTTTTCTTTTCTTAGACGAAGATTGATGTTGTTTTTAAATTTGACTTTGTACTTTTGCATTATTTTTTTCTATGTTTGTACGATGATATTTTTGTCTTTGTTTTATGTACTTTCTTTCGTTGTTTATGTATAACCTCTATGTTCTGTCTTATGGGTTGATTCTTTATGCCTTTTTGTTTATGTATGAGTTTGGTTTATCCTTCTCTATTTTTGTTGATGCCAAAGGGGGAGAAATATGCCATCATTATTTACAATTTTGTGCATATTGTATCTTATCATTATGTACAATGTGTGCATGTTTTATTTTATTCAGGGGGAGCAACTTTAAATTTGTTCACCTTGTATATAATATGTGTGTGAGAAGAATTTTGTTTAAATTGTCATTCTATATTGTTTAGTTATTGTGTTGTCTTCATCAAAAAGGGGGAGAATGTAGAGACCTGATTTTGATGACTACAACACAACACACATATGTTCTATTTTAAATATCTCTTGCAGTGTGTACTCAACGCTGTCTAGGCTCAAGATCGAGCTACAAGACAAATAAGCTTTCAAGACTCAATATCAAGATACAAGACAAAGATTATTCAAAGCTTCCAAGATTCTCAAAGTGATCAGCTAAAGAACAAGTGATCAGAACAAAAGAGTGTCTTGTAAATTTATTGTAATATTTGATTTGTCTTAGAAAATTTGTAAAAGCCCTGATACACACACTCACACATCCACTAGGATTAAAATAAAGATTATTAAAAATCTAAATGTCAAATTCAAGCTTGTATAAGTTCAGCTGTCAAAGTACAAGTTGACTTACTTCAATAAGCAGTCGACTGTTCAAGTACGAAACAAATTAAACTTACTCAAGCTCTGACCAGTCGACTCCCTTTGCAACCCAATCGACTGTTCGAGCTGTTTTGACAATTTTCTTAAGTTTAAAATTTGATTTTCAAACTCAAACTTTTTCTGCCCTTTGTTGGCAGCTGATGAACCTTTTTCCAATGTTCTTGGAGTTCTTATTCCATAAATAAAGTTCAGAATGAACTTGGAAAAAGTGAACCCATTGTTTTTAATCAAGACTTTGCTTATTTTTGTGAAAAAAAACTCAAGCTTTCAAGTACTCTCATTCTCTAGACTTGGTTCTCTAATTTTAGTCTTGCATAACTAAGATTAAGTTCAAGACTGCGATTAGAAGTTGACCTATAGTCTCTATACAAAAAGCACACTAAAAAATCAAGGCTTTAGGTGTTGTAATCTTCAATTTTTTGTTGTTTGCTCTCGGGTTGTAAGAGTGGTCCTCTCGGTTGGAGAGAAGGACTCTTGGTGTAGAGTCAGTGAAACTCTAGGTTGTAGAGTGGGGTCTTGCTCTCTCTAATGGTGAGAGAGGTCTACGGGTTTGGTATAGTTGTTGCCAACGGTCGTAAGGTGTTCATGTACTTTTTCAAGAATAGTGGAAAATCTCAAGTGGGTTGCTTGGCGACTGGATGTAGGTCGGGAGGACCGAACCAGGATATATTGCCGTGTTAGCATTGTTGATTCTCTGTGGTTTGAATTTTCTAACTTGCAATTTTAATTTCGCTGCACTTTATTGTAATCTGTGTCTGATCAGTCGACTGGTTTCTATATTAAGTCAACTTAACAGACTCGCTGTTCTTCTGTTGATTAATTATCTTTAATCTGGCATTTCAGTCGACTGGTTTTTCATTTCCATTCGACTTAACAGTTGCGTCAAGTTTAAATTATTATTTATTTTTTACATAACACTATTCACCCCCCCCCCTCTAGTATTACTTACCTTGCATATAGGATCTAACAAATTTTTGTACTAAAGAGTTTTGTACTGAATAGTTTGCACTAACATGTTTAGTAAACAAGATTTATAAATTGGTAAAATCATTGTATATATATATATATATATATATATATATATGTATATAAGTTCTGTTGTGCACTAGGCCTCCGTGTGCACTCGTGTACACTCGGCCTTCCGGACTTCGTCAACGATCCGAACCGTTCACATCGATCTACACATCTAAATTAGTCTAAATATATAAAATCAAATCATTTGAAATTCATTTGCTTATCCATTGGAGTGTTACAAAATTGTATGGCTGAAAATCATTGTTTTTATAGTCACATGATGGATGAGCAAATAAATTTCAAATACTTTGATTTTACATATTTAGACTAATTTAGACGTGTAGATCAATGTGAACGGTTTGGATCGTCGATATGAAGGCTGAGTACACGCGAGTGCACACGGAGGCCTAGTGCACAACAGAACATTACTGTGTGTGTGTGTGTGTGTGTGTGTATATATATATATATATATATATATATATATATATATATATTAAAAGTGTTAAAATTGAGGCACAAATAATTTGAATTTTTTTTAATGAGCCTAGATTTGAATAAAGTAATTCAGATAAATGTCTTTAATTCTGTGGTGAATCAAATATAATTGTCTTCATTTATTTGTATATTGTTAGCATGCTTGTTGATTGGAAGTAACATCTCTATTATAAATAAAGCTAAAACTGTGGTATCCAAAGAATTCAGCATGAAATACCTAGGTGTTGTGGACACCATATTAGGTATAAGGATGAGTTTTGGTTGGCAAGGGATAATACTTAGTCAAACTCTTCAAATCGATAATGTGTTCCAAAAGTGGGGATATAGTGATTGAAAGTGTGTTTTGAAACACCTTATGATTATGATAAAGGTTGACACCTCATGTTGGTGCAAGTATGAGACAGATAGATCATTCTAAACTTGTTGAAAGTCTTATATATACAAAGATATGCACTAACAGACATAGTCTTTGAGATAGGTATGGTCTGCAGATTCAGTAGTAGTCATATTAATACACATTGGAGAGCCCTAAGAGGCTAATGAGATACTTGAGAGGTACTCAAGAATTTTCTTTGTGCTACTCTAATCATCCTTCACGATTGAATGAATGACATGATGCATTATAATGCTCAGAATTTAGTGAAAGTCGATAACTAGTGGATATGTGTTTACACTAGGAGGAACGGAAATGTTATGAAAATTAGAAGGCAAACAAGCACTATGCTATCATCCATGAAATCTGACATCTATGTGTTATCCTCTGCAGGGAAGATGCTGAGTGGATTGAAGAATTTATTGCTAGTCATCCATAAGAAGTTTAAGTAACTCTCTAATTTTATTCATTGACTATCAATCTACAATGCACTGTTGCTCATAACTCACTCTATAATAGTCAAAGGAATATATTAAGGCTGAAAGAAGCCTAGTTGAACTTTCTCATAAATAAAGTGCAATTGAGATAAAATATGGCTAATGCTCTTGCTAAGAGACTTGAAAGTGGCATAATTATCAAAATTACGGAAAAAATGGAGTCAAAAGCTATTGAGTCAAAAGTTTTAACATCTTAGTTGTTTTGAAAATTAGAATCCAATCGGTGTCATAGAGAAGTCCAAACATAATTAGCATCAATTTTAAGTTGTTGGCATGCTTTAGATAATTTGAAAAGTTCTATGTAAATTTTGTTAATATATAATTTCATTCCAATTTTGATGATGTTATATATTTTCATAATTTACTTACAATCATCTTATTATTCCAAAAGAAAGTGTGAAAACTTGTCGATGTGTTTCCGATATTTAGAATATCGTTATATCATTCCAATTTTGATGATATCTCTTTCTTATGAATTTTTGTTTCATTCCAGTTTTGATGATTCTGAATTAACCATAATTGATTTGACTATTCTATCATTCCAATATGAATCATATTATAGTTTTTGTGTAGAAACTATAATAGTTCTTGCTCTTTATTTTGTTAAAAAAACTTGATTGTGATGCTTGCATTATATTTTTTCTAAGCTAATTATGAACTGCAGTAAGTTCTTCTGTGAAACTCGATACTTTGTCAAATTCGTTGGAATTCTTAGAGATGTGTCTTTTAATATTCTTATTTTCAATAAGCTACCTAAGATTGAGGAGTTGAATATGTCATTATAGATTTCAAAATAATGATTTGGTCAAAATAGAGGAGTAACATAAAGCAGTTTGTAAGGATAGACTTTCGATTTATATCTCTCGAGAATAAATTTGTCACTTGCGTGGTAAAACTTTTATTGAGTTTAAGACTATTGTGTTCATGAGCTTAAAACTCTTATTTTGTTCTTAAAGTTTATTAGCTTTGGTTGGTTTTGAAATTATGACAGATTTCTCCATTTGGTTTAATCATTGTGAACTATTCTGTTCGGATATGGTCTTTGAACTATTTGATTATTTTGGTTTAGTCTCATTTGAACTATTCGAGTTATAATTGATTTAGTCTATGAACTATATTTTTTTGTGATCCAATGATATAACAAGGCATTGCCTAATATATTGAGAATTTAGGAGGAGATTGTTGGATATATAGATATATTCTTAATATAATAGAATATTATTGTGTATAAAGTTCTATGGGGCAACATGTGCTTTGCACGTGTTATCTATTAATTGTTGGACCGGATTGACTGGGGCTTCAAGCCTAGTACCCTAAACCCAGTTTCATCCCATGTATACTGGTTTAGAGGTAGTGCCCTTGTGATATTCCAATTATGATAAGTAGTGTATAATATCTCAAGCAGTAGGGATATTAACTCTAACCCTAATTTCTCTTATGATTCCTTTCATAATCTCTAACATGTATTTGGTTACAACATAAGTTACATCTCATCTATTAGTTTCCTTATATTGGATTGCTTAGCATCGTACTTCTTGTTGCTTTCCTTTAGACATTTGATAACGTACCGTCTTTAAATTTGAAGGAAGATAAAAGCCATTGTTGAGAATCCTCCCTCTCCTCTTTTAATACTTGTTGTTCCTTTAATTTTCTTTCTTTTCTTCGGCACATTTGAGAATGCCAAATTCCTTGCCTGTTGGACTCAGTTGTTTAAATGGGCTATCAATTGGGAACGTACAGTGTATCTATTCTGTTAACTATTACCTGGAATCAAGCTGCAGTTACTAACTCCCTAGGCTCATGAAGTAATAATGTCTGGACTTCGAAACCTTAAAAGTGTTTTCGTTTTTTAGAAACTGTCAATACTGTAGGCTCATGACATGAATCTCCGCAGCCCGGTACATTTGATGAAACTATCTGATGTTCCTGAGATAGCGTTCTAGAAACTTATCGAGGATGGGGGATTCTCTTTAAAATCTACTTTTTGCTCCATTGATGATGGGAGAATTCCATACTAAATTACAAATTCACATGGAACTTGCTTGTTTCCCTCAAAAATGAAATTTTTTGCATGTCTCCTTTGTTGGAACAAGATTTTTCCCAAAGAAATCTAGCATTCAAATGTTGGCATTGTGGTCCTATCCTACAGAAAACACTCAACATATCTTTATACCATCAATGAATTATTTTGCTGTTTGGATGTGCTACTATAAATTTTGGGCATGGTTTGAATTTTTTATTTTATTTTTCCATGCTGGACTACACAGATTGAAAGAAATTGAAGACGTTTGAGAACCTGCTTAGTTCTATAGAGTCACTATCTTCTGAAGTCATATTCTTTTTTGGGCAAAAACCAAAATACCCCCCCCCCGTTTGGCCTAAGTACAATATGCTCATATAACGTTTGAAAAAGTACACTAAACCCTTTTCTCCGTTAACTTAACCCAATCCGTTAAGTTATAATTATTAAATTACAATTTTACCTTTACAGCAAAATGTTTTTTAACATCCCAGTGAAAAAAGACATCAAAGTGCTGTCAATGTCTTCTGAATAGAATGGCTGAAATAATGCACAAACAAATACCAAATTGAAGCTAACATTTCTGTCGATACCATAGCAACCTTGTCGATTTTTCAAAAATGTCTTACTGTGAGTTGCAACATCATTAAAACAGAAAAACTGGTAATGAAATAAAACCATGAAATAAACTTCCTCAAGTTGATTTTTCAACTTGTGGAAGTTGAAAAATGCACAAACAAATACCAAATTGAAGCTAAAATTTCTGTCGATTCCATAGCAACCTTGTTGATTTTTCAAAAATGTTTTACTGTGAGTTGCAACATCATTAAAACAGAAAAACTGGTAATGAAATAAAACCATGAAATAAACTTCCTCAAGTATCACACAGAAAACACCCTAATATGAGTCAAATTTTGTATCTACTGCAACAACTAAGAAATAGATTAAAACTAAAGTTACATGAAGGAAACAACAAGTAACAAGGGTAGCACACCTTCGAAAACTCCTTTCAAACAAACTACTGTAACAGACAGACTAATAGTCTCTAAGAGCAAGCCTTATCGTTCCTTCAAAAAAAAACCCCATCGGTATTTTTTCACAACCCCCCACCCCCCCCCCCCCCCCCCCCCCCAAACACAACCGATCTGTATCTGGTGGGCCCCCTACCTCCTTTTTTTTGACGATCCGTAATTGGAACCGCATATGAACCAAAAATTTATTTTTTTTGCAAAAAACCCCCTCCTTTAATCCAAAATTTGCATAGGCAATATATTTATGGAATATATTAGTATTTAGTTATTTGTTTGATTTGTTTTTGTAAAACTTCTTTTATATATTTTATTTATAGACACTAATTATGCTACTGTTAAATTTTTAACGAGATCTTTAATATGAGACCAATATTGAATTTTGTCCTGATTTGTTTTAAGTGCAGAAATTATTCATACAAATCAATAATTATACTAAAGAGAAATACGAATTCATAAATACTCGAAAATTACAAAATATAATACTGAAAGAAACATCAGAAATTACAAAACATAATACTGAACGAAGAGTGAATAAAAATAATTTTAATAATTGGGATGATTATTTTCTCCGGGAAAATGGGTCGAACTACCGAACTCCCCTGAATAGAAAGTAGGATCTGAATCACGTAAGAGACCCTGAAAATATCCAGTTGTATTTGTGGGTCCTTCTTATTGGGATTCACAAGCCCTTCTCGCCCGAATTTCCTTCTTTCTGCTTTATAACCATTCACGGTCATCCTGATCAGTTATGGATTCCAAATTGGTCAGCATGATTTTGTTATCTTCACTTTCACGATGCATACTTTCAATTTTACATCGCCTGGTGTTCATTAACTGTTGATTTTGTTCAACCAACTCCTGTATTTTTCGATTCTGTTCTTTGATTTTCTCATTGATCCGTTTACTGTCAATCTTTTCTTTCTTTTTTGCCTTCTCTCTCTCTTTCTTCTAGTAGGTCTAATCGGTGAAGAAACTTCAGCTTGTTGCCCAGGTTGAACCTCATATTCGTCTGGACATAAATCTAATCTGAAGGAAGGTAATCCATCTGATTTGGATGTACGAGAACCGGATTGAGATCCTTCTTGCGAATTATTTTCCCTACGTAATATAGCAGGTGGAGTGCCAGTATGATCGTTCCATCTTTCCTCCTCCTTTAGAATTGGCCACACGTGCATAAATTTCAAACTCTTTCTTTTGATAGTAACATCCATCTGGAGAGTTTTATGTGCCATCTCCAACTACAAAACATAATAAACTAATAGTGAGATTGCATATTTTTTAATTATAACAAAATATTAAAAATATATAAAAATAATACTTACAATATCAGTTTGAAAAGCACCACTTGGATTTATTTTCTCCACTTGACGAAGAGCACCCCAAAATTTGCAAACTACGGACATCAAATCGGACATACGGTTAGAAAGAGACTTTGGCGTTCGCTGAGATTGTACAGGCTTACCAAAATTGAATTTTGTGGTAACTCGTTGCCATAATTTATCTCCTTTTTGATTTATACCGATAATAGCATCTTGAGAAGTGTCAAGATAAGCATGACATAATTCTATATTCTCCGATTCTGAGTAATTTCCCTTTCTTACAGATGTCATAACTTGTTTTGTTTTTATTAGTAAGTGTAATGTAACACCCCATCCTTTTATAGTGAGGCTCACAAAGATTTCTGATTAGATTCTTGACAAGATTCCTAACGAGATTCCTGATGAGATTCCTGACAAGATTCCTGATGAGATTCCTGACACGATTCCTGACAAATCACTGACAAGATTCCTGAAAATATTCCTAACAAGATTCTTAACAAAGCATTGACGAGATTCCTGACGAGATTCCTGACAAGATTCCATCCAGCCCTATAAAAAAAGAGTGAATACCTGATATCTTACATCCACATCTATTATCTTTTTCACTCATTCTTTCTTCCTCGATCTCTTTTAGCCATAATGGATCCAAATGAAATTCCTCCATCTTCATGGTTGTCAAGCGGTATCATCAATTATTATGAAGATATTTTGGATGCGCAAGAATAACAGCAGCAATTGTTACTTGGCATGATTGCTAGTAATAATCAATTTTTGGCGGATCATCCAAGTGACGAAGAAGATGACGCTCAGTCAACCCAAAAAGGCTCAGTTCTAGGATATTGTGTTATCAATCGTGATCGTGAGGCAGCTGCACATAATTTGTGGGTTGATTATTTTGCACCACAACCACGATATGGTGAAGAAAAATTTTGCAGACATTATCGGATGAGTAGCAGATTATTTCATCGGATTGCAGACGCTGTCAAACATCATGATAATTACTTTGTGCAAAAGCGTAATGGTGTGGGAAAACTTGGTTTGTCAACTCTTCAGAAACTAACAGCTTCTTTCAGAATGTTCGTGTATGGTGTTAAAGCAGATTCTACAGATGAATATCTAAAAATTGATGACTCAACCGTAGTTTCTTGCTTGAAAAATACTATCATGCTGTCGTAGAGGTATTTGGCGTGGAATACCTTAGAAGACCTAATGCAAATGATGTTTGTAGACTCCTCCGCATAAATGAAGAACATGGATTTTCTGGAATGCTGGGTAGTTTGGACTGTATGCATTAGGAATGGAAAAATTGTCCAACTGCTTAAGCAAGTCAATACTGACATAGGAGTGGATCCCAAACTATCATTTTTGAGGCAGTAGCAGATCATGACCTTTGGATATGACATGCATATTTTGGCCTACCAGGCTCTAATATCGACATCAATGTGTTGGAATCTTCATACTTTTTTGCTGATCTTGCTGCTGGTAAAACGGTTCCGGTTAAATATAATATTATGGGAAAGAAATATGACACAGGTTATTATTTAGCCGATGGCATATATCCTAAATAGTCGACACTTGTTCAGACCATTCTTGATCCCCAGGGGCCTGCTAAGCAGTATTTTGCTATGAAGCAAGAATCATGTAGGAAAGATGTCAAACGTGCATTTGGACTTCTTCAATCACGATGGGCAATAAACCAAGGACCAGCTCGTTTTTGGAGTAAACGTGTTTTACATGATATAATGGCTTCGTGTATAGTAATGCACAACATGATCATCGAAGACGAGCGAGATATAAATGGGCCAAATAAGGAATTTATTCAGACAACTCCCCCTGAGATATCGATGGTAGCTGATGATGCATCCCAATTTAGTAAGCTTCTAGCTAGGCACAAGAAAATTAAGAACATGGAAGCTCATTTTGAACTCCGGAACGAATTAATTGCTCATTTGTGAGAACGACACGGTGCTAGTACATCAGGTATTTAAATAGTTTGTAATTTGAATAATGTGGTACTCTTTTTCCTACGGATTTTTTAACGAGGCCATCAATAATTGTATTACCTATTTCTTAGTAAGTGTATTATCTATTGCTAATTAATTGTATTATAAATTTTTAATTAGTTGTATTATCTTTTTTGCATTCAAAAAATTAGTTTTGTGCAAAAAAAAATTACAAATTTTTTTTATGGAACCCCAAAATGGGGTACCATTAGAGCACCCCCAATGAAACCCCAAATCAAAATGGCATATTCTAAGGAATATGCCAAAATGGAACCCTAAAACGGGGATGGAGATGGGGTTCCATTGGCCTTGCTCTAAGCAAACTGAAAAAGTTCCTTTAACCTAACTATCTTTTTGACTGTTCAGATCTTAGACTGTACTTTTTTTTCCTTTTCAAAATGATTGCAAGGAACTAGTGATCATCGAGTGGAGCTTCTTCCAGTCAAAGGTGTTGACATTTGGTGAGACGTTAAAACATTTTGCATCGGTTCTCAGGTCTGGAAAACAAACAAGCAGCACCATTGTCAAACATTTTGTTGAGAGAATTGATCTTACTGTAACAAAATCTTCATAGCAGCAAAAGGAATATTGTGACCATTCAAGTTTCTGTAATTTATTTTTGGAATTTATTGTAACAAAATTCAAGTTCAACAATGATTTGTCCATGAAATAAGATTAGTTTGAATATTTCATCCCTTTAATAACTGATCTTTTCATTTATAAGTTGGGAAAAAACCTTTTGGGCTTAATACTTTTTTGGTTTTGGGGAAGAAAAAGATAAATGAAAAGAGAGTTGAGCTTCTTACCCTTGCCGATCTTGCTGACCCCACCTTGCCGATCGCTACCATGTCACTGACGACCGAAGAAATCGTTGTCGAAAAAATAGCTGTTAATAGAGAAAAATGAAAGAAGAAAAAAGAATGAAGAAAGGGAAGAATAGAGAAAAATAAAAGGAAAAAAAGAAAGAAGAACAAAGAAAAAGAAGAAGAGATTTGATTATGAAAGGGTAAGGATAAAACGGTAATTTAATAATTATAACTTAACGGGTGAGGTTAAGTTAACGAAGAAATGAGTTTAATGTACTTTTTCAAACGTTATATGGGCATATTGTACTTAAGCCAAACGTTAGCGGTGCTTTTTGGTTTGTTGTTTTTTCCTTTTTTTGTTTTCCAAAACTCCAAAACTCGTTTGGTTATATTGTTTTTTGAAAACAGTTTTCACAAAACTCCACTTCACCTATTTTCTGGTTTTTCACATCCTCTTTCTAAATCTATTTATATATATTATTATTATTATTATTATTATATATATATTTATAATATATTATTGTTACATATATTATTATTATTATTATTATTATTATTATTATTATTATTATTATTATTATTATTATTATTTAATATATATATATATATATATATATATATATATATTATTATAATATATATATATTATTATAATATATATTATTACTATTATATATTATTATATATATTATTATATAATTTACTATTATTATAATATATTATTTAATATATTATTATAATATATTATTATTACATATTGTTATTATAATTATTATATGTTATTATATATATGTATATAATTAAATATGTTTATTATAATAAATTATTTTATATTATTATATAATATACAATTATTATAATATACTATTATTTTATATATACTATTTTATATATACTATTATTATTATATATATTATTATTATATATATTATTATTTTATTTATACTTTTTTATATATACTATTATTATATTATATTATTATTATATATATTATTATTATATACATTATTATTATTATATATTACTATTACATATTATTATATATATTAATATATAATATATTACTATTATATATTATTATATATATTATTATATAATATACTATTATTATAATATATTGTTATATATATATACATTTACAATATATTATTATGATTATTATTATTATATATATATTATATAATTCTTTATATATATATATATATATACATATATATATATATATATATATATATATATATATATATATATATATACACACACACACACACACACACACACACACACACACACACACACACACACACACTATTATTATTATAATATATATTATTTTTTCATATATACTATGTTATAGATACTATTATAGTAATCTATTATTATTATAATATATATTATTATTATTATATATTATAATAATAATATATATATATATATATATATATACACACACACACACACACACACACAAACACACACACACTATTATTATTATAATATATATTATTTTTTCATATATACTATGTTATAGATACTATTATAGTAATCTATTATTATTATAATATATATTATTATTATTATATATTACTATTATATATTATTATATAATTTATTATATAATTTATTATTATTGTAATAAATTGTTTAATACATAATTATAATAGATTATTATTACATATATATTATTATAAATATTATATGTTATTATATATATGTATATAATTAAATATGTTTATTATAATAAATTATTTCATATTATTATATAATATAAAATTGTTATAATATATTATTATTTTATATATACTATTTTATATATACTATTTTATACTATTTTATATGTACTATTATTATATTATATTATTATTATATATATTATTATTATTATATATTATTATTACATATTATTATATATATTAATATATAATATATTACTATTATGTATTATTATATTTATTATTATATAATATACTATAATATATTACTATTATATATTATTATACATATTATTATATATATTATTATATAATATACTATTATTATAATATATTGTTATATATATATATATATATATCTATATAATAAATTACAAAGAAAGCTATCAAGTGGCTCTCATTCAATCTCCTCTAAAATCAATGGTCTAAATTGATTCTCCCAAAACATATTTTCCCGCCCAAAATTTCCAACCTCAAAATTAAATTTTTCCCCCCAAAACTAAAAAACTCATTACTTTATTACTATCTCTCTCTTCTCTCTTCTCTCTTCTCCCTTCACTTTTTCATATTTTTCTCTTTCTCTCTCTCTCTCTCTCTCTCATTCTTTCTTTATTTACTTAAAAATTTAGATTTTAAGATTTCAGGTTTGTTAAATTTTCAGAATTTTTATGGTTTTTTTATTGCACATGTTATATTAAAAATAGCAAATATCTCTTCAAAAGTTAAATTTCATCATTTTCCATCCTTAAAGTTTTAAGAAGTTGGATTTTACACCCTCATTTATAATTATTTTTCAACATATACTATTAGAAACATGGACTATTATTTACAACTAATTATTGTCATACTATTCAAACTTGAACTACATAATTGTTGTTTTACTGTTTACTGGGCTTTTCGTGTGTTGTATTGTTCCGAAGACGTGCCGTAGGCACGTGCCCACGGGCAAATCTAGTATGTACAATATATTATTATGATTATTATTATTATTATTATATATATTATATAATTCTTTATATATATATATATATATATATATATATACACACACACACACACACACACACACACACACACACACACACACACACATACACTATTATTATTATAATATATATTATTTTTTCATATATACTATGTTATATATACTATTATAATAATCTATTATTATTATAATATCTATTATTATTATTATATATTACTATTATATATTATTATATAATTTATTATTATTGTAATAAATTGTTTAATACATAATTATAATAGATTATTATTACATATATATTATTATAATTATTATATGTTATTATATATATGTATATAATTAAATATGCTTATTATAATAAATTATTTCATATTATTATATAATATAAAATTGTTATAATATATTATTATTTTATATATACTATTTTATATATACTATTACAATTATGTATTATTATAATATATTACAATTATGTATTATTATATTTATTAATATATAATATACTATTATTATAAAATATTTTTATATATATATTTATAATATATTATTGTTACATATACATTATTGTTATTATTATTATTATTATTATTATTATTATTATTATTATTATTATTATTATTATTATTATTATTATTATTATTATATATTATAATATATTATTATTATATATATTATATTACTATATATATATATATATATATATATATATATATATATATATATATATATATATATATATATATATACACACTATTGTTATAATATATATTATTTTTTCATATATACTGTTTTATATATACTGTTATAATAATATATTATTATTGTAATATATATTATTATTATTATATATTAGTATTATATATTATTATATAATTTATTATTATTGTAATAAATTGTTTAATATATAATTATAATAGATTATTATTAATATATATTATTATAATTATTGTATGTTATTATATATATGTATATAATTAAATATGTTTATTATAATAAATTATTTCATATTATTATATAATATACAATTATTATAATATATTATAATTTTATATATATTATTTTATATATACTATTATTATATTATAACATTTTTATATATATTATTATTTTATATATACTATTTTATATATACTATTATTATATTATATTATTATTATATATATATTATTTTATTTTATTATTTTATAGATACTATTCTATATGTACTATTATTTCATATATACTATTATATATATACTATTATAATAATCCATTATTATAATATATATTATTATTATTATAATATATTATTATTATTATTATATATTACTATTATATATTATTATATATATTATTATATAATTTATTATTATTATAATAAGTTGTTTAATATATAATTTGAATATATTATTATTACATATATTATTATAAATATTAAATATTGTTATATATATGTATATTATTAAATATGTTTATTATAATAAAATATTTTATATTATTATATATCAGTATGTATGTATATGTCAGAGTATATATACTGTATACAGTATATACATACAACCAAATCTATACATACATTATACTCTCATTTTCAAAAAACTATTTTCATAAAAAATTATTACCAAACAGTTTTTACACTCTTATTTTCAGAAAACTCTTTTCAGAAACTATTTTCAGAAAATTGTTTTCAAAACAACAAACCAAACGCAACCTCAATCTCTCTT
The DNA here is from genome assembly GCA_017893485.1 of Hemerocallis citrina. Taxonomy (NCBI): domain Eukaryota; kingdom Viridiplantae; phylum Streptophyta; class Magnoliopsida; order Asparagales; family Asphodelaceae; genus Hemerocallis; species Hemerocallis citrina. The sequence goes on from CM030361.1 coordinate 174,700,652, forward strand.
TCGCTATATTTCTGTGAAATGTGAATTATCTTAAATTCTTGAAGAGTTCCAAAGATGTATAAATTCATCATGGAAGCAAGAACAAGGATGGGAGTACCCAGGAAACTTCCTAAATTGATTTATGGCTAAATATAGAAAAAGGACACAAAATTTTGGGCCAGTTTAAAAAAAGTATACTAAGATTTTTCGTTTAAAAAAACGACACAATGTTTCAAAAAACTCTACTGGGTTAGTTAGGGTTAGGATTAGGGTTAGTTCGGGGGGATTTATTTAAATATCTGATTAGTTAAGTGATGTTTTTTTAAACACAAATAAAAGATGAATGTGAATTTTTTAAACACAAATGAAAGATGAAAGTGGTTTTTTTAAACCTTACCCTAACCCAATCCTAACCCTAACTAACCCAGTGCAGTTTTTTGAAACTTTGTGTTCTTTTTTTAAACAAAAAAATTTTAGTATATTTCTTTTAAACTTATCCAAAACTTTGTGTCTCTTTTTTATATTTAGCCTTGATTTATTCGTTTGTCATGTTCTTGTAGCAGATGACATATTCCTTCTTCTCAGTTCTTTCCAGATTTTGATGTCACTTATTATAGAGGTATATTGAAGTCTTTTTAACAAGTAGCTGACTAGCTGTAATTACAACAAGAGTTTGACTCAATAAATATTATATATAATATGTGGAATGACTTACTGGATAATGTGAAGGTGAACTGGGAAGGTCGTAATGCCTGTAAAATCGTTTTTTCATTAAGTTGTTGGGAATTATATAATGAAATTGAAGAAAAATGAATTAATTATTTATGAAAAGATGGTGATTGGATTTAGCAATTCAATACAATTCAAAGAAACTCGTTGCTGGAGTTGGGCATCGACTTGAGACAATTAAATCAATATATCTGTCGTATCAGAAGTATCAAGATGCGAAACCCCGAAATGAAGTTGGGCATCGACTTGAGACAATTAAATCAATACATCTGTCATATCAGAAGCATCAACATGCGAAACCCCGAAATGAAAATGAAGTTAGGCATCGACTTGAGACAATTAAATCAATACATCTGTCATATCAGAAGCATCAAGATGCGAAACCCCGAAATGAAAACCCCGAAATGAAATAATATATATATACTAGATTTGCCCGTGGACACGTGCCTACGGTACGTTTTCGAAACGATACAACACACGAAAAGCCCTATAAACCGTAAAACAACAATTATGTAGTTCAAGTTTGAATAGTATGACAATAATTAGTTGTAAATAAAAGTCCATGTTTCTATTAGTATATGTTGAAAAATAATTATAAATGAGGGTGTAAAATTCAACTTCTTAGAACTTTAAGGGTGGAAAATGATGAAATTTAACTGTTGAAGAGATATTTGTGATTTTCAATATAACATGTGCAATATTCCTTCAAAAAAAATATATAACATGTACAATAAAAAAACATAAAAATTCTGAAAATTTTACAAACCTGAAATTTTAAAATCTAAATTTCTAAGTACGTTAACAAAGAATGGGAGAGAGAGAGAGAGAGAGAGAGAGAGAAAGAGAGAAATATGAAAAAGTGAAAAGAGAAAAGAGAGATAATAATGAAGTAATGAGTTTTTTAATTTTGGGGGGAAAAATTAAATTTTGGGGTTTGAAATTTTGGGGGGGGAAATATATTTTGTGAGAATCAATCTAGCTCATTGGTTTTCGGGGAGATTGAATAAGCGCCACTTGATAGCTTTCTTTGTAATTTATTATATAGATATATATATGAATGGGCTATCTTCCGTTTGCAATATATATATATATATATATATGAATGGGCTATCTTCTGTTGCAAACGCAAATGTCGTGCAAACGCATGCACACCACTTAACACGTCATTGGGGATGACGGATTAAGACAAAACACATAACCCGTCATTGGGAATTACGGGTTATGTGTTTTGCCTTAATCCGTCATCCCCAATGAAGAGTTAAGTGGTGTGCACGTTTGCAAATGCTACAGTAGCGTTTGCAACGGAAGAAGACTCTGTATATATATATATATATATATATATATATATATATATATATATACTAGGTACGCCCGTGGCACGTGCCTACGGCACGTATTCGGAACTGCATATAAATTTAATTGTAGTTATGAATTAGTCTAATACAATCACCTTAATTTCCAAATAGTTTTCTAATACAATCACCTTTAAATTGTTTCGTACTATCGCGAAGACTGATTAATTAATTTAGTTGTTTAGTAAAAATTTCGACAGACTTCTCTAAAATTTTACAGACAGAATTGTAGTAAAAATTTCAACAGAATCTCTCCTGAAATATTTGTCCATTTAGAGCAATTTCTTACGGAATTTTGCTCAAAATTAAAAAATTAATATCATAGGCAGTCAAAAAGAATCCTCCCAAGGCCAATCCAAGCAACATCACACAGGCATCATATATATAGGGCTCTGGGGGAAAATTTCTTCATATGACTAAAGATACAAAATAAAAACCAAAATATCGTTTGAAAATATAATAGATTTTAGGATATTTAGAAAAAATTTTGACATAATTTCTCCTAAAATATTAGCCATTTTACAGCAATTCCTTACAGAATTATGCTCACAATTAAAATTATAACCTCACAGGCAATAAATATGAATCCTCCCTAGGCCAATCCAAGCAACATCACACATGCATCATATATATAGGGCTCTGAGGGGAAAAAAGTCATATGATTAAAGATACAAAACAAAAAAACACGATATCGTTTGAAAACATAATAGATTTTAAGAAATTTAGCAAAAATTTTGACAGAATCTCCCGTAAAATATTAGCCCTTTTACAGTAATTTCTTATTGAATTCTGCTAATAATTTAAAATATGACATCACAGGCAATAAATATCAATCATCCCCAGGCGAAACCAAGCAACATCACACATGCATCATATATATAAGGCTCTGGGAGGAAAAAATCATAATATAATGCAAGATACAAAATAAAAACTAAAAATTCATTTGAAAACATAATGAATTTTTAGAAAAACCATCGAAAAACCTTTCATAAACCAAACACATAACCCAATACTCCACAAAATTGCGGGTACAGGTATTAACATAACTATATTATATCATCATCATATACAGATACTTACAACTATTACATCTTCCACCAAAATATACACCAACCAACCAAAATAGACAGTAACATAAAGAGAAAAAGAAAGCATTACAAACATTCTGAGAATATGAAGATTACAGATGGACAGACGACTAAACCCGGCATAATGAAGAGACCTGAAAAATCACGATCAAGAATGAAAAAATTATTTTAATGAAAAAGGAACCAATGAACCAATGAGAATTTCTACTAAATATGAGAAACTCTGATCTTATTTTTCTTTTCTAATCACTGACAATCAAGATTAAATTTAGACATGAAACTAAAATGAACTATATACTTTTATGGCCACATAAAACTAAAATGAACAAAACAAACATGAAAGATGCAAAAGATTCAAGCTTTATCCTTTCTTCTCAAACCAGAATTCATACCCATCAAAATTCGCACTACGAACAATGCAAACAGCATTCAACCGCAAATATTATCATATTAAGCATCAAATGGAATGAGAAAAAGAAATGTTTTGTTTCTCAATGAGAAAAAGCAAGTTGTATACTGTAAGACACATGGTGAAATTATTTTAGCAAGTTGTATACTATAAGGCACTGTAAGGCACATGGTGAAAAGTATAGATGGTCTTTATATTGCAACAGTGAACGTACTACAGAAATATTGAATGGAAGACATAATGAGAAACAGTGAACAATGAACGTACTACAGAAACTAAAGAAATTTGCAGTTATAGAACACAACATAAATAGTATCAAAATAGTAAATTATCCTACAAAATAAATTTATCGAATAATACTAATTCTTACCTGAATTATGGTTTACGTTCTCGGTGATTGAGTTGCATCGGATGCATCGGATCGCACAGAAGAACTTTCACTATCAGAATCTGTAACACAACTCAAGGTATAAGTCAATTTAACTTTAAAGGAAAACAAAATTTCATGTACTATCAATGTTTAACTTAGTTATTAATTAATATAAAAACAATTCAAAAAAGGACCATAAATACAATAAAGTAAGGTTCATCAAAAAGGAAAATACCCCCCCAAGTCAATGGGTAGCATGGATTTAGTTTTCAATTTGAAGTGGAAATTATGTATTTTGCAAAGAACAACAAATAGATAAAATTGTTACCACTGGAGGAAGATCAAGAATCACTACTTGAGCTGCTTGAACTACTTGACCTACTTGCATTATCTACCTTATTTTTACCTCCTTTTGGCGAAGAAGGCACCTCCTTTTCATCAACCACTGATTCCAACAAAATCACACATCATCATGAAATATAAGGCAATCCTAATTTTCAGGATGTAGGAAAAACATGTTTTTAAAAGTTGTTTTTCAAAGTTGTTTTTCAAAGACATGTTTTTCAAAGTTGATTTTTCAAAGTAGACACCACATGCCTAGCCATCTCTCCCCACTCTCTTACTCTCTAATATGACATGCAAGAATATTTTGAGCTACACAAAAATATGGCAGAAATTTAGATGCAATACATGGTAAAAGAAATTGCAAACCAAAATTCAAACTTGTATAATAAAAAGGATGCATACCTCGCCAGAACAGCCGGGTACAAATTCTCACAATATGCTTCATAATATTCCCTGCGTTGTTCTCACTCTTGTCCTACAAAGATGCAAAACTCATTATAAAGAAAAATCATGATAAGTTAAAAGGACCAAGATGAATGAGAGTTAGAAAGTTGTAATTAAAAGGAGATTATAATTCTCCTATCATATATTTGAAAGAAATGATTAAAAGACAATTATATTAATTCTCCAATCATAACACAAAATAGGAATAAGGTCATCCAACTTAGATTAGCACTCCTTAATCATTATATGAAAATGAATTGCACATGGAACATTCACAATCCTTCCCTAAATTTAATAACAATCAATTTAATTATTTAATTAGAAGTATTCACACATACAGAGAAGACTTTGCCTAATTTTGCTACTCTTCTGAAAAAGTTTTAATTAACCAAAGTACTCTACTAATTAAACCTTTTTAAAATGAATCTTGACAATCTCAAAGTAATAACTTGCACAAAAATGAGAACTTATTACACCTTTCTCTTGTAGTGATGATTATATTATTTACCAAAAGCTGCCTATTATGTGTACTCTGTGTCTCTTACTCTTAAGCTCTATTAAGTTAAAAATCCAAGCAAAATGATGAGAAACTCTGTACACGCAAGCACAAAAGAGGAATATCTCATTGATCATATATAGAGACATGATTTTTTCCCTAGAACTCCAAGGCTATAGGATAACTTCATAATTAGGATGGTGCGTAGATTTCAGAAAATTAAAAAGTAGGCATTTTTTGGATTGTACCAAAAAAACAACCAACTAAGGACATATCAATGTCCTTAGCAAGTTAAACTCATATATAGGACTACCTCCCAATTATCTACTATGTACATAATGCTAACCTATCATGCTATGTGTGCTATTAACATAGGCTCTTTATGGAATATCATTCCTACATAAATTTTGCCATGATGAATATATATAGTCATGAAATATAGGGTTGCTAAAGCTAATTTGCATCACGCAACAACAAACATTTAGGTGGTTCTAAACATCTCCCTCCACCTAATCTATATAGCCACAACCATGATATAGCTAGCCTTCTAGCCAAACCCCCAAAGCAAGCTAAGAGAGCTCTAAGTTAAATCATAGAGGACTATGATTTAAACCTTGAAACGTACACTTCACCTAAATGTTTGTCACAACAAATTAAATTGTTAGAATCGTACATGAGAAAGATCCCCTTTAGCTACCAAGTTAAGCATGAGCTCATTGCTATGATTCTATTTAATTATATATGTGCAATAACCTTTCCCCCCTATGAGTAATTCTTAACATTGCCTACAACAACACTATATATGCATGCCAAATATAGTGATTGAAATAGAAGCCTTTTCAAAAGGAGGGAATTTAACTATCTTGAAAATAGGAGAAGATTATAAGTACCTCTGATTCATCTCTCAAGCCAAGTTTGTTTACCAAGTACTTCATCAACAGCCTAATTGTCATCTTACAATCTCTGCAATGAAAACAAATTTCTCAAAAAATCGAAAAACATAATAAAATGTATAAGAGAACAAAATAATAAAAAGCCAAAAAAGCATGCAGAAAGTTAGAGAGAGAGAGAGAGAGAGAGAGAGAGAGAGAGAGAGAGAAGAGTGGAAATAGTACTTGATCTTTAAGTAGCTCTTTAGGTATTTGTGGCAAAAAAGGCTCCCTCACTCTACATTCAACAAAACAAAATCAACAAAATTCTAATTAACCAAAAAATAAGTTCAACTAGTTATAATTCAAGCCCAAACAAATTGAAATAATAATAAAAAACCCCAAAAAATTAAAAATTAGATCACACAAAACCTATACGAAAACCCCAAAAAAATGAAAGAAAAAAAAAAGATAGATAGAAGTAAAACCAATATGAAATCGTATATATAGAGATTGATGAACTCACTGATTCTCTGCTGCTTTGAGAAGGAACCACACTCCATCTTGCGGTGGCCGCCGCCTCTCTGGCATCCCCACCACCAAGTGGGACCCACCCATCACCCCTGCTGCCGGTGGTGGCACTGTGGCTGTGGTTGCTGCTGTCGACGGAAGGAGAAGGGGAGGAGAGGGGCGCGCTGTCGTGGCTGGCATCGTGGAGGCAGGACGATAGGGGGGTTGCAAGTAGGCACCGAAGACGGCGGATGGCGGGAGCAACGGCGATGGGCGGCACGACATCGGGAGGGGACACATGCCGAGAGGGGGTGGCGATGTGGCTGTGGTTGCTGCTGTCGATAGAAGGAGAAGGGGAGGAAAGGGTTGCGCTGTCGTGGCTGGCGCCGGAGACAGGGTCACGACAGGGGAGAAGGTTGGGAGACAGAATAGGGGTAGAGATGAGAGAAAGGGAGATGGGGAGAGAGAGAGAGAGAGAGAGAGAGAGAGAGAGAGAGAGAGAGAGAAAGAGAGAGAAAATGGGGTTTATTTTGGGAAAAAGAGAGAGAGAGAGTATGGGTTTTGAATTTGTGGAGTTTAAAATTTTAGGCGGGAAAATAAGTTTTGTGAGGTTAGATCTGGTCCATTGATTTTGGGAGAGATTGAATGTGAGCCACTTGATAGCTTTCTTTGTAATTTACTATATAGATATATATATACTAGGTTTGTCTGTGGGCACGTACCTGCGGCCCATCTTTGAAACGATGCAGGATATGAAAGTAAGTATTATAAAATCAGAAATATAAATGAAAAAATTAATTGATTTAATATGAAAAAGTTGTAGATGTCATACAAAAAAAGAAAACTTACAAAATCATATATAGTGATGTTATCTATCGCAGGAAGCAGTGAGAAGCCAGAGAGATACTGTTGTTTAGTTTTGATGAAGAACTTGCTTGGTATATCAAGGAGGGAAAATATTTGACGATTAATTTTGGTGTTCTCGGTGTATTCTACTATCAGATGTTAATATACTTTCTAAGATGTACATTATAATAATGTTCATGTATAATACTAGATACATTTACTTTTCAGCATTTCGGATGAATCTGAAACTTCCATCATGGAGTTCATGTAGCTCAAGTTTGAATAGTACAATTAGTTGTAAATAAAAGTCCATGTTTGAATAATTATAAATGGGGATGTAAAATCCAACTTCTTAAAATATTCAGGGTGCAAAATGATGAAATTTTACTTTTGAGTAAATATTGCTACTTTTAGTATAACTATAGAGATTGAAATTTACCTAAGTGAATATCCACTTAAATCTTCAATTTCATTTGAAATCAATCAGGAAGCTCAGTGAATTTTTCTACATGAGCAATCAAATAAGTAAAACAAAATTGAAAAATCCGGAAATTTACAAACCTGAAATTTGAAAATCTAAAATTTCCAACTTTTCATTTCACTTTTTACAAACGTAGTGCTCGACACATACGATTAAATTAGACTATCTAATAATATCCTATGAAATGCAATGTATAGTTGTATGTCTAATTTTAGTAACTTGACAAGTTACCATTAGGAACATACCATGTTTTGATAATTATATTATACATTGAACAAAAGCTATTGTCTTTATTTTTAGAGAACAGGTAGAATAACGCAACCCTATTCATTAATAATATTTTAATAAAAAAACTCCAGAGTACCGGAGGAAAGTACGAGGAACTACAGTGCATAAAATAAAACATAAACCTCCAACATCGCCTTGAAGGGTGGGACAATCCAAAAGAGCTACAAATAAATCAAAAGACAAGTACTGAGCTAGACAATTACAAACATAGTGATCCATCCAACAAATCTCTGGATGGTGAGACACATGAAACAATCGCTTCGCTCAGTCTGGGGTCGGGCCGAACTCGATCTCCTCATCATCGTACTCATTTACATGGAAGGCTCTGGTGATCCTCCCTCTCGCCCATGAGGCAACAGTTGTTGTCCAAAAAAAAATAAGATGCATGATATGAGTTAAATTACCAGAATATACTATTACAAGTTGCACGAAAGTAAAAGTTATTTTAGTCTAGCCATAAAATCCAGGTTGTGGCAGCGATGACGATGTACCATGCTTCTTTCATCTCGTGACGTCTAAGGGCAAATCTAGGGCCAACCCACAGATCCTCATATGTGTTGGGGTAATTATGTGTACCTAAGGACCGTAGGACCTAAACCAATGTTGCCTTACTCCGTTGGAAATCAATGAAGAGGTGATTTAGCGACTCCGTATGGAAGTTGCAGAACCCGTAATTGGTCACAACATTCGGCTGCCTTTTGGCTAAGTTCTCTCTGGTCAGGATGACGTTATTGAGTACCAACAAGAGAAAATCCCTAACTTTAAGAGGTGCTCTTGCCTTCCAGAGGATCTGAGCCCACCTAGGATGACATCCCCGAAAGTGGATATGGTTATACAGAGATCGGACCGTGAATGAACCATTGTTCTCTAGCCCTCTAGCCCTAAGATTTTCGATCCGGGCCATGTGAGAATTTCACCCCATATTGTGTGATGAAGTCTTGGAGTTCTCCCAGCAGCTAGCGGGATTCCGAACTGAGTCGATTTCTGAAGGACGGTTTTCATGTTCCCCTCCTCCATGTCTTAGCCACGGAGGTGTGAGGATGAGACGCTTGCTCGTAAACGTTCGGGAATCTCTCTAAGAGAGTGGGCTCCGCACCATTGGACCCACCAGAATCTGTTCGATTGGCCATTGCCGATAAATGATGCAATCGTCGTGTTGAATGGCTCGCTGGCACGAGCAATCCCCTTCCAGAACCAAGAAATCTTAGAACCCACACGAAAACCAAAACTTCTTGTTCCTTTCCCTTGTAAATAAGGTTGAATGAAATCCTGCCAGCCTTCGTCATTAGGGTGAAACATTTTCCACCACCACTTGCCCAATAAAGCGAGGTTCATGTCTCTCAAATTGATGATACCTAGCCCACCATGTGACTTCTTCATGCATGCTTTTTTCCATCTAATCAAGTGGTAGTCTCCTTTATCCGTGTCCACTCCTTCCCATAGAAATCACTTCCGAATGTGGTCAATTCTTTGGATCACCTACTTAGGTAGTTCGAAGAAAGACATGTAGTATATAGGAAGGTTAGACAAGACAGAATTAATAAGGACCCTCTTCCCCCAAGAGTGAGAGCGATTTTCTTTTCCAACATGTCGGTCAATTCTGCACTATGTTAATAATAGGGAGCCAGTCAGACTTTTTTAGTTTTCCTGACCTGAGTGGTAGTCCCAGGTACTTAATGGGGAAACTATCCATCTTACAAATGAGAAGGGTAGCATGTGACTCCATGTCTACCTCCGAAAATGCAATGCGCTTTTGTGGAAGTTATTCCTTAGGCCGGATCATGCCTCAAAAGAGTAGAGGATCCTTTAAAACATATCATTTCCGCCCTGACCCCGTTACCGAACAGGATCGTGTTATCCGCATACGGCAAAATCATACATCCATGTCTCGCCCTACTGTAAGCCACTGGGGTGATCCATCCTTTTTGCCTGCAGTTATCTAACATGCTCTTAAGCACGTTGGACACAAGGGTAAAAGAAGGGGTGATAGAGGATCCCCTTGTCGAAGTCCATTCTTACAAGAAAAAAGGTGACCAGTACATCTGTTAATCGAGATAGATGTTTTATTGGTGCATAAGCAGTGTCGGATCCATCTGATGCCAAAACTTGTGCCTTTGAGAGTTTCCATCAAGCTATCCTAATCCACAGAATTATACACTTTCTCGAAGTCCAATTTTAGTAGGAACTCTTATCATTGGTAGTATGACACTAATGAATAGCCTCCTCAGTCGTGGCCACACAGTCCAGGATGCACATTCCCCAGATAAAGCCAGATTACTCGTGGCTGATTAAGCCGTCAATAATTTTCCCCATCCGTCTGGCCAGGATCTTGGTGATAATCTTAACCGAGCAGTTAAGGAGGCTAATAGGTCTGAAATCACCCACCCTAAGGGAATCCTCCCGTTTAGGTATGAGGATGACTTCAACAAAGTTGAACATGCCCAATTATAAAGTGTGGTCGAAAAATTCCCCCTAAAGAGCCATAATATCTCATTTAATTTCCTTCCCAAAGACTTGGAAAAATATCATAGGGAAATCGTCTGGACCCGGTGCCTTGTTTGCACCCATCAGAGTAATCGCCTCCTTTACTTCCTCCTCCGTGAATCGTGCTTCCAACTCTCGTAGGGAATGAGCAACTTCATGTTGGTTGTTGTGCCATTAGTCCTTCCTAAGCGGGACCCTAAAAACATTCTTCTTCTCGAATAAGTTCTTATAATGAACTTGGAAGGTTTTAGAGATTTATGTCTCGTCCTGAGAAATTTCGGACTTTGTTTGGATAGAAAGAATAAGGTTAGATATTCGCCTTTCACTAGCCGCTCGGTGAAAGAAGGTTGTTCGTGTCCCCATCTTTGAGCCACGAAATCCTAGACCTCTGTTGCCACTTGATGTCCTCAATATTGTAAAGGTTTGCAATGTTGCTCCTAAGCTCGAGCAGTCTGTTCCTCTCATCTTGGCACAGGTCACGAGACTCCTCTAGCCTCTCTAAATTGTCAATGCCCTCCAGGAGAGAATCTTTTGTGCGCCAAATAGCCGAGAACCTAGATCGGTTCCATCTGCATAGTCTATTGCGAAGCCTGCAGATTTTTTCAAACCAGCGGGATGCAGCATTCGTACCTCGGGTGGGTAACGCCCAACTTTCTATCACCATGTGGTGGAAACCCTGCATTTCCAACCAAGCCTTTTCGAATCTGAATTTCCTTAGTTTTCGGTGGCCCTGCTCTCCAGAGGAGAGAGAGATGGGGACATGATCAGAGTTGGTTTCGAGAAAGATTTTGTAGATGTCATCAGAAATTTAGCTTCCCAATCTAGGGAGACAAGGACTCTATCCAGCTTAGCCATAATAGGGGCCACTTGCATGTTCGACCATGTGAAAGTCTGTCGTTAAAGAAATGACAATCAACTCTAGATCATAAATCACCCCATTGAACTCTTCCCTATGCATGTCACTCGAGCCTCTACCACGGTGTTCATAGAAAAACCTAGTGATATTGAAGTCACCCACAATAACCTAGGCATTCTGCCATTGTCCTCGAATTGTAAAGAGTTCACTCCAAAATGTGCCTGTAGCAGCTGACTGATTCGGCCTACAGACAACCGTAATCGCTTGCCAGTTGTCCATCCGACGAAGCAGACAAACCGATAAGGAATAATCACCTCCAAATTCATCTAGACATGTGAAGATATCCGAGTTGAAGCTGATGGCAAGACCACCAGAAGCTCTTATAGATGGACGTATTTTCCACTCCTTGATTCTACTTTCCCATAATCTTTTGAGTTTAAACCCCCGCATGAGTTTGGTCTCCTGCAGACCTACAACATCCACTTCGGAAGTGAAAGTAGCATCCCTAACCATTTCTCTTTTACCCCTCCCCCAAACCCCCTAATGTTCCAAAATAAGGTATTCATCGGGTAACGTTTTGGGGGTTGCACATGCTGCTAGGGGAGTGTCCCTCCTCCAAATCCCTCTCTGAGGAAGGGCACGAAATGGGAATTATTGTCTTGTCTATGTGAACTCGCCCTATTTCTCATCCTCTAATTTTATTAAGCAAGAAACCATTACAATCTAAAGCGCACAACGCTAGGCCATAGGTTTCAGCTAAGTAAAAAACATCAGAATCTGACATAAAGTTGAAAATAGAGGTTAGAAAACTATGCGTACCACCATCTGTAATGCCCCGGATCCCCGTTATCGGACATCCATGACCAGACCAGAAACTTTTCCTTCAAAGGTATCTCAACACAGTAAATAACACGGAAACTTAAAAACTTTTATTGCCATCAGAATTATTGCATCATTACTTACAAAACTATCTTGTTCTTGAACAATGAATAAAAATTACATAAACCCATTACAACTGTTTACAAAAATATCCAGACTCTTCCTGTGAAGCTAACAGATGTCATCCGGATTGGTAATCGACTGGTTACTGCCGATCTTCCGCTGAATGGTCGATCTGCTTACCTGGGGCTTGGCCGTCGACTAGAGGCTTCCGCTGCGCAACTTTGATAATTTTGCACCTGTTAAAATGGTAGGCATGTACACTGTCACTCCACTTGGATACCCTACTGGTCTTGGCTCTCCTACACTCACGACCCGGCATGTAGTACCTAATTGAGTGGGCACGTCAGTAATTTTACTGACGCAATATTGATAAGAAACAGCGATCTCCAACTGGACACCCACGAATCATCCTGAATGTAAAAGAAACGTGCATCCTGTTTTCCTAGTGTTCGTGTATGCCATGACTAAAGTCTAATGCATAATACCAAGTATAGAAACAGATGCACTTAATCTAATGTCAGCAAGACTCTGGATACACATGCATCCCATACTGCATGTGCTCCAGATCAAGCCGTTTCTCCAGCTTCAGGGATTTGAACCCTCACCATGCTAACATTCTACTATTGTACTCAACCTGTTCCTGAAAGATACAATCATGGCTGGTAATCCTGTAGTTATTACTGCTAAGTACAAATACAGTGGTGTCTTGTTGACACTAGTGCCCCAAATCAAATCATACCAAATGCATGCGACGAACTTACAGATACACAACTGCATATCTATGGTACCGAAGATCCATGGGATAGCAGCCCCATGGTCCATTCGTGTCCACACAACATAAGAACATGACAGCCTCGAAGGTCTAAAAAAACTCCTATCCGACAGGAAGCTCCCGTTCTTACCACAACACTTCAGGAATTAACAGTGCAGGATATGCACAGTAGCACGTATCCCTAATGACAGGAAGAGACAACCCTGGTTATCACCGCCTAGTGCTAACTCTTAGAATGAGTCAGATTATTGGGAAACACCCCTGACACCAATTCGGTCTTTAAGCAAACAGTAAAGGAAACTTAAACAATGCAGTTTACTGAAAATCATACCGGGTGTCGTATCAACCGATACTGAGCTTGACTGGTCTTGTCAAATAAATAAATAATCACGGTGAATCAACATTCACCGATTCCCAATACCTTCACAGGTCTTCGACCTTAACCCCGACCTATGACTCTCAGGGAGTAGTCCATCGGTGCCCAAAAGATGCATACAAATTGTGAATGAAGGTAATATATACAAACCCCTATACTCAACCATTGATAGACTCAGGCATCAAGACACCAGTCACCAATTGACCATATAGCTATCCTCTCAACTCACTCATGTCCACCATGAGTACTAGGCACAGAAAACTTTTCTAAGTCCCAAATGAAGTGCTAAACATCTTAAAACTTAATGGATTCCAATCATCATACTGCGGTATGCAGTGAGTTCCCATACTGTCTTCCAATCATGAACAGTTCAAGGCATAGTAATAGCTGCGACTCAAACTACACTCATCGAAATCCAATAAAATCGGGTCTTCTAGGAGGGTAGGAGACTCCACTGCAATCCTCTAGTTGACACTACCCTCAAATTCCCCATGGAACTCAAGTTCCCCGAGTTAACAATGCTTGAAGTCGATCAAGGCAACAGGTTGCCGAACTTGCAACATCCATATCTTCCAAGATATAATTCTGAATTACTTGATATCACCAATTCTGGAAGGCTAAGACCATATACTACCAATCTCTAGTTAACCATTTCCTCAAATTCAATCATCTTGATACTATAAAAATCCCATGCACTCTCAGCTGTACATCTCTTCATGCACTTGCTGTACTTCTCTAATAGCATAGAAATTTGTTCACTCATCGGAATTACTCAATTCCGGATTCTATGGAAAGGTGGGCGTGTCAACTACAACTTCCTAGTTGAACTCATCCTCAGATTCCATCACTAAAGTCTTTAAAAACACAAAATTCCATCAGGTCACAAACAAGGAAGAATTGGCTCTTTTAGCAAACGCTGTCTCGACTAAGACTGGATCTGCCCCAGTCTTCGGAAAATCATAACTTTTGACCTACAAACTGAAATTTTATAATTCCAAATATTTTGAAAAGCTACGAATCTCCACTACAAATCTCTAGTTAACCGATCCTCCAAATTCTTAACACAAAATTCCAGAGCTACACATCTTCACTGACTAGTCAAACTGAGTTTGGCTGAACCTGGTCTACTTTAAAATTACATAACAAATCAACCCTAAGTCCAAAGATCATGAAATTTGAGATTTTGAAACAACACATATACCGTTCCATTGTGTCCAAAATTTGCATCTAGATTCATAACTCCCAAAGAGTTATGACCCTTCAAATATAGCATAAAATTCTGCTGCTTTCCAAATAGGGTCTGTACCACTTCATACTATTTATTTTTGAAACCTGATCAATATCATCTAAAAATTCTAAAAACTGAGAATCAAGATGAAGACACATGCAAAAAGCTACTGCAAAAATTTTATAGCAATATCATAAACGCGCAAATAGTTATGATTGGATGAATCTCAGCCTCATAACAGACAGACTCTGTTTCAGCCTTCTAGACCAGTGGTAACTTAGAAATTTTTTGAGGCATCAAACTATCTCAGAAAATTATAAAATTTAAGAATAAGGTTTTAGACACATACAAGAGTATCCATAAAAAAATTCAACTCAAAATAACCAGCCAATGCTGAGTTACAAATTCGGAAAGACATAACAATTCACACACAGTAGCAACTTTTTCAGCTGCTCTCTGTCCAAAATTGGACTAAGTGTTTGGAATACTAAATAGCTTCCAAATATTATGAAAAAATTCATGGGTGCTCTAGATACATGAAATAACAAGTCCTCAAATTTGAGTCCCAAATTCCACGCCGTTTGAGAGCTAGAAATTCCCAAACTCACCTATTCATACATGTTTCTTTAACAAAATTTCATGAAAAGAGATATTCTACCACATAAATTATTTTTCTTAGCATGTAAATAATCACACTTGGTAAGTAGGATTTTCTTAACTCCTACTACATGCTAAAATCACATACAGAAAAAGAAACTAAATTTTTTGAGTTTAAGAGAATCACCCACTTGTTGTTGCAAGAGACTCCAACTAGCTTGTTTGCTTGCCTTCCTTTGCTCCTTGCTTTTGTAGAGCTCCACCACTCTTCTCCTTCTCTACTACTTCTTCTACTTCAACAAAAGACTTCACCTTCTTTCCTTCTCCTTCTCCTTCTCTACTCTTTTTTTTTAAGAACAATAGAACAAGAAGATAAGAATATGAGATAATGAGTGGAGTGGGGAATTTTATAGGATGGAGTGCTAGGGTTTTCTTTTTGGCCGAATTTGATGAGGTGGAGGGCCAAGATGGGAGGGGCTAGGGTTTGTGGAGATGTGTGGTGCGATAAGGTGTCAACTCAATATCTTCTAAAAGCTTCAGTGGAGCTTCTCATTCCTTCAGGAAGTCAACGCATGGTTAATTGTTTCCACCATTGGATCTTCATCAAGATCTAAGCTATGATCACCATGATGCTAGGGTTCCTAACCCTAGGTCAAAATAGTAACCCTTGTGCACAATTACAATCCATATTCAATTCAAGCACTAGCTTAGTTTAGAATAACCAACATATAATTTAAATTCTATAAAAATATATGTTTTATAGAAATTATTATTTTCTCTCGAAAATTATCTGGTCAAAACAATCGGGACAAATCTATAGTTTAATCGAGAAGATGTCCCAAGTCTATCTTATCGGGTTCAGAACAGCTCGTATATTTGAAATTTCTTAATTAAAACTGATGATTATTAGAAAAATATGTAATCGTGTGCAATTCTTGACTGTGCACGGATTACTATGTAAAAAATAGCTATATGCCATTTTGCAGGGTATTACACCATCGTCATTCTTGGCCACAACGGAAATCTCAAGGTAATCATCCAAGGACTCCTCATGAGCCCTCTTAGCCACTCACTGGACCCTGAAACCCATCGACACTCTCGATGCCTCGAAACTATACTATGCAACAGACTCTTGGAATGTAGAAGTAATTATCTTAAGGGTGACTACTGTCTGAGTATCAGCTACAAACTCTGAGTCGTCTGAATCATCATCAGTGTAAATGAACTCCTCATCCAAATTAAGGCGGGCATTCACATCATCATCCCTAATAAATGAGTCTACATTAAGTGCTTGCATATCACCAACTATGGGTCCCAACAAAGACCCGCAAAGAGCTAACTCCGATTCAGACCCCGTCATAGGCCCCTCTACCCAAAGCCCTAGAAAATCTTCGTTTGCCTTAGAGTTAGAGGTAATGAAAAAATCTATTGTCACTACCTTTTGTGCACCACTTAGGGGTGTTTTGAATGCCATAAAAGTTACTACAAAAAATTAAATCCAAGGAAGTGGACTGTAACAACGCTTTGGTTGGCTGTATAAGGAGTTGTAGGACTTTTCTTACAATAATGTGCAAATGGGTACTTTTAGCCCAGTTTACTTTTCTTACACAATAATGCGCAAAACGTCTACTTTTAGCCCAATATTCATTTCTGAATTTTTGCTCTGAAAACACTAACAATTTTACTATTCACAAATATTTTAATCATTTATTTCTCTCTCTCTTTCTTTCTCTCTCTCTCTCTTTCCCACTTCCGAAGTAGATTTTTTCTCCCACTTAAATTACAAAATCATATTTAAACAAACAGTTCTCTCTCTCCACTTCTGATGTGGGACTAAAATTCTCCACTTCTTCAACATGGCTGGTACAATTACATCTGATGTTGAGATGTAATTAATTACATCTGATTTTTTAGTTTAAGATGTCAACCTAATCAATTAATTTTAAGACCTAATTAGTTTAAGCCCTAATTAATCTATACAATTAATTACTTTAAGCCCTAATTAATTAGTTTAAGTCCTAATTAAGATTAATTTCATGTAAAACAAAAAGTCAAAAAGTATTATAAATTACTTTCAGTACAGTGTTCTTACAATTAGGGTCGGCCTTGGGGGTGGGCAGGTGGTGCAAGTGCACAGGTCCCTGATTTTCAAGGGCCCCCGAAATTTAATGTATAATATGCATTTTAAATAAGTAACCAAAAAAAGCTGTTGTATTAAACAGTTAGCATGATAGCTCGGTTAAGACCAATCAAGGAGTTTTAAAGATCGTTGGTTCGAAGCAATTTGGTCGATTTTTTTTTCTTTTTTTTTCCTAGTAATTGCATTGATTCAAATGAATTGTCAGCTGGAGGCCCACATACAAGTGGGTTAGGCTAACCTAACTTTATCAATCCCCAAGTTAGTGTTAAACCCTAACTCTATTTCCCTATTTTGCTGTAATGTAAAACCTCGTGCATGACCTAGCTCCAACTATCAACTGAACTCTGTTTTTTTATCCCCAACTCCCTTTTTTTGCTTTTTTTTGTGGCTGGCGCTCAGATTTCCCAACAAAAGAAGGGGGAAAAACCATGTTCTTCACAGATTTTTACTTTCTCACAAACAAATCAATGGTTGAGTGTTTATCGTTTTTTTATTGATGCAACGTCATCTCTCTCTCTCTATAATTGATTATCATCCTCCAAACTCTAAAGTATGTGATTCTCAAAGGTAATTTACTGTGGTTTTTTTTTCTTTCATAGATGTTATTCAATTGAGTTAACTCTTTGTGCAATCATTCGTGATATGAGTATAGATTGAAAAGAAAAGAAAAAGCAAAGTAACTGGTCCAAGATCAAAGAGGAGCTCTTGATTGATTTGTTGTAAAAAACCCACAATGTCCAGTCAATGAAGATTCAGTTAATGTGGAACAAAATGTTATTGAAGAAATGAATGATTTCCAATTGAATAATGTTGAAAATAATGGGAAGGAATCTACAGAGGCAATAACAAATGCAGAGGAACCTGTGGATGAGGAATATGTGGAAGAACATGTTGATGAACTTGTAGGAGAAAATGTGGAGAATCATGTGGAAGAAATGTGGAGGAACCTGGCTTGAATGGTAATGGTGATGGCATTAAGGATGTTCTATTGAACATTTATGATCCTAGAAACTAGGATAATCTTGATCCTAAATGGAGGGATTTATTGGTGAAAAAATGTCCTGTAAGAGATTTGTTATCAGAGAAAGGGCCTAAACATGGATTGAAAAGACGTCTCTCCTCTAAATTTTACAATAGATACTTACAAAAAGAAGAGAAGCACCATCGAGATTAGATAGTGTATTCCAAGGTTCTTGATAAAGTATTTTGCTTCAGCTGCATGTTGTTTAAGAATGGACCACAACCAAGTCAATTAGCACATGAAGTATCAAACAATTGGGGACACCTTACTAACAATTTGAAAATGCATGAAAAATGTCCTGAGCATATCAATCATATGACCATTTGGGCTGAGTTGTGTTCGAGGTTGGGAAACAATCAAATCATTGACAAAGCTGTGCAGGACCAAATTAACAAAGAGACAAAACATTGCAATAGTGAAATATTTGGCTAAACGGAGTTCGACATTTCGTGGAAGTAATGAAAAGATTTATGAGAAAAATAATGGAAATTTTATGGCTTTAGTTGAAATGGTTGCTAAGTGGAATTCATTCTTGAAGGAGCATCTCCGATGGAAACAAATCCGGAGATTCATTACCATTATGTTCACAAGGTCAAAAATGAGTTGATACGATGCATCAGCCGAAAGAAGCTTTTCAAAACTAAAACTACTGAAATCTTATTTGCGATCAAGCATGTCGCAATAAAGATTAAATGGATTGGTTTTGATTTCAATTGAAAATCAGTTTTGAGAAAAAACTTGACTATGAAAGTTTAATTGATTATTTTGCTTTTAGAAATGCAAGAAGATCAGTTTTTAGAAATTAGTAATGCACTAGCTGTCATTTTCTCTCTCTTGGTAAAGTCTAATAATGTTTCAATTGTTGAAGATCCAATGGACATGCATAGTAATTTTCAGGTAAGATTTTACTGTTACTTTTAGTTTTAATTATTGTGTGACTTCTACTCATTTAGGCACTGATTCTTTTATTATTTGTTGTCATGAACAGATTGATTGCAGGAAGTTTTGAGGCAACACTTTGGCGATCAGTCTTCTATCTAAAGCGTGTTCATTATAATTGTAATGTTTGAACATTTCTTTTAGAGTTTTGGTGATTTTGTTTTGTGACTACATATGGATTCAGTTATTAAAGGAAATTAGAATTGCATTTTAAAATATACTTTTGTTTGAACATCTTAGTTATATTTTGCTTTATGAGAACAATAAAGAAATAAAATAATAAATCAATAATAATTCTTATATTAGAGCCCAATCTTAAGTTTCGCATAGGGCCTTTGATTTCTCAGGGTCGGCCCTGCTTACAACTCAAACAAAGCTAATTTTCCTCTCCTTTACTATTTTTGCTACAGTAAATCTATATTCAACCAAAACTATTTTTAGAATTTGTTTTCGAGGAAGTGCTTTCGTTACAGTGTTTCTCACCCTCTTGATTTTTTTTTTACAACCAACCAAATCACCCCTTATACACCACTACATATCCACATGTGGCACAATCTCTACCATATTACACATTTACATGGATCCATAGAATTATAAGGGGTACAATATTATGGAAAATCACGTAGTGGTGGAGAAAAAGCACACAAAGGTAGATTTCCGCATATTACAAAAAATGCTCCAACATTTTGTTTAAATTCATTATTGACGAAAATTACAAGCATCAAAATCTTAAGCACAATAATATAGTTTGCGCAATCTTTCCTAGATCATACAAATCTTTATATTTAATAACATAGTAAATTGATGAATTGGAAACACTAGAAGAAGATAGAAGAAAAGAATCTGGTCAAAGGTGAAGGCGGAAACATGCCAATTGGATGATGGTGGTGGTGGGTCCCAGTGTTGGGAGTGGCTGAGTTACTGGTTGTATTAGCCAGAAGGAGTTTAGGATTGGGGAGGAGGAGGAAATGGAGAGAGGAACTAGTCATGCTTGCCCTTACAACTTGTTATTGCAGCAAAAAAAGAAGATAGATGTGAATTAAATGACTAATTTTTATTCTTAGTTTCATTTTCTGTAACTTTTTGGTTTTGTAAATAAGTGAAAGGAGGAATCTAGTATACAGTCCAAGATAAGTTAAGAGAGAATCCTCTTAGGTGGTTTAGACATGTCACACGTAGACCTAGTAGTGCTCCTGTTAGAAAAAGTGATTTGATAAGTATTGATGGTAGAGTTAAGAGTAGAGAAAGACCTAAACTTACTTGGGTGGAAACGGTGAGAAAAGATATGATAGCTTGTGATCTTACAGAAGATATTGCACTAAACTAAGCAGAATGGAAAACCATGATTCATGTAGGATACCCCAACTAGTTGAGAAAAGGGCTTTGTTGTTGTTGTTGTAGTAGGACTCTAGTACAAAGTAAATTGAAAAAGAGTTTTTCCACATAGATTCAAAAATATGTAAATTTATTATCGTTCACCAACAAATTGATATTTTCATATAAGTTGTCAACAATCATGTGGTCCACTTCAGTGATATCATACATGGAATAAAGAGGAATATATTTATTCTATTAAACTAACAAAAGTGGAGTAATAAATTGCATCTTTCTTCCCCATCACAGTTGCAATCATGAAAGAGATCATTATGGACATTAGATTTTCAAGAATATCGTCATCAAATTGAGAAATTTGTTGAAGGAAGCATTGGAGGATGAGAAATTGGAGGGAGAGTTGTCCAAATTGAAAAGGAAGGATGAGTTGGTGATGATGACAAGGAGGGTGGATTTTGATGGCGATGAAGATGGTAAAGTCAAAGTGGATTTGATCTTGATTGAGGGACAGACGGTCTATCAGAGATTGAGGAAGGTCATATAAGACTTTAGACTAGTTTACCCAACTATCAGTCTGGATTCAATAAATAATAGAACCCAAGACATTTATTACAAGTGATGTCAAAACTCATTGTGAACATTCTTAGGTTGATGTGGGTGTCAGTGGAGCAAATCAATAGATAGCGGAGGCTTTTTCAAAATGGTTGGCGAGTGTTGTCTTGCCTAGTCAACGAGGTGATTGGCAGGAAGCATAAGATTTTTTGTCAAAATGGTGAAGCCAGGGTCTCAATAAGTTGGTTGAATGGTTAAATTTAGCACTAGAATCGGGTTGGGTCGGTAGTGAGATACCCGGACCTTGCCCTATGGCAACAAGTCTGGGTCTATATAATTTTTTCGGGTCCGGTTCGGGTCCAACCGGTTCCCGGGTACCCAGCGGGTCTAATAATATACAAAAATAATATTTTTTTCAATGTTTACAAAAGTTTTCAATAATCAAATTCCTAACATATTTTTCTCTTTAGAGTATCACATAAATTAGCTACATTCTGAAAGTAAAAGTAAAATTAATTAATATGTAAATAAATATAAGTAAGTTGATTTTATAAAATAAAGATTATCTGGGAGTAAAAGAAAGGATTGCACACTCTTTATTAAGTTATGTTCAACATATTAAGCTTTATTTTTTATCAATAAAGTTTTTAAAAAAAAGTTTGGATACTTTAGTAATTGCCCCCATGCAAAATGTGGAAACTGGCATATACCCCCACTATTTTTAAAAACTAAGATATACCCTCAGTTTGGATAATTTTTTTTTGTATGTATCGATGGAACTTAATTGCCAAAAATAACTGAAAATTTCCCAATCCAATTGATGCATACTAGTAATAGTGTCTTACTCCATACAAACTTGTTCATGTAATCAACATGCAGTAAATAAAACATTGTAAGTAAACAAATTGAGAATATTATATCCCAGACAAACAATAAAGTATGAAAATAACAAAATACAGATTAAACAGCAATATTCGATACTCAATATTTGGATTCAAACAACAAAACTAAGTAAGAAACTAAGTCAAATTTTGACCTCAAAAAATACAAAAATCATAGTCATCATAAGTAAGAAACTAACAAGCAAGATCTAAGATTCAAGTAGCCCCACTTTGGTTGGAATTGGTCTGTGCAAACCTTCCACTAGTTTTGGGTCTCCTGCATTGTGTGCTTGTAGATCCAAACTGCCCCCTACATTTTGCTTTGTTGTGGCTCAAAGTTCCACATGAACCACACCTGTTCTGCCTTCTTGGTGTAACAACAGTCTCACTTGGATCCCGTCTCCTAGCTGTCCTTGGTCTACCTGGTGGTCTCTTCAATATAGGAGGAAGAACGTCAGAGTGTGGCTGCATGCAAAAAAATCACAAGAATGAAAACCCTAAACACACATGAATGAAAACACTAAATAATTCAATGCATTTATAATAAAGGTTGGGTTGTTTCCCATAAAGTTAAGTGTTAAGAATATTTGCATAAACAAACAACATACTAATAATTCATTTATAACATAAGTGGGGTTGTTTCCATAAATTAAAGTGTTTAAAAATAATATCATAAATTGTTACGCCCCGCTTCCCATTAAATGGAAATACGGGCACGTAACTGAGGCCCAGCGAATGATATAAGTATGCCAACTCATATCATCCATAAGCTGTACAATGCCAGTAAGCTCAACAAAACAATAATGATCACAGGAACAAGAATATAATACAATAACCAATATTTGAGATACAAGAACTTACAACAAGTCCAAGAATGCACAATGCAGTAAACAGTTTTCCATGTTCCTTCAGTAACTCATCGTTGTACCTGTATAACATTAACTCAAAGAAAGATAGATGGTGCCCATTAGAGCAAGTAACGGGCCGCAAGTAGTACAATCAAAATAGGGACAGAAAACAAGGCATAACCGGGAAAACAATAAAGCTGGCAATTCAAATATGGAACAACCATGATAATGAGAAACAATACATATAACAAGGGAGAAACAAGAACTAGACAAGAAGGAAAACACAAGAACTAGCAATGTAATTATAATACAACATGATCAAGTGTAATAACAAGTCTCAAAATATAACCAATCAGGAACAATGAATCATGTAACGTGAAACATGTCATATAAACATGAATCTTGTAAACAGGAATCATGTAATTTTGTAAACCGGAATCATGTAAACTTGTAAAAAGGTATCATATAGCTTGTAAACGGGATATGTAACATGTAAACAGGAATATACAGGTGCTCAGTATTAATCTTAAGTCTAGAAATCTTTTATCAGTCCTATCTAATGCACGTAATTCTGCGTCCCATACTACAGGTTCTGGTGCATACAACATGTTAATGTTTAGACTCTAATGATGAATACTATAGGTCATGTACTCGGGTCTTGCATGAATCTTGAGCATGTAGTCAAGCAAAGGGCATTAGATACCAATCCCCGCAGGCTCTAAAGGTAACCTCCATCAACCCCTAACGTGGCACTTCGTTCCATATGACTTGTAAACATATATCATGTAATCATATAATCATGTAATGGGCTCTAGAGGTAACCCCCGCAGGATCTAGAGATAACCCCCATCAACCCCTGACGTGGCACTTAGTTCTACGTGGCACTTAGTTCCATATAACTTGTAATCATCATCGTGAGAAACACGGCCCCCCTTCTGAGTACATTCTCCTATATCGTCCACTACTAGGTCTTACTCTTATTACCCCAGCCTGTCATTCTTTTAAAGTGATTCAGTCATGTACATGTAATCGATAAACAGGGAGTCAGTATAATCAGTGAAACAGTTGCAATAATAAACCATGCAGTACATTATATAAAGTCATTCGATCTATCTACAATGTCAATTTAATTCATTAAATACCAAAACAAAATGTTTATATTTTAAAAGCATAAGTATACAATTCTGGACAGCAATAGATTGTTGTACAAAAACTCGCTTTCTCGTTGCTAAATGAAAGCGAATCAGGTTCTGTTAGGTTTCTAGAAACTAGACTCACTGTCAGTTCCGACGCATATTCATACGATACATTTCAACTACAGAAACATGTTCTACCTGCTAGTTCTTTATGAGTTTACTATGCAGGCAGCAACTTAGCAAGAGATTACACTACGTGAAATTCAACTAGAATTATGTTTAACTCCTAAGACCATTCAACAACAGTCTCTATAGTTCCCAGGTTCAAATTCTTATTAAATTTTCACAAAAATTATGTTTAACTCCTGAGACCATTCAACTACAGTGTCTATAGTTCCCAGGTTCAAATTCTTATATAAATCTACTGATTGAATTATTAAAACATGACGATGTATAAACAAGCAGTGAATCTGGAGTTATGATAGTAAAGTGGTGAAATTAGGATAACTTGCAATCCGTAAGTCGGATCCCAAATCCGTCAAGTGTTCTGGATTCCTAACACAAAGGTCTGTGACTTCTATTTAGATGTCTCTAGCTGGTTTTAACTTATATTGGGTCGAAACTTGGGTTCTCTACTGGTCTAGTGTACGGACAACATTCTGAAGTCAAGTTCACATTTATGAAACGGTCTGAAAATGTAACACCCCGAATTCAAAAATACAACTGAATTCGAAGTTCCACAGAATATTTACACTTCTTTCGTACAATTTTACAAGAAAATAAAAACTTTTCTTTCATTAGAGTTACATTACACTTGTACATTGTCACAGCGGAAGCAATTTTATAATAATTTACATAAAACAACATTTAAATCAATCTTGTGCAACATGTATACTTCAATTTGTCAAGCATCTTTACCCTGCATATAAAACTGTGGACGCGTCAGTTTATTCAACTGACGAAATATTATATACGACCAACCTCTATATGCCGGAAACAGTATAACAATTCTCATTACTTAGCAATCCACAAACTTGTTCACAAACAAAGCTAAAGGGACTATTCTATTGATGTCGTGTTGTGAATGTGCACTTAGTCCTTAATGCAATTATTTGCATTATATGATACTAATGCGTACTTATTTAGAGTCTATGCAGCCCATACTACATAGGTCCGAGGGCAAGCCCTTAACCGTTCTTCATCTTGTAGGGTTCAATCCCTCACCATGACTTAATCTACTACTATAACTAGGGTAAGTATCCTAGATATTTTCTGACCTACGAACTCATGTCTAGGCGCCTTGGAGAGAATCCCAAAGCACTGACACATGACTCATCATGCAGGCATCCTGTGGTAATTCAGCTCCTACCATAGACATGATACCACCCGCAGTCGTCAAACACCCCACGAGCGTCGCCACCGGGACGGTACTCTGGAGCAGTATCCATGCCCTATCATGACGCATCGTGGGACATCCTGTGAATACTCTCACGCCGCCAATCCAATGGCCCTCATACTCAATGTTTTTCTCTTACTTTCATCACATCTTCACTATGTATCTAATCCTTAGTTTAATTGAATCATGAATAAAATCAACTCTTAGAATGTAGTACTCCCACTATACCGGTCTCATTCATTTAATTCACATGACCCAACCTTGGTCTTCTCATTTCAAATATCATTTCACAATTCTTTCATTGCCGGTATAAGGCTTGGCTATACCTTAATTCTCAATTTCAACTCATAATTACAATATCGAGCTTTTCATACTCATAAGATCTTTTAATGATTAATCACAATTTCACATTTCATATTCATAACATTCATGTATTTATATTCATGGTACTCTTCCTAACTCATCATGTCAACTAATTTCAATTTCTCAAGTAAAATATCATGCATAACAATAAAAATGCAACATGCCACAATCGCTAGTTTATAACCCACATAATTCTATTTTAATCCATGCTAATTCCACAGTTCACACTTCACACTTTTCAAATTTCTCATTTTAAACTTCTTAAACAATCCATTCGAACTTCAAAAGAAAACAATTTAAGTTAATAATTAAAATAAGTTCCTTCTTGTAAAAACGGTCTCACTTATACAAGGCCACAAGCAATAGAGATTTCCTCACAAAATATAGATATTATTTGAAACTTCAGGGCAGTCGACTGTTAATCATGGCTAGTCAGCTGTTCTGCGAGGTTCTAAAGCTCGAAAATAAAGTAATTAGAGAATTCGATTGTCACATATGACCAGTCGACTGTTCTACGATGATCTTTAAACTCAAAAATAAAATGATCAGGGCAGTCGACTGTTACAAAAGTCGGTCGACTGTTATGTAAAAGATTAGAACTATATATTTTTCATTTTCTCAGACCAGTCGACTGTTTCAACGTGATCGGTCGACTATGCTACTGGGTTTTTCAATTTCTCAAAAAAATATTTTTTAGTTCTTTTTCTTCTCTTTTTGAAACATAACTTTCCGGATTATAGCACACATAAAATTACAGCAACTCAGTTTTTTTATGAGTATTTAACTCTTTAAAACATGCATTTTAGCCTTAGTTTGTATTCCATGATCATAATTTCGACATTCGAGAACTAAAGCATAATTCTTCCTAATTAAAGATAGATTCCCACAAAAATCACTACAAAAAATGTTTTTAACAATGGAAAATTCTACTACAACAATTAACAATCACCTCTTAGTAAATTATTCCATCAATTCATCTCTAGCATAACATTCTACTTTAATACTTTAATCAACAAACATAGTTCTAATCTTTTTACTAGTTAATCCACATAGTTTGCATTTAGAACATACTTAGCATGCATACTAACATTAAAAACAATGAGAACATTCACTTTTACTCATAATTAATAAATCTAGTAATCAAAATAACACATATTTACTAATTTATCAATTCTCTTCTAATTAGGCAAGCATGCATTTCATTTCAACTAGTGGCTTTATAATAACAATTCAGTTTCATTCCTAGCATGATTTCTACTTTAGAAGTCATGAAAAACACCCACCTCTTTGAAAAAAAGCCAACTAAAAGCTCCTAGAGTCCCCTAGAATGCGAGAGAGTGCCTTCTCCTCCTAGATTGCGATGCAAAAACTCCTTCTCCTTGCTTCCTTGCCAAAACCGAGAGCTCCAAGTGTAATACACTGATTTTTTATTTATGAGAATTATTATTTTGTATTATTAATTTGTACGTATTTTGCACATGCAATCTTGTGGTATAAATTTTTATAATTATTTTCATTACATAAACAAATGAGTATACATATATATATATATATATATATATATATATATATATATATATATATATATATATATATATGTCTTTTCTATTATTTTATTAAAAGCCTATTTTTAAACAAGCATAAGTATTCCTTTATTGTGAGCCCAATCTAATTTATTTTAAATATAGACTAATTTGGCCCACTAAATAAAAGCCCATCAATTTATTTTCTCTTTTAATTCTTACAACTTGTAGTGTAGACAATTTTATAGACATTTTTATATAAAAAATAAGTGTACAACTTTTTAGGATATGGGGCTTTAGAGACACGTGCATTACACTAGCACGTGTTTGTGCTTGTTCTTTTTTAGGCCGGATAGGAATAGGAGGGAAAAAGAGAGAGTGGAGGTTGTGGGAGGTGGTTTTGTGGTCATGGTTGGTTGCTACAACTTCCATTTAATCCTAGCTCTTGTTTCTTAACTCCTAGATCAATCCTAGCCTTCTATTTGCCCCAAATTCTTGTATAAATACCCCCCCCCCCCCTCCCCAGCCTAACTATCCTTACACTTCTCATTCATCAAATCTATAGTGAAAGAAAATAATCATTAGTAGTAGATTGTTGCATTGGTAGAGAGTGAGAATAAAAGATTGAGAGTTGAGTGTGCTTGCATTTCAAGGAGGCCGGCAACACATCAAGAATGCTCGGTTTGCACTCAAGCAAGGAGGAGAAGTACTCTTTGGGCAAGCTCAAACTAGGAGGAGAATGGCTCTTTCATTCTAGGAGTTGTTTTGTGGGTTTTTTCTCCAAATTAGGTGGGTCATTTTCCTTACTTTTAATTCTAGTTACCATGCTAGGAATGATGACTTAATTTGCATGAAAGAAACTAATAAGAGTACATTCAATTTGAAAAAGGACTTGTTAGATGATATAATTAATGCTTGGTAGATTGTATGTTAACTTGTCATGATCTTAATGTTGTAGCACAAATTGCTTTGTAGTTATGGAAATGTTAAATTGGGATTATGATAATGTAGAAATTGAGTATGAATTGCTAGTGGATGAAATTATTGTTTTATGCACTAAATGAACTATTGTGATATTGGTTCTAATGTATAAATTTGTCCTATGCATTAGGTTAATGAAAGAGAGAAAAACAGGGATTTATAATTATGATGTGATTTATAAATACCAAATTTGTGTTTGAGAATTGTCAAATTGAAATATAGAAAAAGTAGTATAGAATTTAAATTATTGTTTAAAAAATGTATGTTTTATTAGTATTCTGGAGTGTTAATTTAAGATGAAAATTAGTATTCTGGAGATTTACATGACATTTTGTGCAAGTAAAATGAAGATAAGAGCTTTCGAACATCGAAATTATTTAATGAAACAGAGAGTCGAGATGAATAGATTTTGAATTGTATTTGTGACAACCTGAGCCTATAGCTCCAGTGGTCAGTCGCTCTGGCGCTACTGTAGCGTAGGCATGTGGTTTCAAGGGTCGCTGGTTCGATACCCTGTGTCCACTTTCTTTTATGTGCGACATAAAAAAATTAACTATTACCGAACAGAGAGTATAACACTCTCTAATCCCTCTTCATATCGCTAGCATGCATTCGACCGAGTGTCTAGCGCATGGGGCTGTCTTCTCTAAGGTTGCGGGTTCGATTCTGGTTATAGCCAGAATACATTTTTTTTGACAAATTGTTTTTTGGGGGCTTTCTTGATGTGTAAAAATTCCGAAAAAAATACCTTTATTATTCTAAAATCATACACAACCTATGAAAATTAATTGGGAGTTATTGGACTAAAATAAAGTGTATTTTTGAGGTGAAATTGTATTCGAACTATTGTTTCTTACCTTTATAATTTCATAAAAATGCGTGATTTTCATGAGGTGATTAATATAACTGTTAAAAAGAAAAATTTATGGAAGGAAACTATAATTGTGATTTTTGTATGGGTTATTTTGTCAAAAGAGTAGTGTAACAATAGTGATTTGGGTGAATATTCACTTTGACTATAAATTTTCGTAATATGATCTTAATGTGGAAATAAATGTTGGTTATTGAAATGTATGATAATCGATTCATGAAAAGATTGGAAATTGTTTAATTGGATAAGAGAATTCTTCTTGAGCATGACAAACTCAATATGTAAATTGTGAATTAAAATTGAAAATTAGGGTGTAGCCAAGACTCACACCGGCAATTAAAAGAAATGAGACATGATAATTGAATTGAAAAGACCAAGTTTGGGTCATTGTGAAATGAAAGAAATAAGACCGGTGTTAGTAAGAGTGCTGACCCTAAGAGATCGATTTTGTTCATGATTTCATTAAGTTAAGGACTAGTACATATAAAAGATGTGATGAAAGTAAGAGAAAAACACAAGTATGAGGGCCTCGAGTCTACGATGTGGGTGTGATTCATAGTTTGTCTTACAATGCGTCGTGACATGACGTAGGCACTACTTCGGAATTATCGGGATCCTGGCGATGCTTGTGGGGTGTTTGGTGACTGCGAGAGGATCGTGTGCCATGACGGAGGCTGAATTGTCCATAGGTTGTCTTCACGATGCGTTGTGACATGACGTGGGATTCCCCTCCAGGTTGTCTGTACATGAGCTCATTACTCATAGAACATCTAGGATACTTACCGTAGTTACAGTAGTAGATTAAGTCATGACGAAGGACTGAACCCTACAAGATGAAGAACGAATAAGAGGCTTGCCCTTGGACCTATTTAGTATGGGATGCATAGAATCCGAACAAGTGCGCATTAGTGTCATATAATATAAATAACTGCATTAAGGACTAAGTGCACAATCACAACATGACATCAATAGGATATTCCCCTTAGTTTGATTGTGAACAAGTTTGTGTTTGTTAAGTATGGAAAATCATTATACTGTTTCTGGTATAGAGAGGATGGCCGTGTATAATATTCGTTGGTTGAATAAACTGACATACCCACAGTTTTGTATGCAGGACAAATGGCATGATAAAGATTAAGGAAGAACTGATGCTTAGAAATTACTCAAATGTTGTTATACTTTCATTCATGTAAATGATGTAATTTTGGTTCCGCTGTAATGTGTAAATATTTATTTGTAACTCTGATGTAAAGTAAAAGTTTTAAATTCCCTGTAAAATTGTACGAAGTGAAGTAAAGATCCTGTGGAATCTCGAATTCAGTTGTATTTGGAATTCGGGGTGTTACACCAAGTGTGGGGGAATGAATGGCCGGCCTCCAATGGTACACACACACACTCACACTCATACTAATATATATCTCCTATATAATTTCTTCTTTTAATAGTTTCTTAGTGTAGAATACAAATAGATAGGGGGTATTTATACTAATTCTAGGATAAATTGGAGGGCTAGGATTCATTGGATAGTTATAGGATGGATGGCTAGGATAGGAGGAGAAGTTGTAGCAACCACCCACACTCAAATAAACTATCCATGCACACACACCCACTCTCCCATTCCTCCATGCACAATCCAGCCTCAAAATAGTGTGCATTGCACACTACGTGCATGCACGTGCCCCCAGTACCCCTATTTGAAGTTTGTACAATTTTAATTAATCAAATTGTTCACATTTTGTGTCTACATGGCAAGTGTGACCATTTAAATGATTAATTAAATTTGTGGGTTTCACAAATAGTGGGCTTAGGCTTGTGGGCCAAATAATAAAATAATAAAATAATAGTTTATTAAAGTGAGCTCAAATTAAGAAAATAGTGTTTTACGCTTTATAAAAAATGCTTTTAGAAAAATAAAAGAAGAAAATAATTGTTCATACTATAAAATGAAACTTTATATATAAAAATAAATAAATAAATATACACATAAAATTTGCACGTGCACAACACGTGAAAATCAACATTTCCATTAAATGAAAGTTTAGGGTATTACAGAAAAACCTATTCAAAAATCTCATAAAAATCATATTATAGCTCCTAATCAATAGTAGTGTGCTGATAAATATCAAGTCTTAATTCACTTATTAAAACGACATTTTAAATTGTGAAACATGGTGATGTACTAAAAGTGACAATCTGGAATGTGCAGACCTAGCAGTACGAAAAATATGATATCTCACTGTCTATAACTCTGAATCTGAATCCGTCAAATGTTCTGGAAACTAGATTCACAGAGCAACGACATTCATTTATAAAGTTCCAATCGATTTAAACTGCAACTAAGTCAAAACCTGGCTACAAGTTACAGCTGACAGCAGGGCAGTAACTTGCCGGTTCTATTTAAAATGATTCTTACTTGCAAACATATAGTTTCAATTTGTGTTTGTCTAATGAATGCGGGGACGAAAAAATCACGCTTTTGACACATCGAATCATAGAGGCAAAAAAATTTGATTCGACTAAACATGATATGAAATATCACGAAGCATGGATGCTACAAGAATGACGGATTTCAACATGATGATCAAATTACTAAAAGTGGGGATTCAAATGAAATTCTTGTACGGAACGATAAAGATGTACAAGGTACTTGCCTTATGTGACGATTACGAATAAAGCGAGACGAGGGATGGCAGAAACAACGAGAGCACGTGCAAATTATGTAACAAGCAATCACGTGCGCACGACGAGGGCAATCAACAATGATGGGCAGCAACAACGGTAATGCCGAGAGCATCAATGTTGCGGTGATGGAGATGGGTTTGGGTGCTTGTTGTCGATTGGGAAACACCACCGCATTGGTGGTCTTGGAGTCGTTGCGGATGATAGCAGCAAGGGCAGGGTAGCGATTGGGGAGAGGGTGAGAGTGGCAAGCAAGCGAGACTGCTGAGGTGTAGCCAGGCAGTGACTGCGGAGGAAACTGCGATGGAGGCAACGGTAAGAAGCGGAGGGGGTTGCTGCGGTGGGGCGACGGTCGCGCGGTGGTGGAAGCGAGGTGCGGGCAGTGATGAGGAGGCAGCAAGGTGTAAATCACCCTGGGGGGGGATGAATAGGGTGATTGTGCGGAATTAAAAATAAACTAAAATAAAGTGTAGAGTAAATAAAAAAGTTAAGAAGATCAAACACAGATAGCACAAGTGACGCAGCGATGTAACGTGGTTCGACCCCCAGGTCTACGTCCACACCTCCTACTTGTAGTAATTCTCCACCACAAGCATTCCACTATACTCAAAACTCTTGTACAGTGATTCTCGGATTCAGTCTGAGAGACCTATTACACCCATAAGACTTCTAACACAAGTCCCGTCAATCTCACCGAAGTATAAGAAAAGAAAAACTCAAGATCCTAAATGATCCTGACTGAAGAATACAAAAATTATCACACACACACTCGGATTGATTATTGAAAGATTAGTTCATAAGATTTTTCTCAGAAGTAATAGGTGAGGAATACTTAGTGAGTTCGGCCAATTAAATAGATTGGGAAGTGTATCGATCAAAATTGGAAATGATACATTCCGAAAATGTGAACAGCGCAAAGTGCGGTCGACCGCAATCTTGGTGCAGTCGACCGTTCATCTCTATGACGTAAAGTAGAGAGATGAAGGGTCGACTGCTTCTTACACAACTAAGAGTTGCAGTCTACTACGATGCGGTCGACCGTTATGAGGTGCGGTGTTCATACCGAATCCACTTTATATTCTTACCCAAAAAAACTAATCAATCAATCAATTTTACATAGATTTAAATCTTACAAATATAGAATGATAGCAGCTGGTCTTGATAGCTTTCTTGGACATTAATCAATCAACTTTTCTTTTTGAATATCTTCTTCTTTTGCTTGATTTCTCAATCTTTTTTTATTACTTTCCTTCTTTGAATATTCTTGAATCTCTTATGGATATTATTTGATCCTGAAAATCTGAATAACTCAATTCAAACTTATTAGTATTTATAGACACGTTTTGTGCACACCAAACTAGGAGTCAGCAATCTCCCCCTTTTGGTGTGAACAAAACATGCCTTTGAATATTGAAAGTAAAAAAGGTTAAACAATTTGGCATAAGAATACTCCCCAGAATTCAGTACTTCCTGTAACACAAATTTTCATAGGTAAGGTGAGATTTGTAAATACTCCCCCTTAATTTAATATTTCATGGAAAATACAAAAAATTTACATATGTTTACTTTCATGCATTCATAATATTCATAATATTCTCCCCTTTTTTGGAACACACCAATAGGGGCAAAAGACATGTATAAATTACTCCTCACGAAAACTATTTGTAAATGAAAAGATAAGCATAATAAGAGACATAAAGTTTGGAGAGATAAGAATTTTTTTAATAAAAAAACGGAGGAAAATCTACTTAAATGATATCGTTGATAGCGAGACTCTTTGATATACAGGGAGAGTTCTTCATGGTATCATAGATTTGAGATTTTCCCAATACAGATGCGAAGCATGGATAAGAAGAATGAATTTCAAGAAATTGAGGTTATAGGAAAATTAGTAGAGAGTTCAAAAAAATTGCAACTTGTAACCAGAAAGAGAACCGTTCGACCGCGCGGTCGACCGCAAAACCAATCAGTCAAAAATTTTTCAGAGAGCAAACCAGGTCGACCGCACTCCTATTTCAAAAACACAACGAATCACAGTCGACCGTTTATCTTGTAAACACCAAAACATAAAACAGAGGATGAGGTCGAACGCACGGTCGACCGCAAATACTGAAAGCCAATATTTTGAAAGTAGAGTATAAAACAAATTTTACCCGAGAGTAAACCGGTCGACCGCGCAGTCGATCGTACACCCTCATAGGCGTACAGTCGCCCGTCCAGTCGACCAAAATAAAATTTCAAGCTGAGATATCAATAACATTTAGTTCTCCTTTCAAAAAATGAAATTGTTTTTCATCTAAAGGTTTGGTAAAAATATCAGCAAGTTGCGAATCAGTAGAAACATATTCAAGAATAATATCTCCTTTTTAAAAATGGTCTTTAATAAAGTGATACCGAATATCAATGTGTTTAGTGCGACTGTGTTGATCAGAGTTCTTTGTCATATGAACAGTACTAGTGTTATCACATTTAATTGGAATGTAATCAAAAAATACCTTGTAGTCCCCTAGAGTGTGTTTCATCCATAGTACCTTCGCACAGTAAGATCCTGCGGTAATATATTCAGCTTCGGCAGTTGAGAGAGTTACAGAGTTTTTCTTCTTGGATGCCCATGAGACAAGACAGTTGCCCAAGAAGTGACATGTGCTCTAGTGCTTTTTCTGTCTGTTAAGCTACCGACATAATCTGCATCAGAGAATCCTAGAAGAGAAAAATTTCTATTTTTTGGGTACCAAAGTCCAGTATTTAGTGTGCCTTTGAGATATCGAATAATACACTTAATGGCAACCAAATGCGATTCTTTGGGACACGATTGGAAACGTGCACATAAACAAATACTAAACATAATATATGGATGAGATGCAGTAATGTAACGTAAACTGCCAATCATACCTCGATAAGTAGAAATATCAACATTGTTACCATATCCATCTTTTGAAAGCTTAGTAGTAGTGGCCATAGGTGTTTTGTAAGCATTTGCATTTTCATGTCCGAACTTTTTGACTAGTTCCTTTGCGTACTTGGATTGATTTATAAAGATGTCATCCTTTCTTTGGTGTATTTGAAGCCCAAGAAAATAAGTTAGTTCTCCCATTATATTCATTTTGAACTCATCATGCATTTGCTTTAAGAATTCCTTGCAAAGATTTTCATTAGTAGATCCAAATATAATATCATCAACATAAATTTGAACGATTAAAATATCTTTAGAAACATGTTTTATAAATAGTGTAGTATCTACTTTTCCTTTAGAAAAACCTATGTGAAGTAGAAATGAACTTAGTCGTTCATACCAAGCATGAGGAGCTTGTTTCAAACCATACAATGCTTTATCAAGACGAAATATATGGTTTGGGTGTGTAGGATCAGTGAATCCCAGGTGGTTGTGCAACATAAACTTCTTCCGAAATAAAACCATTTAAAAATGCACTTTTCACATCCATTTGAAAGAGAGTAAAATCCATATAAGAAGCAAATGCAAGTAAGATATGAATGGCTTCAAGCCATGCAACAGGTGCAAAAGTTTCATCAAAATCTACACCTTCTTGTTGGTTATACCCTTGTGCAACAAGATGGGCCTTATTTCTAGTGATTGACTCGGATTCATCTAACTTTTTCCTAAACACCCACTTAGTTCCAAGTATAGTTCTATTTTGAGGTCTAGGAACAAGTCTCCATAATTGATTCAGTTCGAATTGATTAAGTTCTTCTTGCATTGCAATGATTCAGTCATTATCTTGCAGAGCCTCCTTAATATTCTTAGGTTCAAGTATGGAAATGAAGTAGAAAAACACATGAAATTTTGAGCTTGTGTGCGAGTGGTTACCCCTTTTGACATATCGCTACGTATAAGAGTTGGTGGATGGCTAGACATGATTTTCAATGCAGGATGTCTTTCACTTGTGGAAATTTGATGTTGTACATGTTCATCTTCCATGACATCAATTTGTTGTGTAGGCTTCTCTTCTATTTGCAATTTGGATGCATCTTAATCTTGATGAGATTTTGGATTTTGATCATTCATATTTGGGTCTTCTTCAATGTGAACCTGTTTTTTTTCAACCCGAACACCTATCACATCAACATCAACAATATGCAATATTTCTTTGGTGTAGGGATTAGTTTCATCAAAAATAACATCAATGGATTCCTGAACTGTGCATCTTCGTTTATTAAATACACGATATGCTTTGCTACTAAGAGAATATCCTAAGAATAACCTTCATCACTTTTACGATCAATTTTTTCCAAATTATCGAGAGTATTTAAAATGAACACTTTACAACTGAAGACGCGAAAGTAACTTAAGTTAGAAATTTTGCCATAATATAGTTCAAAAGGAGTCTTCTCGAGATATTTTCTAATGATTACTTTGTTAATTGTATAACATGCTGTATTGACAGCCTCTGCCCAAAATGATTTATGTAAATCTTTTTCACTAAGCATGGTTCGCGCCATTTCTTGAAGAGATCGATTTTTTCTTTCAACAACCTCATTTTGTTTGGGAGTGCGAGGACAGGAAAACTCTTGTTTTATTCCCTTTTTGTCACAAAACGATGTGAAGAGTTCGTTTTGAAATTCTCCACCATGATAACTACGAATAGTAACAATGGTGAGGCTTTTCTCATTTTCCACTCCACGACAGAATTTTTGAAACACATACAATGTGTCATCTTTTTGTGGCAAAAAGGCAACCCAAGTAAATCTACTATAATCATCAACAATTACAAAGGCATATCGTACACCTCCATTACTACGTGTTCGTGATGGTCCAAAAAGATCCATGTGCAAGAGTTCAAGGGGTCTAGAAGTTGATATCATTTTCTTGGGTTTGTGAGAACTTTTAGTTTGCTTACCGAATTGGCACGACTCACACGGTTTATCATTCTCAAATTTGATTTTAGGGATCCTTCTCACAAGCTCCTTGGTTACAAGTTTGTTGAGATTTTCCTTGGCCGTGTGTCCAAGTCTTCGATGCTATAACCAACCATCCTCATTTCTTGCGACAAAGCACCTCATATTTTCCTGTGCTAATTCATTAGAATTTATAACATATACATTATTACATCGGTTAGCGAGAAATAAACAAGATTTATTGCTATCTAGTACAGTGCATGTATTTTTATCAAAAGTAACGATGTAACCTTTATTACATAATTGGCTGACATAATTAGATTATGTTTCAAACCTCTTACCAATAGAACATTCTCAATGGAGCATAAGGAACCAAAGTTTATTTTTCTTTTACCAATGGTTTGACCAGTGCTATTATCTCTAAAGATGATATCCTTCCCTCTTTCCCTTGATAGTGATGAAAAGTATCTGCTGTCACCTGTCATATGATTTGAGCATCCACTATCAAGGTACCACCAATCTTTAGTCTTGATACGCTGAGGTACCTACATCAAGATTAGTAGGTATAATTTTACGTGCCCAAGTTTGTTTTGAACCTGCATTTACATCCTTTTTTATCCACACAAAATTAGTATTCCTTTTTAATGAACAGTTATACAAAATATATCCTAATCTACAATAGTAATGACATGTGATACGACTATGTCTTGAGTAATGCTTACTTGCATGGTTTTGAGTTGGTTTATGATTATGTTGGTGATTGTGCAAGTGTGTATGACATGACGGTTTAAATTTTTGATGGTGTATTGGCTCTTCGTAACCAAGTCCTCAATTATCATGATAGGATCTTGAATTTTTTGTAATAAGGTAACTGGGCCCTTCATATTTTTCCATAATGTTTTCAAGCTCAGTTATTCTTTTGCATAGTCTTTTCCTAGTCATCTCATCGTCTTTTGTATTCCAACGAAGAGTGTCTAGTGTAGCATCAAGAATCCTATTTTGTTCAAGGGCTTCATTACATCCTTCCACTACCTCATAAAATTTCCTTTTGCACTCTTTTATGTCATCTGTGAGTTTGGCGATATAAACAGATTTGTCATGAATTTCTCTTAAGTGATCATCATGTGTTGCTAAGGAATCTCGAATTTGTTGTTTTAAAAGTTCATTTTCCTCTAGCAATACATCATGATCCTTTCTAAATGACTCAAATTTTTTCAAGATCAAGGCCTTCTTATTTTTCAGTTTTTGATTTTTTGCAATACAAGAGTCATGTGTTTCACTTGGAATTTGTTTATATTGCCTAAGTTCACGACTTAGTTTCTTAGCATAATCTTTTAAACCATTACACATGTCTACTAGCTCATCATAAGTGGGTTCTTCGATTACCTCTTCTTGAGATGGTGATTGCACCTCACCATTCCAAGAGCCATAAAGCCAACGTCATCGTAGCCTTGCTCTCTCTCACTTGAATCGGAGTTTAACCATGTTGCCTTCAGTGCCTTCTTTTTCAGACCTGGATTTGACCGGTAGCAGTCCATATTCCTATCTTGTGAGATGTGACAATTTGCACGGATGTGTCCAGGCTTCTTGCACTTATAGCACACGTCATCTTTATCTTTCTCCCTTTCTTCTTGGTACTTACTATATTTTTTAGGTTTGAGGTACTTACAAAATTGCTTGGTCAATAGGGAAATGTCCTCGTCTGATTCCTCACGATCTGAATCTGCTTTTGATGGTCGGGATTTTTCTGCTTTTAGTGCAATGGTTTTCTCTTCGGTTTTTGGTTCAATCCCGATGTTTTGTCTGTATCTTTTGGTTTCTGACATTTCCATCTCGTATGTCTTCAGCTTTCCTTGGAATGTGTAGTAGTCGAAACCCTTTTCTTCGAGGGACTCCCTCATTGCAGCAGCCTTTACATCCCACTCTGGCATGAGACTGCTTATGAGTTTTTTGACCTTTCGGTCATCATCCAATCCCTTACCTAAGCTCTCAAGTTCGTGGGCAATGATATCGAAACGAGCGAGCATTTGATCCACATTTTTCCTTGGTAACATGCGAAACACATCAAACTTATAAAAACATAAATTAACTTTAGCTTTTATCTTAGAAGTAGTTCCCTCATGCTGCTTCAGCATGTTGTTCCAGATCTCGTATGCTGTCTTACAGTTTTGCTTGCATCGCATTAGTTCTTCGTTATTCAACCCTGCATAGAGAGCCGCCAAGGCTTTGGAATTTGCTGTCTTGAGAGCCAGCTCCGCTTTTGTGAAAGCTGTCTTTTCGTCGCTGACTGAAATATCTGTTTTATAGATGCACACATTCCATACTTCTTCTCCAAGCATCTGTAGAAAATGAGACATACGAACTTTTCAAACATCATAGCATTTTCCATCAAAAAATGGTGAGCGTGTAAGGCTTGTCCCATTGGAGAGGAATGGCTCCGATGAGTACAAGTTTTCAGGAGGAGGGATTTCGGCCATTGAACGTTGGGAGACAGTTACTCAACTGTCAACCAACGGATCTGAGCTTTTGAGTTTGAAAAAATTCGATTTTGAAAAACAGAAAACGGTCAAAAGCTCTCGAACAGTCGACTGGGTTGCCATATGAGTCGACTAATCAGAGTTTGAATGAGTTTAAACAGTTTTGTACTATCAGTCGACTGGCAGAAGCTTAAGTCGACTGGTACTCAACAGTTAAACTTCTTCAAACTGTTTTGACTCTTTTTGGGGTTTTTTAAGAGACACACATTATGAAATATTTTGAGTGTGTGTGTGTGACAAGGCTTTACATCAGACTAAGACTCAACAAACGTAAAAAATACAATGTTTACAAGACACAACAATTTGACATATTTGAGCTTGAAGTCTTGAGTCTTGAGTCTTGTCTTGAGTCTTGTCTTGAGTGAAGTCTTCATCTGTATCCTTTTGAGCTTGTTCATTTGTTCAGCTAGAATTGTCTTTGATATGTACACTGCAATGTTAGCTGTATAACATAGACACATGTTGCACTGTGTTGTGATCATCAAAATTAAGAATCAACAGCTCCGAGCCCCAAAACTTGTTAGAAAATTTGTGGTGTGGCTCGAGGATACTACCGAGATCCGAGCCCCAAAATTTTTTGGAAAAGTTCTAGTGTGGCTCGAGGTTACTACCGACCTCTGAGCCCCAAAACTTGTTGGAAAAGTTCTGGTGTGGCTCGAGGTTACTACCGAGCTCCGAGCCCCAAAGCTTGTTGGAAAAGCTGTGGTGTGGCTCGAGGTTACTACAGAGCTCTGAGCCCCAAAACTTGTTGGAAAAGTTTTGGTGTGGCTCGAGGTTACAACCGAGCGCCGAGCCCCAAGACTTGTTGGAAAAGTTCTGGTGTGGCTCGAGGTCACCACCAAGCACCGAGCCCCAAGACTTGTTGAAAAAGCCTTGGTGTGATGGGCTTAGCCTGTTTATCTTGTCATGGGAGGAAGGATGAGCGACGAGCTGCTGCACCAGCTGACAAGGCAGAGGGTAAAACTAGAATTTAATGTGTCAGGCTGACGTCATGGGTGTGAAAATCAAGGTTTCTGAGATCTTAGTGGTTGTTAGATCTAGATAATCAAGATTGGATAGTCTGGATTCTTTTACAGAATTCGAGGAGTCTTTTCCCTCCTATAAGTCCTCCCTTTCATTTCTTCACTTTGCACTCTCTCTCTTTATCACAGGAATTTTCACTCTTTTGCTGTCGTCGACGACTTTTTCAGTGATCCTCCTATTTTTCGGTAATCAGGTTAGTACTCTGTTTCCTTATGTCACGCTCTCAGTCTGATTCTGAGGCGAGCACTTCAGGTCACGACGTAGTGAAGGTCGAGTCATAGTCGACGTCTTGGTCTTTGGACGACTCTACTTCGGAGGAGGAAGAACAGTCAGATTCGGTTTTCGGTGGAGCGAGTGATGTGGTTTTGGACGTGGCCCCTCTGCGAAGTCACATGCCAGAAGAGGGGTCGTCGGGAGAGCACGCCCACGAGGGTTCGGAGGAGCTTGTCGAGGAAAAGGGTGGTCAGGAGGGGAGCGAAGAAGGAACTGAGGGAGAGGGCCCCCAAGAGGAGGGTGAAGGAGGAACCAAGGGAGCAGTAGTAGGAGGAAGAAGCGGGTCTCCCCCCTTGGCCCCCGTTGCCGACTCCGTCTCCGGAGAGGAAACCTCGCCCCCGTAGGCGAAAAAGAAAGTGGGTTAGGCCGGACAGTTCGAGCTCACCGGATGGGCTCGGAAAAGGGCTTGAATATGCTCCCCTGACCACTAGGATGTATGGGTCGATCAGGATGTATCCTGACGATATTGAGGAACTTGTCCAATTTGTGGCGGGGAGCGTGCTTCTGATCGGACAATGATAAAGATGGACAGCATTCAGTGTGCGCTGAAGGCGGACTACCTGCCGATATTAAGGGCAGCTTACTTCATTCCTTGGAAGTTTAAGCTACTCATTCCGAGACCTGGTCTTTGTCCGAATACTTAGTTGGAGAAGAGTTTTTGCATGTTTCCCGAGGATGCATTCATCTCGGGACTGAGGTTGCCGATGCACCCATTTATCAAGAGGATGCTAAGGTGGGGGTAGCTGAGTCCGATGCAGTATGGGCCTAACTCGTGAAAGCACCTGGTCTGTTTTATCCTAAAGTGCCAGGAGAAGGGGGTCAAGTTGAGGTTCAAGTATTTCCACGCCATCTTGGGGGTGAGCTCGCTCGGAGATATGGAGGGAATCTTCTATATGTCACCACGCCCCCACAAGAGAGTGATACACGGGCATCCGGGCTCGATAAAGGCATGGAAGGAGAAGTACGTCGTGGTCCGGAGCGAGATGCCTTGGAAAATCC
Source organism: Hemerocallis citrina (assembly GCA_017893485.1). Lineage (NCBI taxonomy): Eukaryota > Viridiplantae > Streptophyta > Magnoliopsida > Asparagales > Asphodelaceae > Hemerocallis > Hemerocallis citrina. The sequence goes on from CM030361.1 coordinate 174,742,461, forward strand.
CCATAGTCTGGAACTTTTACAAGCCAAATCATAAACCCCTGAAGCGAAGGGACTTGACAAAAAAAGAGTGGGCGGAAGTGGACAAAATTGTAGAGGGGCACAGCATCGGTTGGCCGCGCATCACAGAGTTGCATCTGGCCCGAGCCGGACTGAGCCCAGCGCCTCCTTGTATGTTTTTATTTCTACTTTGTTTAATTTTTTGCCTTCGCTGTAACATTTTTCTCTTTCTTTAGCCACGGATGCGAAGAGCCTTGAGGTGAGCAATACCCTCCTGGCCTTGGCCGCGAAGAGGAGGGCTGGCAGAGAGAAGGCTGCCCCGGCAACCGGGCCCACCAAGGGGGCGGCCCAAGGGTCTTCTAAGCCACCTTCGAAGAAGTCGGAGAGGAGCCACTCATCTAGAGGGCCACAGGAGGCGGAGCCGAGCCCCAGTAGTAAGAAGGTGGCAGAGGTCTTGAAGAAGGGGACCCCAGCACTCTGCCTGGATGCTAGGGAGATGGTGGGCAAGCAGGGTCTAAGGCTGTTCGCCCCAGATTGGGCGGTGAAAGAGGGCGACTCCATGACGGAGAGCCCGATCACCATGGAGGTGACGGAAAAGCTCGTCACAGAGCGCGACCGGATGAATCTGGTGCCTATAACGTCCGAGGTGGCCCATATGAAGTGGGCGCAGGCGCAGATCGCAGTAAGTGTTTGTGATTTATTCACTTTGTGTTTAGGGTTTATGAGTCTTGCGTCTAACTCTATTTTCCTCGGCTAGGCAATACTGCACGGGGCACATATGAAGAAGTGCCTGGAGAAGGAGGTCCTGCTCGAGAAGTGGAATGCCGAGCGGTACCTCCGAGAGGGGACGAAGCTCAAGGACGAGCTGACGGCGGCTCAGGGAGCCCATGAGGTCCTCTAAGAAGAGATGGTTACCCTGCAGGATCAGCACATGTGCAAGTTATTTGGGCTAAGGCCAAGCAGGCGTATGACAAGCTAGAGATGTCCTCTGTGGACGAGCTGATCTAGGCTCAAGACGACACCTACGACCGGGCCAAGGAACACTTCCTGCACCTCTACCCGGAGGCCAAGATCGACCACCTAAACTATAGTTGGGTGCCTTCCACGCTTCTGCTGACCCCCGGGGGTGAAGGAGACGAGGCTCGGGGGTGAAGGAGACGAGGCTCCGAAGGACCCTCGTCTGAAGGAGGAGGCAGGGGATGGCCCGGCCGACGAAGAGTTGCCAAAGTAGTGTAGGATTTTTCATTTTCTTTTTGATTTGTACTTGCCTTGTGCAGACTGGCCCTCGCTTTTTATAACACCATTTTTGAATTTATAAAAACACAATTTTGGCCGACTCTCTGTGACTTGTCGTTTAGAGCAAGCTTTCTCAGTGAACCGTTGTCTCTCCCCCATTTTTGCTAGATGAACGAGATTGTCGGGGCCGACCTTAGTTCGCCGAGGTCCGGTGACTTCGGAATAGGATGGAGTCCAAGGAGAGTGTGCTGATTCGCTAACGTAAGCAGGCTCGCGACCGAGAAGCTGCGGTGGACTATTTTATGAACAAGTCCAAGGAGCTCAGCCTAGAGGCGGCTCGTCTGAAGAAGGCCTTAGCCGACCGTGATTAGGGGAGTGCTGAGATGAACTGGGCTCTATCTGACGCCTCCATCAAGCATCGGACCTCCGAATCCGTTCTTCATGAGGTCGTTGTTGAGAAGGAGCTGGAGATTCAGAGGCTGAAGGTGCTGCTAGGCATCGGACGACCTCGGCTCGGCTGTCCGGAGCCAGGAGGCCCTTCTATCCTAGGCTCCTCATCGACCCTAAATCTGGAGATGGCAAGGCCTGTCATGCGCAGAGCTCGGTGGTGGGGATGTCGATGATGGTGATGCCCAAGTTGGGGGATGAGATTGCTTGAGAGCGGAGTCGTTCCGCTAGGCTCGAAGCAACTCTTGTGAGCCCGAAGGGTCTGGGGAGGGGCCCTTAAGTAGAAGTATAGGAAGAGTTTGGTAGTACCCCGTATTTTTAAATACTATTTTTGAGATTAGAAAATGAGTTAAAATGATTTTTGGTGACTTAATAATGTTCATTTAGAAATTTATCTTTTTCACGTGCAAAACACGTGCAAATATTGTCTTTGAAAGCTTAAAGCCAAAAACTATTTTGGGGAAAATCATTATTTATTATTTGAGATTATTCGTGATTTTTCTAGATTTTTCTGATAATTATTGGACTTATTTGCAAATATTTCAAAAAAGAAGAACTTTTGTGCAAAATTACCAATGGGGTGAAAACTCCAGATTTTTGGATTTTTAGGCTGGAAATAAAGCCTAGTCAGTTCAGGTATAACGAGTTTACCTTTTGTTTCAACATATTCGATTTATTTTACAAGTTTTGATAAAAGAGGATCTTTTCGCAAAATTACTATTTTAAGGGGTGAAAGTGCAAAACTATTTTTTTTGATTTTCCTTATAGTGCCGGTTGATGCTAGAGGGGATCTTTTTGATTTTTGAGCTGATTAAATTGGTTTTTACTAGTTTTCTAATAAAGGGGTCTATTTATGTAAAGGTATATTGTAAAAGGAGTATTTCGCAAATGTTTTCTAAAATGCTAGAAACTTAAATCCCGGAAAATATAGGGTTCTGTGCAGCCGTCTTTTGCTGTACAACATAAACGAGCAAAACAGTGTATGTTCATATTCAGGACAGCAAGACAGTAAAGTACTAAAACAGTGAATCTCGTCGCTACAGAAATGCAAATCTGGATTCGTCGAAGAATCTAGAAAATAGACTTCCACAAGAATCTAGCAAATATAATTAAGTCATATAGTAATTCACAACATCATAGCTCAAAACAGGTTTGAATCCAAAAAACACGTTCAGTCAAAAATCAGTAAAACAAATTCTCACTCAGAAAAGAGCATTAAAACTCCTCAAATAAATCCAGAAAAAATCTGGGGTATTCCCCTATACGTCTAGAATCAAAATATAAAGTTTCATAATATTCCAGTAAAATTATTTTAGTAAAAAAAAATCATAAAATATCAAGAAACGATAGTTTGGCAAATCGATCTGGAATTCCCAACACTGCTGTACGAAAACTGAAATATCTCGCAAGAGGTGAAACGAAATCCAAATATGCCAAAGGGAGATGAAAATAGACAAATTAACCTAACTTTCATATTTCATAAACATTTTCCATACAGTAGAAGGAAACAGAGTGAAAATACGATTCTTTACAGAACAGAACAGCGAGCAAAATACAGCAAGTATAGCTTTCATAAACAAGCATGAAATGGCATATAAAAACTCATCAATAAAATCCACCAAAATTCTGGGAAATCCCTAAATAGATAAAGAAACACTTACCAAAGTTTTGGAGCAAAATAATATACGTAGTATAGTTCTTTAAAATGATTTGTCATCAAACTTACTGAAAAACAGAATCTGGAAAAAGTCGACACCTCTGTAGTAAAATAGTCATAACTCAGTCATACGAAAACAAAATCAAGTAAGGTCAGAGGGGTTTGAAAATAGACGAAATTTTCTAAAACTCATGTTTTATACCGAAATTAAGATGCTGACTTCAAGAAAGTCCAAAACAGTAAACAAAACAGATCAGCGACAAATACAGATTTTTCTCTTTAACAGCAACTCAACATATATCATACCAAACTTGTTCAAAACACACCCAAACATGAAATCGAGTCTACCAAGTGTCTAAACATTATAATTTAGGGTATCTAGCATGTCCACACCAAATATATCACATGGGTCTCAACCAAATCACGAATTCTCACAAAAGTCTCACATACATGATCAAAACCAAGAACGGGTAAATCCTAAGTTAATTCATGTCCATATTGTGTCGTGAGTCATCTATGGTCAAATTTTCACAATAGAGACAAAACCCATCAAACCTAACACAAACAAAAGTCATCTCTAGACCCAATTACACTATAGGTGGTATTTTTGACTTGTATCAAACAAATAAATTGGAGTACAAGTTACTTTCCTTAACCGAAGATGAAGAACAACGAGATCCAAGAGTAAGGAGAAAAATCCACGAATGAGAATCCACGAATCAAAAACTCACGAACGAAGATCCACGGATCAATAACTCACGTGCAACTTACGTGCACGTGCACCAATCAAGAGAGAGGGACGAGGGAGTATGCGGTGGTGAAGGAGAGTTGTATGAGGGTGGTGTAGGAGATGGGCCGAGGGGAGAGGATCGGGAAGTAGTAGAGAAGTGGGCTCGGGTGTGTTGGGGTGTGGCCGGGAGGAGAGCAGCCGGAGGTGGGTTGTCGGCGGCGTGGAAGGGGTGGCGCCAGCCTGGGGGCTGTCGGGTTGGGGGCAGAAAATCGGGAAAGAGAGAAAGGTAGGGAGGCCGGGTAGTTTAGGGTTAGGGTTAGGGTTTAGAAGAGAGGGAGAGAGACTTATATATAGGGTTTAGTTGTGGGTTAATGGGTATTGGCTTAATGGGTATTATGAGTGGTAATGGGATTAATCCAATAAGATAAATGGGGATCAAATTGAATAGGATTCAACTAGGATTGGGTAATTTGGTTTTGGTAATCAATTAAGGATCAAAATAATAGGATTAGGAATGGGATAGACCACCAAATCACCAAGAGCACCTAAAAAATACAAATAAAGAGAACGAGAAAACAATAAAGAGTGAAAACAACAACCATGAACAAGAACAACCAAGAAATCGGAAATAACTTGCAAAAATCAAGAATGAGAAAAGAAATGAAAATATATTGAAACAACTCAATATACGGTTCAGGAAAAAAAATACAAGAGAGATTACAAATACAAAAGAAAAGAAAAATACACCAAAAATACGAAAAATGAAAAACAGAGGTTACAGCAGCGGTTGCCAGCCAGCGAGGCCCGCCATCCTGTCGCGACTCCTCCAACCGTCGCCAGCCTTGTGCCCTCCCGGTCGCGATCACCCTTCAACAGCCACCGCGACCGTACCAGCTCCTTGCGACGCATTGTCGACAACAGCAGCCCCCCTATGTACTCCTCCTGAGCGACGCCCACAACTGTAGCTCAGGCCAGCGCCGTCGTCTCCATCCGCCAAGCTCTCCCTCCTCCTGTCGCGCCTTCAGCCAATGCCAGCAGAGCAGAAAGCCAGCGCCAGCCTCACCGCCGTCCGCCGCCTGCAGCCGCTCCCGTCCATCGTAGCCGAGCCGAGCCACAGCCATGGATGTTGATGTTTATGTGGGTTTTAATCATATTGATTATGAGCTGTCCATTGATTGTAATCTTGATTGATTGATTCTTGGTCGTTGGACCCCCATCATCATCATTTCATCTTGATCATCACCATCCGATCGCATCTCAGCCGTCCGATCGTCGTTCATCACAATCACGATCATCATCTTCTTGATCCATTGATCTCAGCCGTTGATCGCATCACCATCATCATCATCATCATCATCATCATGATCAAGATCTTAATCTCAACTGTCGGACCTCTTTTGATCATCACGATCATGATCATCATCTTGATCTTGATCTTGATCTTCGATCCCAGCCGTCCGATCGACCGATCACACTTGATCTCGGTCCTCGATCGTCTCGTTCGTCTTCTACTTGGTGAGTTAAACATTGATCCACTTTTTGTTCTTATTCTTAAATTGTCAATCATGGTGTATTTACTCTTTTGGTATTCTTCTAATTCTGATATGTTTTATTTTTGATCTCGACCGTTGGATACGCTTGGTCTTCGTCTTGATCTTGATCATCGAGATCTGTGTCCGATCGTGATCATCGTGATTGTTGCGTGTGTCCGTGTTTGTGCTTCCTTTCTCGGGATTCTCATTCCGTCACTTGTTCGTGTTCAGATCTAATCGTCATCACTAAGGCAAGTATTCATCTTGTACAAATTATTATTCTAGTACAAGCATTTAATTGAAAATACTGCAAATAGATCGTAGTTGTGACTCCTCCTTGCTTTATCGTTTGTTGATCTTAAAATAACCCTCATCGATTCCATGATCTCAAGAGTCACAATCCTTCGTTGATATATTATACAAACTAGTTGGACTCATTTTATCTCCTAGTCACTTGAACACATGAAACTAAGAAACCCTAGACTTGTAAATGTGTGTTGTATCATGTATGTGATGATCTTGCATTCCTTTAAGTTGAGAAATAGATGTTGCTTGCTGATTTGATGCCCACTACATCCATTTTTTATCACACACTAATGTAGACTCATAATAGTCATTTATCATGCAACTTGTATATAAAAGAAATTCACACTTGCTGCTGTTCTTGTCTTTACTTGTTGTTTCGACCCCTATAAAACCAAAATCTGGACTTGAACCCTGAATATAAAATGTAGCCCTAAGTGTCTAGTTGTCAATAACATCCATAATTTTAGAATTCCAATTCACGGTCTAGGAGATATCGCAGTTTTACTATTGCTGTGTCGGTAGTCGCAGATTCACAAAAACTGCTGCACCTCTTTAGCTTGCAGTTATTTTAACTATGCTAACAGTAAGTAATTGACTTGAAATTTTGCATGCTATTACTGGACACCCTAGAAAATATTCCCTAATTTTCTCAGAATTAATTAATAATGTTTCAACCCTGTTTCATATGTATGAACTTTGATTCAAAAATTCTGGCTGAACACAAAAGCTGTATAGTTTGCTGTTTTGACACATGGTAACACAACTTTTATGTATCTTAATTATATGCATTGGAACCGGACAGAAGTCTAGTTTCTATACCTTCTGACGGATTCACATTTGCTATCTTGTAGCAACGAAAATCGCAGTTTTGGTGCAGCAACCTCATGCTGTCCAGATTTGATATTTTCGTTGTTCTTGATATTTGGATTTGTTTTGACCCTCAAACTTGTATCCTTCCTAGCCTAAACTTGTTCAATGTTCCTGATTATGTTTATTTGACTTGTTTCACACACTTTCATGCTTGCTTGATGATAATTATAAATAACAAGCCGAGGTTTAAGGAAAAGACCATAGTAGTGGACAATATATGTAAGTGTACTCAAAAGGGGGCCCGTATTTCCCAATACTTGGTTCATGAACTTGTTGCATCTTGATCGATTCATGGAGCTATTATTTGGCTCATGAACTTGTTGGATTCTTGAACCCACTGTGCGGATCTTGAACTTGTTAGTGGATTCATGAACTTATTTCGTGAATTTGTTATTTATTTTCCGATTCATGAACCATGCTTGCTTAATACTTGATGCCTGAGTACACCGCCCTATAAAATCCACTACTAGGCCTAAACGAAATTGCATTGACTGTAGCAACCATGTGATAAAAGGATGACACATGAAGTGCTACCTAGATAGTAATAACTACAAGACTTAATACATGATAATTGAATATGACACATGCTTACTTGATACTTGATGACTTGATATATGAAACTTGATACTTGTACTTGACAACTTGACATATTAGACTTGTTACTTGTTACTCGACACTTGTACGTGATACTTATTACTTGATGCATGGTACATTCACATGTTCACTAGCCACTTGTTCTACTGCTAGTATATGTTACCCAATCTTATCACTCGAGATGTCTTTCTTGCTAGCTAATTTCTTGAATCCCCACTACTTGTTGCATCCCTATTACATTCTTGATTCCAAATCTTGTTCCATATTTCTTGTACTTATTTTACTATTTGCGGCCCTAACTTGCACTAAGGGCGTTTATCTTGTTTTCCCTATTTTTTCCCTTTTTATATTTATATATATAGACTTTGGAGACGTGTTGCCTGCTGGATTGTTGAGCAGTCATTTTAGGCTTCGCTTGGAGCAAGGACTTGCTTAAATTATTTGTTTTCTTTGAGTTATTTATTTCTTTACTACTTGAATCTTATAACGGGCTATAAACCCGAGTTTTAAGTTTTTTTCCTGATTTGAAAACCATTGAGATATTATTATTTGGTTTCAATTGTTTTCTGTTGTTTAATAAATTATTCATGCATGCGTGGTTGTGTACATTTTGTTATATTCTTGTTATGATTCTGAGTCGATCCTACAGCTCATGAATGATGAAAGTCATTCGTTGGGCTTTGTCATGCACTCGTATTCCGTATTTTTGGAAAGCGGGGTGTGACATGGACTGAGGGTGGCACACCGATGAGAAGTATTGGATGATGCCGATTTCTTTGCAGAACTTTCTAAAGTATTTACCTATGCACTGGGTCCCGTTGTCGGTGATGAGTAACTATGGGATCCCGAATCGGCAGATGATGTTCCTCTAGAAGAATTGTTGAGTCTGATATTCGGTAATCGTGGCTAGGAGTTCGAACTCGATCCACTTTGTGAACTAGTCGATGTCTACCATCAGAAATTTCCTTTGACCCGTAGCTTGTGGAAACGGGCCAACCAAGTTCATCCCCCACATGGCGAGAGGGGTCCAGCTAGATAGGGATCGGAGGTTGGCCTGGGGAAGCCTCTTCACCGACAAAAATCTTTGGCATGGGCCGCTTCGCTTGACGAGGTCTTGGGAGTCTTGCAGCATTGTAGGCCAGTAGTACCCGTGATTTAGGACCTTTCGGGCGAGTGACCTGTTCCCCATGTGACATCCGCTGATCTCCTCGTGTAGTTCTTTCAGAGCGTACTTTGCCTCATCTGGAGTTAGGCAACGGAGGTAGGGCCTACCGTCGATTGATGTGTATGAGCGCTTGAAGAGCATTCCTCAATCAGAGTGAATCATTTAGAGTGGACCCTGGTCCTTCTTGCTTCGGCTCGATCTTGAGGGAGCTCGCTGTTCGAAAGGAATTTTTGAATGGGCATCGTCCATTTGTCTGGTTGGAGATCAGTGTTGAGACAGGAGGCTTCAGGGAGGTCGATGCTACGCTTGAGGAGGACTTCGATCAGTACGGTGCGGTCTAGCCCCTCGAAGGATGACAATGCGAGCTTTGATAATGAATCTGCCTGGGCGTTCTGCTCCCTGGGGATCCGTTCTACCGAGTGGTATTCAAAAGACGCCAAGAGGTGATGGACTATAGCCAGTTACTGCACCATTCGGGGGTCGCGGGCTTCGTACTCCCCGGTGTTCTGGTTGACCACGAGCTAGGAGTCGCTGAAGACTCGGATGTGTCTGGATCCGGCCTTGTGTGCTAGGGTGAGCCCCGCGATCATAGCTTCATACTCTGCTTCGTTGTTTGACACCGGAAAATTGAGACACAGAGAATACTGAAGGACGAAATCATCGGGCTCTTTCAGAATAACGCTCGCTCTGCTTCCTCTCTCGCAGGATGAGCCATCGACATAAATCTCCCACATCGGGTCGGTCTCCCACTCGTCAGATGGCTCCGGAATAGTACATTCCATGATAAACTCGGCGAGGGCCTGTCCCTTAATGGCTGCCCTAGGTTGGTAGCTGATGTCGTATTGACTCAGCTCGATCGACCATTTGACCAAGTGGCCGGAATTCTCAGGCTTGTGAAGGACGGGCTTGAAGGGATGGTCCGTGAAGACCTGAATGGAGTGTGCTTGGAAATAAGGGCGAAGCTTCTGCGCGGTCATCACAAGCGCGTAAGCCACCTTTTCCATCTTAGCGTACCACATCTCTGCCGAGAGCAAGATCTTGCTCACGTAGTACAGAGGCTTCTGGATGCCATCGTCTTCCCGAACGAGGACGGCACTGAGGGCACTCTCCGAGGCCGAGAGATATAGTTGTAGTGGTTCGCCTGGTTCGGACTTACTCTGGAGAGGAGGTTTGGCGATATAGGTCTTTAGTTGTTCGAACGCCTGCTACTGGGTGTTCCTCCACTCGAAGCCTTTGGCTTCCCGAAGAGCCATGAAGAAAGGGAGTGATTTCTCCCCTGATTTCGAGAGGGAGCAGCCGATGGCCGCTAGCCTCCCTGTTAGGCGCTGAACCTCTTTAACATTTCGGGGAGGGGCCATGTTGATAATGTCCTGGATCTTCTCGGGGTTCACCTCGATGTCGCACTGGCTGACAAAAAATTCGAGAATTTCCTGGAAGAGACGCTGAATGCGCACTTGGCGGGATTGAGCCTCATGTTATGTGCTCGGAAGATGTCAAATGCTTCTTCAAGATCGTTCACATGGTCTTGACCTCGCCAGCTTTCGACAAGTATGTCGTCGACGTATAGCTCCATGTTGCGGTCGATCAGATCTTTAAAGACCCAGTTGACGAGCCTCTGGTAGGTGGCTTCGGCGTTCTTGAGCTCGAAGAGCATAACCCGATAGCAATATAGACCTTGGTCAGTTACGAAGGACGTCTTGGCGATGTCGGGAGAGAACATGCAGATTTGGTTATAGCTTGAAAAGGCATCCATGAACGTCAGGAGCTCACGACCAGATGTCGCATCGATCAGGGCGTCGATGCTTGGGAGAGGAAAGGGGTCTTTCGGGCATGTCTTGTTGAGATCTGTGAAGTCAATGCAGACCCTCCAGCTTCTACTAGCCTTCTTCACCATAACAACATTGGCTAGCCAGTCCAGGTAGCTGACCTCCTGAATGAAATGAGCAGACAACAGTTTGTCCACCTCAACCTTCAGGGCTTGTTACATCTCCGGAGCGAACTTACGCCGCTTCTGATGAATAGACTTGGAGCCCGGGGTGATGCTCAGTCGGTGCATGATCAGGTCCTCTAAAATCCCAGGCATGTCAAATGGGGTCCAGGCCAAAAGGTCGATGTTGCGGCGGACGCAATCGATCAGGCCTGGCTTCAACTCTAGGGATAGGGTGCGACTCACAGGAAAATGTTTGGATTCATCATCTACCTCGAACAAGACTTCCTCCAGCTCGTCCGCCGGTTCCGACTCCGAATGGTCTCCCTCGGGAGGGAGTTCAACTGCGTCGAGCGGAAATACACCGCCCCCGACCGTTGTCATGTAATACGAACGAGCCAACTCCTGGTTGCCTCGAACGATCTCGACCCCAAGGTCGGTGGGGAACTTCAGTTTCAGATGGTATGCTGAGGGGACGGCCTGGAACGAGCAGAGCCCGGATCAGCCGAGGATGGCATTGTATGCTGCCTTGACGTTGACCACCATGAAATCCATCGACTCGGTTCGGAGGATGGAGGCCGTGCCTGCCGTCATGTTGAGTGTCACAATCCCCTCAATTTGCATGGGGATGCCAGAAAACCTATGAAGGGTGTAGCCGGCGGGCTTGAGCTTTTCTCGGGGAAGCTTGAGTTTCTCAAATGCTTCTAAAAATAGAATATTCACCGAGGTGCCGTTGTCCACCAGGATACGGCGGACCTCGAATTTGGCCATGACGAGGGCGTCGCAGTGCGGAAGCCGGACGCCTCTGAGGTATTCTCCTGAAAATGGGACAGGTAGCTGCTGGACACCGGGTAAGGGATGTTCCTAGACAGAATTGACCTCTCGGACGAAGGCCTTGCGGGAGGTATTGGAGTCCCCTCCCATGGGACCGTCATGGATGCAGTGGAGGATAGTTGGTTCTCCTATTTCTCTGGGTTCAGGCTCCCGCTCGGGGCGGCGGCTGTTTGCTCGAGGAGGAGGCAAAGGCTTCGGGTTCCTCGGTTCTCTTCAGTCTTCAGGATTGGTCCGGGCAAACTCTCTCAGATACCCTCATTGGATGAGTGCTTCGATCTCGTCTTTGAGGGCTCGGCAATGATCTGTGTCGTGCTCGGTGTCTCAGTGGAAGCGGCAATAGAATCTTTGGTCACGCTTCTTGCCGTTGTTTACCTGTCGAGGACGGAATCGGACGATCCCTTTTTCCTCGATCTCCATCAAGATTGCCGAAACATTATGAGTCAAGGGCGTATACCTCTCGAATCGGGGGACCAGGGGGACCCTTTTGTTACCAGTGGCTTCTTTCACGGGTCTCTTGAAAGGCTTGGTATCATCGATCTTACGCTTCCCCTTGGGAGTGGCTTCCTTGGTGCCCTCGGGATTGAGGGCCTCCTCGGCCCGGATATACTTCTCGACCCTGTTGAGTAGGTCGGGGAAGTCCACGGGTTGCTTCTTGGCCAAAGAGGCCCTGAGCTGGCCGTAGCGGATATTGTGTCGGAAGGCTGCAGAGGCAACCCCTACATCGAGGGAGGAGACCGACCTCGCCTCAGTGGTGAACCTCCGAATGAACTCCTAGAGGGATTCCCCACCCTTCTGTTTGAGGTCCAGAAGGGAAGAGCTCGTCTTTTCGACCTTCCAGCTGGTCATGAAGTGGGTAAGGAAACCGGCCTCTAGGTACTCGGAAGAGAAAACCGAGCCGGGGTAGGTTTGGAGAACGATTCTCGAGCCAGTTCACGGAGGGTAGCAGGGAAGGCGCAGTAGAGGAGAGGATCTGCAGCACTGTGAATCATCATGAAGGTCTTAAATCCCTCCATGTGATCAGTAGAATCACCCTCGCCGTTGTAGGTCTCGAATTGGGGAGGCCTAAAATTCTGAGGGATCTCGGCTTCTAGGATTTGAGGGGAGAAAGGAGGTCTGGTTGGACGTTGACCGTGACCCGGCACTGGTCCACCTTCGCCGAGGTGGGCGAGGCGGTTCTCCAACTCCTCCAAACGACGAAGGACGGCATCTGCCTGTTCCTGAGGACGAGCAGATCTGCGGGATTCGCCGGCTCCTATTCTTGACCGGAGGTCGGAACTGTGGTGGACGTCGGTAGTCGGGCTGCCTCGAATGGCTTAGAGAATCTCGTCTCGAAAATTCTGGAATTCGACCCTTGTGACGGGGGCTTGCCCCACCGGGTTCTGCAGGGGATCGCGCACCTAGGAAAGCTGTCGACGATGGTTTGAGACTGAGTTGGAAGCGGCATCTCCCCTCGTCTGGCTGGCCTACCTATCAAAGATGACGCGACGCAAATCCGACGCGTTTTATGGTCGGGCCGCGTCGTTGACCCGAGGTTGGTTGGAACCGTGGTCCTTCACGCGGCTATGATGTAGGGGGTCTGGATGTCGTGCCGAGGTGATGGCCCTTCGGGCTTTGGGAGCCATGGGAGAGCTCGGACCCGAGGTGACGACTCTGGCTGAGCTCAGAAGGACAACAGTACTTAGAAGAAAAGGTCGTTCCCACAGACGGCGCCAACCTGATGCGGTTTGTTTTAGGGGTGTGGATGCAACAGGTGTGAGCTCTTGTAATTTGTATAGGGGAAGTCCTACTGCAGTACTGGCCCTGGTCCGACCCCGGGTAGCGGGAGCCGGCTCGGAAGTAGCAGCGGTGAGGTAGGGACCTGGTGCTCGGCTCTGATCCAGCTGCTCGGCTCAGATCTGGGATCTCGGCTCGGTCCTGGGTACCTACACACTGCCTAGAAACACTGGGAGAAGTCCCGACGACAGGCCCTCCGATGATCTAGTCAGTTACTCGGAAAAGCAACAATGGCTAGGGTTCAGGGGTAGGAAGTTTGATTACCTGGTCAGTGGGGGAGAGGGTTTGGTATTTATAGGCAGAGGAAATGGGTTTGAGATCCTGGTGGATCGGGTCGGACCTATTTTCTCGTGGTCCTGAAATGAAAAAGGCCCATCTGGTTCTGGGCTGATCTGATGATCGGGGAAAAGCGGGTTTTGAGGAGATCTGACAGCCCAAGAGGGACCACGTCATCTGACCCATATCAGTGAAAATTTATGTTAGAGAGATAATTAGAGGAGTACGAACTACGGGTATGACTGATGTTTGGTTACAGTTTTTAATGGATGAAGATATATATTATGCTTTTACTTCTTTATTTAAGGGGGATTTGGCAAAGGAGATAATTAAAAACTTGCAGGCATAATGCTTGAAGCTTGTGTATTATTTTGGCACTCTCACTTGATCTTGTATTATTTTTATTGTGCATCTAAAGCTGGAAGATAGAGCAAATCCCATTTTACATTTTCTCCTTTTCTGTTTTCTTAATACATTATATTCTTGTTCAGTTCTAAAAATGCATAATGCAATCTTTAATTGTTCGAACTCTTCCTATATGACACTGATGAAAGAGACATGAAGAAGAACAAATCTGGATTACATATTTCACAAGGAATTTCTGAATTGATTGTATATCTAAACCTTCAGAGTTCTGATATCAAGTTTAGTTAGCTTGTCTAGATGTGCAAACCCGTGTCCTAGATACTTGTATTAGTAAAACTGGAACTAGGTCATGTGAGATACAGCTGTGGAGATTGTATATTGAGAAATTTACTCAAGACGTGGTTAGGGAACTTGGCTAATAATCTACGAGTTGTACTCTTTTTTCTTTTGGCCAAACCGTTCCCTCAAATAATTATGGTGTTTCTGTTAGAGGTGATTAGGAGGAATTAGGGTTAGGGTTTATATCTCATAGCCGCTTAAGATATTATACCCTGCTTATCAGTATTGGAATATCACAGGGCACTACCTCTAGACCAGCTTATATAGAAATTAGACTGGGTTTAGAGTACTGGGATTTTAGCCCACTCAACCCGTTCCAATAATTAATACATAACACGTGTAAACCCGTGTTGCCCCATAGAATAATATACACAATATTATCCTATTATACTGAGAATATACATATACATCCAACAATCTCCTCCTATATTCTCAATATATTAGGCTAAGCAATGTTATAATATTGGATCACAAAAATTCAAACATTATTGAATCATAAAGAACATGGATAATAGACTAAATCAATTATAACTTGAATAGTTCAAATATGACTAAACCAAAATAATTAAATAGTTCTAAAACCATATCAAAACAGAATAGTTCACAATGACTAAACCAACTAGAGAAACTGTCATAGTTTCAAAATCAACCAAAGCAAATAAACTTCAAGAACAAAATATGAGTTTTGAGCTCATGAACACAAGAGTCTTAAACTCAACAGAAGTTTTATCAAGCAAGTGGCAAATTTATTCTTTCGATAAATAAACCAAAACTATATCCTTGCAAACTGCTTTATGTTTACTCCTCCATTTTGAGCAAATCATTATTCTGAAATCTATGTTGACAGATTTAACTCCTCCATCTTTGCTAGCTTATTGAAAACAAGAATATCAAGAGACACATCTCTAAGAATTCTAGCAAATTTCATAAAGTATCTGGTTCTACTAAAGAACTTAGTACAATTTAACAATAGCTTAGCAAAATGTAACGCAAACATCACAATCAAGTTTCTTTAATAAAATAAAGAACAAGAACTATTATAGTTTCTACACAAGAACTATACTATGTTTCATATTGGAATGATAGAACAGTCAAATCAATTATGGTTAATTCTGAATCATCAAAATTGGAATAAAACATGAATCCATAAAAGAGTTATATCATCAAAATTGGAATGATATAACAACAATTCTAAACATCGGAAACACATCGACAAGTTTTCATGCTTTCTTTTGGAATAATGAGATGATTCTAAGTGAAAATATATAGCATCATCAAAATTGGAATGAAATTATATATTAACATAATTTATATAGAACTTTTCAAATTATCTAAAGCATGTCAACTGCCTAAAATTGATGCTTCAGTTTGAACTTCTCTATGCCTCCAATTGGATGCTAAATATCAAAACAACTTGGATGTTAAAGCTTTTGACTAAATAGCTTTTAACTCTATTTTTCCCACAGTTTTGATAATTAGATCATTTTCAAGTCTCTTAGCAAGAGCATTTGCCATACTTGTCGCAATTGCACTTAATCTATGAAAAAGTTCATCTAGGCTTCTTTCAGCCTTAATATACTCCTCTTACTATTATAGAGTGAGTTATGAGCTACAGTGCATTATAGCTTGATAGTCGCATAACAGAATAGAGAATTTACATTAAGCTTCTCAAATGGATGATTAGCAATAAGTCATTCAATCCACTCAGCCTCTTCCCCTGCAAAGGATAACACATAGAGGTCTGATTTCTTGGATGAGAACGCAACACTTGTTTGTCTATTAATCTCCATAATTTTTTTACTCCTCCTAGTGCGAACACATATCCACTAGTTGTCGACTTTCACTAAACTTTGAGTAGCACAAAGCAAACTCTTGAGTACCACCCAGGTATATCATTAGCCTCTTAAGGGCACTCAAATGTGTATGGAATTATTAGTGAGTCTGCAGATCATACCTACCTCAAAGGCTATGTCTATTCTAGTGCAGATCTTTGTATACACGAGACTTTCAATTCTTTTAGAATGATCTACCTGTCTCATAGTTGCACCATCATAAGGTGTCAACCTTTTATCATAATCATAAGGTGTTTCAAAACACACTTTCAATCACTATATCCCCACTTTGGAACACATTATTGATTTATCGAGTTTGACTAAGGGTTATCCCTTGCCAACCAAAACTCACCCTTATACATAATATGGTGTACACACCACTTAGGTGCTAAATTTATTTGGATAGCACAATTTTAACTCTATTTATAATAGAAATGTCACTTCCAATCAAGCATGTCAATAAAACCAAGTAAATAATAGCCATTATATTTGATACACCACAAAGTTAAAGACACTGATCTGAATTACTTAATTCATATACTAGGATCTTTGAGAAATTTGTCAAATTATTTATACGTTAGCTATATTACATGTTTTAAAGCATACGATAATTTTACTAAATTGTGAATCTTGTTCACTAAACATATTAGTTCAAAACTTTCCAGTACAAAACTGTTCAGTACAAAATATCAAGTACAAAACTTTTTAAATATCCTTTATGAATGACAAAATTTTCAATATATGTAAGGGTAAGAAGAATACTTATTGTAGCAATATGACAAACATGTGAGTAGACATCAAATAAATCTCCCCCATTTTTCTCAGTCAATCTGTTAGCTACTAAAAAACATTAAAATTGCTACTGAACAATCAAAATTAAGTTTCTTCTACAAAACCTCACTTACTTACTATAGTTTTAGCCTCTTTCGGCAGATCAACTAAATTAAAGTATTATAGTATGACACATAATCATCTCATTGTCTACTAAAGACTCTTCTTAGCTTATTTGTCATTCAGGTTTTAAGTGTCAGCAAGGCTGGTTCTTAATTCCAACTGTGAATCATTGAACGTGTCTGTAGGACTAGATTATTTCATACATTTATCTTTGATGAACACATCTTCAAAGAACTTTGCAAGTCTAGATTCTTCTAACACAAATTAGATAGATCCAACATCTGTCCACATAACTACATTCTGCACTTTCTAAGCATACACAAATATTTGTTATAGGTCCTACTTTAGGCCTTATGGGATCATGTACTTCAACAAATGTATCATACCACATTTTTCACTTTGACAAAATATTTGTGTTTTTATACCGTTAATCTACAAGGTGTAAGTAACTTAGAGTGTGGTAACAAATTAAAATTATGATTGATGATGTAACATCACTCATAATTACTCAAAGTCAAACTAACAGTCAATAACATAGAATTCAAGATTTCACTGAGTGTTTGATTCTAACTTTATCAATAATGTTTGACAATAGTAAACATAGTGCACCAGAGATTATGCCAAATGCAAATTACTCTAAAATTATTAAACATATTCACCACCTCCATCAACTCTGAACCCTTGATTTTTAGCATTTAACTAGATTTTAATTCATCAAAATAGTGAGTGCTACATCCTCCATATATGTATGACAAACATTCAATAATCATCTACATAGGTGATTAAATACTTCTGATCAATTATCGTCTTATAGTCACAAAGCTACTGAGATCACAAATATCAGAATATATTGACTCAAGAAGTTGTGTGCTCCTAGATCCCATACTAAATGATTTTCTAGTTATCATAATCTAAGCACAACTTTCATATTTGTCATATTTAGTGGAGTGTCATTAGCAGAGTTGTGAGTTTTAACAAGAACAAACAATTTAATATATAGTTCTCAAATCCTAGCCAATTTGCTATGTTCAGGAACAATACACAATTATAACTATTATTATTAATTGTCTCATTTGTTAAACTCAACTTATTCATGCGATTGACAATATATGCACATTATAAGAGTTAAAACAAAATTACTCTACCACGTTTTACAAATTTGTTTGCTTTATCTAATGATTCTAACAATGTCCACTTGCTCAAACACAGTAAGCAGAATTTTCTTTATTCGTTCTTCATCATCTTCGAAACGCTAAACGAGATAATGACAAATATGTTATAGTTCAACTTTGCACACATAGTACAACGAACGAGAAAGAACAAAATGTAACTAATGGAGTCATATCTTATATTAAGAGATGCTCCCTCCTAAGTTACAGACATTTATTAAACATCTTATATATCAATTTTTATTAGAAAAGCAAACATACAATCTCATCAAATTGCAAACGATGTATTACCCAATATATCTATACACATAGTATGACAAGGCACACTAAACAATTTAAAACATGCTAGTTTCAAAATGAGAATAGTTATGATCTAAAACTTCCAACTATGTGATCAAACGCACACAACGTTAACACATTCGTCACATGAAAGTACTAAGAAAAATTAGAGTAGATCATACTGACACTTCAAGTTAGAAGTGTTTTCCAAATTCGATGGAGAAGCCTGCGTATTGCAGACTTATCATACCATGATGCAAATCCAACATCTCCAATACACACAATTTGTAAGTAACTTTGGAGTTCCTACATTCATCAAATTGTTAAAGATTAGTCAATTAAACAAATTATTAGTACTATCTAATTCACAACAATTTAATTGGAGATTCAATTTTATAGTCATAATATACAATTTAACTTTCAAAATATATATTTGATCCTTAGCACATAGCCAAAACATTTATTCAAACTTGTATTTAATTAACCAATGATCAACACGGTTTTAAGACTTTTGCACTTAGCAACAACAGATAATTAAATATATATATGCAAGTGAAGAACTTATCTTTAATTTAGATCTGATTCAGTCTAATCATACTTGGATCTAGTCCAAATAACATCCTCACTGCCCACATTATTTTCACGAACTACATCCACATCTCTTATTGTGCTTTCACTTTCCAATTGCTAAATTCATAATGATCAAAATATTTCTAGTTTCGGAATCTTTACACACGATTGAGTTTTTCCATCTTATAGGAATAAACAGTAAATTCCAAAATCTAGAGGGTATATTCTGAATAATTACTACTAGTATAATTCCAGTAAAAGGAAGGATTTTTCTGTAAACTGTGTAATAAGCAATTAAAACAGAAAATAATATTAAAGAATAAGCACAAATCTTAAAGTTTAGAGTGGACCGTATCTTGATAAGAATCAAGAAAAAGTGGAGGGTCAGATCCGATTCAAAGTACACAACAGAAGATCCACTACTGAGCCCCAAACACAAAACACCAAAAACCCATCCAATAAGAAATGAAAGGTTGATTTGGTCTTCTTCAAAAATTAGTGCTAGATCACGATAGATCCGCTACCCCGCGGGAACACCATAACCTATTCTCTTCTAAAATCTGAAAGAAAAGTAAAGACTTGCTGGATCACGATAGACCCGCTGCCCCGCGGGAACACCATATCCCATTGTTTTCTCAGATCTGAAAAAGATCTGCTGGATCACGATAGATTCACTACCCTGCGGGAACACCTTATCTATCTCTTCTCAGATCTGAAAGTCTAAAAGAGATGAAAGGGCCGAAAGGCTGCTTCGACAGCATCGGCCGATCCACATGCGGCGACAGGATCGGTCGGGCCCAAGTGCGGCGATAGGATCGGCCGGGCCCACGTGCGATGACGTGCAGCGGCTGCATTGGGGTGGACCAGTGGCCAGCGAAGACGCTGGTTGATAGCATCGATGGTGGCGGGTATCGGCGCCAGTAATGGAGTCCGACGAACGGTCAACTCACGATCTCTCTTATTCTCAATTTTATAATATCTTAAGATTGTTAGAGGTGATTAGGAGGAATTAGGGTTAGGGTTTATATCTCATAGCCGCTTAAGACATTATACCCTGCTTATCAGTATTGGAATATCACAGGGCACTACCTCTAGACCAGCTTATATAGAGATTAGACTGGGTTTAGGGTACTGGGCTTTTAGCCCACTCAACCCGTTCCAATAATTAATACATAACACGTGTAAACCCGTGTTGCCCCATAGAATAATATACACAATATTATCCTATTATACTGAGAATATACATATACATCTAACAGTTTCAAAATTCAGAATACACTATAAGGACAAGTTCTCTGTCCAGGTATAATAAACAAATGTCTTATAATTCTCATCAAAATTTTCTGTTCCCCTCAAGTTTCATCTTACTTTTCTGTAGTATTCTCTTTTCAACCAAATTATCTTTAAGAGTGTTACTCTTTAAAGTTGCTATAATGAGTCGCGTGACTTGCAGTCATCATCAAAAGATAATTGGTGATCATGTGAATTCAACCTGAGCTACCCTATGGATTAAAATTAAACGAGGATAACTTATTGTTCTCTATTAACTGCAAATATACTGCTGGTTGAATATATTAGTCTTCTATCAAGCCAACTTTACCAGCCTAACCATACAAAACAACAATAACCAATAATTAAAACATTTCAAAATCTAAATAAAATAATAGAACAATGATTTAGATGCAAACCTTCTCGAATTCATGGCTCTTCCTACCATCAATTTGCCTTTTAAAAAAAACAGCACAATTAGTTGTTAGACTTCAAACGATCAAACAAATCAAATCTATCAGGAACCCTAATATAACAAGGTGGATGTTAGGGACCAGATGATCTGCAATGGTGGTCGATGCTGTAATTGAAGGAATATAAGGGAGGATATAGAGTTTAGTAGTTTGTATTAGGATTGTGTCTGCACATGCTCTGTGCACTCCTTTTGTATTGAGAATAGGGCGGGAAATGTAAGGGCTGGTTATAATGCTCAGTAAAGATCACATGGCAAGCATGTGCTCAAGACTCATTTTGTAACTGCCTATATAAGGCAAATCCTTGTGAATAATGAAACCAAACTTTAAGTAAACTGATTCTACCCCAAATAATCTCTTTCTCCTTCCTCCCAAACCCTAATTTTCACTCCAATGGCCGAAATCAACCGATCTCAAAATTTAGCCTGTAATAGATATCAAAGCGGATCTCATGCTCTTGATCTACGGTGCTCGGAAAGGGCTACATAGGGCTTGAAAACGGCTACCTAGAGACTGGATTAAAATTACTGGTAGACCCTGGTTGGACCAGTGTCGCTAGAGTGAAAACCACCCAAAGTCGGAAAGGGCTACCTGGAGCCGTCCAGTGCCTTAGAGTGTGAGCCACCGAGGACGGTGGGATCGGAAGCGTGGTGGTTTGTTAGGGACCATTTAGTCCCATATCGATTATAGGTAGCAGATGTGGGGTTGAAATAAACTTGGGTTCCCTCCCTTTAACAACTAGCTTTTAAGAGTGAGTTCTCCCGGGTTCATTTCAACTGGTATTTGACTGAATTTCAAGCTCAGTTGATTTCGACCATTGGAGTGAAAACTAGGGTTTGGGAGGAAGGAAAAAGAGATAATTTAGGGGAGAATCAGTTTACTCAAAGCTTAAGAATTTGCCTTATATAGGTCGTTACAGAATGAGTCTTAAGCACGTGCTTGCCATGTGATCTCCACTGGGCTTTATAACCAGCCCTTACATTTTCCGCCCTATTCTCAATACAAAAGGAGTGCACAAAGCATGTGCAGACTGAAAAACTGACACAATCCTGATACAAACTACTAAACTATATATCCTCCCTTATATTCCTTCAATTACAGCATCGACCACCGTTGCAGATCATCTAGATCCTAACAACTCCATCCCCATCAGATTGAGCTTGTCCCAAGCTCAAAATCATGGTAACTAATTGATAACCATGTATAGCTTTCCTACCTGCTTGTGCTTGTCAGCAGCCTTAAGAGGTGAGTCACTGCCCAGTTCTTTGAGATCTTCAAACTTCATAACCTCACCACATATAAAACCTCTTTCAAAATTAGTATGGATGGCACCTGCAGCTTGAGGAGCCTTTGTCTATTTTCTAATCTGCCAACATTTGACCTCATCTTCTAGCATATCAGCAAGATTCTTTTCCAAAACATAACTGAAAGGAAGAATAGGCTCATCAACATGCTCCTGCCCCAGGCATGTAACTTAGCTAGAAATTTGTTCTTCTTTCGTTGATAGTCCTTCTCATTCATGTTCACCAAATAGACAACAGGCTTGGCCTTAGGCAGTTGTAAGGTATTCAAAATCTCAATAAAATCATTCACACTCTGATCAACATAGTAATCATTTGTGTCATCCTGAACTGGTTCAAAGTCTTCATCCACTTCAAAATGAAATCCATTTGAACTATACTGAACAGGGAAGGCACTTGCAAAAATCTGAGAAGAGGAACAAAAAAAAAATTTAACCCAGCCAAATGACTTCAAGGGATTTTTTAGCCTAACGTTTTGCTATGTCCTGATAGTAAATCCTTGCAAAATGTACTGAATTGAAACTATGCTCTGCCCAAAGTAAGTAGCCTAGCACAATAGTTAGCCCAAAAGTATCAATCTGCTAACCAATTCTAATGACTTCGTGTATAATAATGCACAACATGATCATCGAAGATGAGTGAGATATAA
This sequence comes from Hemerocallis citrina, assembly GCA_017893485.1. Lineage (NCBI taxonomy): Eukaryota > Viridiplantae > Streptophyta > Magnoliopsida > Asparagales > Asphodelaceae > Hemerocallis > Hemerocallis citrina. The sequence continues at coordinate 174,764,946 of CM030361.1, forward strand.
ATGGGCCAGTTAGGGAATTTATTCATACAACTCCCCCTGAGATATCGATGGTATCTGATGATGCAACCCAATTTAGTCAGTTTCTAGCTAGGCTCAAGAAAATTAAGGACAAGGAGGCTCATTTTGAACTCCGGAACGGATTAATTACTCATTTGTGGGAACGACACGGTGCTAGTACATCAGGTGTTTTAATATATTGTAATTTGAATAATGTGGTACTTTTTTCCTACGGGTTTTTTAACAAAGCCATCAATAATTGTATTACCTATTTCTTAGTAAGTGTATTATCTATTGCTAATTAATTGTATTATAAAATTTTAATTAGTTATATTATCTTTTTTGCATTCAAAAAATTAGTTTTGTGCAAAAAACAAAATTACAAAAAAAAATTATGAAACCCTAAAATGGGGTACCATTGGAGCACCCTAATTGAAACCCCAAATCAAAATGGCATATTCTAAGGAACTTGCCAAAATGGAACCCCAAAATGGGGATGGAAATGGGGTTCCATTGGCCTTGCTCTAAGGACCTTGCTAAATTGTTGCTTAATCATCCAATGATCAAGAGTTGTTTGATCAATCATGTCAATATAATGAGTTGCGGCTTCATCATGCATACACCATCCACCATTTTTAAAGCCAGAATCAACCAGCTTCTTCATTATTTCTTGGGTTATTTTACTTTGTTGTTTCCATCATCTTTGAAAGAATGCCTGCTCGACATAAACAAACTTCCGATTGGGATCCTTCCCCAATGAAGTCGCCAACGAATCCAGAATATTATCCACCACCCCCCCTCCCCCCCATACTATTATTGCTTCTAGCATAGTACTGATCAACCTTCAAAAGGAACTGTCCATTGTCACTGATAGAAGCATCTGAAAAAACTTTTCCAATCTGTATCGAAACTCCTCTATCCTTGACTTCATGAAGGAGGCAATCTACTATAGACGTTGAATTTTTGCTAACAGGAAAAATTCTTCCACCCTTTTCTGTCTTAAGCTCAAGACCATGTTCCGAGAACCAGCACATGGTATCCTGTGGACCATGAAAATTGAAGAAAGAACCACGCATTTCTTTGTTTCCCCTAAGATAATTCTCTCCTAACATACTTTTCTCAAGAAAATGCCCATTTGCAGCGTTACATCGCCCGCCACCATAAATTTTTTTCCTTTGACAAAGGTTTTTCCATCTCAATGATCACAACATTTAGGCGAGGCGATAATCCTTTTTCCCTTATAGAAGCATACATTCCAACTGCACCAACTCCCACAACAACTAATAGTTGTTCATCTTTTTCAACTGAGACATGAACCATCTGGTTGTATTCTTTTAAAGAATCACAGCAAAGTTCAACAAGAGAACACCCATTATATGAAAGATTATGTTTGTTTGAGTTGTAAAAATACCTAGCGAAAGTAATTTAAAATAATTTTTTTAAATTTTTGTTTTACTTGTAATTAATCTTAATTAATTAGTGCTTAATATTAAACTAATTAATTAGGGCTTAATCTAATTAAGCTGATCCATAATCTTAATTAAGCTTAATCCGAAATTAATCCCTAATCTTAATTAAGCTTAATATGAATTTAATTTAAAAATATTAATCTTAATCTTAATCACAGTTTAATCTTAATTAAAACGCCGCTAATCTGAAAATTGGGCTTAAGTAGGGCTTAAGAGTAATTAATTAGGGCTTCATCCCACTAAAATCCGAACACTCATTTATCCCACATCAGCTGTGAGTGAGGGAAGTGCGGGTTTAAATAGTTTTTTTGTTCTTTTGTAACATGACAAAAGCATAATAAGAGGTGGAGAGAGGGAGTGTGGGAGAAATAAAAGATTAAAATACTGTGAACGGTGTTATTCGGAGCAAAAATGGTGGAAGTGAGAACGGGCAAAACGACAAATTTCTGCATTACTGTTGGCTACAGTGCAAATCCAAATCCAAATAAATTCAAGTCAACCAAATTCGGGAACAGTGCCCCCCCCCCCCCCCATTTCACTTTCTACAGTAAATCTACTACTAAACAAACACCCCCTTAGTCAGAGTACAGTGAAAAGCAAATATTTTTGCCCTAAGCCAAACCTTTTCATTTAATTAGGGTAGTTGTGGAGTCTATAGAGTTAAGCTAAATTTGGGAGGATAACAACTTATAAGCATGGCATGGGGATTTGAATAAATAACCTTGCATAATTTATAAGTGAATTTCATTACAGGAGATTTTAAATGAAATACAAAATTAATTAAAACATCGTTTTCCACATGATCTCCTATAAATTTCGAATTCCATGCAACCCTTGGATTCCTCCCAAAATGACCAACATGAGATCCAGCTACAACATCATGAAAACTTCGATCCATTGAACAATGAAAATCTTAACTAGAAGGATCTAAGAGAGAATCCAAACCCTTCTACCTAAGATTTTTTATAACCCTTGTTTCCGATTATACGGAATTCTATTTGTAACTCTTCTCTCTTCTTAAATTCTTGTAATTTGGTTTATTTAATAATAAATCTTGTTGTCCTCTTCAACCTAATTGTATTATTCAGTCAGTCAATTAGTATTGTTGGCACCCTGAAATTATAATCCATGCTATGATACTTGATTATTTTATTTTCAGTGAAGCCCAATCATATTTTCTTCTATATGTACTATTTATTAAATGTAAAGCCTAGCCAAGTCACCCAAAACCCAAGCCCACTCACCTCCTCATTTTTATAACTGATAACCCCCCACTAATTACCCTATAATCAAATCCCCAAAATCTCTCCATAACTCCCAAATCACTCATAATCACTCATTGATCTCAACCATCCCCTTAATTCCCTCTTAGTCACCTTCATCGTCTCCTCCAACTACACCCAACCCCATCCTCCTCCACCGCTCATCTTTTCCCCACCACTGAACTCACCCTCTCCACTGCACCCTATCGGCACCATCGCCACCACCTTCGACCGCCCGAGCAGCTCCCCCGACCGACCACCACATCCCGAGCACCATAACCATCGTCGACACCACCCTGCCTCTCTCGCTCCTCCGGCATCGTAGCAACCAAAGCAACACCACCTCTCATCCTTCACTCGCTGTCCCTGCCACCTTCAAACACCGACAACACCCCCAACCTCGTGAAACCAACCTCCATGTTGATTCTTGATTTTGATGATTACAACACAATGCAAAGTTGTTGTGCTATTTCTTATATATTACAGGATGTACACAAAGGAAAAATGTTCAAACAAGCTCAAAGCAAATTGATCAAGCTCTACAAGGTTCTAAAGATCAAGTGTGATCAAGCATTCAAAGACAAGGACAAAGGCTAAAGCTCCATCTCAAGACTCAAGACACATAACAAGACCAATGCTGAAATGTGTTATTTTATATGTCTTGTAAACAATTTGTAATTTTTACCTTTTTGTGAGTCTTAGATTGCTATAATATCCTTGTCACACACACACAGTCACACTTATTTTATAACTGAGTGTTGTTTTTTCAAAAGATTAAAAGGTCGAAACAGTTTGATTTAGATCAGCTGTTGAGTACCAGTCGACTATCTTTAGAATCAGTCGAATGTTCAGTACGAAACTATTTGAACTCTTTCGAACTCTGACCAGTCGACTCATCATGACAACCCAGTCGACTGTTCAAGTCATTTCGACAGTTTACAAATTTCCAAACTTGAATTTTCGAAAAAAAGTTTATATCCGTTCTTAATTGGTTTTATAAACTGTTTTTATAACGTTTCAATGGATTCCAGTCTATATATAGAGTCTGTGAATCAACATTGAAAGGTTCCAAGAATTTTGTTTAAAAAGTTTAAGACTATTATTTTCAAAAGAACAAGCATTCTAACTTGAACTCCAAAATTTCTAAGTCTTGATTCTCTGTTTTCAGTCCAGCATAACATCGAATTCGTTTTAGACTGAATTCAGAAGTTGACCGAATAGCCACGTACAAATTCACATTCACAACAAGGCTATAGGTTGATTATAAACATTTTATTGTTTTCTTTTCACTTTCGGTTGTGAGAGTGGTCCTCTCGGTTGGAGAGTAGAACTCTAGGTTGTAGAGTCAGGTTTTTACTCTTGGTGGAAGAGTGGGTTGCTCTCTCCAGTTGCGAGAGAGGACCACGGATTGGACAAGGTTGTTGTCTAACGCTGTAGGGTATTCTTGTACTTTTTCAATAATAGTGGAAAATCTCAAGTGGGTTGCTTAGGGACTGGATGTAGGTCGGAAGGACCGAACCAGGATATATCGTGTGTACTCTGTGGTTGTATTTCTCTGAACTTGCATTTCATTTACTTGTTTTTTTAAGTTCACTGTGAAACTTGTCTAGACAGTCGACTACGTCTCCTTTTAAGTCGACTGGTCAGACTTTTACTACATACTCTCTGAAAACTTGTCTGGTAAGTCGACTGGTTCGTCTATAAGTCGACTGATCAGACTCGTCTTAAAATACTATTCTTAACTGTCGCCCCAATCGACTGGTTTCTCTTTTCAAGTCGACTGGACAGAAGAAAAAGTTAAATTCCGCAATTATTTTTTATAAAACACTATTCAACCCCCCCCCCCCTCTAGTGTTTCTTGCCTTTCCTATAGGATCCAACACCTCTAACTGCCATCACCCCATTGCCTTCCATTGTAGCAGCTCCGATCGTCAGCCAAGCCTCACCTTCGCAGCCACCTCAGGTCAACCTATCTCGTCTCCATGTTGATGCTCCATCACCGCAAATGCCAGCTGACTCCGCTCCACTTGCATTCCGATCGCTGACCAGCCTACGCCACACCCCGATGCCCGTCCGAGTGCCAACAGTCCCATCCAAACCCCTTACTGCCTCCTGTCCACAACCACACTTCGACTGATGTCTGTGTCGATCTTGCTACTGCCTATTGCTGTTGCCTCTTGCCGGCGCCATTGCTCATGAGCCGTCGCCGCTCTTCTCTTCGTCGTTCCGTCGTAATCATCATATAAGGCAAGTTTCTCTTGAACCGACTTATTGTTCTCGTTGAAGAAATGTTTTCATCTCCATAAGTATCTCATTACCTTGTTTATCGTATCTCAATTGTAACACTCCAAATTCTAAACACAGGTAATTCGTAGCAAATACAGGATCTTATACTTCAATTTGTACAAAAATACGAGGAATTTAAACTTTTTATTACAACAATGTTGTTTACAACAAAACGGCGGAAATGAAGATTCTTCAATCTTGTAACAACTCATCATAGTGACTTCAAGTCCATTCGGCCGTCAGTTGCATACAACTGACATAATGCTACAATACAACAACTCCTTAATTTCGCAAACACAAACTTAAATGCAAACAAGAAAAGTGACTATCCTAGTCGTGTCAATGTAAGACATGAGCTTAATGCCTAATGCAGTCATTTATACTTACGATGACACTAATGCACATTTGTTCGGATTCTATGCATCCCATACTCATTGGTCTGAGGATAAGCCCTTGACGTACTCCTCATTATAGGGTTTACATCTCACGTCATGCAACCTAACCCAATGAATATACTCCAACGTGTAGCCACGGAGGAGTCGCACCCCCAGGATATTAGACCATACCGGCCTACCCTTAGCCCACATACAGTGGATTTACCGGGCATATCCTTAGCCACGAACCCTAGCAAGTCGATCTCTTGAATCTACAGACCTTACCGACATACCCCTAGTCTACACACCGCGGATTTACCGGCCGTATCCTCGGTTCGGACCATTCCTAGGAATTACAGACTCTTCACCGGCCTTTTGGATGATAGACAGACATACCCTTAGCCCATATACATGGATTTACCAGGCGTACTCCTTGATCTCGAATCCCTAGGAGCTCACATTCTTTACCGGACATGTTCGTCGTTGTTTCTAGCATATCTTCTTCTAGTGCCTATCCTTAAGTTCAAACATGAATAATATTACCATCAAGAGCTAGCTTACCCTCCTACCGATCTTAAACAATATACCGAGAATAATAGCCCATATTAGCCACTTCTCAAATTCAATAATCTCTTTCATCACTTTGCCGGTACTTTGGGTCTTACTTAGCCTCTAGAATCAACACAATTCAGGTTCACAACATCGTGGATTATTCATACCCTCATTATTCACCTTTTAAAGCTTCATTCATTCACATATCCAATTATTCCCTTGTTCACACCACTCAGTTATTTGTCTAACTAGTTTCATAGTTTCATCCAACATATCACTTAAACATTCTCAATGTAAAATAGATAGTTTATTCACCCCCTTCTAATAGGATTTTTATGGAAGTTGTAAGTTGACCAAACTTTATCTATTTCATTCGATAGATTCTTTTTCCAAACAATAAGATATTCAACTTCCAATTTATTCTTTAACAAACTCAGTTTAACTCTAGATCGAATTTAATCCAATGATGTAATTTTTAGAATACCTCTAGTCAAATAATCAAAATTTTCTTCTTGATCAAAATGTAAATTAGTATTTACTTAGTCTCAAAACCCAATTTTTATGTTCAACTCAATCCCAGATTTTTCTCCTTGATTCCCATTTTAAATCTCATAATCCAACCCTAGACAAAATAATCAAATGTCTCTTAATAAAATATGAATTACCTTTTATTTATTCCCAAAATAAATCTCAATTTTAATTCTACTCATTTATGAAATTTTCCCATAATTCCACCCTTTAAATCCTCATATTCTCACTCAAAACATTTAAAAAGAAGAAAAGAATAATAAAAAACCAAAAGCTCCCCTGGACTCGAACCCGAGCACACCCAGAAGCGCCCAAAAGCCCCCCTCACGTGCTGACCAAGAAGTTAAACACAACAACTGATCATAACTCCATTTTATACAAACTCTTGGGAGTTGCCCGCATGGTCTTGCCAAAAGTCGTGTTGGAGAGGGACCCTGAAGTTCGCTTTATGCTTCTGCTTTATGAGCAAAAAGGCATTTAAAATGGGATTGGAAAGCCATCTTAATAGCAACGTCGCCTTGTACCATGCCGGAGTCCGAAAGGATCGAGTGAATGAGGTTAGATCTACGTCTGGCACTGGCAACTCGGTGGAAGAATGCAGTGTTTGCGTCTCCCTCTTTAAGCCACGAAATTCTGGACCATTGTTGCCATTAGGTTTTCTCAATCCTGTAGAGTTGGTCAATTTCCTGTTTGAATTGGAGCAGTCGGTTCCGCTCCCCCTGTAGCAGATCCCTAATTTCTTTAATTTTTTCAAGTTCCTCAATTCCTTCTAGAAGGGACTCCTTTGCTCTCCAAATCAGTGCAAATCGGGTCCGGTTCCATTTCCTGAGTTTGTCCCTGAGTCTGCTAAGTTTCTCACACCATATAGCGGATGCCTCCCGGCCCTTGGTTGGGTGAGACCAACTCTCGTTAACCATATGGTGGAAGCCTTGGATTTCTAACCAAGCTTTCTCGAACCGAAACTTTGACGGATTTCTGGGTTGGTCTTCCCCGGAGGATAAGAAAATAGGCACGTGATCTGATGTTGGTTTAGGAAGAGATTTGGCCAATGTCAATGGAAATTTGGTCTCCCAGTCTGTGGAGACCAGAATCCTATCTAACTTGGCCAGAATGAGTGCCGCTTGCATATTCGATCAGGTAAGAAGCCTATCTGAAATGGGGATGTCCACCAATTCCATTTTCGTGATGACTTCATTAAACGCTTTCCGGTCTGGGATGCTAGATCCTCTGCCTTTGTGTTCTGAGGCGAATCTAGTAATGTTAAAGTCGTCCCCCACCACATAGGGGTGCAGCCATTTAGCTTGGATCGCTCTTAGTTCCGTCCAAAAGGTCGTTCTAGCAACAGAAGTATGCGGTCCATAGACCACCGTGATCGTCTGAATCCAACTGTCGGATTTTCGCTTTAACACAACCAACAAAGAAAATTGCTCGTGGAGCTCGTCGATATAACCAAATAGGTTGGGGTTAAAACCAGGAGTGATTCCCCCAGAAGCCCCAACTGACGGGGACATTCTCCATTCAGATACTCGAGTACCCCCAACTCTATTAAGTCTGGACGTGTGAGAAAGTTTGGTCTCTTGGAGACCAACAATGTTAGACTTTGACCTGGCTATGACTTCCTTAACCATTTCTCGTTTGCCCCGCCTACTGAGGCCTCTGACATTCCAGAAAAGGACCTCCATTATCTACGGCTATGGGGGGATATTGACTCGATATGGGCGACAAGATCGAGTTATGGTTAACCCTATCGGTCTCCCATCCCTTGATCTTATTCAGGAGAAACGCATTTCTATCGGTATCGCCTACCGCAAGACCACAAGTATTGACTAGACTAAAAATTTTAGTCCTCTTTGCCACTTTCTGAACTGTGAAACCTCAGTTCACAATTCAAAAGGGTATGTGGAAAGAAGGGTATGTGGACGAAAAAAACTCCGAGGAAGTGGCGCGAAATCAACATCGAAATCATAATCCTCTGACTCCACAGACTCCCCGTCAGAGTAGACCATGTCATCTTCAAGGTTCAGCCTGTCTTCCCGTTTGTCTTCATCACTTTGGTTCGCCAACTGCATAGTAGGCTTTCCTAAGGTGGACCCCTCAATGAGCCCACAACTTGTCGTCGTAACAATCTGAGTAGTAGGGAAACTCGTAAAAGACCCCTCAATGGGCCCGCTATTCGTCACAAGCCGTTGTTCATTGTGCAAATCTGTTGTTATACTTGGCCCATATACAATAAACTGCATTTTGGGCCTCTCTTTGGGCCCATTAACGCTTATAACAGAGACCCCCTGTTCAGACTGGATAACAGACCCCTCAATGGGCCCGCTACTTAAATCTTCAATTGGCCCATAGTTGTAAAAGTTGAATTTAGTCAATCACTTCTAGTGATGCATGTGTTTCAGAGCACCACTTGTAAGTTGGACATGTTGCACATACTATATGATCACAACACAATTGTTTTGTACATTCAATCACTTGTTAATTTAATTTTGAAAACTTACTAATTTATAAATGTTTATCTTGTTTGCTATGTTCAACTCAGCCCTCATATTCTTATATCCAACTATCAAAAGTAAGTGTAACCTACTCTTATTTTTTTAACTCTAGGTAAACAATTTAATTTTAGACAAAACCAACAGCCCTAAGTTTATTACAAAATATGTGTGCTTGTGTGATCCATGTGAAAAAGGCACATCAAAATTTTGTTAGTAGGTTCAGGTTTCTTAGCCTATTTGTTAGCTTGGGCCCATGCTCATTATTTATTATTTAAACAGAAGATTATGTCAAAGGCCCACTACATTCTATATATGTATCTGCTAAGCCAACCATGTTCCTTTTAAACTCATTCATTAGAATCGTACCATTAGGGGGCGTTTGGTACAAGGATTTTTTTTTTGCTCCAAGGAACCATAAATTCTGGGATTTATGATTCTTTAGGATTTATGATTCCTAGGAATCATAAAACATGTTTGGTAGGTCTTAAATATCTCTGGGAATGTTAGTTGGAAACTTAATTTTCTATGTTTGGTTGAGCTACATATTTACTGTGAATATTAATCTTATTATCCAAAATACCCCTCTCATTCTCAAATAACAAAACATGAATCTGCTGATCTGATCTGCTACGGATCCTGATGAAATAGCTCTTGATGTTCGATCAAGATAATGAAGAGGATCAAGGTGATCAAGGGCCAATATCAAAGTGATCAAGGGCGATCGACGGCCAAGAATCAAGGTGATCAAAACTGATGATGATGCTGCACTTGATGATCAACGGCGTCGGGGGTGGGGTGGAGTTGGGTGAGTGGAGTAGAGCGACAAAGGGAAAAGGAAGAGGTGGAGGATCGGGGAGCAGGATGATGGGTTTTGAAGTGCAGCACGGGGAGTGGGAACGGTGGTGGGTTCAACGGAGGTTGATGATGGCGGAGAGGAGAGGCAATGGTAGTGAGGCTGTTGGCAGTGGCGATTGGAGTGAGATGAGGAGATGGGTTCGGTGGTTGTGGGATGCAGATCGACGGGAGGAAGGAGGGGGACTTCCGGATGGTGCTCGACAGGGAAGGTCGACGGGCAATCGAGGAGGATGGTGGTTGCGAGGGGAGAGGGCGGAGGAGCGGGCGGAGTCGGTGAAGGGGAGGAGGGAGAGGATCGAGATTAGGAAGGGATGGGGATGGGGATGGAGACATGAGAGATGTGAGTTTTTTGGGACATACTTGTATTTTCAAGGAAGTAACATTTTTTCAAGTACTTGGGAATCTAAGAATCCCACCCCTCCCCATAGGGAAATTTTTTTGGGAATTGTGCCAAAAAAAACTCCTAGGAATCTTAGTTTCCTGCGAATTTGAATTTAAAAATTAGCACACCAAATATGGGAAACTAAATTTCCAAGTTAAGATTCCCAAGAAACAAACAAAAAAATTCTTGTACCAAACGCCCCCTCAGAGTAAATAGGGATATGAAGCCCAACTGCTTTAAATTGGAAAAGGCTCAATCTATTCTAATTTATTAATATATTTATCTATTTGTTGCACAAGGCCTTAGCCAAACATGCTCTTATCTATTTTATAAACGGAGACGACTATGAAACCCTTGTTATTTTATCCATGTTCATTTATGCAGACACATGTTTACTGCTTTGAGCTATTTTTATTTATTTTTGACAAAATAAAAGAAAACTTATGTGGTTGTGGTACTCAATATTTATAGGTAGTAATAGAGTTTTCATGAAATTTTACAAAATAATATTTTGGGCAAAAAACAAAGTACCCCCCTAACGTTTGGGCGTAATACAATATGCCCATATAACGTTTGAAAAAGTACATTTAACCCATTCCACCGTTAACTTAACCCCATCCGTTAAGTTAGAATTATTGAATTACCTTTTTACCCTTACCCTTTCATATTTGCAATTAATTTCTTTTTAATAATTAATGAAATTATGCCATGTACCTTAAACTTCTCAGTTTATCTGCAGGATAACATTGGGAATTTTTTTTCCATATTCTTAAAAAAAATATTCATGGAAAATTCCATTCACTTCCGTTTTCAATGTCTTTTCAATGGACATTTTAAAAAAATTTAACCAAAAAAGAAATAAACAAATAACTGTTGAAACGAAGCTCGCAGCATTAAAACGGAGGAGGCTCATAGAGTCTTCCTGTATTTTAAACCAATCAAGAAAAAAACAGAGCAAATTTTTAGATGCAATAGTCGCATCCTGCTCCATTAATGAGAAAATTTTTAGACTGGCGATTGGTTGGGTTGAGAGTACCCATTAGGAGGGGCGGGCCCACACTTCTTGTAAAGCAAGTTAGTTTCCTCCTTTCCGATGAAGGATTCATTTCCATAACGGATTAAGCAACCATCAAGCTGGAGGGCAGCGCCTGAGGAGGAGGAACAAATCGGTGATAGCTTGGAGAGGGCAGAGCGAATGCATGACTGGCACAGCTGGGGTGTGAGGTCGCCACGGCACTGGAAGAGGCCATTGACTGGGGACGAAGGGGAGGCGTTGGAGGAGGTGAACTTACCAAAAGGGGATGAGGAGGCTGCGTTCGCAATGGAGGAGAGGGTGGAGTCGACGTTGTATTGGTAGGCAGATCCATCGGTGTATTTGGTCTGGGTGCAGCCTACATACACGAATTCGTTGGGGTCGGCAGTGGAGGAGGAGATGGTGGCTGAGACTGAGAGGAAGAAGAAGAGGAGTAAGATGTTTTTGGCCATTTGGTTACTCTCTGTTTTGTTTTTGATAGAACATATATCATATTTGCATTTGATTTGGGAAAAAAATTGCAACTTGACTAAATTTCAGAAATATGAATAAGATATAAGTTGTTTGCATAATCTGAAATGAATTGCATAATCTGAAAAAGAAGGAAGAAAGAGGAAAAAGAAAAAGAATGAAGAAAGAGGAAAAACAAGAAGAGATTTAATTATAAAAGGGTAAGGGTAAAAAGGTAATTCGATAATTCTAACTTAACGGATGGGGTTAAGTTAACGGTGGAATGAGTTAAATGTACTTTTTCAAACGTTATATGGGCATATTGTATTAAGCCCAAACGTTAAGGGGGTACTTTGTTTTTTGCCCTAATATTTTATACTAGTTCAAATGTTCCTTGACATACCATTTCCTTTGAGTTATGACTTCCCTTAGTAACACTAGATATGATAAGCCTGATAAATTGAATAGCCTTAACTTTAAGAGATGAAAAAACCATATAATGTATTATTGGATGACCACTTTAGGTCTTATGCGGCCATAGATGGATCTACTCCTCCTGTGTCTCCAACCACTAACAAACCCATGATCCCTAAGGACACAAACTTCCGCTAGTACAATAGGATTCTTGGTTCTTTGTCGGACAAACTGTAAGACATCTACTATTAGTTTAAGACTGCTAAAATTTAAGGACAACCCTAGATCAGGAATATGGCTAAGATGATGTTGAAATTGAGAGAGTCTCCAACTTTACCAACTTTAACATAGTTGACAGCAAACCCATTAATGATCAACTTCATGAGTTTCATAACAATCTTAGGTACCTCGAGTGTAAAGGAAACACCTTTTCGAATTATTACAAAGTACATAATCTCATAGACGAACTTCCTAATTCCTTATTTTTCTCTGTTCAAGATCTAAGGCATAAACATGGCCAACTTACCATTGTAGATACTCTTAGAGCATTAGGGTTGAAGATGAACATAGGCAGAAACGGAAATCCTAATCCGAGTTGCAAGCCAAAGTCAATTTAGCAAAAGAAGAGGTCAATCCTACTATCCATAGGAACACTAATCATCGCTCTTGAGGTAGAACCTTTAAAAGAAATTGGACCAGCATACCTCAAAATCATAATGTAAACCATTGTAAATACCATAACCAAAACCAAGGTAGATTTCATCACCTTTCCAATAATGATCCATGATCTCCTAACACATGCTATGTCTATGAGGAAGGCCATGTGGAAAAATATTGTTATAAGTGAAAGACAATAGATTCTCTAACTCTCAAATGAGGAAATGCAGCACCAAGGGTGAACAACATTGAGGCAAACCCTAACTTTAGGTTAGTTTATCTCTTTGCTACTCACTTTGATTTTTTTTTTTTATAATTGAGCACTTGAGCTTTATATGCGTATTCATTTGATTCCTCATATTTTCAATTTATTAGGAATTAACTTGAATAAGCATAATGACACTTCGACACAATAAAACGAAAGGAAAACAAATTTGAGACGTCTTGGAAGTTCATCGCTCTGTGTCAACCATCTACATAATTTTTATTGGCCTTACCTATGTATCTTAGTTTGAGATTTTTGTCAATGTAGTAGTAAGCACTTGAATGTTTGTTAGTTTTGTTTGTTTTGTTGGAGAATATGTAATCATTTTGTGGTATTGAACATTTTTTTATGATAATAAAGAACTAGATTTGCCCGTGGGCACGTGCCTACGACACGTCTTCGGAACGATACAAAACACGAAAAGCCTGTAAACAGTAAAACAACAATTATGTAGCTCAAGTTTAAATAGTATGACAATAATTAGTTGTAAATAAAAGTCCATGTTTTCATTAGTATATGTTGAAAAATAATTATAAATGAGGGTAAATCTAACTTCTTAGATCTTTTAAGTGTGGAGTTGAAGAGATATTTACTATTTTCAATATAACATGTGCAAAAAAAAACATTAAAATTCTGAAAATCTAAATTTCTAAGTAAATATAGAAAGAATGGGAAAGAGAGATAGGAAGAGAGAGAAAGAGAGAAATATGAGAAAGTGAAGAGAGAAAAGAGAGATAGTAATAAAGTAATAAGTTTTTTAGTTTTTGGGGGGGGGGGGGGATTTTGATTTTGGGGTTTGAAATTTTGGAGGGAAAATATGTTTTTGAGGTTTAATCTAGGCCTTTGATTATAGGGAGGATTGATTGTGAGCCACTTGATAGCTTTCTTTGTAATTTATTATATAGATTATGTATTGTCCATTTATGATCTTTGTTGTGGTTGTATCGTGTTAATTAATAGTTTATGTTGGCATTTTATATATTGTTGGGGGATTGCTTTTTAATTTTGCATATGAATTTTACTAACAAAATCATGATAAGTTTCATATCAAATTAATACAGGAAACATCAATGTTTTCGAGAATAAGTGTTGTTAAATTTTGTGTGATGCCATCAAGATAAAATCATATTTGGCCACACTATTAAAATATTATATTTTCACATTGTGTTTGATGAGTGAGAAACTTCTATGAGACGTTGAATACTTTTAGGATATTTGTGTGCATCGAGGGGAATGATGTCACATTTAAGGTCACCGCAGTAGAAGGTTCAATGTGGTAGAGATAAGCTAAAAGGTGATTCTTGGGAGCACTCTTCTAACGGACTTATTATCCTAGTGAAGAGAGAGCATTTGCGCTAGCTACACCCCCGTTCCTATGGAGCAAGTGCTCACATATGCAGAGAGGTTGTGTTTAACTCTTAGTAAGTTCAAAGGCGTGAGTTTGCAAGAAATAAGTTCCCATATAATTCAAGAAGACTTACCCATATAGGGAGTAATTGTAAGGCCGTGATTGTGGGGTTGGGCTCATCTAAGATAGCTCTCATGAAATAGTACTTGTGAGCATTGTCAATTTAAAGCTCCAACAAGTTATCCCAGTAGTTGACGAATATTGTGTGTTCTTGTGTTAATTTCCGATCAAAGAACTTAATTCAAAGCATAGTCCATTATGTTCCCTTGGATTGCGACAAAAATTACTATGCGAATGTTCAAGGGCAAAAGCCACCTACATCGAATTCACATTATTGTATGTATGTATGTTCAGTTCTTTAATGATATGTGTTGGATAAATTGTTTAAATTTATTAGGGGTAAAAGGGATATGAGCAACTTGCTCATTTAGTAAATGAGCAATTGATTATGTGGCATGCATGTGATACATTGGACAACTAATCCTTTTAAGAATTTTCCAATCACATGTATGCCACATCATCAATTGCTTATTTACTAAATGAGCAAGTTGCTCATACCTCTTTTTCCCATTTATTAGAAAACCCAACATTGCAACCATGTGAGCAGTAACTCAATGGTACTCCTCTCTGGTGCTACAACTTCGTGCGTGGAATCGAAACCCCACGAAAGTCATTTACTTTTTTAGCATTGAATTAATTCAAGTAATTGCGGATTTTTCTAACGGATCCGAAGAGGATCGGAGTAGTTGCGAGATTTGAGGAGATAGTGTAGCGACTGACTGAGTTTGTTGCGGATTTAATGGTACATAGCCTTGTACACAAGGAGATCGGTTGCAGGTGATATGCTAACGGGCAATTTTTGGACACGGATCCTATATGAATTCCTCCTAGGGCTCAACTAATGGGCAGAAATTTATTGGGTGGAATCCATATTCTTGGGGTTGTTATTTGTATAAATAACTAGATTTGCCCGTGGGCACGTGCCTACGGCACGTCTTCGGAACGATACAAAACACGAAAAGCCTGTAAACAGTAAAACAACAATTATGTAGCTCAAGTTTAAATAGTATGACAATAATTAGTTGTAAATAAAAGTCCATGTTTTCATTAGTATATGTTGAAAAATAATTATAAATGAGGGTAAATCTAACTTCTTAGAACTTTAAGTGTGGAGTTGAAGAGATATTTACTATTTTCAATATAACATGAGCAAAAAAAAAAACATTAAAATTCTGAAAATCTAAATTTCTAAGTAAATATAGAAAGAATGGGAAAGAGAGATAGGAAGAGAGAGAAAGAGAGAAATATGAGAAAGTGAAGAGAGAAAAGAGAGATAGTAATAAAGTAATAAGTTTTTTAGTTTGGGGGGGGGGGGGGATTTTGATTTCGGGGTTTGAAATTTTGGAGGGAAAATATGTTTTGTGAGGTTTAATCTAGGCCTTTGATTATAGGGAGGATTGATTGTAAGCCACTCGATAGCTTTCTTTGTAATTTATTATATAGATAGTAGAGGCTTTTATGCAAATGAATCAAGTGCCTTATCCTCTCTCTACTCTGTTCCAAGAATTAAATTGAGAATCAAAGTTTCTTTGTTTTATTCTCATCCTATTAAAAGTCTACATTATTCTAAATTAAACCTCTTCCCTTCAACGTACCTTATTTTTTAGCTGAGTAAGACGATTAACTGGGATCTTCCCACATCTTGCTCGTGCGCAACATAGACCTAGAAGTCTGGACAGTAGGACTGCTAAGGTTTTGACTACCTCTGCGGTGTGCATGGAGACGATATCAAACTCTTAGGGAAGAGAGTGTATCGCTACTATGTCAAGTCCGGTAGCAAAGTTGGGTTTTCGGACACAATCTTGTATAAAGACTTGGATTAAAATAAAAAAAAAGCACAATTATATATATATATATATATATATACTAGATTTCCCGTGGGCACATGCCTACGGCACGTCTTCGGAACGATACAAAACACGAAAAGCCTGTAAACAGTAAAACAACAATTATGTAGCTCAAGTTTAAATAGTATGACAATAATTAGTTGTAAATAAAAGTCCATGTTTTCATTAGTATATGTTGAAAAATAATTATAAATGAGGGTAAATCTAACTTCTTAGAACTTTAAGTGTGGAGTTGAAGAGATATTTACTATTTTCAATATAACATGTGCAAAAAAAAAACATTAAAATTCTGAAAATCTAAATTTCTAAGTAAATATAGAAAGAATGGGAAAGAGAGATAGGAAGAGAGAGAAAGAGAGAAATATGAGAAAGTGAAGAGAGAAAAGAGATATAGTAATAAAGTAATAAGTTTTTTAGTTTTGGGGGGGGGGGGGCGGATTTTGATTTTGGGGTTTGAAATTTTGGAGGAAAAATATGTTTTGTGAGGTTTAATCTAGGCCTTTGATTATAGGGAGGATTGATTGTGAGCCACTTGATAGCTTTCTTTGTAATTTATTATATAGATAGAAGAGGCTTTTATGCAAATGAATCAAGTGCCTTATCCTCTCTCTACTCTGTTCCAAGAATTAAATTGAGAATCAAAGTTTCTTTGTTTTATTCACATCCTATTAAAAGTCTACATTATTCTAAATTAAACCTCTTCCTTTCAACGTACCTTATTTTTTAGCTGAGTAAGACGATTAACTGGGATCTTCCCACATCTTGCTCGTGCGCAACATAGACCTAGAAGTCTGGTCAGTAGGACTGCTAAGGTTTTGACTACCTCTGCGGTCTGCATGGAGACGATATCAAACTCTTAGGGAAGAGAGTGTATCGCTACTATGTCAAGTCCGGTAGCAAAGTTGGGTTTTCGGACACAATCTTGTATAAAGACTTGGATTAAAAGAAAAAAAGCACAATTATATATATATATATATATATACTAGATTTGCCCGTGGGCACGTGCCTACGGCACGTTTTCGGAACGATACAAAACACGAAAAACCTGTAAACAGTAAAACAACAATTATGTAGCTCAAGTTTAAATAGTATGACAATAATTAGTTGTAAATAAAAGTCCATGTTTTCATTACTATATGTTGAAAAATAATTATAAATGAGGGTAAATCTAACTTCTTAGAACTTTAAGTGTGGAGTTGAAGAGATATTTACTATTTTAAATATAACATGTGCAAAAAAAAAACATTAAAATTCTGAAAATCTAAATTTCTAAGTAAATATAGAAAGAATGGGGAAGAGAGATAGGAAGAGAGAGAAAGAGAAATATGAGAAAGTGAAGAGAGAAAAGAGAGATAGTAATAAAGTAATAAGTTTTTTAGTTTTTTTTTGGGGGGGGGGGGGGGGGTTGGGAATTTTGATTTTGGGGTTTGAAATTTTGGAGGGAAAATATGTTTTGTGAGGTTTAATCTAGGCCTTTGATGATAGGGAGGATTGATTGTGAGCCACTTGATAGCTTTCTTTGTAATTTATTATATAGATATATGTGTGTGTGTGTGTGTGTGTGTGTGTGTGTATGTATATGTATATATATATATATATATATATATATATATATATATATATATATATATAATAGCACTAAAAGAAAGCTATCAAGAAAGCTATCAAGTGCTATTTATATATATATTTTTTCTTTTAATCCAAGTCTATATATATATATATATATATATATATATATATATATATATATATATATAATAAAACACAATGAAAGCTATCAAGTGGCTCTCCTTCAATCCCCCCAAAAATCAAAGACCTAAATCTAACCTCACAAAATATATTTTTTCCCCAAAACTCAAATTCAAATTCCCCACCCAAAACAACGTACTCCTATATTTATTTAATTATTTTTTGTTCTCTCTTTTTCTCCTTCCCTCCTCTATTCAAAAAATTAAGAAAATAAAATTTTTTTAAAATTTTTTAAAAATTAAAAATTAAAAAGCTAAAAAATTTAAAAATTTAATAACTTAAAAAATAATTTTAAAAAACCATATAATCTGTTTTTTGCTCTATGTTTGCTATTTCAATTAATTTGCTAGACTTCCAAAACTATTTTATATGATCAAACAAGATGCACCGTGTCAAAGACGTACCGTAAACACGTGTCAACGGCCAAACCTAGTATATATATATATATATATATATATATATAATTGTGCTATTTTTTCTTTTGATCCAATTCTTTTATACAAGATTGTGTCCAAAAACCCAACTTTGCAAGCATTAATTGAACTCACAATCGCAAATTGTGCATTGGGGCAAATCACTATTACATGAAAAGCCTGCAACTCAGCACGAGTTCTACAAAATGATCATAGTAATGAGAAATGCTAGACATACATGAGATTCTACACCAAACTTACATGGAGTTTTGTCTTTTAGTAGTTGGTGTGTCCATTAATCTCTAAAAGACAAATAGATAAGACCCAACAATTACTAAAAGACAAGTCCCATATAAGTTTGGGGTAGAATCTCATGTAAGTCTAGCATTTCTCCGGTGTGCATTTGGGATTAATCCCAAATTGGAGGACTGCAATAGGCATTAGTTTGCTTGTAAATAGTGTAGGACGTGATATATTGACTGAGTGCACCCACTCATGTGATCTCGCCAGCGTGTACAGCACAAGTGCACCAGTTCTTATGGAGTTAGACCATCAACATTCGTATAAAATATAGTTTAACCAAATTTACTAGGACGGTTGATGAGCATGGAAAATTATCACAACTGTCAGACAGCAACATTTTTTCTGCTGACATACCTCACATGCCCACAGTATAAGCACGTATAGGAATCATTTTTTGATGTATCGGATAGAGCCAAAAGGCTCCAGCCATCAAAAATATATTAATTAATAAAACATTACAGATACAAATAAATAATCAATAGCTTTACAAGATGTAAAACAAAAAAGAGCGAACTAAACAAGAATGAAATCCTAACTAGGAGGCAAAGTACGCCAATAAGGGAGCTATAATACAACCGAAGAAGCACCCGCTGAACAGGGAGACTAAAC
The DNA here is from genome assembly GCA_017893485.1 of Hemerocallis citrina. Classification (NCBI taxonomy): domain Eukaryota; kingdom Viridiplantae; phylum Streptophyta; class Magnoliopsida; order Asparagales; family Asphodelaceae; genus Hemerocallis; species Hemerocallis citrina. The sequence goes on from CM030361.1 coordinate 174,784,351, forward strand.
CTTCAGCCCGGAAAGCAACTCGCGAAAAAGAGAAACGACCGCCCTGTCTCACCCACCAGAGGAGAAGAAACAAGAGGAGCGGCGAGCCAAACGCAGGCTAAACGTATAGGAATCATGAAGAAAAATAAATGTGCATGAATGTATTGCAAAAATGTATTGAAAAGGAAGAAATTAATAATGCTTTCATAATTAAATTTATAAATATTTGTCAAAGACACAAAACATGTATGTAATCCTCAATACATACATCAATACACTAGAAATACAATATACTCAAATGTATATTTGTATATACATATTGTATCATGTGTCAAAGATCCCCGCCACCAACTTACGAAGTTGTGCTGAGGGTAGAGGAGTTTGTAGGTAAAAATAGTCTAATACCCCTGTGCTAACCACCTTTTTGCGCGTGAAAAAAATTGTACTTAGAGATCTCAAAAAATAATTATTTGAACTTTTAGCCTTGGACCTCAGGAACTCAGGGCCGGCCCTGCTTCTCACTATTAATTAGGAGGGTTTTAGTAGAAAATTTCGCTGTACTGCACCACTTTTTGAAAATATTTGGCACTCTGCCCCACTTCCGAAAACAATTAGCGATCTGCCTCTGTTTAGGACACGTCAGCATAAACCGTTATTGAAAATAACGACATAAGTTATTTATGTGCCGTTATTTCCAATAATGGCATCTATATTTAAAAAAAGTGTCATGCCGTTATTTGGAGTAACGGCATAGGTTATTTTGTTTTTCGACAGCTTGTAGTCTCCATTTAGAGAAAAACTTGCAAGTGTGAAAACCTTATAACAGATGTCGTTATTTCAAATAACGGCATTCTCAATACTGATGCCGTTATTTGGAATAACGGTATCCGTTATAAATTTTTTTTATAAAAAAGTAACTTATTATTCATCATCTCTGACAAATAAGTTAAAAAATATATATATTATAACTGATGCTGTTATTCCAAATAACGGCATCAGTTATATATATATATATATATATATATATATATATATATATATATATATATATATATATATATATATATATATATTTTAAAGCTTATTATTCATTCTCTTTGTTTCCAAACAACGGAAAGAGTTCATTTATATATAACTAATGCCGTTATCTCCAATAACGGTATTAGTCATTCGAATGCCGTTATTCAGGATAACGGCATTATTTATAAGTTTTTTTCACACTTAGAATTTTTTAAAGTTAGAAGATTCACACTTGTAAGAGAAATATACTGATGTCGTTATTCCAAATAACGGCATGAAAAAAAAAAGTAAAATAGATGCCGTTATTAGAAATAACGGCACGTAAATAACCTATGTTGTTATTTCCAATAACGGTTTATGCTGACGTGTCCTAAACAGAGGAAGATCGCTAATTTCTGATTATTTTTAATCTAATTATATAACTTAAAGTTTTCTTCTTCTTTACATATTTTCAGGATTATTATTGTACACAGCGCCTCTAAAATTTCCAGAACAAAAAATCTCTCTAATTTAATATATTTTAACTTGGAAATTATTCAAATCAATTTAGATAGAGCAATCTTTAACCTTTACATTCTTGTTCCTCATTGATTCAAATTAGATTACAATTTGTTTTAAATTCATAAAATTAGCATGAATGCCTTACCAATTATTATAATATTAGGAAAAATACTCAATCCACTTGCAAATCTACATGCAATTCTAACATAAATTTCTCAATTTTGCAAATTGCTATACATACTCAATTCACATATACAATTTAATCATGGTGTAGACAAATCTAACATGAACCAACATTCATAAATTAACGTACATGAGAAAACACACATGATATTAACACACAAGAAATCTTATGCAAATTTATTTCAAAAGCATGACCAATCAATTTCCATGTTGTATCTTTAACTATTCATCTAGTCTATTTAATCTAGCATGCATCCATACTCAATTTAATTCACCAATCACATTCTAGATTACACAAAGCAATTATCTAACAATTTTATGTATCAAAATAACTAAATTAGAAACTAAAGAGACACCCACCTCAAAAAGGAGAATTCCAAGTAGTAGAACCCGTAAAAAAAAGCTCTAAAGCCTCCAAAAGAAATCCCAGCCTCTTCTAGTAAAACAGCAAGCCACTTGCTCTCTTTCTCTTTTTTTTTATTTTGATTTGTATTTTTTCCATGATAAGAGTTGATCTATTTATAGGACAAATTAAGGGGTAGTTACAATAACTCCCTACCTCCTAAAAGGGCAAACCACTTCTGCACACTCTCACCCACTCTCCCTCATTCTCAAAATGGCCGGCCAAATAAGGGGTGTGCACATGCACGTGCATGTGTCTTCAATGTGTGTGCACGCTTCTTCATACAAATTTTATTATTAGTTTTTATTAAGTTAGAATTGTGTGTTACACATGGCAAGGCGTACTAATTTAACTAAATTTTAAATGTATATTAACTACACACAAAAATAATCATGGGCTTTAATTTGTAATAGTTTTAGTGGGCTACAAAGATGGATTTAGGCCTAGTTGATTTTAATTAAAATAAATCACACAATTGTGACTAGTAAAATGGGAGGAAAAAATTTCATGACCCAAGAAAATTTTAGGAACCAACACGTACACAATTTTTTACGTGCAATGCACATGCGAAAGAAAATAATAAAAATAATTTTTCTCTGGGGATGTTACAGAACTCCCTCCTTAGAATAGTTCTACCCTCAGAACTACGATTAAAGATTGAAGAAAGGCAAAAGAAACAAAATTACAAGGTTTAGGCAAAAAGTTCGGGATGGTCCCTCATTATCCTCTCCTTTGATTCCCAGGTGGCTTCCTCGACTAGCTGATTCCTCCACATTACCTTGACTATGGGTATAGTTTTGTTTCTCATAACGTTTTCCTGCCGATCCACGATTTCCACTTGACGCTCCTTGTAGCTCAGATTTTTCTGTAGACCTTCTGGCATTTTCGGTAAGTGATGACTCAGATCAGGAATATAGCTTCGCAACATGGACACGTGAAAGTCATTGTGCACTTGAGCTAGCTCTTCCGGTAATTCCAACTGATAAGTCGTCTTCCCAATCCTCCTCAATATCTTATATGATCCTATATACCTTGGGGCTAACTTTCCTCCTTTCCCAAATCGGGTCACACCCTTAGTTGGAGATATCTTCAAGAAAACATAGTCACCCTCTTCAAATTCCAAATCCATTCTCCGATTGTCAGCATAGCTCTTTTGTCTGCTTTGTGCTTCAACCAGTCTCTTCCGGATCAATTCTATTTTCTTCGAGGTTAGTTGTATTATCTCTGGCTTGTACATCTGCCTTTCACCCACTTCATAGCCACACACCGGCCTTCTACACTTCCTCCCATACAAAGCCTCATATGGTGCCATACCGATGCTAGTCTGAAAACTGTTATTGTAGGCAAACTCCACCCGAGCTAAGTGCCTTTCCCAGCTTCGCCCGAAGTCCATCACATAGCATCTCAATATGTCCTCTAACACACGATTGACCCTCTCAGTGTGCCCATCAGTTTGAGGATGAAAGACAGTACTAAAGTCAGTCCTAGTTCCCAAAGCTGCCTGAAGACTTCTCCAAAAGTGTGACGTGAACCGTGCATCTCGATCTGAAACTATCGATACAAGAATTCCATGTAGTCTTACTATTTTCCCAATGTACAATTATGCCAACTTTTTCACCGACCAGGTGATTTTCATCGCCAAGAAATGACCAGACTTAGTTAATCGGTCCACTATTACCCAAATCGCATCATTCCCTTTGGGACTTCTAGATAGCCCCATGATGAAATCCATGCTGATGTTCTCCCATTTCAATTCCGGAATGGGTAACAGCTGCAAAAACCCTCCGGGTCTTTGATTATCTGCCTTGATTTGTTGTCATGTTGCACATCTGGTTACAAAATCTACTACTTCCCTCTTCATTCCCGACCACCAAAAAGGCTGTTTAATATCCTTGTACATCTTGGTACTCCCTGGATGCACTGATAATAGAGTAGTGTGTGCCTCCTGTAGAATTCTCTCCTTCAATTCTGCTTGATCAGGTACACACAATCTTTCTCTGAACCACAACACTTTGTCCTTCACCTGAAATCCTTATAATTTGCCTGTGCCTACTTGTTCCTTCATCTTCTGAATTTCTGGATCAAACTTCTGACTGTCAATAATCCGCTCTCTCAGCGTGGGCTGAAGCCTCAACTGCGCCAAAGATGCTCAGAGTCCTTGCAATACTACTTTGATTCCAGCTCGATCGAGCTCCTCTGCTAGTTTCTCATGGGTTGTAATCAAACAGGATAGGCTGCTTTTCCGACTGAGTGCATCTGCCACCACATTTGCTTTTCCCGGGTGAGACTTTATCTCTGGACGAATATCTTCTAGCACTTCCAATCACCTTCTCTGCCTCAAGTTCAGATCTCTTTGCTGATAGATGTACTTCAAGCTCTTGTGACCTGTGTACATGTTGACTTTCTCCCCATTCACATAATGCCTCCATTACTTCAAGGCAAATATGATTGATGCCAACTCAAAATCATGGGTTGGGTAATTTTTCTCATGCAGTCTCAATTGCCTAGACCCATAAGCTATTACCTTTCCCTCTTGCATTAGTACACAGCCCAAACCTCGACGTGAAGCATAATTGTAGACATCATAATCAATTCCTGCTCGCGGCAAAGCCAGTATTGGAGCGGTAGTCAACCTTTTCTTCAACCCTTGGAAGCTTGCTTGGCATTGCTCTAACCACTTGAAACTTACATTTTTCTTCGTAAGTCCTGTGAGTGGCATAGCTATTTGAGCATGGCCCTGAATGAATCGGTGATAGTAACCGGTCAAACCCAAGAAACTCATGATCTCCTTCACTGATGTGGGCCTTGGCCAACCCTTCACTACTTCTATCTTCTGCGGATCTGTGGTCACTCCCTCCTTAGAAAGGATATGACCCAGGAATGCGAATTCGGACTTCCAGAAGTCACACTTGGATAACTTGGCTTATAGCTTCTGTTCCTACAGCTTCTTCAACACCTCTGCCAAATGTTTAACATGCTTCTCTTCCAACTTGGAATATACCAAAATGTCGTCGATAATACTATGACGAAAGAGTCGATTAATGGTCGCAGGACCCTGTTTATCATATCCATGAATATTGCCGGTGCATTGGTCACCCCATATGGCATAACTAAGAATTTGTAATGTCCATGTTGAGTTCAAAATGCAGTCTTATGCACATCCTCTTCCTTAACACGGACTTGGTCATAACCAGATCGAAGGTCAATTTTGGAGAAAACAGCTGCTCCTTGAAGTCGGTCAAACAAATAATCGATCCGCAGAATAGGATACTTATTCGGGATAGTCACCTTCTCCATATAATCGATGCACATCCTCATCGATCCATACTTCTTCTTCACCAATAAAACTGGCACTCCCCAAGGTGACGCACTCGGTCTGATAAAACCTTTGTGCAAAAGTTCTTCGATTTGCTTCTTCACCTCATCCTGTTCCATCGGTGCCATTCTGTACAGTGCCTTGGATATCGGTGCACTTCTTCGCTGAATGGATATATTGAACTCGACGTCTCGGTGAGGTGGTAGTCTAGGTAGATCCTTCAAAAATACCTTCGGAAAGTTGCAGACTACAGAAATCTTCTTGACTTCCTCAGGGATCTTCTTCTTGGTCAAAGCTACCACCAACTCATTGCACTTCCTTTTCCCCTGAAATGTTACTGTTGTTCCTCCTGGTGCCTTCACCATAAATTCATTGCTCTTGCATTCGATACTAGCATTGTAGATCGACATCCAATCTATGCAAATGATTATATCGACTCCCAATACTCCCAACTCTATGAGATTAATTCCAAAAACTTTTCCTCTAATCTCGAGGTCACAACCCGCATAGTACTGATCAGTAGTCAATGTTTCTCCTGAAGGAGTAGCTACTGCTAATACCCTACCAGGAAAAATTTTCAGCTTAACCCCCAGCTATTTTGCAAATTTAGGAGACACAAAAGTGTGTGACGATCTAGTATCAAACAAAATGGTAGCTTTCAATCCATTTACTAGAAGTTTCCCTATTACATAATGAATGATATCCTTCAGTAAATAACATCCTTCTATTACAAGACTTGAAATAACAGCATAAACTCTATTCAGATGCTCTCATACTGGTGATGACATTGTCGGCATCCTCTGCGTCCTCTTCATTCAGAGCGAACACTCGCCCCTGCCTATATGGTTTCTTCCCTGGGTCAGCCTGCGTCAAATTTTGCCCCCCCCCTTCCCTCCACTGGAATTGTAGGCAGTTTGGCTTGATATGGACCTTTTCCCCATAATTGAAGCAAGTTATTTCCTTCCTCCCATTCGAACAGTCTGCCTTGAAGTGATCATTCCCTCCACACAGGAAACAAGTGCTTGGCATTCTGGCTACAACAACAGCGTTTGCCCCAGTCGGCTTGAACTTCTGCGCCGAGGGTTGCCTTTTGAAGCTGTATGATGTTGCGGGCCTTTTTCCAGTACTCCAGTTGTTCTTCTTATTCATCACCAATTTGTACTGTTCCATGTCGGCTTCCGTCACCGCCGACCTCTGGACAAGCTTATCGAATTTTCTGATACCAAGGGGTATCATACGAGATCTCAGACCTAGCCTCAGCCCCTGCTCAAACATCCTCGCCTTCGTGGCCTCATCAGTCACCAACTCGGATGTATACCTGGAATGCTGAGTAAATTTCGTCTCATACTCCAGGACAGTCATGTTACCCTGCTGCAAGGCCAGAAATTCCATTGCCTTCTTTTCTTGCACATCCATTGGGAAGTAATGGTCGCGGAACTCCTCCAAGAAGTCCTCCCAAGTAATAGGTTCATCACCCAGGGTTCGCTTCATGGACTGCCACCAGACTCCGACATCCTTCTCCAACTGAATAGTTGCTAACTTCACCTTGCTAGACTCTAGGGTTTCCAAGACCTCAAACATTGTTTCAATCTGTTGGATCCAATTATCAGTTGCATCAGGATCTGATTTGCCCTTAAAGACAGGTGGTTTCATCCTCTTGAAGGATTCCACTAATTTGATAGCATCTGAGACTTGCCCTGCCCTTGTGTTTCGGTTCACGCTTGCTACGACGAAAGTATTGAGTGTCTAGTACACACGGGGTAGTCTGTCTCCAAATCAAGTCGGTTGCCTTCTCCGCTTAATCCTTTGCCATTTCTAGTCCTTCTTCCGACCATTTCTGGTTCATAAAACTTCATCAATCATCAAGAATATCATAGACCTTTCTTCCAACACAATTCATTTACAAAATAAACTTTATACATTCAGAAATAAAATTGCTCCAGACATCCATACATAAAACACCAGAAACTCCAAATCTAAAGCAGTCTAGACTCTACAGTTGCTCTTGGCTTCTCTGAGCTCTTCCTGTAGATAATCTATTTCCTTCTATAGCTTCTCTCATCTTTGACGATATCCTTGTTTCCCCCAACGAGTTTTATTGTCTAGCTGAGTGAAATGTCGAACATTCCTGTGACGACACTTCTCAAGTTCCCATACTCGCTGACTCAGAGCGGCGATGTTTTGTTTATCCTCTGCATGATGCACCTGGATAATCAGCTGCTTACGAAGAGAAGCGATGATATGTTCATTGTCTCAAACTGGCTCTTCGTCCGAGGTTCATCTTGGGAATCAGGTGGAGGTGGAGTGTTGTAGCGAGACTCAGGCAGTTCTTCCTCTTCTTCTTCCGGATCTTCTTCTTCTTCTGGTTCTTTTTCTTCTTCAGGGTCTTCGTCTTCTTCTTCAGGGTCATCAAAGAATAGTTCCTCTTCTACCTCATCCACCGGGTTTTTGTTATCAGCCATCTTATAGGGAAAGGGGGGAGAAGATATCAATGCATAGAGCAACACAAATATAAATCAACTTACATTTAAATCTCTATAAACTGAATTCACTCTTCTAATGTCGACGCTAATGTGTCGTTCTTAAAATTCTGTACGACTTATTGAAGTCAGCTCTGATATAACTATGTAATGCCCTGAATTCCAAACACAGATAATTCGTAGCAAATACATGATCTTATACTTCAATTCTTACAAAAATACAAGGAATTTAAAACTTTTTATTACAACAATGTTCTTTACAACAGCACAGAGGAATTAAATGAATACAATATAATCTACGATAATGAAAATTCTTCAATCTTGTAACAACTCATCATAGTGTCTTCAAGTCCAAGCCAAGTCCAATCCTACAACTGGAAAACTATGGGCACGTCAGTTGTATACAACTGATGCAATGCTATAATACAACGACTTTTTAATTTAGCTAACACAAACTTAATTGCAAACAGGAAAAATGACTATCCTAGTCGAAACAGTGTATGACATGAGCTTAATGCCTAATGCAGTCATTTATACTTGCGATGACACTAATGCACACTTGTTCGGATTCTATGCATCCCATACTCATTGGTCTGAGGGAAAGCCCTTAACGTACTCCTCATTATTGGGTTTACATCTCATGTCATGCAACCTAACCCAATGAATATACTCCAACAGTAGCCACGGAGGAGTCGCACCCCCAGGATATTAGACCATACTGACCTACCCTTAGCCCACATATAGTGGATTTACCGAGCGTATCCTTAGCCACGAATCCTAACAAGTCAATCTCCCGCATCTACGGACCTTACCGGCATACCCCTAGCCTACACACTGTGGATTTACCGGCGTATCCTCGGTCCGGACCATTCCTAAGAACTACAGACTCTTTATCGGCCTTTTCGATGATAGACGGACATACTCTTAGCCCATATACATGGATTTACAAGGCGTACTTCTCGATCTCGAACCCCTAGGAGCTGCACATTCTTTACCGAACATGTTCGTCATTGTTTCTATCATATCTTCTTCTAGTGACTATCCTTAAGTTCAAACATGAATAATATTACCACCTAGAGCTAGCTTACCCACCTACCGGTTTTAAACAATATACTGAGAATGATAGCCCATATTGGCCACTTCTCAAATTCAATATTCTCTTTCATCATGTTGTCGGTACTTTGGGTCTTACTTAGCCTCTAGAATCAACACAATTCAGGTTCACAACATCGTGGGTTATTCTTACCCTCATTATTCACCTTTTAAAGCTTCATTCATTCACATATCCAATTATTCCCTTGTTCACACAACTCAGTTGTTTGTATAACTAGTTTCATAGTCTTATCCAACATTTCACTTAAACATTCTCTATTTAAAATAGATAGTTTATTCATCCAATTCAAATAGGGTTTTCAATGAAGTTGTAAATTGACCAAACTTATCTGTTTCATTTGATAGATTCTTTTTCCAAACAATAAGATATTCAACTTCCAATTTATTCTTCAACAAACTCAATTTAAATCTAGATCAAATTTAATCCAAATGATATACTTTTTAGAATACCTCTAGTCCAATAATCAAAATTTTCTTCTTGATCAAAATGTAAATTAGTTTTATTTAGTCTCAAAACCCAAATTTTATATTCAACTCAATTCAAACTTTTTCCTTGATTCCCATTTTTAATCTCATAATCCAACCCTACGTAAGATAATCAAATGTCACTTAATCAAATATGAATTACCATTCATTTAATCCCAAAATAAATCTCATAATCGAACCCGAGCACACCCAGAGGCGCCCAAAAGCCTCCATCACGCGTTGACCAAGAAGCCAAACACCACAACTGATCATAACTCCATTAGAGTCCTTTTATACAAACTCTCTGTTTCTCGATTATTTTAATCTAATCATATAACTTCAAGTTTTCTTCTTTTTTAAATAGTTTCAGGATTATTACTATACACAACATCTCTAAAATTTCCAGAACAAAAAAATCCCTCTAATTTAATATATTTTAACTTGTAAATTATTCAAATCAATTTAGATAGAGCAATCTTTAACCTTTACATTCTTGTTCCTCATTGATTCAAATTAGACTACAATTTGTTTTAAATTCATAAAATTAGCATGAATGCCCTATAAATTATTATAAGGTTAGGAAAAATACCCATACCCCCAATCCACTTGCAAATCTACATGCAATTCAAATATAAATTTCTCAGTTTTGCAAATTGCTATGCATACTCAATTTCACATGTACAATTTAATCATAGTGTAGCAAAATCTAACATGAACCAACATTCATAAATTAACGTATATGAGCAAACACACATGATATTAACACACAAGAAATCTTATGCAAATTTATTTCAAAAGCATGGCCAATCAATTTACATGTTGTATCTTCAACTATTCATCTAGTCTATTTAATCTAGCATGCATCCATACTCAATTTAATTCTCCAATCCTATTCTAGATTACACAAAGCATTTATCTAACAATTTCATGCATCAAAATAACTAAATTAGAACTTAAGAGACACCGACCTAAAAAAGGAGAATTCCTAATAGTGGAACCCCTAAAAAAATGCTCCAAAGCCTCCAAAAGAAATCCCGGCCTCCTCTAGTAAAACTGCAAGCCACTTGCTCTCTTTCTCTCCTTTTTTTATTTTGATTTGCATTTTTTCCATGACAAGAGTTGATTTATTTATAGGACAAATTAAGGGGTAATTACAATCACTCCCCACCTCATAAAAGGGCTCACCACTTCTCCACACTCTCACCCACTCTCCCTCATTCTCAAAATGGCCTGCCAAATAAGGGGTGTGCACATGCACGTGCATGTGTATTCAATGTGTGTGCACACTTCTTCGTACAAATTTTATTTTTAGTTTTTATTAAGTTAGATGTGTGTGTTACACATGGTAAGGTGTACTAATTTAACTAAATTTTAAATGTACATTAAGTGCACACAAAAATAATCATAGGCTTTAATTTGTAATAGTTTTAGTGGGCTACAAAGATGGATTTAGGCCTAGTTGATTTTAACTAAAATAAATCACACAATTGTGACTAGTAATATGAGAGGAAAAAATTTCATGACCCAAGAAAATTTTAGGACCCAACACGTGCACAAAGTTTTACGTGCAATGCACGTGCGAAAGAAAATAATAAAGATAATTTTTCTCTGGGGATGTTACATCAATTGATTGTTACCCTTCCAAAGAATCTATTACGGGTTAAACGACAAAACCAAGTAGTAGTTTTCTTATCGTGCTATAATTATTGATTCCGGTCTTGAGCCATGCTATTAATCCTCATATACTAGCTTATTCATTTTGTCATACCAACTTGTAATAGGACCATAAAACCTTATTCTCATTGCATCCACCGCACAAACATTTGTAGAAACATATGCTAGTCTATTTTTTATTGTATGAATTGTGACGGTAAGTGTATTGATAGTAATTTTAAATCGTCAAAGTGATAATCTTCCATCATGTTAATAGTAGGGATATACCCGAAATACTGAATATAAATGCTTGATTAAATTCCATTAGAAGAGTATATGTGTTTGTATCTTGGTTGTTGCAAATGGAAAAATTATGTTGTTGCCCTGCTTTTTATTTTAACTTGCAGTGAGATTATGACATAGTTACTGTTGCCGCTAAATTTGGTGTGGGGGCAAACAGATAGAACTTGTGGATTCTTAGGGAAACTGAATAGAAAACCTGTGTACCTGTTCCGTCGGGCATCGATCGTCGTTCCCGCCGTGCACCTGCAAAAAGTGCGAGACACCGGGGTTGTTCCCGGCGATGCACCCTCCGATGCTCAAGTCAGTAATCTGAAAGACTATGAGAGAGCCCAAAAACTGGTGAAAGATTGATTACCTCTTAATGGAGATGGGTGGGGGGTATTTATAGGCGTCATAGGGAACAGATTAGGCATGTAATTCCTGTGTGTATAGATAAGGAATGTAATCCCTAATTCCCAGTGAAAGGATAGATATGAATCAGGGCCGTTGATTAACATTAATCAGAAACCCTAATTCTATCCCGCTGGACCGAGTTTGTTGCGGGTTGAAACCCGCACCCAGTTGAGGTGGATCCGTTCGCAGGTTATTGGATCTGCGAGAAGGAGACCCAGTACCCGCTTCAGACCCGTTTTGTAGGTAAAATTACCTTTTTACCCCTGAATCTTCAGGATTCGTGCCCTGATTTGGACGGTCTTGATTAAACCCCCATTTTTAGCCATATCACGAGCCCCCCACTCCTAAAGGTTGGGGACAATCAGTCTTTGAGGAGTAGTTTGACTGTTTTTAGTGGCTAGAGGAGTTGTATCGAAGTCTGAATGGGTGTTTTTGGAATCCTGAAGTGGATGGTAAGGTAATTCCTTCTTCTTTCTTGAAGTCATGTGGTATATCAAGTTTTTATCTATCTTTTCAGGCAATTTATCTAATTTTGCGATGCGTCAGCTAGTCGTTCGGGGGTTTTAGCCATACATTCTAGGCAATAATTGTTCGTTCGGAGGCTCAAAAATGTCCCCCGAATTTTCAATTATTTTCTGGAATTTTTAGCTAATTTTCCGGAATTTTTAGCAATTTTTCACAATTTTTAGATAAATAAAATGATTTAAATAAATAAAAAATTGATTTTTTAATATTTATTTATGACGTGGCGTCATCAGAGCCCTCAATCAGGGCGGAACGCGAGTTTTGGAGTGATCAGACGGTCCTTGTTCCTCGGCAAGTTTTTCCGCCGTATGCGAGGGTCGGTACCTCAGTGCCTCGGCTCGGCTTGGTTCCTCGAGGACCAGTGCCTCGGCTCGGAAGGTCAGTGCTTCGGCTCGACGAATCCGAGGTATGTGGCATCATCTGGGCCGTCTATTTCAGCGTGGATTCCCATAAAATGCTATCTTGTCGTTTAGTGGACGTGGCCAAATCTGGGCCGTCCATCATGACGAGCGCGCTTTTTCACAAGATCCAACGGCTGATATGGGTCGGCGTGATTTTTTGCCATATACGAGGGTCGGTACCCCGGCACCTCGGCTCGGAGGGTTAGTGCCTCGGCTCGGAGGGTCAGTGTTTCGGCTCGACGAATCCGAGGTACGTGGCATCATCTGGGCTGTCTATTTCAGCGTGGATCCCCATAAAATGCTATCTTGTCGTTTAGTGGACGTGGCCAAATCTGGGCCGTCCATCATGACGAGCGCGCTTTTTCACAAGATCCAACGGCTGATATGGGTCGGCGTGATTTTTTGCCATATACGAGGGTCGGTACCCCGGCACCTCGGCTCGGAGGGTTAGTGCCTCGGCTCGGAGGGTCAGTGTTTCGGCTCGACGAATCCGAGGTACGTGGCATCATCTGGGCTGTCTATTTCAGCGTGGATCCCCATAAAACGCTATCTTGTCGTTTAGTGGACGTGACCAAATCTGGGCCGTCCATCATGACGAGCGCGCTTTTTCACAAGATCCAACGGCTGATATGGGTCGGCGTGATTTTTTGCCATATACGAGGGTCGGTACCCCGGCACCTCGGCTCGGAGGGTTAGTGCCTCGGCTCGGAGGGTCAGTGTTTTCGGCTCGACGAATCCGAGGTACGTGGCATCATTTGGGCCGTCTATTTCAGCGTGGATCCCCATAAAACGCTATCTTGTCGTTTAGTGGACGTGGCCCGATCTGAACCGTCTATCAGATTCTGTCGCGAATTTTGGAGAGATCTGACGGTGACTTCGCCTCGGGACGATTTTTCTCTATATACGAAGGTCGGTACCCCGGCACCTCGGCTCGGCTCATCGGGGCTGTTTGGCCGAGGTACTGAGTTGTCTGTTTTAGGGGAAACGTCTTGAGGGTTCCACCTTTCCGTGCCTAGTGGCTCGGCCGCTCGGCTGAGCTGTTTGGTAGCTCGGCTGGGCAAGCCGATGGCAGGCAGCTCGGAGGGACGCATGGCTGGATCTGGGCGGTCCATCATGGCGTGCATCACGAGGATGGGGTTCAGATCACGAGAAAACGTTATCTTGTCGTTTTGTGGGCGTGGCACGATCTGAACCGTCCATCAGATTCTGTCGCGAATTTTGGAGAGATCCGACGGTGACTTCGCCTCGGGACAATTTTTCTCCATATACGAGGGTCGGTACCCCGGCACCTCGGCTCGGCTCATCGGGGCTGTTTGGCCGAGGTGTTGAGTTGTCTGTTTTGGGGGAAAGCGTCTTGAGGGTTCCACCTTTCCGTGCCTAGTGGCTCGACCGCTCGGCTGAGCTGTTCGGTAGCTCGGCTGGGCAAGCCGATGGCAGGCAGCTCGGAGGGATGCGTGGCTGGATCTGGGCGGTCCATCATGGCACGCATCACGAGGATGGGGTTCAGATCACGAGAAAACGTTATCTTGTCGTTTTGTAGGCGTGGCACGATCTGAACCGTCCATCAGATTCTGTCGCGAATTTTGGAGAGATCCGACGGTGACTTCGCCTCGGGACGATTTTTCTCCATATACGAGGGTCGGTACCCCGGTACCTCGGCTCGGCTCATCGGGGCTGTTTGGCCGAGGTGCTGAGTTGTCTGTTTTGGGGGAAACGTCTTGAGGGTTCCACCTTTCCGTGCCTAGTGGCTCGGCCGCTCGGCTGAGCTGTTCGGTAGCTCGGCTGGGCAAGCCGATGGCAGGCAGCTCGGAGGGACGCGTGGCTGGATCTGGGCGGTCCATCATGGCGCGCATCACGAGGATGGGGTTCAGATCACGAGAAAACGTTATCTTGTCGTTTTGTGGGCGTGGCACGATCTGAACCATCCATCAGATTTTGTCGCGAATTTTGGAGAGATCCGACGGTGACTTCGCCTCGGGACGATTTTTCTCCATATACGAGGGTCGGTACCCCGGCACCTCGGCTCGGCTCATCGGGGCTGTTTGGACGAGGTGCTAAGTTGTCTGTTTTGGGGGAGCGCAGTAGCTCGGTTGCTCAGCCGAGCTGTTCGATAGCTCGGCCCGGCAGACCGGTGGCCGAGTCGTTGACTTAGTAATTTGAAGAGTTTCTTGCCTCTCGTAACTTCGTAACTTTTCCGCTTGTCGCTTTGGCTTCTTAGTGGGCTTTTTGCGTTTCCCAAGGAGGCCCAACTTTTTTAGGGGTTATAAGCTTTCACCCCCACTCCCAAGCTCATTTCTTACTTTTCTCTCAAGTCTTCACTTTCGTTCTCTAAGTTCACTGCTAGCGGCGATTTTCTCTCCAAGGCGTTGCCGTTAGCTGTCGCGTGGGCCAGGCGATTTCCGGCGAGAGCACTCCGACCGTGAATGTCACTTCAAAAGGTCAGTTCACTTAGTCTAAATAATTTTTCTAGAGATGTCTCGAGTGAACTCGGGGAGTGGGGCCTCGTCTTCGGGCGATGATGGTGCCGAGGAGAGGAGGAGGTCGGAGATTCGGAGAAAGGGAAAACAGGTCGCCGAACCGTCTGTAGCCGAGACGAGGCAAGAGAAGAAGAAGAGGAGGGTGGAGACCCAATCTCCCGTAGTGGCGGTGATTGTGGAGAATCCGAAGCAAGCCCCCGAGATGGGACGATATCCTTCTGTCCTGTCCGGGCATTCGGGGGTCAGGCAGTACAAGGGCGACCTGCTGGAGAAGGCGATCTATGGGAAGTCTAAGATCGTCGAGGAACCTAACCCGGCCCTTCCCACCGAAGCCGAAGAGCTCATCTCGCTGTTGTCCGAGAAGGACCTACTCCGGGTTAGAAAGGCCTTCGCCATCCCTCCGGAGTACAAACTGATTCTCCCCGGTCCCGGGATACGAGCGAACTCCAAGCTGCCGTCGTCGGACATGTGCATGTTCGACGTCGACTCCTTGAATGCCGGGTTACGTTTCCCTCTGCACCCTTTCATCCTTGAGATCCTCGGCTGGTACTGCCTCGCGCCGACCCAGTTCATGCCGAACACATGGCGCCATGTGAACGCCTTTTTGCTTCAGTGCCACCGAGCCGAAGTAGAGCTGGATCTCATGGTCTTCCGAGGAATGTATCGAGTAAACCGGCAGCACAAGACGGAGTATCGATACTACTTGGGGCCGAGGAAGGGTGTTAAGATTATAGAAAACCCCGATTCAATTAAGGGTTGGAAGGAAAAATATTTTATAATAAGGGGCGAGGCGATCCGGCCTATCCCGACCCTGGTGGAAGGTGGAGGTGCCGAAATTCGCGCGTGCCGACCCTGTTTTGTCTGAGGCCGAGGAGGAGGTGGCGAGGAAGATAATGGCTCTTCCGATACTAAGTTGGAGGGAGTTGACGGAGGAGGTGTTGTTTGGGTCCGGCCTAAGCCCCATCGACCCGAGTATGCTCCTGACATCTTATTTATTTTCATTTTTGTTTCAAGTTTTTAGTTCGACTCGCTAACTCGTCTCTTTTTTTTTTGTGGCTCGACGCAGAAGCAATGAAGATCGACTTCAACTCCATGATGGCCAACAGGTCCAAGTTGGCCGGGGGGAGAAAGAGAAAGAGGGCGGCTGCGACTGCCTCGTCGACTCTGCCACCCACTGTCGCCTCGACCATCACCCCACCCCCTCCGACCGTTGAGGCGCCCTCGGAGGTTGTTGTTGTTGAAGAGCCCTCGTCCCCTGTGGCCCCTGGCGTGATCGGGGGGCCTTCGACGTAAACGCGGCGCTGTCGATCGAGGCACCACCGCTGACCAAGGCTGCCGAGGAGATTCTGACCGAGCAGCACAAGCAGCTATTCGTGCCGAATTGGCGAGTGAAGAACCATGATGGGTTCCTCGGCAATTCGCAAATGTCAGTGCAGGTCATCAAGCACTTGGCGACCCCGAAGGATCGAGCCGCGCTAAGGGCGGGGACGGTGGGTGACGACACCTACGAGGTGGCTCAGTCACTCGTCTCGGTAAGTTTCTTGTTGCTAAGTTTTTTCCAAGTTTACTGCCCGGTTTGTTTAGCGCGCTCACCGTTAGTCTTCGCAGGCTACCTGTCACTTCGGCCATCTCCTCGAGACGTTCGCCGAGCAGGAGAAGGAGTTGAGGGCGGCGAGCGACAAAGACCGGTTGGCGAAGGTCCGGGCGGTCAAGGAGCTCGAGGCCGAGCAGAGGAGAGCCGAGGCCTTGGAAGTCCGGGTGGCCGACCTTGTTGCCGACCTGGAGAAAGTCAAGGGGAGCTTCGAGGCGGAGTCTGCCAAGGCTGCGAAGGCCGCTGAGGAGCTGGCTGCGGCGACGAAGTCCTTGGCCGAAGAGAAGGCGGAGAAGAAGGCCCTGGCGACGAAGATCAGGGCTGAGGTGGAGAAGGAGGTCGAGGCCGAGGCGAAGAAGCACATGGCCGAGAACATGGAGCGGTCTTATCAAACGGCGCTCGACCATGTCCAAGAATGGATCCCTGGCTTCGAGCGGGTCGGCTACCGCCTGTGGCCAAGGTCGCCTTCAGGCGACGAGGGGGAAGAAGACGAGGGCGACGAGGCCGAAGGTGAAGACGAGGAGGAGGAGACCGAGCCACCTACGGCAAACGTCCGAGCCGAGGGGAGGGTCGAGGGGCCGTCTAACGATGTGCCCGAGGTCGACGCGGCGACGCAGGTGGACCCTTGAACCCCTCGCAACTTCTTTGTAATTTCTTGTTTTGTTCTTTTAAAAGTGTAATGCCTTTTGCGGACTGGCCACCGCTTTTAATGAATGAAAAATATTTTGACTTCGAAATTTGTCTAAGTGTTTGGTTCGGCAGTATTGCACTTCAATGTTATCCCTTTCTCATTTCAGATTGCCGAGCAGACTCTAACCACCTCGGCTGATCGGCGCCGAGCCGAGTTGTTTAAGCGATCTCGGGAGGATCGTCTTGAAGGTGAGGTTCACCTGATGAGGAAGATACTACACAACTTAGAGATTAGGCATAGCGAGGCGTTGGCCGAGCTGCTCCATCTACGGATATGCGAGGCCGAACTATCTGCGAAGGAGGAGGAGCTGGCGCGAGTTTCGGCCGAGCGAGATGACTTTGCGAAGAAGGTAGAGCAGTTGCAAAGGGTGACGGTCGACAAGAGTATCGAGGTGACCCACTTGCGCCGCATTATCTCTTACAGCGCCGAGTATCCTGGTTCGGCAAAACTTCCTCGGTTTAAAGTGATAGTAAAGGATGACACACTGAAGGATCAGATCGTCGAACTGGAGGAAGAGGTTGCTCGGCTCAAGCCTCAGCCGGTGAGGGCTAACGTCCGGAGCACCTCGTGCACTCGCGAAGAGATCGAGCGAGGGATCACGTTCTATCAAGCGGCGAGCCGGACTCCTATCGTAGGCAAGTCAGCGGCCGACACCCAGAGCGGTGTAGCGGTGTCCTCAAGCAGTGCTTCGGTTGGAGCGACTGTCAGGGTCAGCGGCGAGGAGGCGTCTCGGTTCGTTGGACTGGATTCGAGCTCGGAGGTCAAGAAGCACCGACCCAAAGTGTCACTGAACCGGAGTATACCTCTTCCTCGGAGGTAGTAGGCGGGTCGTGTCTTGTCGTTGTAACCCATTTGCAAGATTTTGTTGTTGTCGTCCGTTTTGTAACTTTGTCCAAGTTATTAATAGAATTGGAGTTGTTTTATCCGAACTGTTCTCTGTTGTCTTCTTATCTGTGCTCTAGTCGTGCTAACTAGGGTAGGCTCTAAATGAACCGCGAGGCAGGTGTTCGCATCGCCGAACACCTTGGCATCGGAACTTTCTCTTTTGCTGCGCTTCTGAACCTTGCCCGGACCCTTCAGGTACGGCTCGGTTCGGCTGCTTAGGTGCAGTTGTTTCTCGACTGCGCCCACGTGGCCTGACCGTAGCTTGAAGACTGGGGTGACTTCTGCCGAGCGAAGTGAAGCGATCAGGGCCGTCTGATGTTTGTACGAATCTTGAGGTGGGTCCATTTCCCAAGAAAACACTATCTTGTCGTTTTGTGGACACGTGGCTGAATGAGATCCGCTCATCACGTCCTAGCACACCTTATGAGATGATCTGACGGTGGTTTCGTCTCGGGAGGTTTTTTTGCCATATACGAGGGTCGGTACCTCGTCCGCTCGGCTCGACAATCGCAGGGCAGGTTGTGATCGGCGTCTAACTCCGCCCCGTTTGAGGACGAGCCATAGGAGAGATCCGATCGTTAGATCAGTTCAAGGGATGCAGGAGCAGTTCCGAATGGTGAGCTACCTCTAGTCCGCTTAAGAGCAAACTTGCGAGGTAGAATCGAGCCAAGTGTTGGACTCCGATCCATTCAACGGCTGCAGGAGCAGTTTCGAACAGCGATTTACTTCCGGCTCGTCTATGGACGAGCTGAGGAAGAAGAGTCGGGCCGAGTGTTGGACTCCGAACCATCGTGAGGTTAGTTTAAGGGATGCAGGAGCAGTTCCGAATGGCGAGCTACTTCTAATCCGCTTAGGAGCGAACTTGCGAAGTAGAATCGAGCCAAGTGTTGGACTCTGATCCATTCAACGGCTACAGGAGCAGTTTTGAACGGCGATCCACTTCCGGCTCGTCTATGGACGAGCCGAAGAAGAAGAGTCGAGCCGAGTGTTGGACTCCGAACCATCGTGAGGTTAGTTTAAGGGATGCAGGAGCAGTTCCGAATGGCGAGCTACTTCTAGTCCGCTTAGGAGCGAACTTGCGAAGTAGAATCTAGCCAAGTGTTGGACTCCGATCCATTCAACGGCTGCAGGAGCAATTTCGAACGGCGATCTACTTCCGGCTCGTCTATGGACGAGCCGAGGAAGAAGAGTCGAGCCGAGTGCTGGACTCCGAACCATCGTGAGGTTAAAGAATTAAAGGCAGAGATGCGACAGTATCAAAAATGTAAAAAACTTTATTTATTAATATCAAATGATCGGCTGCTTCTAAAGTTGCTAGCCGTTATTACAATGAAAAAATAAAAGAAAAATCAATACTAGTAACAGGAAGGGAATGGTTCGACATCTCGAGTTACTTAGAGAGGCGTAGTCGCTTTCTCGTGGTATTTCAAAAGATGGTCGGCATTCCAAGTCCTGGGAATTTCTCTGCCTTCAAGATCTTCTAGCTTGTACGCACCGGGGCGGATCACTTTTGAGATTTTGTATGGTCCCTCCCAATTCGGGGCCAGTTTGCTTTTCTATCCGGGGAACGAGATGGCCAATTTTCGGAGGACCAGGTCCCCTTCTTGGAGGTCCGTTGGGCGGACTCTTTTGTTGTATGCGAGCTCAATTCTTCTTCGGTAACTTTGCTGCCGTATAGCAGCTCTTTCTCGAATTTCGTCTATCAAGTCTAGGCTTGCTCTGAGCTCCCTGGCATTCTGCTCTTCCTCAAAGGCCATCAAATGAGGAGAGGGTATCCCAACTTCTAGGGGAATGAGGGCCTCGGACCCATAGGTGAGATTAAACGGGCTCTCGCCTGTTGGGGTCCGCTTCGTGGTGCGGTAGTTCCATAGCTCGTTGGGCAGCTGATCGACCCACAAGCCCTTGGAGCACTTGTCTAATCTTTTCTTGATGCCTGAGAGGATCTGTCGGTTGGCATTTTCGGCCTGGCCATTGGACTGGGGATGTGAGACGGAGGAGAAGCGGTGTTGTATGGCGAGGTCCTCACATAAGGCTCGGAAGGCAGCCCCAGCGAACTGCGTTCCGTTATCTGTAACTATGACCCGGGAAACGCCGAATCGGCAGATCACATTTTTCCAGAAGAATTGAACGACTCTATGCTTGGTGATTGTAGCCAGGGGCTCGGCCTCTATCCATTTCGAGAAATAGTCGACTGCCACGACTAGAAACTTTAGCTGTCCGGGAGCTGGCGGAAACGGACCTAGTAAATCCATCCCCCATATTGCGAAGGGGATCAGACTTGATAGGGAGGTGAGTGGTGCTTGTGGAAGGCGTCGGATGTCGGAGTATTTCTGGCAGGAGCTGCATTGCCGAACGTGTTGTTCGGCATCCCGTAGGAGAGTGGGCCAATAATACCCATAGTTCAACACTTTGCGCGCTAGGGCTCTGGAGCCAGAATGAGCCCCGCCAATGCCCTCATGGAGTTCCAGCAGGGCGTAGTCAGCTTGCCGAGGGGAGAGGCACCTTAGGTAGGGCCGACCGTCTACCTGGGTGAAGGAGCGTTTATACAGAATGCCTTCGATTAATACATAACGCTTGGCTCGGGCTCTTATCCTTCGTGCTTCCTTCGGATCCTGGGGGAGGAGTCTGTCCCTTAGAAACTCGACGAGGGGCTTCATCCAATTGTCTTCAAAGAGGACTGGTAGTGTTTCAATGGAGTCGAGCGCACCGTCCTCTATGCTCGGCTTCAGGAGGACTTCTATCAGAACAGTTTGTTCGAGGCCTTGAAGGGAAGAGGAGGCTAATTTGGATAGGGCGTCGGCCTGAGCATTCTCTTCTCTGGGGATTCTATGGATGAGGGCCTCCTCGAACAGTGCCATGAGGCTTTTCACTTTAGCCAAGTACTTAACCATCCTGTCATCACGGGCTTCATATTCGCCGAGGACCTGATTGACGACCAACTGAGAGTCGCTGAAGATCCACAGGCGTTGTGCCCCTACGTTTTGGGCCATTCCAAGGCCGGCTATGAGCGCCTCGTATTCGGCTTCGTTGTTCGAGGCTTTGAAGTTTATACGGAGAGAATATTGGAGGACAAAGTTATCTGGGCCTGCCAGGATGACCCCTGCCCCGCTTCCCTCGTTACAAGAGGATCCGTCGACATAGACCGACCAGACGGGTGGTCCCTTCATTGCTTGCTCGGAGTCGGGGATAGTTGTTTCAACTATGAATTCGGCCAGTGCCTGTGCCTTGATCGCAGTCCGAGCTGATAAGTTATATCATGTTGGCTCAGCTCGATTGACCACTTCATAAGGCGACCGGACGTCTCGGGCTTGTGAAGAACCTGTTTCAGCGGCTGGTCGGTAAGGACGACCACCGAATGGGACTGAAAGTAGGGTCGAAGCTTTCTCGCGGCCATTACCAGGGCATAGGCTATCTTCTCAATCTTCGGGTACCGGAGCTCGGCGTCCCGAAGCACTTTGCTGACGAAGTAAATGGGCTTCTGAGCCCTTTCTTCTTCTCTGACTAAGACCGCACTAAGCGTCTGTTCGGAAGCTGCCAGGTAGAGGTAGAGTGGTTCGCCAGGTATGGGTTTACTGAGAAGAGGTGGATTGACGAGGTATGCTTTAAGCTGGTCGAATGAGTCTTGTTGTTGCTGCCCCCACTCAAATCCTTTAGCCCCCCTGAGGGCTTTGAAGAACGGGAGGCACTTCTCCCCGGATTTCGACAGAAAGCGCCCTATGGCGGCTAGGCGACCAGTCAATCTCTGAACTTCCTTGACATTTCTAGGAGGGGCCATGTCCAATATGGCCTTGATCTTTTTCGGATTTGCTTCAATTCCTCGTTGGCTAACCATGAAGCCGAGGAACTTTCCTGATGAGACGCCGAACGCACACTTGTTCGGGTTGAGTCTCATATTGTGCTTCCTCAAAACATCAAAAGCTTCTTGGAGGTCAGCCACATGATCAACGCCTCGGATGCTTTTCACAAGCATGTCATCGACGTACACTTCCATGTTCCGGCCGATCTGGGCCTGGAAAACTTTGTTGACGAGGCGTTGGTACGTTGCCCCTGCATTCTTTAGGCCGAATGGCATGACTCTGTAGCAATAAAGGCCTTGGTCGGTCACAAAAGATGTCTTCGGGATATCTAGGGGGAACATTCTTATCTGATTGTAACCCGAGAAAGCGTCCATGAAGCTGAGGAGCTCATGTCCCGAGGTTGCGTCAATCAGAGTGTCGATGCTCGGCAGAGGGAAGGGATCTTTGGGGCAGGCCTTGTTGAGGTCGGTGAAATCAATGCAAATTCTCCAAGACTCGTTGGACTTCTTCACCATTACCACGTTTGACAACCACTCAGGGTAGTTTACCTCCTGTATAAATCGGGCCTTCAGCAGCTTGTCTACCTCCTCTTTTATAGCGAGCTAACGCTCGGGGGCGAACTTGCGGCTCTTCTGCTGAACCGATTTGGACCCCGGATCAACGCTCAGGCGGTGGACCAAGAGTTCTTCGGAGATACCGGGCATGTCTGCAGCTGACCATGCGAAGAGGTCTTGATTGCTTCGGATGCATTTTACGATATCTGAGTATAGGACGGATGGGAGGGTCTTGCTGACAAAGAACTTATGGGTCGGCTCCTGCTCAGAGAAGCCTCCTCCAACTCGTCCACCGGCTCAGAAGTTGGCCGAGCAGCATCTTGGGGAATTTCCAGTGTTTCTAAGGAGAGGACGGGTCTGAGGGTAGAGGTCATATAACACTTGTGGGCCTGCTCCTGATTGCCCCTTACTTCTCCTACTCCGGCCCGAGTGGGGAATTTCATTTTGAGATGATAGGCAGAAGGGACTGCTTCAAGGGCGGCTAGACCGGGCCGACCCAAAATGACATTGTAGGCTGTTGGGACATCTACGACCATGAAATCCATCGACTTCGTGCGGGTAGTAGGAGTTTTGCCAGCTGTGACATCGAGGGTAATCACCCCTTCAATAGTCACCGGCACTCCTGTAAACCCATGGAGCGTGTAGCCGGCGGGCTTGAGTCTGTCTCGGGAGAGCTTCAAGCCCTTAAAAGCGTTGAGGAAGAGGATGTTGACGGAGCTGCCGTTATCTACTAAGATCCTCTCCACTTTGAAATTGGCCATGTGGAGACTGATGACGAGTGCGTCACAATGAGGGGTGCGGACACCCTCAAGATCTTCGTCGGAGAATGTGACAGGCACCCCGAGGCCTTTGGGAGGAGGTGTGGCTCGGACTGAATTGACTTCTCTGATAAATGCTTTCCGAGAGGAGTTCGATGAGCCCCCCATTGGACCCCCATGGATGAGGTGGAGGACTCGGTCTTCCTCAAAGTCTGGCGTCTCTTCTCGTTCCGGACGCTTGTTAGCCCCCCGAGGCTGGGGAGGAAGTTCGGCTTGGTCCTTTCTTACAAACTTCGTCAGCTGCCCCCTCTGGATAAGGGCTTCGATCTCGTTTCTCAGAGCACGGCAATCGTTAGTGTCATGCCTATGGTCCCGGTGATGGCAGCACCATTTCTCTCTATCTCTTCTCTTGGCGGGGGTGTTCATCTTTGGAGCTGGAGGCAAGACCCCTTCTTTTTCGACTTCCATGAAGATGGCGGAGATGTTAGTGGTGAGGGGAGTGAACTTCTCAAATCTAGGGGGAGGTCGGCGCTGGCCGGCATTATCCTTCTGGAGCTTCTTGGCTCCTTCTTCCGTTCCCTTCCTCTTAAACCCGGAGGTAGATCCCTCCCAGTTGGATTGTTGTTCGGCCTCTTCGGCTCGGATATACTTTTCTGTGCGAAGGAGGAGGTCGGAAAAGTCCTGTGGTGGCTTCTTGGCAAGGGAGGAGCGGAGGTTGGAATTGAGGACATTGGATTGGAACGCTGCGGTAGCAACTGACTGGTCGAGGGATGCGATGGTTCTGGCTTCAGCTGTGAACCTCTTCACGTAGTCCCTCAATTTCTCCCCCTTCTTCTGATGGAGGTGCAACAATGAGATGCTGGTCTTCTCAGCCTTACGGCTGCTTACGAAATGTGTGACGAAGAGGGTTTCGAACTGCTCGAAGGAGAATATTGAGGAGGGGGCTAGGCGAGAGTACCATTCTCGAGCCGGTCCTTTGAGAGTTGCGGGGAAGGTTTTGCAGAGGAGGGCATCGGAAGCTTGATGGAGGAGCATCAAAGTCTTTAAGCTTTCGATGTGATCAACTGGATCGGTCTCCCCGGTGTACGTCTCAAATTGGGGAGGTTTGAAGCTGAACGGGACAGGTGCTTCCACTATGGTTCGGGAGAAAGGGGGTCGGCTAGGACGTAGGGTCCTCCCCCTGAGCTCCTCTTCTCGGTTTATCTGACCCAGGCGTCTTTCTACTTCATGAAGACGGTGGTTCATGGTGTCATCTCTCCGACGGTAATCTGCCGAGCCACGAGACTCGTCTTCGTATGAGGGAGAGCGAGGGCTGCGGCGATGGTAACTTCGGGAGCGACGAGGACTTGGGGTGCGCCGGGAGTTGGTTGGAGCAGGACGAGGAGATGGGGACCGTCGGCGAGGGCTTCGGACTGGAGGAGGAGACGGGACCTTCGGCTCATTAGGATTTTTGCGAAGGTTGAGAGCCTGCAAGACGGTCACTTGGAACTGCTGGAACTCGGCATGGGTGATTGGTGCCTCATTGTTCCTGGGCTGTTGCCGACCTGCGGGAGAGTTCCTTCTTCGGTAATGGTCGGGGGACTCTTTCCTCCCTCTGCGGACGGGGGACCTGTGGTACCGCTCGCCCGGATGGTGTTGGCGGGAGGCTCCCTCTCGGGCCCACTTTTCTTCCAGATGGCGGCGGAGGTCATCATCTTTCTGGCGATTAGGGGCGGTATTGTGGCGACCAGAGGCTCGGGGGTGATGGGAGGCCATAGAGTCCGTGGAGGCGTTGCGGATGGAGACATGCTCTTGATGAAGGGGTTGTTTCTGAGGGTTAGGACCCTTTGGATCAGGAGGGGGAAGGTTCTGTTGGAGCGGGTCTTCCGCGGTAGGGGGAAGTTGCCCTTGTTGCTGAGCGGGATCGGGAAGGACTTCTTGCTGCTGATCAGGGTTGGGTGCCCGGTTGGACCCCCTCGATCTGACTTTCCTAGGAGGCATGGCCGGAGGAGATCTGTTCACCAGGAAGAGGAGAGGTTTCTATTCGTTAGTTTCCCACAGACGGTGCCAATCTGTTGCCGCTAAATTTGGTGTGGGGGCAAACAGATAGAACTTGTGGATTCTTAGGAAAACTGAATAGAAAACCTGTGTACCTGTTCCGTCGGGCGTCGATCGTCGTTCCCGCCGTGCACCTGCAAAAAGTGCGAGACACCGGGGTTGTTCCCGGTGACGCACCCTCCGATGCTCAAGTCAGTAATCTGAAAGACTATGAGAGAGCCCAAAAACTGGTGAAAGATTGATTACCTCTTAATGGAGACGGGTGGGGGGTATTTATAGGCGTCATAGGGAACAGATTAGGCATGTAATTCCTGTGTGTATAGATAAGGAATGTAATCCCTAATCCCCAGTGAAAGAATAGATATGAATCAGGGCCGTTGATTAACATTAATCAGAAACCCTAATTCTATCCCGCTGGACCGGGTTTGTTGCGGGTTGAAACCCGCACCCAGTTGAGGTGGATCCGTTCGCGGGTTATTGGATCTGCGAGAAGGAGACCCAGTACCCGCTTCAGACCCGTTTTGTAGGTAAAATTACCTTTTTACCCCTGAATCTTCAGGATTCGTGCCCGATTTGAACGGTTTTGATTAAACCCCTATTTTTAGCCATATCAGTTACAAACTATATCAATTGGATATAAATGAAAATTGTAGCCCCCCGAATCTAGTTTTTGGAACTTCTGACGGTTAATATCGTTAGGTTTAAATTCTAGATTACTGTCTAGAGGTAGATCGACGTGATTAACTGATTAAAATAACATGTTAACAGTAAAATCAAGACTTGAAATTCCCCAGGATGTTGTTAGACATGCTTAGGAGTCATTTTATAATTTTTATAAGGTTTGATAATGAATTTACAATCTCATTATGCATACAAGAATTTGACCCTAGGTTGCTACCGGAACTCTAAACTTGTAACGAAGAGATTAATAGACCTAGCTACTATAATCAAAACATGTTGTGTGAATTTGTGTTGGAACCAACAGGGATTCTAGTTTCCCCTGACAGAACCTATTTTGCTTTCCCTTAGCAGTGGAAAAGTCAGTTTTTGTACAACAACGTATTGCTGTCCAGAATCATATTTTCATGCTTTTAAATATAAATACGTATAATTTTGCATCTAGTGGATTGAATTATATATACCATGCATTGCATAACCCTTGACACTTTCTTGATATCATCTTGATAATACTGTTCTCATCGATTGCACCCAATTGCATAAATCTTGATACCACCGTTCTCATTGATCATATCAATTGCATGTCCATAATTGATCGTAATAAAATGATAATGAGTCGGGGTAATAAAGGTCGACTTAGTAGTAGATAATATAGGAGACTGTACTTGAAAGAGGGGCCCGTGTTTCCTTATTGATTATTATTATCGGTCATTGTTTTATCGATAGATTGTGGATTATGATGGTAACCCAATTATCGTGTATTGTATCATGTATCGATTATTGTCATTGATTATTGATTATTGATTATTAGTCATTGGTTATTGAATATTGATTATCGTTGTCCAGTACATAACCTGTAGAGCTCACTACTATAGTCTAAACGCCACTTGATTGCATGCACCCGAACCTGTGGTATGTGACACAGGATTGCGTGCATTAGATATGTCAATAAAAGATTGCTAGACTTATATTTTGACACCGAGTATCGACACTTATATTTTGATCATGGTTATTGTTATCGAGATTGATTATTGGTTATCATTTATTGATCATTGCACCATTGACTATGTTAATCGATTCTTACACCATTTGTTATAGGCTATTGATCTTAATATCAACTATCGTTTATTGACCTCTGATGTCGTTCTAGTTCATTACTTCTTGATATATCATGTTTTATTGTTCACTACTTGTTATTACTTACTGTCCGTAACTTGCTCTAACTAACATCCCCACCCCCTCTCCCCCCCCCCCCCCCCCCCCCACCACGACCAAACTCTAGATGCTAAGCTTGCTGGTACACAAGAAAAATTGACTGAAGGATTTGGTGAACAAATCTTCTTAGAAATGAAATCAATATTTTAGCTGATTTTACTACCTCGTTCATGTTATTTATTTCTAGTACTATTGTCGTTTCCATAAATTGTATTTTTTAGCGTTGACCCAAAGTTTATTCTCTTCAAGATTTGTGGATTATTTGTGAATTATTTCATGGATTGTTCAAGTTATTTATTGTTTATGTGATTTCATAATTGCATGTGTGGTTGTGACTATATTCCATATTGTTGAGTTGAATGTTACAACGTATGAATGATGTATACATTATTTGCTAGGCTTTAGTTGCATGCCCGTATTTTCGTATTTTAGGAAGAGGGGCGTGACATTTTTTCCCTTCTAAGTTGTTTAGTGGATCAGAGTTTTCGTGATATGTTCAATTGAGTTAAAGACTCAACACTATTGAGGTGGCTTGGAATGAGTCTAAAAATAATAATTTGCAGGGAATTTATATGAAAATTAAATGTTTGTGGAGGACTAATGTGGGAAACCGCTTTCGTAGATATAAGAAGTCTATTAGAAATTTAGAGAGGTGCTAATATCTAAATAAAATAGGAAAAATGACCAAATGATATCTAAAGTTTAGTCCTAAATAGTACACAAACTTTTTATAATACCCAAATAGCACCCAAGTTTTTAAAATATGTTCAAAAAGCACATGTCGTTAAGTTAATAGAATATTCTCCGAATATACCTTTTAACGGGTTTACACCCGTGAAGAAGAGTGTGAAATATTGAAATTGCCATAAGCTCTTAACGAGTTTAAAATTCAGACTCATTACCACCATCGACCACCAACTCCACGCCAACCACCATCTTTATCATCTCCAACCACCGTCACCACCACCACCACCGACCACCATCTCCACAATCTCCATCAACCACTACCACCGTCATTTCCAACCGCCATCACCACAGCCGACCACCATCTCCACCATCATCTCCACCACCACCTCCAACCACCTTCGAAGCCCATCACCATCACCTCTGAAACCCATCTCCACTGACCACCATCTCCACCACCTCTGAAACCCATCACCATCACCTTCATCTCTACCAAAATTTCAAAAAAAATAAACAAGAAAAACTGAAAAAAATGAAGAAGAAGAAGAATTGAAATGGAAGAAGAAGAATTGAAATGGAAGAAGAAAGGCCTCAGGGCATTTATGTAATTTCATACTATTTCTGTTAAAAAATTATCCGAAGGAGTTTTTGGTCATATTTTTAAAACTTCGGGTGCTATTTGGGCCTGTTAAAAACTTTAGGTGCTATTTGGAAATTAAGGTAAACTTTGGGTGATATTTCGTTTTTTCTTATAAAAATGTTAGAGTAATGCTTCATCCACTACCAATTTCACTTTTTTCTTTACTACCTTGGGTGACACACTTCTATTGGAGAGTTTTCCCACCTACTCTTTCTTCTTCCACCTATTGAAGTGTGGAATTTTTTCCCAAACTGTCCCACTTTTTGAAAGTTTTTCCCAAACTGCCCTACTTTTTTTAAAAATTTACAAATTGCCTCACTCGCTTTCTGAAAAAGCTAGTGTAGTTAATATCTCATTGCCTTTTCGGAAAGCGACTGCGAGGCTTTTGATTTTCGAAAGCCTACACTCGTTTTTTGAAAAACCGAGAAGGTTTTAACCACACTCGCTTTTTCAAAAAGCGAGTGTCGATTGAGGCTTTTAAAGCTTCAGATCTCAATTTGGATCTCACTTTCTCTTCTTTTTTACTCTTACTTATCTCCCTTATTACTCTCTCCTTAACTCCGAAACCCAAAACCCTAGCTTCCCAAAATTGACCTCTTACCCACAAAATCTCCTCTAAATCTAGATATATTCACTTAATCTTTCCCAACCCTATCACCTTCCACTCTCAAAACCCTAAGCCCATATTCCGAAAGATCCATATTTTGGAATCTTGATAAACTTGAAGAGGACAGCAACTTCAACTCTTCCACCCAACATCTACAGCTCTATCCTTCCGAATAAGCTTGTGAAGGTATGATGCATATTGGCCTATTATTTTGTAAATTTTTATAGGTTTTGTTTGTGGGTAGATAATAACTCGTATATTCGTATAAATATACATAGGTATGGATTACGATATTCCTATTTGGTTATACTTTGATGGTGAAATAATTCGTGATCCAAAGATAGGTTGTTGTTATAGTGCCGTTGATCCTGAAATAGTTTGGGCACCTCGTACCATTACATTGGTAGATTTAGTTGAGAAAATTTATGAAGTTACTAATTTGGATACGGATCAATGGAATGTGAAAATTTTAGCTCAGTATGCAGCAGGAAGAGGAGATGGTCAGTATTTTATGACGGTGCCCGTATCTACTGATAATGCTATGAAGTCAATGATTGCTAGGACACTTGATCCCAATTGTACTTGGTCTGCATTAGAGTTATATATTCAGCAAATTCAAATTAGGAATGCTCAGTCACATGATAATCCTAGTTCAAGCTTCGTACGAGAAGTGTAACGCCCCGAATCCCAAATACACTGAATTCGAGATGTTCTACAGGATCTTTTCGCTTCCTTTAGTACAATTTTACAAGGAAATTTAAACTTTTCACTTTACATCAGAGTTTACATCAATATTACACTTTTCATTTGCACAGCGGAAGTAAAATTTACAACAATTAAATAAATGTACAACGACATGGTATAATCTTTAAGCATCCATTCCTCTTTAATCTTTAACATGTCATTTACCTGCATATAAGACTGTGGGTACGTCAGTTTATTCAACCGACGATCATTATACACGGCCATCCTCTCTATGCCGGAAATAGTATAACTTAATTTTCCATATTTAGCAAACACAAACTTGTCACATTTCAATTAAAGGGACTACCCTATTGATGTCGTGTTGTGATTGTGCACTTAGTCCTTAATGCATTTATTTATATTACATGACACTAATGCGCACTTGTTCAGATTCTATGCATCCCATACTACATAGGTCCGAGGGCAAGCCCTTATTCGTTCTTCATCTTTGTAGGGTTCAATCCCTCGTTATGTCTTAATCTACTACTGTAATTACGGTAGTGTCTTAGATGTCCTATGATCTATGAGCCCATGCCCCGGCAGCCTGGAGGGAAATCCCATGCACTGACACGACGCATCGAGCAGGCAACCTATGGACAATTCAGCCTCCGCTATGGAACAATGGCACCACCCATAGCCACTCGAACATCCCACGAGCGTCGCCACCGGGACGATAATTCTGGAGTAGTGTCTTGACGCATCAAGCAGGCAGCCTATGGATCGCTCTCACACCGCTAATCCGATGGCCCCCATACTCATGTTTTTCTTCTACTTTCATCACGTCTCCACTATGTACTAATCCTTAGTTTTATCAAAAATCATGAACAAAAATTAAATCTCTAGAGTTAGCCTCTCCACTAAACCGGACTTATTCATTCATTTCAACATGACCAACCTTGGTCTAATTTCATTTCATTTCATTTCCAAATGCCGGGGGAGACTTAGCTACTCTTTTATTTCAATTTTCATTTCATAATTTCCAACTCATAAATACCCCATGTTGAGTTCTCATACTCACATGTATATTCTCTTTTCAATTCATGACTTCTAATTTGTTCACAAGTCCATAACTGTACATGAATTTCATGCACTTTATCAATTATCACATCATATCAAATTTCACATTACTAACAAATATACATACTTCATATTGTTTCTCAAATGAGAATAAATTGCATTATGTCACATAACAAAGTTTCTTTTTGCCAAATCAACTTCTAATCCTTCATTTCACTTATTCTTTTAAGTTATAATTTCACATCAATAAACATATAGAACCATATTTCTATTTATGTATTTTATCTCCAAATCATAGTTTATTTCATTCTTATAATCCCCAAATCATTTTTATAAAGTCCCTTACATTTTTAGGAGAATAACCATATTTTTTTCATAATTTTTGGACACTCAAAAACCCAAAAAAAATTAATTTTTCAATCTTACCGATAGCAAGATTCGAACCCAGCACCACAGGGGAACAGCCGCAAGCCACAACCAACAGACCGAATGCCACTGGCGATATAAGAAGGAAACAGAGAGTATTTATTACTCTCTGTTCGCTGATTCCACTGTTTTAAAAAAAAATGAAAACAAGTGTATGCCGCAGGGTTCGAACCAGTTACCCAAGAGAACACAGCCGCACACAGTGACCACTTGAGCTACATGCTCAGGTTGTCACAGTACAGTTTAAAATCCTTTTGAAATCAATTGCCACTGTTGTTAAAAACATCTCGATGTTCAATTAAACTTTGTTTCATATTGCTTTTATAGAAGTTACTGAAAAACTCCAGATTGACTTCCCCTCACATGATTTTCATATCAGTATGATTAAAATAATTTTTGTACTAATAAAAATATATTTTTCACACAATTCAATGAATTATACATTACAACTACTATACTTCTCATTTTTTGACATTATTTAACAATTGGCCTTCTAATCTTTTTATCCACAATTTTCTTATATTAATTTACTGTTATTAATCTTTTATTCAACATACACATCCATTTTGAATTTATCCATTCCCACAATAACTCAAAAGATCTCTTCCAAACATACATTAGCATTAACAAAGTACTAACTTTTACATATAATTTGTGATGGTAATAAATGTATTTTCTTCCATCAATCTATAATCATAATCAATTACACATGCAACTTATAATTTTAACGATAGAACTACATACTAATTCAATGTCAACAATTCAATCAATTAGGGGTCATTTTCCAAATTTAATGTGCATGCTTATTAATCATTTTCATACTTCATGGTTCAATATAATACTAGCATATTCCTAACTAGAAATAGGGAGAATTAGCCCACAACTCAAATTAATACTAGAACCACATACAAGTTAATCACAACATTTCAATCAATTCATAAACTAACTTCTCAATTAAAGTGTGTTCTTATTAATATTTTTCATGCATCGTTTTGATAGTTAAATCTAGCATGGATCCCTATATTAGAAATATGAAAGGTTACCCACTTTGTGTGGAGAGAAACAAACACAAAAGCAACAAATCCTTGCAACAAGATGCACCTCCTCCTAGACGATGCGCGCACAAGATCCACGAACACCAAAGCAAACCGAATGCTTCCTCCTTGAACTAGCCGGCCTCTCCTCCTTGGAAAATGCAAGCAATCCCACACAATCTCTCAATCTTTTTAACTCACAATTAATTCTATTAGACTATAGGTTTAGAAAGATATAATTTGCATAAGAATACTAGCCATGGGAGGGGGTATTTATACTAGAAATCAAGTGGAATGGAGGGCTAGGATTGACTAGTTGGTTGTAGGATGGAGGGCCAAGATTAGAGTAGGAGTTATAAAAACTACCCACATCTAAATAACCACCACCATGATCACCACTCAACTTTTTGAATCTCCCTCCAAAAAGAAGCAATCCTGGCCCCCATGGAGAAGTGTGCATTGCACGTGTATGTGTAGTGCATGTGCATGCAACTAGGACCAAAATTGTACATTTTAATTTTTTACAAAAATAAAATAGTATTTAAATAGTCTTCTACATGACAAGTTTAAATAAAAATAGATTAATTCATGGGCTTTAGTTTTGGGCCAAAATAGTTATTTAAAATAAATAAATCACATTTTGGGCTTTTAAGAAAAGGCTTTAAAATAAGGCTTTCTATTTATTTAAAGAAAAAGGCTTTTGTGTAAAAATAGTTTGAAAACACATATTTAAATATTTATACACATCACAATAAAATAATTATGAGATTTAATTCAACCAAAAATATTGCACGTGCACACTACGTGCAAAATAAATAATTTTTCATTAATTGAAAAATCAGGGTATTACAAGAAGTATCGACACAACATATGAGGTATAATCCTGTTCAAACATCACAAGCAATCCCACTATCCCTACAAGAAGACACCTTCATAAATACAACAAATCCGGATTCTACAGATGTTGAGTTGCCACGCCAACCTAGTCCGGTTCATGACTATGTTTCAAATGACACTTTATTTGAATTATTTCAAAATGCTACCATTAATAACGACCTATTAGACGATGATGAAGAAGAGGAAGAAACAGACGATGAAGTTGATGAGAGTGCAGAAAACGGTGATGGGGACAAAGATGATGAATATGCAAACGTAAATCCTACGAACAACAGTTCTAATGAAGTGAGAGTTACTGATAGTTATTCCAATGTTAATGCTCATATTACCGAGGAGATAACACAAGGTGCTAGAGTACATCAAGTTCCACAAGAGTCTTCCGGTTCATCCAATGTAGACGAATTGTACATTGGACATGAGTTTGTAAGTAAAGAGTCGATTTAGCAGGCTGTGAAGTTGTATTCAATCAAGAAACATCGTGAATTCGTCACATTGAAATCTTCACCGATACTATACACTGTTAAATGTAAATTAGCACCTAGAAAACGTACAATTGAGGAGATGGTACAAAGTTCCCCAGTAGTAAGTGATGGTGACTGTCCTTGGAGATTACGAGCAATTGTTCCAAAAGGCGGGACAAATTTCGTGGTGAAGAATATAGTTGGGCCTCATACTTGTACGAATCCCACGTTGAATCAGGACCACTGTAAAGTTGATTCTAACCTTGTTTGCAATTTGATTGTGAGTGTGGTGAAGTCTGAGATAGGTTTAACACCATGAGCCATTATTGAGATAGTGAAACTACAATATAAGTATCAGATTTCATATAAGAAAGCTTGGATTGCAAAACAAAAGGCAATTGAGAGGTTGTTCGGTACCTTCGAAGAAGCATACACGAAGTTGCCTTTTCTTCTATCAGCAATACAAGCAGCAAATCCAGAAACCGTTTTCTACTGGGATAAATATCAGTCTAGTCCTGGTGAGGAAACATTCAAGGGAGTATTTTGGGCATTTGTTCATTCGATTGAAGGTTTCAAGTCTTGCAGACCTGTTATTAGTGTTGACGGAACTCACTTGTACAGTAAGTACAAGGGCCGTTTGTTAATTGCTGTTTCTCCCGATTCGAATGATTGCTTATTTCCCTTTGCATTTGCATTAGTTGATGGAGAGAGTATAAATACATGAACATGGTTCATGAGTTGCATTCAGTATTTTTTCACCGATCGTACTGAGTTGTGTGTTATCTTTGATCGTCATGCTGGTATTTTGTCTACTATGGAATTACAAAATGGAGCTTGGAACGAACCTTGTAATACCCTAAACTTTCATTCTAATAAGATATTGATTTTCACGTGTTGTGCACGTGTAAATTTCATGTGTATATTTATTTATTTATTTTTATATATAAAATTTTATTTTTTATGAACAATTATTTTCTTCCTTTATTTCTCTAAAAGCCTATTTTTATTAAGCCTAAACACTATTTTCTTAGTTTGAGCCCACTTTAATTAATTATTAATTTATTGTCTTGGCCCACAAACCTAAGCCCACTAATTGTGAAGCCCACAAATTTAATTAATCAATTAAATTGTCACACTTGTCATGTAGAGACAAATGGTGAATATTTTGATTAATTAAATTGTACAAACTTTTAAATAGGGATACTAGGTGGCACGTGCATGCACGTAGTGTGCAATGCACACTAACAGGGGTGTATTGGATTGGAATTTGAAAAGAATTTAAAAGAATGTGAAAATCCTAGTGTATTCTATTATGATTTTCAAGGAGTTTATAAAAGTCACAGTGTATTCAATTGAGACTTTAAGTGATTCTATTCAATTCTCAGTGTATTCAATTGAGATTTTAAATGATCCCATTCAATTCTCGGTGTATTCAAAAAGTTATTGATTTTGGTAGAATTGAGAATTTGGAGGATTTAGATGGAATCTAGGGTCTGATGTATAAATACCAAAAGCATTTGCAATTCTCACCTTCTCTGTAGAAACTTTCAAGCCATTTATGAGTATGGTTTTGTTTCCTGTACATATGCCCCAAATTATCCCCAAATAAACCCAAACATCTAATCCCCCTTCTCTTTCCATCGTCTTCTTCCTCCTCTCCTCTACCTCCCGACACCCTCCTCCGCTGCTACCCCACTATCCTCTACCTCCCGACCTCCGATCCTCACGCAGAGGCCTAATTCAACCCAAACCCTAATTCAACCCAACCACCGATCCCCACGCAGAGGCCTCCATCCACCTCCTGAAAAACAGTGGAATCAATTTCAATCAAAATCAACGCGATGGAGTTGATTCAAAAATATTCTCAAGATTGCTATGGCATAAATTGGTTTCTCGTTGCAGGTACAGGACGAAGTGGATAACGTTCCATGGTTTGTATGATGTGGCCTATATAGTGAAACTGTTAAATGGAAGACCTATGGTGCAGAAACAACGAGTATTGAGTTGATGAGGAGATGTGGTAGAGTTATGATGCCTAACGGGATAGTTGGTGCTCCTTATAGATCTTTTGCTCCATGACTTTGGTTACCGGGTGATATTAGTTATTATTATTTTATGTTATTTCAGAATGTTAATAGTGAGTATTGAGTTGATGGACTCATCAACAGTTTTTTTTTGTTGCTACTTTTGTTTATGTGAGTGTCCTTCTAGTACTTCAGAAAAATCTTATGAGAATAACATCTTTATGACTTGCGAGGTGTGTACTACTCTTATGAGAATGATAATCTTGTGTAGGAAATGAACTAATTATAAAGTCTATTGTCATCGAATTCCTTCGAATTCCATCAAATTCATAATAAGAATTCCATCAAACTATTTTAAAATTCTTATAAATCTCAGTCAAGGTTTTTGGTGAATTCTCCATAAATCCCTTAAATACTAAGGGGATTCTCAATTCTTTTAAAATCTTTTGAAATCTCAATCCAATACACCCCTGTAAGTTGGGGACGGTTTTGTGCTTGGAGAGATGGAGAGTGTGGGTATGTGTTCATGGGTAGTTATTTGTGTGTGGGTGGTTGCTATAACTCCTACTCCTATCCTAGCCTTCCATTCTATAACCATCCATTGAATCCTAGCCCTCCAATCTACTTCAAAACTAGTATAAATACCCTCATTTCCTACTTGTACTCTACAAAATATTGAAGGAGTTACATATACATATTAGTGTGTAAGTTGTGTGTTGTGTTCCCCATTGGAGGCCGGCCATCCATCACTTGGAGCTCTCGGTTTTGGCAAGGAGCAAGGAGAAGAGTTCGTGCATTGCAATCTAGGAGGAGAAGGCACTCGCTCGCAATCTAGGAGGCTCTAGGGGATTTTTCTTAATTGGGTTTTCTTCAAAAGGTAGGTATTTCTCATGACTTCTATAGTAGAGATCATGCTAGGGAATGAAGTGGAATTATCATTATACGCTACTAGTTGAAATGAAATGCATGTTTGCCAAATTAGAAGAGAATTGATAAATTAGCAAATGTGTGTTGTTTGATTACTATATTTATTAATTATGAGTAAAGTGAATGTTCTTTTTATTTCTAATGTTAGTATGCAAAATATGTCCTAAATACAAACTATGTGGATTAACTAGTAAAAGACTAGCACCATGTTTATTGATTAATAATGCTAGGAAGAATAGTGTGTCAAAGATAAATTGATAGAAATGATTGTTAATAGATGTATTGAAATTACCCATTGCTATATATGCCATGTGAAATTAGAATAAATGAAAAAGAATGTCCTTTTGCATACGAATAATTGAATGTATCATGTGTAGATTAATTAATAAAATGGAAGTTTTACTCACTTATAAAGTTGATTTTGTGCTCTAAAAATATTATAGTTATCAATGTGTAAGCAAACATCATTGTAGTGAATTTTGTGTGAGAAATCATCCTTATTTATGAACAATTGTGTAATAGTTTTCAAATGTCGAAACAGTGTTCATAAAATGCAAACTAAGGCTAAATACATGTTTTAAAAGAACGAAAAATACCTTTAAATATACTGGTTATTGATAAATTAAATGTATTTTTATTCTGGACATTTTGTTTTCAAGAGGACAAAAAGAGATAAATTCGCTTTTGATAAATTTTGAAGTATAGCTTTGAACAAATAATTAAGATCAAAACCTATTTTAAATACCTTCCAATCGATATGTCCACTTAGACCAACTGGTCGGAAGAGACTTGGGTTCGCTACAGTAGTCGGAGGTCTTGAGTTCGATACCCTGAGGTTGTGTTTTATTTTGTTGTTTTGTTAAAAATCCAAATCACCGAGAACAGAACACATAGGGCTTATAACCCCTAGTTGAATCGACTTGCGGCTTTGGCGCGTTGGTCTTGTGCGCTGTCTGTCTCACTGCTGGTCGCTGGTTTGAATCTTGGTGGGTCTTAGAGTTTAGAAAAAATGTTTTTTTTGAGATTTTTGAATAGAATTGAATTTTTAAAATAGAATAAAAATCAGAAAATATGGT
Source organism: Hemerocallis citrina (assembly GCA_017893485.1). NCBI lineage: Eukaryota > Viridiplantae > Streptophyta > Magnoliopsida > Asparagales > Asphodelaceae > Hemerocallis > Hemerocallis citrina. The sequence goes on from CM030361.1 coordinate 174,822,306, forward strand.
TTAATTACTGAAAATTATTAGAACTTTATGGGAAATATTTATATAACTTTTGATGAAGTGTGAATAAGAAATTTGGATTTTTTGCAGGAAAGGACTCACTTTGAAATTAAATTATTCTTTTAAACGAAAGAAAAATAAAAATAAAAATTTTGAGTTATAAAAGATGAATTTTTGAAGTTTGTGACTAGCGTGATTAAATGGAATTATAGATAAATGTGTTGTAGTAAAATTGTGAATTTGTGAATAATAGATTCGTGGAATATATGAAATTGTTGGTGACTATTAAGTGAAATTTATTCTTGCACATGAATTGCACGCGAAATTGAATTATTGAGCGTGATGAATTATGAAAGGTGTGAATACATGAATACTATTCTATTGGAATATGAATTGTGATTAATCATGAAAAGATCTTATGAGTATGACATTGTAATTATGAGTTGAAATTGAAAATTAGGGTATAGCCAAGCCTTATACCGACAATAAAAGAAATGAGAAAATGATATTTTGAAATGAGAAGACCAATATTTGGATCATGTGAATTAAATGAATAATACCGGTATAGTGGAAGTGCTACACTCTAAGAGTTGATTTTATTCATGATTCAATTAAACTAAGGATTAGATGCATAGTGGAGATGTGATGAAAGTAAGAGAAAAACATTGAGTATGAGGGCCATTGGATTGGCGGCGTGAGAGTATTCACAGGATGTCCCATGATGAGTCATGATAGGGCGTGGATACTGCTCCAGAGTACCGTCCCGGTGGTGACGCTCGTGGGGTGTTTGACGACTGTGGGTGGTGTCATATCTATGGTAGGAGCTGAATTACCACAGGATGCCTGCATGATGAGTCATGTGTCAGTGCGTTGGGATTCCCTTCAGGGCGCCTAGATATGAGTTCGTAGGTCAGAAAACATCTAGGATACTTACCGTAGTTACAGTAGTAGATTAAGTCATGGCGATGGATTGAACCCTACAAGATGAAGAACGGTTAAGGGCTTGCCCTCGGACCTATGTAGTATGGGCTGCATAGACTCTGAACAAGTGCATATTAGTGTCATATAAAATAAATAATTGCATTAAGGACTAAGTGCACATTCACGACACGACATCAATAGGATAGTCCCTTTAGCTTTGTTTGTGACAAGTTTGTGTTTGTAAGAAATGAGAATCGTTATACTATTTCCGGCATAGAGAGGATGGCCATATATAATATTTCATCAGTTGAATGAACTGACGCGCCCACAGTTTTATATGCAGGGTGAGGATGCTTGACTATTGAAGTATACATGCTGCGCAAGATTGTTTTAAATGTTGTTTCTTGTAATTTATTGAAATATTGCTTCCACTGTGATAATGTACAAGTGTAAATGTAACTCTGATAAAAGAAAAGTTTTTATTTCCTTATAAAATTGTACGAAAGAAGTGTAAAGATCCTGTGGAACTTGAATTCAGTTGTATTTTGGAATTCGGGGTGTTACAAACCTAATGCACATCATCGTTATTGTATGCATCATTTCGCTACAAATTTCTTTAGTAAATTTGGTAGCAAGTCATTGCAGGAAAAAACTAAAATTATAGCGTGTCAAAATCAACCCAAAAGGTTCAGGACCAAACTCGCTGAACTTGAAACCATTAATGTCGAGACGGCTAATTGGTTAAAAGAGAAACTAGTTGAAAAATGGGCACTTTATGCAGATGAAGGTCGAAGATACAGCATAATGACGACGAACCTATCAGAAGTCTTCAATTCAGTCTTGAAAGGTGTCCGTAGTTTACCGTTAACTGCTATTGTGGAGATGATCTTTTATCGTCTAAACTCTTACTTTACTACTCGTCGACAGGTAGCCAATAAACTTTGATCCGAAGGGAAGATTTTTGCTCGAAGAGTACATGAATTGATCGATAGTCGCCGTGAGAGAGCAAACTAACATGAGGTTACAATATTTCATCATGAACCTGGAGTTTTTGCCATCAAAACGGGTCTACGCATGGTAAGTGGAGAAAGGAAGGGTGGTAACTAGCACACTGTTAACTTGGGTACTAAAACAAGTACATGTATGAAATTTCAACAATATCATATTCTATGTTTTCATGTATTGGCAGCTTGTGCATATCGTGCAATCGATCACAAGCCTTTTGTAGATAAATTTTACCTTGTAACATCATTAGCACAAACATGGGCTCCCATCTTTCATCCAACTCTAGATCCAGCATATTGACCTATTACTGATGGACCACGACTCGTACCTAATGCAAATTTGCAACGTTCAAGGAAAGGGCGGCCTAGATCTATGCGAATTCGCAATGACATGGATGTGAGATATAGGTCTAGTAGGGATATGGGAATGAAATGTTCGAAATGTGGATTGCATGGACACAATAAGCGGCGATGTACTAATAGAGGATCTCAAAATATTTAATCCATAGGCAAATTCGAATATGTTTGTGTTCGTAATTGTACTATGTAATTTGAACTTTATACTAATTTGTATGAGTTTATTATGGAAAAGCGTTAATTCCCATTTGTTATGTATGAGTGTGATTGTAGTGAGTTGAGTATTGGTGAAGTGGAATGTAGTGAAAATGATTGATTGAATAGTTGAGAATTGGTTGAGAGTTTTGTATATGGGGCACCTGCATTTGTAAATTGAAGTTGTATTTTATTAGGCCTAGACTCGCTTTTTCAGAAACCGAGTCTAGTCTTCAGTTCCTCGCTTTCTGAGAAAGCGAGTCTAGTAGAAAACTCATCGCTTTCTCGAAAAGCGACTGCGGAGTAGATAGTTTTCCAGAGATCAGCTTGATATCTAGAAAACACTCTACTCCACAGTCGCTTTTCAAAAAACTGACGTAGTTTTAACTAAACTCGCTTTCTCAGAAAGCGAGGAGCTCAAGACTAGACTCGGTTTCTGAAAAAGCAAGTATAAGCCTAATAAAATACAACTTCAATTTACAAATGCAGTTGCCCCATATACAAAACTCTCAACCAATTCTCTATTATTCAATCAACAATTTTCACTATAATCCACTTCACCAATACTCAACTCGCAACAATCTCAATCACACAAACATTCAAAACTTTGAAAAAATGAAACAATCACACACTCACACACCCCATACGAAATTGGATTACTTCATACATGTAACATTACAAAACATTAGAAAACAAGTTCACGACGTTAAAAGGAACTTTCTTCCTACGAACTAATACAAACATTACATAATTAATACAAAATAAGCTTCACAGATCGGGTGTGAAGAAGGTGGGAGGTCTCCTTTGCCTTTTACCCCGTTGTGGAGTGTCCTGTGTCATACCGGGCATCGGAATCAGATCCTCTTCTTGTTGTTGTGTCCCCTCAACTTGTATCTCAGCCTCTTCATCTTCTTCTTCGGAATCGTTTCTAAGACGAGGCGGGGATTTGTGGATCACTTTCTTCCTTCGAACACCACGAGCACTGGTTCGATGGGCAGGAGTAGTAAGTATAGCATCTAAGGTTGCTCCCTCACCCACAACACCAGTTTGTGCACGACACAACGTCATCATCTCGCGTGCAAAAGTCCTTCACCGATGACGCGACATTGCTATTTAACACAGTAGCACATTTTTTAGCCATAGTCTAAGTTTGGCTCATCTACAAAACATGAGAAGTTGAAATATTAAATATAATGAATGTATATGTAAACCAAAACACTAGAAAAACTTTTAAAAATACAACAAAACCTAAAAACTTACAATTGTGCAAAGAGCCGATGCCTTCGGTTGGAACATAGGCAAATTCATCGAATGTTGATCTGCTGGTTCGGCTGCTGATCGACGAATGGGGACTACCACACCTGCAGAAGTCTGCACTAGCGGAGATATATAGCGTTTCGTCATCCTCTTGTCCCAGGCTATGTAAATCGCATGCACTGATCAATCAAACGGAGGAATGTCACCAATGAGTTCGTCGAACCGGTGCTGATTCCATCTCTCAACATATGTAGAAAAGCTTGCGGCCCAATTATGTTCGGGTTGTCGACCCATTCCAGTAATAGAATGCATATGGACATTGAACGGTTCGGCAACATGAATCATTTGAAGGAGACTAAACTGACGTAACACTCATTCGCATAGTAAAATTCAATTGTGCCAAAGTTGATTAGTGGTGCTTTTGTCAACCATAGATTGCGCCTGTACAAGCAAATAGGTGGTAGTCGAGTAACACGCGCCTCCGTGTAGGGCATCCACACGACACAATCATCTATCAACCTATCCAACTCATCACGGAAGTATGTCAGGCATCTGTTGGGGTTGGCCGTCCATGTGATATTGCCAGACCAGTACACACCGAGTAGAGGTAACATGTGGTGGTCCTCGGGGAGATGGACCCAAATGGGTGATTGCCTCCGCACTATGGGCCGACCTACATGAATATGCTCCCAACTGCAGACTTGTAGTAAGATGATTTGTCCATTCATCTGCACCAAACCAAGACTACAGTTTCACAGAGTCTGGTACAGGGACGACAACGCGACACTATTCCAACTGTACTATCCGACTCTTCTCAGATCGGCAATCATTGGGAGGTACATCAAGGAGACCGAATGGCCAATAGAATTTGGGAACATCACGCTGCCAAATAGTGTAAGGATGTATGCCCTGCAGTAGCACTGCACCTCCTCCTCAGTGGAATCTTCATTCAATCGATTCTTGAATGTGTCATTCAACCACTTCAACCGAATAAGTTTTCCACTTACTGCTCCAGTTTCCACTTCGATACCAAGATACTATTCCACTAGATATACCGGCTCGAAGTCTATTGTGTCGGTCACTGCCTCCCCATCAACTGGAAGACCGGTGAGTACAGAGACGTCCTGCAGTGTCACGGTCATCTCCCCCAACTGGCAGGTGAAAGATGTGTGTTTCAGGCCGCCATCTCTCAAGCAGTGCGGTAAGAAGAGGTCGATCACATTTGATGGAGCTCATCAGTGCAATACCATATAATCCACAGTCCCGTAGGATCTCGTGAATCTGTGGGTGCATAGGTAGTGGATGACCCACCTCATAAATGTACATTCCTTGGATTTACCTTTCCACACATCCTTCGAACGGTGATGTGACTGGAGAGTAAGGAGTGTAGGGTCGAGATGACCTGGACATCCGGGAGGAATATAAGATGATGAAGGGGCCGAAGAAGAAGGACCCGCCTGATTTAGATTAGTTGGGACTTATACAACAATAACATTTACATCAAAATACCGATATTATATTTTATTGTATGATAATCAAACTAATGGAATATAAACAATTATTCACTTACATTAGTACGCTCGGTACCACCACGACGACCACCATGTTCACCGCGAGGAGGTGGGCCAAAAGAAGTATGTGGTCTATCGCCGCGAGGAGGTCTACTACTCGATCCTTCCTCCACATTCCCCATTGTGTGTGTCATTTATAATAAAAGAGAGTATACTACAACTAAAAACAATCGTTATTAACTATACCAAAATATATAACCTACATATATCTACATATACCCAATTTTTACCCCCAAATTCGACATATATCCAATTGTTATCACCAATTTTTACCTACATATATCTATATATATATACAACATTAAAAAAGCAAGAGTTTGATAAATATACCGCAAACTTTACCCCCAAATTCGAAGCACTCTACCTCCACCGCAAGCTTTACCCCCAAATTCGAAGCACTCCACCGCAAGCTTTACCCCCAAATTCGAAGTGGAAAATTGAAAGAAGATGAGAAATGCGTTGATTTTATGAGTCAATCGACGTATTTTGGTGGGTTAATGGCCGAAGTTAGACCATGACTCGTATGGATTAGGGTTTCGTTAGAAGAGGAGGAGGAAGATAGAGAGAATAAATGTAAAAGTGAGATCTGATTTCGAGCGTGGGGATAAAGACCCAATCGACATCAAAAAACGAGTGTGGGATAAATCTCCTCGCTTTCTGTAGGCAAGCAGTGTTCTAAAAAGCGGCCTAGGCGGCCGCCTAGGCGGCCGCCTAGGCGCTAGGCTGCCCCCCAACGCCTCAACTAGGGCCTAGGCGTTTATGAAAATCGGAAATGGGTTCTAGGCGGCTAAAATCGGACCTAGGCGGCGTTTAATCAGTCTAGACGGGTCTAGGCAGAATAAACCCGCTTAGGCCTTAAGTAATTTTTTATAAAAAAAAGTAAAAAAAAACCCACCGCTCTCACTTTCTCCTAATAAAAAAAATAAAAAACCCTAAATCGTGCTCTTCACTTTCACCCCCAAATCGCAGCTCCTCCTCCTCCGCCTCCCTCCTCCTTCGTTGTCCTCCTCCGCCTCCCTCCTACTTCACCAGTTCGCCGTCCTCGTCCGCCTCCCTCCTCTTTCGCCGTCCTCCTCCGCCTCCTCCTCCTTCGCCTCCCTCCGACTCCGCCTCCCTCCGACGTCTTCCTCTTCTCTCTCAAAGTTCACAGCACCTTCGACGTCCTCCCTCCGTCCGCCTCCCTCCGAATCGCAGCTCCTCCGAAATCCTCCTCCGAACTCCTCCTCCGCCTCCCTCCGCCTCCCTCCGACGTCCTCCGACAATATATGCAAAGCTTCTAAGTTCTAATAGTGACCTCGATAGATCTCCAAATATACTGGTAATTGGTTATCTTATCTTTCTTTCCCTTTCACATTCTTTTGCGTGCTCTTAGTACAGCTTCTTATGTTTTTGTGGATTCTGATATTGTAAGTTATTAATGCTGATGTTTTCTTTGTTATTTATGCTACTAGTGTTCACATCATTTTCTTGATAATTTTAATGGTATACTTTTGTTCTGTCACTCGACAGTATGTATGTTCAGTTCACCGGCCTTTTACCCAACAAGCTAATGTAGTTTCTTATTTTGATTATTATTTTATGCTCTAATCAGTTAGCTAATGTAGTTCACTAACAAATACTAAGGGCTGCTCAAGATACAATGAGGCTGTATTCATGGATCAATTTCTATTTATAGGAGGCATACTTTGAGAATAAGTATTTGTATGAAGTACAGGAATGGTCCGAATGGATTTTCATACATAATTTTTAAGACAAAAGAACAATAATACACCGATTCGACTATGTGAAGCCCATCCTACAATTGCAAGGAGAAAAAGTTCAATAGTAAGAAACTAAGAATGAGTAGCAATAAAGAGTAAAAAGGGGGTAACAACAAAATAAACCCAAAATATCGATAAATAAATAAATAAATAAATAAATTTAAAAAACCGCCTAGCGCCTAGCCGCTTAATCCCCGATTACAAGGTCTAGGCGCTAGGCCCCCATCGGCCGCCCGACTACCGCCTAGCGCTTTTTAGAACATTGTAGGCAAGTAAAAAACTAAGCTTGACACTCAGCTTTCTGAAAAAGCGATGAGGATTTACCCAAACTTGTTTTTTCAGAAAATGAATAGGGCGTTATAGAAATTTTTTTTAAAAAATAGGACAGTTTGGAAAAAACTTTTCAAAAGTGGGACAGCTTAGAAAAAAATTCTTGAAGTGTATCACTTCACCTAAGATACTAAAGAAAAATATACTGAAATTGACAGTGGATGGAGTATTACTCAAAATATTACGTGGAACCTAACTTTAAAAACCCAATCTATATCAGTTAGGTTAAAGTCAGCCTTGCCTTCTTCAACCTTCCTTTCACAAACATCTAAAATCAAATCTCCCAGTTCAGCCTATCAATCTCAACTCAACGATGGCCGTCGGATTCGTCCTCGGTTTAGTCGGCGCCCTCCTCCTCGCCCATGCTGCCTATTCCACTATCCAATGTAAGTTTCCCATCAAATCAAGATCACTTCTTTATTCCTCTGCAATCCCTAATTCCAAAATCCCCTTTTCCGTTGCAGACAGAAGCCTGCTCAAGATCACGGAGGAAGAGTTCTCGGGCGCTCCTTTTAATGTAACAACAATTTCTCTATTTTTGAACTTTTTTTTGAAATTTCTTTTGTGCTATTTTTGGGGTGTATTGTCGGATTATGTGGTTGTGCAGGTTATAATGGAGTTGCTTTTGGGGTTGGGTGTTTGCATGTGGGCAGGGCTGTCTTTCCCTGGGAAGTTCCACTCGATACTCCCTGATTCCGACGGAAACAGGTAAATTTTATCCACCCAATTTTTAGCTATGTACATGGGTCTTTCTTAAAACTTAAAAAGTTTTTAAGTTTTTATTGAATAATACATTGGTTAATTTGTCATTGTGAGAAGATTATTGTTGTTATCAGGGATTTGCTTAGTTTTCCCTGTTTTTGGATAGAAGCTATGTTGTTGAGGGAATTCTTAGATCGCTTGGTTGGAGATGTGGTGTTGTTGCTTAGCACAGATGTTAAATCCTAGTTACTTATGGACAGCTGTATTGCTTGTTGTTTTTTTAATAATATAAGTGTTGGGATTGGGCATCAACAAACACCCATTGTCGTAGCGAAACTAAATAGAGTAATGAGGAAGTCGAAGTAGATGAGACGAACCAATTAAGCAAGTAAGTAGATCCACCAATCCAATATAAACACTACGAGTATTTATCTCGGTTAGCTTTCGCTTAATTCGGGGGAAATATAGGGAGACTTGATATTCAACTAGAAGAGATTACAAGGAGTTAAAAACAAGGAATTAAACTCACTCATCAAGAACTATCTCTCTCAAGCCTCTCTTTGCAATGGAGAAAATATCAATGAAATACTCTCCTCTCATATTGGAGGATTTTACGATATATATAGAAGAATAGAGAGAACCCTAGGTTTAATCTTTGATTCTCAGTTGTCCGATATAACATGGAGAAGAAGTAAATGAATAGGAGCCGTACGATTTGACTTGGAGTTGAAGATTGAGCTAAAATGACCTAAAAAATTGAGGCCCAAAAAATACATAGCGCCGCGACGGTCGACCGTCCAACAAGACTGATCGACCGTCCCTCTTTCAGACAATTCCTGTACTACGAGCGGTCGGGGTGTGCGGTCGACTGTCCCCAAGACCGGTCGACCGCCCCTTTTTTGACTACTGCTGTTGTTGTTTTCTCTTCTACTCTCTCCTACGCTTCGACCTCTGTGCTTTATTTTACCTTCTTCTAATCTGAACCACGAGTATTCAAGACAGTCCTAACAATCTTCACCTTGGATTGCATACAAGTGCTATCACATGATGTAATTATTTATCTCCAAACTCTACTAAAACTTCACTTGCAAAAATACTTTAGTACAATAGCTTCTTCTTCAAGTTGAACAAATTTCTACCCAATCTCACCGATTAGTATACCCCTTTAAAGACACACCTTCGTAGGTGTACTCATGGAGTTGCCAACCTCCGCACGAACTCTACATACATCAAGGCATTCCCAACCTCCCAACGATATTCAAACGTCGTAGTCTCGCTTTGATGATGCTAATTGTGGCAAACTAAATGAGCTTGCGGAAATAACGAAAAAAGAAGTACAATACCTGTGCAGGTATTTCGGATTCTCCAAAGCTTGTAGAAATTGTTTTGGCTTGGCCCAACCACTCTCATACCTCCAATCACCTTACGACGACCCTGAAAATAGACAGAACTCCAGCTCAAGCTGTGTACCTGCAGTCCCGTGCATCAAGAGTTCTCAAGGAAACCAGATTTCATTTCAGAAGAGGAATATGCAAAATATCCCTTAAAGTAAACATATTTAGACCCGTCATCTTCAACTCAATTGTCCATTCACCTACTACTTCATAAATCTTTCCAATTTTCATTCTCACACAATACCCTGTAGTAGACTTATAAGTAGAAAATAACATTCTCTCGGAGCAAATATGGGAAGAACTCCCTGAGTCAGAGAACCAACTAGAATCAACTTCTAAAGAATTTAAAACAAGAAGACATGAATTACTTGAATCAAAGACACTAACCACATTTGTGGCTGAATTTTTATTCTTGGCGCTCTCCTGATTTTGTAATTTTCAACAGTCTTTCTTGATATGCCTTGGCCTCTTGTAATATCGGCAACGGATCAAATCTTTTTGCATAGAACTTTGTTTTTTTCCTGAAGGATCTTCCACTGCTAGACAACTTGAAGTAGACGATGATTTATGGGTCTCCTTCCTAAGTTAATTTTTCTTCAATGCTTTTATTATACCATCTATCGAAATACTCTCCTTGGCAGATCTACCGTGTAGCATGGTAGTGATCAAAAGTTCGTACGAATCCGACAGTGAATATATCAGGTTGAAAGTTTTATCTTTCTCACACACATCTGCGTTTATTGCCTTGAGTTCAAATAGAACTTTATTGAACTCTGTAATGTGGTCTTGGAGATCGATACATTCTTTCATTGACAAATGGAATAACTTTCTCTTCCAATGCATCCGATTTAATAACGATAAACCAGAGTAGTCAGCTATAAGTTTTTTCCATAAACTCGCCACATTAGTTTCTTTAAGAAATCTGCACTTGACCATGTCAACCTTCCAAAGATTGAAATTGATATTTCCATCGAACTACTTGATCTTCAAAAGACTGTGACCTATCATTTTAAACAAGTGACTCGACAATTTGAAGCTCTGATATCAGTTATTGGGATTGGGGCGTCAATAAACATTCGTTGTCGCAGCGGAACTAAATAGAGTAATGAGGAAGTCAAAGTAGATGAGGCAAACCAATTGAGTAAGCAAGTAGATCCATCAATCTAATACAAACACAACGGAAATTTATCTCGGTTAGCTTTCGCTTAATTCGGGAGGAAATATAGGAAGATCTGATATTCAATTAGAAGAGATTATAAAGAGTTAATGATTCACTATATATAATGAATTAAACTCACTCATCAAGAACTATCTCTCTCAAGCCTCTCTTTGCAATGGAGAAAATAGTAATGAAGTAGTCTCCTTTCATATTGGAGGAGTTTATAATATATATATATATAGAAGAATAGAGAGAACCCTAGATTTAATTTTGATTCACAGTCGTCCGATATAACCTTGAGAAGAAGTAACTGAATAGGAGCCGTACGATCTGACTTGGAGTTGAAGATTGAGCTGAAACTACCTAACAAATCGAGGCCAGAAAATACACAGCAGCACGGGCGGTTGACCGTCCCTCTCTCGGACAATTTCTGTACTACGAGCGGTCGGGGTGTGCGGTCGACCATCCCCTTCTCTGACTGCTGCTGTTGCTGTTTTCTCTTCTACTCTCTTCGATAGGGATGGCGAACGGGTTGAGTGGGCCGGGCCAGGCCCAACCCATACGGGTTGGCACGTATACTTAGCCGGTCCGGGCCAGGTTGCACTCTTATACGGGCCGGGCCGGGCCGGGCTAAGTTTTCGTTTGGGTGGCCTGCCCAACCCGTGAACCCTTTAGGGTTCAACCCGGGTTGAGCCGGGTCGACCCGCGGGTTGGCCCGTTTAATTATTATTATTATTATTTTTTTGGTAGCTTAAGTTAAAATAATAATAATAATTATTATAATACTAAGTAAGTAATAATACTAATAAACAATAAAAATCGTAATAATAATAATAAGATTGAAAGGGTGAAATTGACAACAAATTTTGAAATATTATTCATATGAATTTAAGTTATACAATTTTAACAATTTATAACGAAATGAAGAATTCAATTCACAAATAAGTTTTATACAATAACATATTTCTTATATACAATTTTAATTGAGTACAAGTTTTCTAATTTGACATAACAAGCAAAGCTATTGTTGTTGTTGTTGTTGTTGTTCTTCGAGCGAGTTGCTCCCACTTGTGGAACTTGATAGTGCTTTTCCTTGCATCCTATCTTCAGCCTTCAGCCAGTCTTCTGTGCAAACGAGCATCTCTAATGCCTCGGGCTTCAACCGATTCCTGTAATCAGATAGAACCCTGCCACTTGTAGAAAATGCACTCTCAGAAGCAACTGTAGAGACAGGCGGAGTTAGTAAATCTTTAGCCATAATTGACAGAATACTAAAAGTGTGTTCATGTTCTTTCCACCATTGTAAAATATCTAGTGCAGAAAGAGTAGGCTCAGTATCCTGTTGGTTGTACCAATTTAATTCATTTGGTTGATTAGTCCTAGATTTTTTAGATTAATTTGTTCAATTAAACTAAATGTTCTATTACCAATTCTACTTAATTCATTTGGTTGATTAGTCCTAGGTTTTTTAGATTGAATTTGTTCAAGTAAACTAAATGTTCTATCACCAATTCTACTTTTATCCTTACCTTTAGAACTACCAGAAGAAGAACTAACTACAGAAGTTGTACTACTAGAAGCAAAACGTCTATCATAATAATCATACAAGTTATTTAACGTAGATTCAAACTGAACTAAAAAAGTAGCGCAATCAATTGTTAATTCTACATTTACTTCTAAATATCCAAAAAACATTTCTAGCAAATTCTTCGTACCTTCTAATTTGATCCGAGGATCCATAACAGTAGCAACACAAATCAACATAGGAGGAAAATAATACTTCAAAAATGTTGTAAATGCACGTTTTACAATGTCACTAATATAGGAATCATTTAACATTTCGTTAAATATTTGCATCATGCTAACTAATTCAATAAAAATGCTACTAGAAGTAGATTCATATGTTTTTGAAAATTTTAAAGTTGCGGTTTTAAAAGGTTCTAAAAATTTCAACAAAGATTCGGCAAAAAACCAATCGGTGGGAGTCATTTCAAAATTGTGCATATTTTTTGCGATACAAAAATCATTTACAACTGCTTTATAATCGGTGACAATATTTAGTAAATCAAAAGTAGAATTCCATCGGTGTCTAACATCCTTTGGAAATTTTCTAAAAGGAACATTTCTAACCCTACACCAAGCTTTCCATTCTTGTAAAATGCTTGGACTTAATGCAATGAAATGTACACAATTTCTAATTTTAACTATATATGGATCGACTATTCTTAATGCATCTTGAACACAAATTTATAATATGACATGCACATCTAACATGAAAAATATTGTCAGATGGAGAGTTTAATACAGATTTTAAAGTAGTAATTGGTACATTATTGTTAAATGCATTATCAAAACTAATAGCCATAATTTTATCGCGAATATGAAAAACATCACAAATTTCTATAATACGGTTTGCTATTTCAGCACCACTATGGGGATACGGCAACGCCGCAAGTGATATAATTCTTTTTTGAAGAATCCAATCATTGTCGATCTAATAACAGGTTATTCCCATCGTTGGAATATTGTTGACACCCGTCCAACAATCCGAAGTTAAACTAACCCTATAAGTTAAACTCCATAAAATTGCAATCAAAGCGTCTTTTATTTCCATGTACACTTTAAAACAATCCGATTTGCAAGTATTTCTCGGAATTCTTTTAAAATGTGGGTTTAAGGCCGTTTGATTAAAATTTTCCAAGTTCCTACTTTCGGGATAGAAAAATGGTAACTCTTCCTTAATGACTAATTGGGCCATTTCCCGACGAACAAGTTCGGGATCATAAGGGTGGCTATCAACTTGACCGATCCTAGGGTTTATTTTTTGTTGGTCTTGTATTTGATCAAGAAGTTCTTTATGATTATGTTGGATGTGCCTACTAATTGTACCGGTACCGTCATCCCTCTTGAATTTGTATGTTTTACTACATGTTGTACACACTTTCAAACCTATACCCGGAGTATGTTCGTCCGGGATATAATCATAAAACTTATGCCAATCGCTAGTTTCTCTACTTTTTTTACTACTACGGGGTTGTGTGGTTTCGGTTTGTTGTTGTTGTTCTCTTCTAATTGTATGTCACCTACAACATCGTCGTGTGTTCCCCATTGTTCCATAGTAGGATCCATGTAATCTTGGGTGGGCTCACTAGTTGAGATAATTGGTGGCCTACGTGAAGAGGAGGAATCTTGTCCGCTACGACCGCTACCGCGTGATCTAGACATAATGTAGTAATGTGGTAAAGTATGTAAAAAAAATATACAATGTAGGAGTGGTGAATTATACAAAAAAAAATCTAAAAAACAAGAGGTTGAGATAGAGAAGTTCAAAAAACGAACAATAATTTTAACTACAACGCAAAAAAAAATTAACGAGAGAGAGATATTTTGATACCGTTCACCGTGGAATACGCGTATGTAAAAAAACCGTTAAAATAAGAATAGAATAGAAAAAATGTACGAGCGCTTTGCCAATTCCGCAATTGAAGAGTTGAGAAGTGGTTGAAGTAGATTTGACGAGGGTTGAAGAGAGTTGAAGACGTTGAATTTTGATTTCGATACGACCGAAATTTGATCGTGTATATGCCTCCTTATAGACTTGTTTGATGAATACTACAATTGTTCAAAAATTCTTTATAAATGATGTATAATAGTAGAGAGAGTAAGAGAGTGAGGTGTGATTTTTTATGAAATTTTTGGGGATATTTATAGGCAAAATATGTGGGAAAAAACAAAAAAAAACAAAAAAAAACCCCAACGGCTCAAAGAGCCGTTCCAAACGGCTCTGTCCCAGACAGAGCGCAGCGCAAGCAGCGGAAGCGGAACATTTCGACCGTTCGACCTGCGGGTCAACGGTCGACTTGTCACGGGTCAAACGGGTCAAAACCACGGGTCGACCCGCGGGTTAGCGGGTTGAATTCGCGAATTGAACGGGTTCGTGGGCCGGGTTTTGCGGGTACAATTCACGTTATTTGCGATCCGGGTCGACCCGGTACTGTTCACCGGGTTCGACCCGAACCCGCCAATTAGCTAACAGGGCCGGGTTCGCGGGACGGGTCGCGGGTGGGTCGCAGGTTGACCGGCCCAGTTGCCATCCCTACTCTTCGACGCTTCGACCTCCATGCTTCATCTTACCTTTTTCTAATCTGAACCATGAGTATTCTGACACAATCCTAACAATAAGCACTGGGTATATCAGTCCATACATAATTATGTACCACAAATGTTTGACAGTAAGGAAAGGAATCGACCAGGGTTATTCTTTCTGTGGAGGGAACTAGATGGAAATGTTGAATATATTAGACATAGTAAAAATGGAGAAGTGGAAAATTTGGGTTTTCTTAGCACAAGCCTTTAATACCAAATCTTATGTGATGTTAAAATTTGATCTCTTGATAATGACTTCAAAATTGTGAATAGTATAGACAACATCGATTGTCATATGCATGCGAAGTCTTAAATCTTATTGTTAGATAATGAACTTTGAAGTTAGAACCGTAGATAGGTCTGGCATAGAAGGACCTTTTCGGAGTTTTCAGAGTTCCCTAGCCGTGCATAGAGTGCATTTGATAGGTCAAGGAGAGAGGTAGTTGTTATTTATGACATGGGTTAAAAATGCTACATTATTAGAACTTGTGAATTGAATTGTCATCATGTTTTTTTAATCAGCATAGGATATCTGTACAAGTGCAAGTTGAAAGTGTTTTTTTCTTGGGAACCTTTAGCTTTCAGCGTTCAAGAAAATCAAAGTTACCCTCTTGATGCAAAATGGCTTTCGGTTGTCCATCTTTATTTAAAGATGGAGAGATTTATTGGCTTAGCCCTGATCATTGTGTCTGACGGCTTACATGCATGCTTCTTGATAGCTCAATAATTGTGGTTGTTCTTTTGGAGTAGGGTAGCATGCTAGTATATACAACAGTTTTAGTTACCACATCCTCTCTTAAAAACATTAATGGAGCACTCATTTTCAGCTAGTTTGAGGTTCGTTGCTCAGACTTGAAGGGCATCAAGTTCCAATTTTGAGTCCATTAAGGCAGATTTTGTCTAAGTTCCACGTTTTGAACTTTGTCACTTTGATTACTAGCGCTGAACTTTGTCACTTTGCACGAATCGATTATCTCAATTTATGAATCAAAATGGTACTTATTATTTAATTTGTTTGAAAGAAAATCTACTCATTAATTCACTTTTAATGAAAATTTTTAAAATGCATACAGATTATGTTATTAGAAAATATAAGCCAAACATTTTGAGAAAAAAAGAAACTCGGAAATGTAAAAGAATAGGTATAGAAACAAAAAGAAAATGAAGCGAAGCAAAGCAAGCCAAAGATGCTCTCAAGGTCTTTGTCCTCGAACATGTATTTAACTACATTGGTATTCCTCCCCGTTGATTTTGTGGTACCCCCTCGATCATTTTGTAGACATGAAACAAATTGACTTTAGAAGTGTTAGTGTACTAAGAGAGTGTGTGTGGAGCAATAAGAAATGAATGGAAAAGTGATTTATACAGGCTCTACAGTCTTGTATCTAATAGTACAAAAGTAGTAGTGAAAAAGTAGTATTAAAATTATTTTCCTTCTATGAAACAACTAAAAGACCACTAATGTCGAATCGAAAGATATCTAAAAACTTTGGCAATCGCCACTATCTAAAAAAGTAAATTGTAAAAGTAAATAAATAACATAAATCATGCTCCTTCCATTTGAGGTCAACGACTACAAATAATTACATAAATAAATAAATTTATCATGTGTTTGACATGGAAATGCCACGTTGTGCAAGGAAAATATTCATGTGTTTAACATGGAAATGCCATGTGGTGCAAGGAGAGGCAAAACTGAAGTGTTTAACATGGAAATGCCACATGGCACGAGGAAAGGAATCATGTGAGAACTCCTTCGGTGAGAACTACGTGTGAACGTTTTTTTGAGATGCAAATTGAAAAATCCAAACCGTTCATTTTGATCTACACGTTTAAATTAGTCTACAAATAAAAATTCAAGTCCATCGAGATTTGTTTGTCCATACATTTAAGTGTTACAAATTGTACAGCTGAATATTTTAAAATGACATGATGGGTGGACAAATGAATTTCAAATGACTTGATTTTACATATTTATACTAATTTAGTCATTCTAAACAATGTGAACGGTTTGGATCATCCATTCGATGGCCGTGTAAAAAGTTCACACGAAACTTATCGTGAGAACTAGTTCTCACATGATCATTCCCCTATATATATATATATATATATATAATTGATTCACTCTGAGTGAGATATCTTTGTTCTCAAGTGCTCTCAGACTTGACACTTCAAACTAGTTGTTTTAGGATTACCTGTGTTCTTTTAATAGAACAACTGAGGCAATCCTTTTATTATTTAGCCGATCCTATATTTCTAATTCCCTATGCATCCAACACTTGCACTCTTTTATTACCTCAAGTACAATTAATTCACGTGTTTGTGAGTTTTCGTTAAATTACTTCTCTACTCCATGGTTTAAAAAAATAAAAAATAAAATTGTGCTATATCACAGATAGTTCATCATTTTAGGTGGCTAATTTATTAGAAAATACCATAAAATTAACTACTTATTGTAAATATCCTGATCTGTATTTTGTTAAATTTAACTATCCTTAAGCTTCTTCAATTCATAGTTTGACATTTTTTGAGATAAAAAGATAAGGATGTAAATGCGAAGGTATCTTTAGTTTTTGACATCTCTATCAAAGTCTATTTGCTAATAAAGGTTAAGAAATGCAGGTAACGAAACAAAGATTTAGGTATTTTCCAATAAAAGTAGTGAACTTAGGGTATTTCTTGATAAATTAGCGATTTTTAGGTTGATATGAAAATATAAATTACGTATTATGGAGGTGGCCCATAAAGAGCTAAATTCAGGTTAGTATTCATGGAGGTGTTCTCATGATTTTAAATGAAGGCTTTTAGTTTGTTTATGAATATAGAGAACAGACACCTAAATAAGGCAACATAGACAAGATAAGAAATTAGTTGGAGAAATTTTTTATTATGATTATGAAGATAAATATAAAAGAAAGGAATGTTCTTATATAGATCTTAAGATTTGGAATGGAATAATTTTCATTGCTGAGGTGGTGTTCACAATTTTCAATTTCATTAATATACATCACCTCTTATAGTTATCTGTAGGAAACTGTGCACTGTGAATATGAATAGATGCTTAAGATTCACAATTTAAACCTTTTCATTTCAGTTATGTACTTGGGACCCTGCTGCTTGGGTGACAAGGACTCAATCAGTGTACTAGTCTTAGAACAGATTAGGTGTTGGTTTACTATTAATTATTATGTTTCCTACAATTATGCAATTCCTATAATGATGTATTTTTGCCAACCTTGAATGGAAAAGTAAATGCTGTGTTCAATTGGGTCAGTTTGCAATCAGGTCCTCCTTTATATTCTGACATAATACACAGAATTCAGTTTGGTTTTGTTTCTTTGCATCACCCTCACTCCAGAAAAATTGGTTAAAATTGTATCCCTTATCCTTTGATAAACAATTATGAGATGTTTGTGATCTGTCTGGGTCCAGATTGAATCAGGAAATGAACGGGATACATGCCTGCTAACAAAATAAATTAGTAGGAATCGTGTTTGCATTTATCAAGACACATGTGGTTGGTAAAGAGCATGCTCAATATATTACTATACATTACTGTACTGAGGTCTGTAATGCAACCTCAACCTGAGTACGATACATATATTCATGTAGTTGTGCAGTTGTAATTGAAATGCGTAACCTGGGTTCCCCTGCCTAACTTTACTTTGTAAGAGCTCACACCTTTCTACCTTTAGTCTTTGTAAGTTTTATATGAAAATATGTACCATATCAACTACTTCCAGCCTATGCCAGGTCAAGTACTATGCAAAAAAGTGAGTGTTTGTTGATTATGGTGTTTTATGAACAAATTATAGTTTGTAAAAAGAAGAGAAATTTCATATTTTGTTTCGATCATCCAATACTCATTTCAAAGAGAACATAATCAGTTCTCAGTTCTCAGTTGCAACCTTATGAAAGAGAATGGTTTCCTACCTCTTTTTGTACAATGATCCCTCATGAAATCCAAATTGTGGAGGTCTATTTTGTTCCAACAACATTGGCTTGATCTTGCACTAATAAATAACCTCTTGTTGCTTTTGATAGAATCTCTTATGATTATCATTGTCTTCAACATATGCCTAGCTGCAGAGGTGGCTACCTTGGTGCTAAGCGCTAGAGATGACAAACAGGTCGGACTACCCAAATCCAATCCGAACCCAATCCGAACCCAACCTGAAAATTTTGGATCAACCCGATCCAACCTGAAGTTTTAGATTGGGTATGGGTCAAGTATAGAGCTGGTATCAGGTCCTATCGGGTCGAGTCCTCCACTACTTGAACCCGGTACCTCACGGTTCCAAAAATTGGACTCGGACCTGGACTTGCAAGGTCCGGGTTCGGGTCTGGGTCTTAGTTAAAAAAAATCTACCGTCGGATCCGGTGGCGGGAAATAAATATTTGCACTTAAGTATTTTTTCAGCCGATACCCTACGGTTCTAACAATTTTTGCACTTAAGTATATAAGTAAATATTATATTTACACATCTATCTTCAACAATTACTTTTATATGTATATCCATATAACCCTATTATTGAAATTCCATGTTTTTGGGGTATTTTTTAACGGGTCCGGATCCGGGTTGGTTCTATTTTGAGCGGACCCGGACCCGTTAGTGCGCCGATACTCTACGGTTCTAACAATTTTTGCACTTTATGCATTATTTGTGGCAATCATTTTCTTAATTTTTTGATTTATCAATACACTGATATAAATACATAAATAAATTAAATAACAGAATTGATATCAGTAAAACTATAACTAAATCGGGACTGTTTGAATCGGTCACATTTTCTTTTGTTTTATTATAATTATTTGTGTGGATGTTTATGCATTATTTGTGGCAATCATTTTCTTAATTTTTTGATTTATCAATACACTGATATAAATACATAAATAAATTAAATAACAGAATTGATATCGGTAAAACTATAACTAAATCGGGACCGTTCGAATCTGACATGAGTAACTATATCAGTACATGAGTAAATATTATATTTACACATCTATCTTCAACAATTACTTTTATATGTATATCCCTATAACCCTATTATTGAAATTCCATGTTTTTTGGGGTATTTTTTAACGGGTCTGGGTCCGGGTCGGTTCTATTTTGAGCGTACCCGGACCCAAACCCGTTAGTGCTTCGGGTCTTATTTTAGGATCCACTCCTGGATCCGTATAGATAAGGTCTGTTCCAGTCCAATGTCCGGTTCGGGTCGGGTCCGGGTATCAGGGAAATATGACAGTGCTAGTCAAGTATATGTCACACTGATCCGACCCGATCTGAAACCCAAAACGACTCGCTCCTACCCGATTTTATCCTACCCAAAAACCCAAATTTCTTTTTTTAAACTTAAATATTAGAAGAAAAAGATTTCACGTTTTTTTTATTTCTTTTCTTTTCTTCCTCTGCCTTTCTTCTCATCCCTCTCATTCTTCTTCATTGTCGTTATCTTGCTCTCTCTTCCCTCAACCCTTCGTCCCCTTGCTTCTTTTTCCGCACTCCATTTTTTTCTCCTTAAACTTCCATCTGGCCCCTCTCTCTCCTCTTTCTATCCCTTTTTATCCTCAAACCTACCATCCCCTTGCCTTCCTCTCTTCACTCTCTTCATCATTAGGGTCTCCCTTTCTACCTTAAATCCAGATTTTTTTTTCTCATCTTTTTCAGCTTTGCCATAGGTTCAATGCTTGATAAGGGAAAATCTTATAATTATTTGATGAATTTTATAATTCAATTCATGTCATGTGATTAAAATATAGAAAACTTAATAATAAAATTTTGGTAGCTAAATAGAAATTTTAAAATTGAAAAGAAAAACGCTTTAGAAAATTTGAATTTTTGACATTTCAATTATGTTACAAGAATATTCCAATTTTAATTATCAAAGATTTTTTTATAATCTCACAACAATTTTACAAAAATACTTTACCAAACAGTTATTTATCAAAAACATCTTTTGTCATTTAGATGGTAGTTTTGCAACTGTCATTTTCAAACATGTGATTATCAAACAGTTTTGGTTACTAAAAATGACTTTCTATTGGTTACTGGAAAGGACTTTCGACTCAGCTCTTGTGGCACTAGACCACAACTCTTTTGGGCCACAACTCTTTTGTCGGACAACAATGCAAAACAAAGCTAAATACTACTTCTATCCGTGACAAATCAATTATGCTTTCTTATTGTGATCCCCAGTGTTCTAAAAATTCTCCTAAGCCCCGCCTAGGCTCTAGGCCGTCCCCAGTTGACTCGCCTAGGGCCTGAGCGTTTTAAAAAATTGGGGCTGCCTAGATGGGTCTAGGGCGGGTAGGAGCGTTTTTTTTGTTAATTGAACTAGTTCACTTAAATCCCTACATTCTCAAAATTCCCGACCCTCGTGCTTCTCTCTCTCGCTTTTCCCAAAAAGCTCAAATCCCTAAATAATAAATCCTCCAAATCGCTCTTGCTTTTCCCAAATACTCAAAATCTCAAATCGATCGCCTCTCTCGGAATCTTGATAATAGGCAATACGCAAAACAAGTGCTCTACCATTGAGCTAATTCCCATTTATGATTTTTGAGTTATTTTTTAGTATTATATATATATATTATGCAATATTATATTTTCTTATAAATATATTAAAAAAATTAAAAAAATCGTCTAGTGCCTAGCTGCCTAGGCCCCCATTGGTCGCCCGACTACTGCCTACAACTTTTAGGGGGCGTTTTGTACAAGGTAATATACAAGGGAATCTAGGATTATTGTCTGAATTACATGGTTTGGTAAGATACGAGTATAGTTTTGGAAGAATTTTTAAATTCTCATGGGAATCCAAATCATTTGTTGGGAAGGATATACATTCCTCTTTAAAATGGTCCTCCACATAAAAAATAACTCGGATTATTATGTTACCAAATCATCCTCCAGATTTTTTATAATCTTTCTGCCTTATCATATTGCCGCTCTATGTTAACAAATCTGTTGCTCTGCCTTATCCGGGTGAGATTTATGCATATTTATTGATATGGCTAAAAATGGGGTTTAATCGGAACCATCCAAATTAGGCACGAATCTTGAAGCCTAGGGGTAAAACGGTAATTTCACTTTTCTAACAGGTCTGAAACGGGTACTGGTTCTCCTCCCTAAGGGAACCGTTAACCCGCGAACGGATCCACCTCAACTGGATGCGGGTTTCAATCCGCAATAAACCCGGTCCAGCGGGATAGAATTAGGGTTTCTGATTAATATTAATCAACAGCCCTGATTCATATCTATCCTATCACTGGGGATTAGGGATTACATTCCTAATCTGTTTACAAGGATAATATTCCTTATCAGATCACGGGGATCACATTCCTAATCTATTCCCTAAGACGCCTATAAATACCCCCCATCCATCTCCATTAAGAGGTAATCAATCTTTCACCAGTTTTTGCGCTCTTTCACAGTCTTCCAGATCACTGACTTGAGCATCGGAGGGTGCGTCGCCGGGAACAACCCCGATGTCTCGCACTTTTTGCAGGTTACGGCGGGAGCGACGATCATACCCCGACGGAACAGGTACGCATGTTTACTATTCAGTTTCCCTAAGAATCCACAAAAACTATCTGTTTGCCTCCACACCAAATTTAGCGGCAACAGATTGGCGCCGTCTGTGGAAAACTAACGAATAGAGACCCGTATTGTGACGATCATGTTTTTCTTCCCGGTGAACAGATCTTCTCCAGCCATGCCACCTCGGAAAGTCAGGTCAAGGGGGTCCAACCGAGGACCCAACCCTGATCAGCAGCAAGAAGTCCCCCCTAATCCCGCTCAACAACAAGGGCAACTTCCCCCTACAGCGGAAGACCCGCTCCAACAGGACCTTCCCCCTCCTAATCAGCCGCCTCCAAAGGGTCCTAACCCTCAGAAACAACCTCTTCAATAAGAGCACGTCTCCATCCACCACGCCTCCACGGACTCTATGGCCTCCCATCATCCCCGAGCCTCTGGTCGCCACAATACGGCCCTCAACCGCCAGAAAGATGATGATCTCCGCCGCCATCTGGATGAAAAGCGGGTTCGAGAGGGAACCTCCCGCCAACACCATCTGGGCGAGCGGTCTCCTCGCCACCGGTACTACAGGTCCCCCGTCCGCAGAGGGAGGAAAGAGTCCCCCGAGCATTACCGAAGAAGGCACTCCCCCGCGGGTCGGCAACAGCCCAGGAACAATGAGGCACCAATCATCCGTGCCGAGTTTCAGCAGTTCCAAGCGACCGTCCTACAGGCTCTCAACCTCCGTCGAAACCCTAATGAGCCGAAGGCCCCATCTCCTCCTCCAGTCCGAAGCCCTCGCCGACGGTCCGCATCTCCTCGTCCTGCTCCTAGCAACTCCCGGCGTACCCCAAGTCCTCGCCGCTCCCGAAGTTACCATCGCCGTAGCCCTCGCTCTCCCTCATACGAAGACGAGTCTAGGAGCTCGGCTGATTACCGTCGGAGAGATGACACCATGTACCGTCGTCTTCATGAAGTAGAGAGGCGCTGGGCCAGATAGACCGAGAAGAGGAGCTTAGGGGGAGGACCTTACGTCCTAGCCGACCCCCTTTCTCCCGAACCATAGTGGATGCACCTGTGCCGTTCGGTTTCAAACCTTCCCAATTTGAGACTTACACCGGCGAGACCGATCCCGTGGATCACGTCGAAAGCTTTAAGACCTTGATGCTCCTCCATCAAGCTTCCGACGCCCTCCTCTGCAAAACTTTCCCCTCAACTCTCAAGGGCCCAGCTCGAGAATGGTACTCACGCCTTGCCCCTGCCTCAATATTCTTCTTCGAGCAGTTCGAGATCCTTTTCGTCACCCATTTCGTAAGCAGCCGAAGGACTGAGAAGACCAGCATCTCCCTATTGCACCTCCACCAGAAGAAGGGGGAAAAATTGAGAGACTATGTGAAGAGGTTCACAGCCGAAGCCAGATCCATAACATCCCTCGACCAGTCGGTCGCTGCGGCAGCATTTCAATCTAATGTCCTCAATTCCAACCTCCGCTCCTCCCTCGCCAAGAAGCCACCACAGAACTTTTCCGACCTCCTCCTTCGCAGTGAAAAGTACATCCGGGCCGAAGAGGCCGAGCAGCTACCTAACTGGGAGGGGTCTTCCTCCGGGTTTAAGAGAAAGGGAACAGAGGAGGAAGGAGCCAAGAAGCTCCAAAAGGACAATGCCGGCCAGTGCCGACCTCCCCCCAGGTTCAAGAAGTTCACTCCCCTCACTACTAACGTCTCAACTATTCTGATGGAAGTCGAGAAAGAAGGGGTCTTACCCTCTGCTTCGAGGATGAACACCCCCGCCAAGAGAAGAGATAAAGAAAAATGGTGCCGTTATCACCGGGACCATGGGCATGACACCAACGATTGTCGTGCCCTGAAGAACGAGATCGAAGCCATTATCCAGAGAGGGCAGCTGACCAGGTTTGTAAGAAAGGACCGAGCTGAACTTCCTCCCCCGCCTCGGGGGGCTAACAAGCGTCCGGAACGAGAAGAGATGCCAGACTTTGAGGAAGAGCGAGTCCTCCACCTCATTCATGGGGGCCCAATGGGGGGCTCCTCGAACTCCTCTCGGAAGACATTTATAAGAGAAGTCAACTCGGTCCGAACCACCCCTCCTCCCAAAGGCCTCGGCGTGCCCGTCACATTCTCTGACGAAGATCTCGAAGGTGTCCGCACCCCTCATTGTGACGCGCTCGTCATCAGTCTCCACATGGCGAATTTCAAAGTGGAGAGGATCTTAGTAGACAACGGTAGCTCCGTCAACATCCTCTTCCTTGCCGCTTTTAAAGGCCTAAAGCTCTCCCGGGACAGACTCAAGCCCGCCGGTTACACGCTCCACGGGTTCACGGGAGTGCCAGTGACTATTGAAGGGGTAATTACCCTCGACGTAACCGCTGGCAAAACCCTACTACCCGGACGGAGTCAATGGATTTTATGGTCGTAGACGTCCCAGCAGCCTACAATGTCATTTTGGGTCGGTCCGGCCTGGCCGCCCTTGAAGCTGTCCCTTCTGCCTACCACCTCAAAATGAAATTCCCCACTCGGGCCGGAGTAGGAGAAGTAAGGGGCAATCAGGAGCAGGCCCGCAAGTGTTATATGACCTCTACCCTCGGACCCGTCCTTTCCTTAGAAACTCTGGAAATCCCCCAAGATGCTGCTCGGCCAACTTCCGAGCCGGTGGACGAATTGGAGGAAGTACTCTTCACTGAGCAAGAGCCGACCCACAAGTTCTTTGTTAGCAAGATCCTTCCGTCCGCCCTATACTCAGATATTGTACAATGTATCCGAAGGAACCAAGACCTCTTCGCTTGGTCAGCTGCAGATATGCCCGGTATCCCCGAAGAACTCTTAGTCCACCGCCTCAGCGTTGATCCGGGGTCCAAACCAGTTCAGCAGAAAAGGCGTAAGTTCGCCCCCGAACGTCAGCTCGCCATTAAAGAGGAGGTGGACAAGCTCCTGAAGGCTCGATTCATACAGGAGGTGAACTACCCTGAGTGGTTGTCAAACGTAGTAATGGTGAAGAAGTTCAATGGGACTTGGAGGATTTGTATTGATTTCACCGACCTCAACAAGGCCTGCCCCAAAGATCCCTTCCCTCTGCCGAGTATTGACACTCTGATTGACGCAACCTCGGGACATGAGCTCCTCAGCTTCATGGATGCCTTCTCAGGTTACAATCAGATAAGAATGTTCCCCCCGGATATCCCGAAGACTTCATTTGTGACCGACCAAGGCCTCTATTGCTACAGAGTCATGCCGTTCGGTCTAAAGAATGCAGGCGCAACATACCAACGCCTCGTCAACAAGGTTTTCCAGGCTCAGATCGGCCGGAACATGGAGGTGTACGTTGACGACATGCTTGTGAAAAGCATCCGAGGCATTGATCATGTGACCGACCTCCAAGAGGCGTTTGACGTCTTGAGAAAGCACAATATGAGACTCAACCCGAACAAGTGTGCGTTCGGCGTCTCATCAGGGAAGTTCCCCGGCTTCATGGTTAGCCAACGAGGAATTGAGGCAAATCCGGAAAAGATCAAGGCCATATTGGACATGGCCCCCCTAGAAATGTTAAAGAAGTTCAGAGACTAACAGGCCGCCTCGCCGCCATAGGGCGCTTTCTCTCAAAATCCGGGGAAAAATGCCTCCCCTTCTTCAAGGCCCTCAGGGGGGCTAAAGGATTCGAATGGGGGTAGCAGCAACAGGAGTCCTTCGACCAGCTCAAGGCTTACCTCGTCAATCCTCCTCTCCTCAGCAAACCGATCCCTGGCGAACCCCTCTACCTCTACCTGGCAGCCTCCGAACAGACCCTCAGCGCAGTCTTAGTGAGGGAAGAAGAGCGGGCTCAGAAGCCCATCTACTATGTCAGCAAAGTGCTTCGGGACGCCGAGCTCCGGTACCCGAAGATAGAAAAAATTGCTTATGCCCTGGTGATGGCCGCGAGAAAGCTTTGCCCGTACTTCCAGTCCCATTCGGTGGTCGTTCTTACCGACCAGCCGCTGAAACAGGTTCTTCACAAGCCCGAGACTTCGGGACGCCTTATGAAGTGGTCGATTGCGCTGAGCCAACACGACATAACTTATCAGCCTCGGACCGCGATCAAGGCTCAGGCGCTAGCCGAATTCATAGTTGAGACTACTATCCCCGAGTCCAGCCCAGCAGTGAAGGGACCACCCGTCTGGTCGGTTTATGTAGACGGATCCTCGTGCAATGAGGGAAGCAGGGCAGGGGTCATTCTGGCAGGCCCAGATGACTTCATCCTTCAATACTCCCTCCGTATAATCTTCAAAGCTTCGAACAACGAAGCCGAATACGAGGCGCTAATAGCCGGTCTTGGAATGGCCCGAAATGCAGGGGCACAACGACTGCGGATCTTCAGCGACTCTCAGTTGGTCGTCAATCAGGTCCTCGGTGAGTATGAAGCCCGCGATGATAGGATGGGTAAATACTTGGCTAAAGTCAAAAGCCTCATGGCACTGTTTGAAGAGGCCCTCATCCAAAGGATCCCCAGAAAAGAAAATGCTCAGGCCGACGCCCTATCCAAATTAGCCTCCTCTTCCCTTCAAGGCCTCGAACAGACTGTTTTGATAGAAGTCCTCCTGAAGCCGAGCATAGAGGACGACACACTTGACTCCGTTGAAACACTGCCTGTCCTCCTCGAAGACAATTGGATGAAACCCCTCGTTGAATTTTTAAGGGACGGACTCCTTCCCGAGGATCCGAAGGAAGCGTGAAGGGTAAGGACCCGAGCCGAGCGTTACACACTAATCGGAGGCATCCTGTATAAACGCTCCTTCACCCAGGTGGACGAACGCCCCTACCTGAGGTGCCTCTCCCCCGGGCAAGCTGACTATGCCCTTCAAGAACTTCATGAGGGCATCGGCGGGGCCCATTCTGGCTCCAGGGCTCTAGCGCGCAAAGTGTTGAACTACGGGTATTTTTGGCCCACTCTTCTACGGGACGCTGAGCGACACGTTCGGCAATGCGGCTCCTGTCAGAAGTATTCAGACATCCGACGCCTTCCACAAGCACCGCTCACCTCCCTATCAAGTCCGATCCCCTTCGCCATGTGGGGGATGGATTTACTAGGGCCGTTTCCACCAGCCCCCGGACAGCTTAAGTTCCTGGTCGTGGCAGTCGACTATTTCTCGATATGGATAGAGGCCGAGCCCCTGGCCACAATCACCGAACATAAGGTCGTTCAGTTCTTCTGGAAAAGTGTGATCTGCCGATTTGGCGTTCCCAGGGTCCTGGTTACGGATAACGGAACACAATTCACCGGAGCCGCCTTCCGAGCTTTATGTGAAGACCGCCATACAACACCGATTCTCCTCCGTCTCCCATCCCCAGTCCAATGGCCAGGCCGAGAATGCCAACCGGCAGATCCTTTCAGGCATTAAGAAGAGATTAGACAAGTGCTCCAAAGGCTTGTGGGTCGATCAGCTGCCTAACGTGCTTTGGAATTACCGCACCACCAAGCGGACCCCAACCGGTGAAAGCCCGTTCAATCTCACCTACGGGTCCGAGGCCATCATCCCCCTCGAAGTTGGGTTACCCTCTCTTCGTCTGATTGCTTATGAAGAAGAGCAGAACGCGAGAGAGCTCAGAGCAAGTCTAGATCTGATAGACGAAATCCGAGCGAGAGCCGCCATACGCCAGCAAACTTACCGAAGAAGGATCGAGCTTGCATACAACAAAAGAGTCCGCCCAACGGACCTCAAAGAAGGGGACCTGGTCCTCCGAAAGTTGGCCATCTCGTTCCCTGGTCAGAAAAGCAAGTTGGCCCCGAATTGGGAGGGACCCTACAAGATCTCAAAAGTAATCCGCCCCGGTGCATACAAGCTAGAAGATCTCGAAGGCAGGGAGATTCCCAGGACTTGGAATGCCGACCACCTCTTAAAATACCAAGAGAGAGCAACGACGCCTCTCTAAGTAATTCGAGATGTCGAACCGTTCCTTTCCTGTTACTTGTAGTAATTTTCTTTTATTTTTCATTGTAATAACGACTAGCAACTTTAGACGCAGCCGATCATTGGATATTAATAAATAAAGTTTTTTCATGTTTTTGCTACTATTACATCTCTCTGCTTTAAACTCTCTAATCTAACAATGGTTCGGAGTCCAACACTTGGCTCGATTCTACTTCGTGAGTTTGCTCCTAAGCAAGCTAGGAGTAGTTCGCCATTCGGAATTCTCCCACAACCCTTGAACTAATCTAACGATGGTTCGGAGTCCAACACTCGGTTCGATTTTACTTCCTCAGCTCGCCCATAGGCGAGTCAGAAGTACATCGCCGTTCGGAATTGCTCCCACAGCCGTTGAATGGTTCGGAGTCCAACACTTGGCTCGATTCTACTTTGTGAGTTTGCTCCTAAGCAAGCTAGGAGTAGTTCGCCATTCGGAATTACTCCCACAACCCTTGAACTAATCTAACGATGGTACGGAGTCCAACACTCGGTTCGACTTTACTTCCTCGGCTCGCCCATAGGCGAGTTAGAAGTACATCGCCGTTCGGAATTGCTCCCACAGCCGTTGAATGGTTCGGAGTCCAACACTTGGCTCGATTCTACTTCGTGAGTTTGCTCCTAAGCAAGCTAGGAGTAGTTCGCCATTCGGAATTGCTCCCACAACCCTTGACTAATCTAACAATGGTTCGGAGTCCAACACTCGGCTCGAGTTTACTTCCTCGGCTCGCCCATAGGCGAGCCATGAGTAAATCGCCGTTCGGAATTGCTCCCACAGCCGTTGAATGGTTCGGAGTCCAACACTTGGCTCGATTCTACTTTGCAAGTTTGCTCCTAAGCAAGCTAGTAGTAGTTCGCCATTCGGAATTGCTCCCTCAACCCTCGAACTAATCTGACGATGGTCGGGGTCCTATGGCTCGTCTTTACTGCACCGGCTCGTCCTCAAGCCGACCGGAGATAGATGGCCATTCCGAACTGCTCCCACGACAACCGAGCCGAGCGAACGAGGTACCGACCCTCGCATATGGTAAAAAAACCTTCCGAGGCGAAACCACCGTCAGATCGACTCAAAATGTGTGCTAGAGAGTGATGAACGGATCTGATTCAGCCACGTGTCCACAAAACGACAAGATAACGTTTTCTTGGGAACTGGATCCGCCTCAAGATTCGTGCAACCATCTAACGGCCCTGATCACTTCACTTCGCTCGGCACCAAATGCCGAGCGACAAGACAACCTGGACCAACCTTCGGCAAAAGTCGACCCGCGCCGAGCAAGTATCCAGCGGAGCGTCGAAAGAAAAGTTTGGGTTAAGGTTTAGGGGAATTCCCCCCCCCCCCCCGGTTATGGACCTGGGTCATCACCTCTTCTACCATGATCTTCCCCGACCCTGACATCCACATCGGAGCAGTCAGAATCGGGTGAAGATCATGGTGGAAGAACGACCACCCGTCCTTCCGGGACACACGATCCCCCGAGTCCGGACTTTGGTCGCCAACTCTTCTGCCTTGTCCTCCCCCGCCCCTGACACCCACATCGTTACTGTCAGGAACGGGAAAAGAACAAGACAGAAGAGTGACCACCCTCCGGACCTCTCGAGATCAAAATTTTTCACGAAGCTGGCATCCGCCCAAGGGCAGACGCCATCGATGCCACCAGAGTTCAAGACTGCAATAACCAACTACAAGGGGGGGGTGTGGGATTTATAGCCTTCCCCCAAGAGACTGTCATCATGACCCTCGGGAGTCCAAAAGTCGCGCCTAGGGAGCTGGAGCGCCGCATAATAATTAAGGGACACCATTCTCAACGTCTTTGG
This sequence comes from Hemerocallis citrina, assembly GCA_017893485.1. NCBI lineage: Eukaryota > Viridiplantae > Streptophyta > Magnoliopsida > Asparagales > Asphodelaceae > Hemerocallis > Hemerocallis citrina. The sequence goes on from CM030361.1 coordinate 174,852,378, forward strand.
GAAGGTGAAACGCCCCCACAGATCCCGGAGCATCACTTAATGCTGTTGGAAATCTGCTCCCGTCTTTTCAGGACGACGCTCGAACAACCAAGTGCCCACACCCCAAAACGGAAAGTGCTTCGAAATATGCCGAGCGAGATTCGGAACCCCGGCTAGAACATGCCGGCCGACGCAAACACTCGCCTCGCAGTTCATCTCAAACCTACCCCGGCTAACACAATCACAACAAAATTCAGTAAGCCAAAAGTGGTTCGCCCCCGGTAAGCTAACTCGACGACGGTTCGGAGCCCGACACCTGGCTCGATTATACTTCGCATGATCGTTTCTAGGTGGGCTAGTTGTAGTTCGCCACCCGCGATCGCTCCCATAACTGCCGAACCACAAGCAACAATCCGAGGCCTGATACTCGCGCCTGGACGCGCTTTGAGGGCTCGCCGCCCAACACTCCGCACAAGGCTACATGATCGGATACCAGAGACGAAGTTCGGCACTACTGGCCGAACATTTACCTCGCCGGTCGACGACAAGCATGCAGCCAACTTAGAAGCCTCGGCACAACCAACAATAGTCGCGAAAGTAAAGAACACACAAGGTCGGCAACAACATTTTATTAATGAACCAGATGCAGTACAACGACGGACACAGCAGAATTACAAGTCGTTAAAGAAAAAGTTACAATGCCGACTTATTACACTTAAAAAAAAATATACAAAAGCTCTCGCAGTCGACGTCTTCAGCGCTTTTTTGGAGCCGGGGCGTTCCGCTTCAAAGACACTCGAGAGTGACGACGCTTGTCTCCGGAGCGCGACCCCAAGCCGGCAAATTGAGACGTATCCTCGGCACCACTTCTGGCAGCCACTCCGACGGATGCTCTGCTCGACGAAATCGCTACCGAGCTCTGCGCGTCCCCCGGACTAGGATGGCCGACCCGCTGACGGGTCGCCATCTCGTAAAAGCTAATGCCCCGCTCACTCTCCGCGCGAGTGCACGACGTGCTTCGGACGTTGATTGGTCCTGAATGCGGCTTAAGACGAGCCACTTCCGCCTCCAACTCCGAGATCCGATCACGCAACGAGTTGTCTTTGACATTAACTTCGAAACGAGGGGGTATCGCGGAGTCCGGAACTCCTGATCGACAGCTATGAGGCGCCGAAGGTGGGTGACCTCGATGCTTTTATCCACCGTCGCTCTCTTCAGCACTTCGACCTCGGCTGTCAACTGGACCCGTTCGGTCGTCAACTTGGCCACTTCGGCCGTTAGCCCCTCGCCCTCCTTCCGAAGCTTCGTCTCTACGGAGTGCAGATGCTGTATCTCGGAAAGCAAGTCGTCCCTCTCCGCTGTTATTTTGGACAAGTTATGACGGATGCATTGAATCTGAATCTCATTACTGAAAGCGGTTGGTGAAAAGTCACCTTCTCCTGTGGGAGTCATGTCGGCGATTCGGCTCTCCAGACGACGAATTTCGATGTCTCGCCGGCCGAGGACGAGCTGAAGATGGTTCCGCTCACTTTCGGCTCGGCGCAACCCGAGCTCGACTTCATACAACCGCTCTCGGCACTTGGCCAGACACAACCTCGTCGCCCCGAGGCCGGCCTCGGCTTGAGCCTCCTCATCCGAGCGAATTGCCTCGGCATCCTGGTCAACCACCACGAGCTGAAAAAAGATGAAAGTAATCAGCAAAAAGATCGAACACTGCCGGAGCACCACACTTTGAAAAATTTCCAAAAAACAAGAAACTTTCGAGACAAAAAGAGTATTTGACGAAAAGGGGGCGAAAGGCGAAGATCCGAACATCAACACTTCAAAAAAATTTTTCTTTTCCTTCATTTCAAAAAGGCAGCAGTGGCCAGTCAGCTATTAGGCGTTACAATGGTTGAAAAGAAAAGCAAAAGAAAAAAAAAAGAGAGAAAACAAAACAAGAAAACGAGGAGCGGAGTCAAGGCGCGACCTCTTTCCCCGGGCGACGAGTTCGGGTGGGAGTCGCCTTCTCCGGAGGGGACTCGACCGCCAGCGGAGTGACCACGGTACCGGGGACCTCATCGGTGACCTCGACCTCGGCATCACCATCGTCGTCCCCTTCCTCCTCCTCCCCCTCGGATTCAGGGTCGAAGCCTTCGACGTGGTCAGGAAAGAGCCTCCACCCCGAGACATTCACCTCGGGGTACTCCTTCGACACCCGGTCGATGGCAGCGGCGAAGGCCTTCGCCATGTTCTGGGCGAGGAACCCCTGCGCCTTCTCCAGGGTCGCATCCTCCGCCGCCTTCACAGCCGCCGCCTTGGCTGCCTCTGCTTTGGCCAGCTGCTTAGCCGACCCCTCCTTCTGGCGAAGAAGCTCGCCCTCCAACCTTGTCACCTCGGCCTCGAGGTGAACCATCCTCGCCGACCTGCCCTCGTGCTCGACGCGGAGCTTGTCGAGCTCGTTCGACAGCCGAGCTTTTTTCGTTCCGAGCTTGGTCGGATTCTTGCTTTAGCTCCTTCTCCAGAGTTGTCAACCTCTCGGTGAGGTGGCCAAAGTGAACGATGATCTGTAGCAAAGAAGAACCAAGAGAGTTAGAATTTTTGTGCCAGAGGAGTACGATGAATAAGTGAAACTCGAGGCTTACCGACACTGCCGAACGAGCGATCTCGATCACGTCGTCGCCCTCTCTCCCGGCCTCCATGGCGGCTCGGTCTTTCGGGGTGGCGAGGTGTTTGACGGCTTGCATGCTCGCCAGCGAGTTTCGAGGAACCCATCATGCCTCCGGGCTTGCCAGTCCGGGATGTGAATCCTCTTGTGCTCCTCCGTCAGGAGCTCCTCGCCTGCCACCGTCAGCGGCGGCGTCGGCATGGCGAGCGCGGCGGCGATAGGAACTCGCCCGCAGATGCTGGAGCCGAAGTCCCCGCCGCGGTGACAGCCGGACTGTCGAGGATCTCCACCTCCTCAACGGAGGCTGCAATCCTCGGAACCTTCGAGGTCGAGGGCAGCTTGGATGCAACCCTCTTGCGCTTCTTCGGCGTCTTTCTTGCGAGTCCTGCCCTGAGCGCCAGTACTGCGTCGTAGTCCATGGTTTTTGCGTCAAAAGCGAAAATTGGTTAACACATTGAAAACAACAAGGAAGAGAGTACGGAAAATAAAAACTTGACGAGAGCCGCGTACTGGGATCTACGCGGCAGAGCCCTCCCTTGTAGAGGATGTCCTCCGTCAGCTCCCTCCAATCATACTTCGGCCGATCAAGGAGAATCCGGACCGCCTCTTCTTCTTCTACTATGAGCTTCGGCATTGCCCTCGTCCTCTTCGGCACCCCTTCTATCCAGTTTGAAGGGATTGGCCATGCCTCCCGACTCCGCACAACCAACCACTTCTCTCGCCAGTGCTTAATGGAGTCGGGGCATATGACGAGCCTGCCGCCGTGCCTCGGAGTCAAGTAATACCGGTACTCCGACTTATTCCCTTGGTGGAGCTGGTATAACGTTCGAAGCACGTTCAGCTGCGGCTCGATCCCTGCGGCCTGGCAGTGGAGAACAAAACCATTTATCACACGCCACGCGTTCGGCATGAGTTGGATGGGGCTGACCCCGAACCAACTCACCACGGTAACGGCAAACGCGTGGAGAGGCAGCCGAGCCCCGGCGATGAAGGCATCGACCGGCCAGCAGCACATCGTCACTGGCAGCAGCGAGTTGGCCCTAACTCCGGGGCCCGGCAGCATAAGCTCGTACTCCTCCGGGATGAGAAAAGAATCCCGGATCACTGCCAGATCCTCCTCGCGCAGGATCGACGCCGCCTCGTCCGCCTCCGTCGTCTCCCTCGCAGCGTTCTCCTCAAAGGACCTCCCCCTCCCGTGGACGATCCGCTCGGCCTGATCCTCCGGGAGCTGCCTAACTCTGTGGAGTCCTGTCAACGGCCCTGGCAGTTGTCCGAACTCCCCCATCCTCTTCGGATCCTCGACGATCGAATCCTTGCCGAACACCTTCTTGCCCTTGGTCGGAGTCGGCGTCGAATCCTCGGCGACTTCAAGGGAGGGCTCGGACCAAGAAACTTCTTCGGAGACAGAAGCAACAGACATAATTTATAAGTTACCTTAAAGGAGATAGCCGCCGGAAAACTTCGTCGGAATCAAACGTCGACCACCGGAAGAATTCGCCTGAGCACAAGAAACCGTCTGAGCAAAAGAGAGGAGAAATGAGAAATGAGAGGGGGGTGAGGATTTATAGAAGAGGCGCGCTCCAAACGAGGTTAATGGGCCCGTACGACCGGCCCATCTACACAAAACGACAGAGCGACCTCAATCGACGCCTTGCTAACCACGCCAAATCATGAGTTGCATTTAATGCGCGTCCCATCTGATGGAAGCCCAGGAGTCACCGCAATTAATAAACGTCCCATCTGTCAGAGTTGTCAGAAGTTGTCAGAAGCTCAGAAGGCACACAGTAGATACAAACTCCTATGACGAAAAGCGACAAGTTAAGGAGCTCGGCACCAACTGCCGAGCGTTCTTGACATCGACCTCGTTACGGGGGAAAAAATCAAGCTCGGCACCAGCTTCCGAGCGTTCTTGACATCGACCTCGTTACGGGGGAAAAAATCAAGCTCGGCACCAGCTTCCGAGCGTTTTTGACACCGACCTCGTTACGGGGGAAAATTCAAGCTCGGCACCAACTGCCGAGCGTTCTTGACACCGACCTCGTTACGGGAGAAAAATCAAGCTCGGCACCCACTGCCGAGCGTTCTTGACACCGACCTCGTTACGGGGAAAAAATCAAGCTCGGCACCCACTGCCGTGCGTTCTTGACACCGACCTCGTTACGGGGGAAAATTCAAGCTCGGCACCAACTGCCGAGCGTTCTTGACACCGACCTCGTTACGGGGGAAAAATCAAGCTCGGCACCCACTGCCGAGCGTTCTTGACACCGACCTCGTTACGGGGGAAAAATCAAGCTCGGCACCCACTGTCGTGCGTTCTTGACACCGTCCTCGTTACGGGGGAAAATCAAGCTCGGCACCCACTGCCGTGCGTTCTTGACACCGACCTCGTTACGGGAAAAAAATCATGCTTGACACCAGCTGCCGAGCGTTCTTGACACCGACCTCGTTACGGGGGAAAAATCAAGCTCGGCACCCACTGCCGAGCGTTTTTGACACCGACCTCGTTACGGGAGAAAATTCAAGCTCGGCACCCACTGTCGTGCGTTCTTGACACCGACCTCGTTACGGGGGAAAATTCGAGTTCGGCACCCACTGCCGAGCGTTCTTGACACCGACCTCGTTATGGGAAAAATTTCGAGTTCGGCACCTACTGCCGAGCGTTCGTGGCACCGACCTCGTTACGAGGAGAAATCGGACCTCGCGCTATTCCGGACTCCCTCCTAGTACTCACGACTACGCCGAACTCGCTCTCCTTTTCGGAAAAACGCACCGAACTGCGTACGGACCTCGGCCCCCTAGCCAGCGAGCTTTAGAGGGGGTCGGAAGCGTGGTACAAATGTTTATGCCCCTCAACAAAGGATAACGGCCGAGTCATTGTGCCAAAAAACAATTAAAAAATTCGGGAAGATGAGGAAGAACTCCTGGAAAGCAATTATGAAGTTAGGGAGTGCCTTCTCACTCCCAAGCAAACAATTGTTGCCCAAAAATAATCTTCCAAAACCCCAGGACGTCGAATCAACACTTCCTAAAGCCAAAAGGATATTCCAACAAGAGGCTCTAGAGCGACTTAGAGTTCGATCTACTTAAAAAACCACCAAACCACCTCCTTCGAGATTCAAAACCCTCCATTTGGACTCCGGTACAACTCCATTAGCCATTAAAATAGCTAAACTACTCCTCAAAAGCTGATCATACTCAGTCTTTAGGAGTGGGGGGCTCGTGATATGGCTAAAAATGGGGTTTAATCGGAACCGTCCAAATCAGGCACGAATCTTGAAGCCTAGGGGTAAAACGGTAATTTCACTTTTCTAACAGGTCTGAAGCGGGTACTGGTTCTCCTCCCCAAGGGAACTGTTAACCCGCGAACGGATCCACCTCAACTGGATGCGGGTTTCAATCCGCAATAAACCCGGTCCAGCGGGATAGAATTAGGGTTTGTGATTAATATTAATCAACGGCCCTGATTCATATCTATCCTATCACTGGGGATTAAGGATTACATTCCTAATCTGTTTACAAGGAGAATATTCCTTATCTGATCACGGGGATCACATTCGTAATCTATTCCCTAAGACGCCTATAAATACCCCCCATCCATCTCCATTAAGAGGTAATCAATCTTTCACCAGTTTTTGCGCTCTTTCACAGTCTTCCAGATTACTGACTTGAGCGTCGGAGGGTGCGTCGCCGGGAACAACCCCGGTGTCTCGCACTTTTTGCAGGTTACGGCGGGAGCGACGATCATACCCCGACGGAACAGGTACGCAGGTTTACTATTCAGTTTTCCTAAGAATCCACAAATACTATCTGTTTGCCCCCACACCAAATTTAGCGGCAACATTTATATATAAAGAGGAACATCCAATTTCAGACTGAACAAAATTAAATAAGTATGATATATGTTTTAGTATAATGTATCAATTTTAATAATAGTACCCACCGTTATTATTAAAAAAATTGAAGGGAAACCCCTCTGTCTACTAAGTCATAAATAATACATTTCATTGATAATTATAATCCATGTGTGCCTAAGATCATGTGTTCGCACTTCGTCCATTTTATTTTTTATTTTTGTTATTTTTTTATCTACCTGGTTGAAATATATTAGAATCATAATGTAACTTTTTGAGTCATTTATTTGTTACTGTACTCAGGTTTTATAAGATATATATATCAATATTGGTTTTGCACGTGTCACATATATGCATCGATTACTAAAGTAGTTAACAGTTATATATATTTTTAAAAAATAAAGCCAAAAAGGTATTTTCGGTAATGGCTACTCTACCGAAGGATTGATGGGAATGAATTGGTCTATATCAAACACAGTAATAAAATATTTCCTGGAATGCTATCTTGTACCAATCGCAGTATTGCAACATTTATGAGAATTATGATTCCTACCCTCACATTTCTGGGAATCCGCCCATTCCAAGGAATTCTCTAATCCGCGTACCAAACACCCCTTAGTCTAAGGCCCAAAAAGATATTATCTCTGCGGTTAGAACCAAAGAGTTGGGATTGTGCAACCCGGTTAGAACCAATCTCAATCCCACATTCTTAGGCCCCGGGAATTAAATAAAGATGCCTAGGCCCTACATGATGTTTTAGCCCACATGTGCTAGCCATTATTTGCCTAAAAAACATATCAAAATGACAAAAATCTAAAGATAATAATGAGTTAGGATTAGCCCTAACGACACTGAATTTGGCCCGGTAAAGTATTGGGATTGTGTCTTGCATACTATGAGTTCGTTAAGAAGAATATGATAAAGCGAGAAGAGGTCAAAGCGTTGTTGTGAGAAGAAGCGAGGAAGAGCAGTAGCTGCATGTTGTGCATAAGATGTTGTGCATACTGGTGATTCCTTTCACTTAATGAAAGCACCTAAACTTTCAAATTCTTTTTATATATTTACATTATGATATATGATTTAGTCATGAAGAGTTTGAAATTGAATATCTGTTCATCTAGACTCTTTACATTATATCATGCATAATTCTTAAGGGATAATATTATTAGGATATTTATGCATCCATATAAAAATGTCAGTTGCTGTGTGTTGCGTCAAGTAACTGTGCAGGGTGCCCGATTAGATCTACTAGAAGTTCATATTCTGCAGGAAACTCTAGTGTAACCTCTAGTTAGCTATGTCATATCTGGATTACATATTTCAAAATCAAATCATCTTCTGGACCATTTGAAAACTTTTTTTTTCTTTAAATGTATTCAGCATAATTTATTTTTTTCCCTCCAACAGTTGCAAATACTTGTTTTAGTTGTTTTAGTTATTTTAACCTTCAGAGAGTTAATTTTTTTAATTTAGAATCTTAATGCATTTATAACAATGATTACAATTTCCAAAATTGGTATGAAATTATATGGAAAGGCACACGTACAGTTTATAACATCTGGTAGTGCTCATCCTCACATAACCATCCAATTGTAGTTTTAATACTCGAGTTTTTTATGTGTTTATAAGTTTGAGTGATTACTGTCGGTGTTCTGTTATAGCCTGTATCTACCTCGATTAGTAGTTCTATTTTCAAACAGAGTATTAATATATGAAAATGTCTAACAAGCCAATTTTGAAAATTTTGACAATTGTAACTGTCTTCGCTATCTGAAAATTGCAGGATCGTTTCATTACCGTCAATTTTGGACTTCATGATCTTCAATCACCGTGCGCGGGTTCTACCTCCGAATTCGGAACTGAAGTTGAAAACCTAATAATCTACATGAAGTTTGTAAGGGCTCCCAGTCACCATACTTCTACTGGGGCTGAATAGTCTGTCATACTGGAGATTAACTTTGAGGCAAGTTAATTGTCAGAGCGAACTGAGCTCAATACTTGTACTGTCTTCTATAAGGGCACACAGTTATTTTCATTTACCTTCAATTAACACTGAGAATTGACAAGCACTTCATCTAGCTGCAATATCATTTCTTTTCTTTCCATTTCTTGCTTTATTGTAAGATGGTTTGATGCTGTTGAATGGATTTTGCTTTTCTTCTTCCAACTATCCCTGTTTATTTCCCACTGACTATTAAGATGTTGCTGGATGGACGCTACAGGTGAGATCTGTATCAAAATTTTGTTAAGATACAAAGTCCAGTCCTTTTGTTTTCCCCCAATTTATAGTCTCAAAACATAGTGCATGCTCACCACGTAAAATAGAACATAAGTTCATGAAAACCTATTTGTATTGTTAACTAGAGTATCTATTACTTAATCTATTGTTGTCTGTTAATTACTAACCACGCTTAGTGAATTATTAAGATACAATTGTCTACTTAGTAGTACTAGAAAATTACATCTATTACCTTTAGAAGTGAAGGGAACATCATACTTATCATACTTGTAGGAGGTGATATATATCATCAGATTGATTAGTTGTTGGGTTTTATGTCTTGCATAATTGTAGTTCGATGAGTGGAAGATGATGAAGCGGGAAGGTCGAAGCAAGAAGAGCAGCTAGCAGCACAGAGTATGGCAGTCCACTCCCTCCCCTGGAATTGTCACATTGCAGTCGATAGCGTCGTTTGAGCAGTCGACCGTCGCCGGCACTGAAGCTGTTGTTGGGCTTAGGTCTGGGTGATCTTTGGGTCCAACTTTCTTTTCAAGTTGGATTGTACGGCTCGTATCGTGTCTCTTTATTCAGGATATATCAGACAGTTTATGTATCAAAACTACAACCTATTGTTTCTCTAGACCTCCATATATTATTTTGTTCAGACGGTTTATGTATCAAAACTACAACCTATTATTTCTCTAGGACCTCTATATGTTATTTTGTAAGTCTTCATTAGAGACGAGAGTATTTCATTGATAAAAGCAACCGAGAGATCTCCATTGTACACAACTAGCTGTCTTCTAGTGAGGCTTGAGAAATAGATAGGTTCTTAGTGTGAGTGTAATACTTTGTATCTTCTCTAATTGAATAATATATTTTTTTCTTTCTCCTCCGAATTAGGTTCTCCCGAATCGGGACAAATCATTGTACTTTGTGTGATTGGTTTAATTTACTTGTTTGATTGTTCGTCATCAATATCTGTTGTCGCTATACTTGGTACGGAATTCCCTAACAATCGGTATCAGAGTATCAGGTTAGAAATCTTTCGTAGTTCAGGAGTTGCTTGAGTTTCTTTGTAGAAGATGACAGATAAGAGTTTTATGAAGATCAAGTAGGAGAGGTTGTTTGACATAAAGCAAGAGTTTTAGGTGAAGAATTATACATGATTCTCCCCCTATTGGACCTCCATGGATAAAGTGGAGGATGACCCCAGGTTCAGAGTCTTGGAACTCGACGGGCCTTTCGGTTCGCTTGTTGGCTCCTCGGGGTGGAGGATCGGCCCCGTCCTTTCTGACGAACTTGGCCAGGTGTCCCCGCTGTATGAGTTCTTTGATCTCCTCATTGAGAGCCCGATAATCATCCATGTCATGGCCGTGGTCCCTATGCAAGCGGCACCACTTTTCTCTATTCCTTTTCTTGCCAGGGATATTCATTTTAGGGGGACCGCAGGAGTATCCCTTCCTTGTCCACCTCCATAAGAACTGCCGATGTACTAGCATTGATGGGGGTGAACTTCTCAAAACGAGGAGCTGGGAGGCGCTGACCATTGTCGTCATTCTGGAATTTCTGGGACCTTTCTTCACTCGTATTCTTTCGTTTGTTCCCGGAAGATGTCTCCTCTCAACTGGGGGGTCGAGGGAGGTAATAGATCGGGCTTCGGCGGTAAAGGGCCGAACAGAATCTCTTAGGCGTTCACATTTTCTTTGGCTGAGGGCTAGCAACGATGCATTTGTTTTCTCGGCTCGGCGACTACTAACAAAGTGGGTGACGGGAACTCCTTAAACTGTTCGAATGCGAAGATGGAGGCTGAGGATAGACGGAAGTACCACTCTCGCGCTGGTCCCCTCAACGTTGCTGGGAAGGCCTTACAGAGGAGCGCATCTGAGGCTCATCTGAGGCTTGATGAATCATCATGAGAGTTTTAAAACTCTCGATATGATCGGCCGGGTCTGACTTCCCATTGTAGGATTCAAAGCGGGACGATTTAAAGGTTTCGGGGATCGGAGCTTCCATGATGGCCCTAGAAAAGGGGGGGTCTGCTTGGGCTGAACTTATTGGTACGTTGTTCTTCGGGATTGATCTTGTTGAGGTGCCTCTCCATCTCTTAGAGACGGCGGTGGACCGAGTCATCCCTCCGGTCGGATCTAATCGACCCTTGGGACTCTCCTTCATGAGTGGCGGTATGACGAGAGCTAGGCGCACGTTGATCCTGACTCGTCGCAATATTAAGAGCTCACAGGATATTTTTGAAGTTCCAGAACTCGGCCTGAGTGACTGGTGCCCCTCCAGCTCGACAGTTCGCAGGTGTGGCTCGGCTTATTGGAGTATGACTTCTCCGTCGACGCCGTGGAGGGGACTCTCTTCGCCTCCTCGGGGGAGGGGATCTTCTGGTCCTCGGTCTGCGTGGGGTATGGAATCTAGGGGCCCTTTGGTGCTCGGGTTGAGGGACTTCCTCAAAGGCTCGCCTTTCATTCAAGCGAGTTTGGAGGTCGACCCCCGGCTGACGGTTAACAATTACTTGACGGAGATCCTGCACGGGAGGGCATTGAGTAGCCATAAAGTTAGTTGAAGGATTGTGGATTGAGATGTGGTCATGAAGAGAGTGTTGCTTTGGATGACTTCGATGAGAGCCCCCGAGACCGTGGAGGGGCCTGCTGAGGAGGAAGTTGTTGAGAAAGAGGCTGTTCAGGCTGCGGTTGCTGAACTTGTTGTTTGGGTTGAAGAAGAAGATCTTGGAGTTGTGGAGGAGGAAGAGGAGTGGCCCTGTGGCTGGATGTCGCTGCCTTCCCTTTTCCTTTAGGAGGCATAGCTTGGAAACTAACTTCTCCGGTGAAGTAAGGTTGGATTGCTTTTTTCTGTTCTCACAGACGACGCCAATCTGTTGCTGCTAATTTTGGTGTGGGAGCAAACAAATAATTTGTGGATTCTTTTGGAAACAAATAAGGCAAACTGTTGACTTCTGGCCGGCGTTTGATTGTTTCTCGCCGCTGTTGTTGACCTGCAAAAGTTCGATACACTGGGATGGATCCCGGCGATGAACCCTCCGACGCTCAAGTCAGTAATCAGGAAGATTATGAAAGAGCTTTTGTGAAAAAATATTGATTATTTTTTTATGGTGGGGGGTGAGGGGTATTTATAGTTGTCTTTAGAGACAGTTTAGAGATAATTATTTATCCCTATGTCCCGGTGTTTTTGAATAAGATATAGAGTTTAAATCATTTCGTTACGAGTAGCTGTTAACTTTGAGTTTTGCTTCAGTCCCGACTGGGGTCAACTCCAGTAGACTCCAATACCCCAACTGGGGTCAACTGGAGCAAAACTCTACAAGAGTCATGTTTTAAGATGCGGTCCATCAAAGATGCTAGCTAGGTGTATATTCTCAACCTAGATTATGAATAGCATTACGTTATTTTTTCAAGAAGAACAACTACAAATATGCTACTTCCAAATAAGAATTCCCTAATTTTAGATCCACTGCTCACAATATTGAGTTGATCCAAAAAGGCCATTCAAAAGAATATTATTCAAATCTCTATCTTTAATCTCTAATATTATAATGGAAAAGTTGGAGCTGTTATTTATATACAACTCAACACGAGCATCGCATGTGCATAACTAATCGAAGTTCTACTTTTTAAAATATATATTTATTAAGACGTGCATCGCACGTGTAAGTACTACTAATCTCTACTATTTTAATGGGAGGGTTGGGGTTTGTAACAAACAAATCCTAATTTTATGGGAGGGTTGGGGTTTGTAACAAACAAATCCTAATTTTATTACTATATAAACACATATGATACACGTCCAAACTATATCCAACCAATATAAATGTGCACCGCACGTGTGGCCCAAATCAAAACATTCAAATATAAACTATTTTTTCTTATTCGATATATATTCATTTAATTTGATGACTGTTGATGCTAATTTTTGGTGTGGGAGCAAATATATGAATTTGTGGATTCTTGAAGGAAACAAGTAAGCAAACCTGCTGACTTTCACCGGCGTGTTGACTGGTTTCTTGCTGCCGCTGTGAACCTGCACAAAATTCGATACACCGGGATGGATCCCGACGACGAACCCTCCGACGCTCTTGTCAGTAATCTGAAGGATTATGAAAGAGCTTTAGGTAGAAAAATATTGATTACCGTGTCACGATGGGGGGAGGGGTATTTATAGTCACCTTAGGAACCAGTTTCGAGATAAGGATAAATCTCTACTTCTGGATGTTTATGGATAAGAAGAGGGTTTGACTCGTTTCGTGATAAGGGGGACAGTTAAAACTGTCTCTTAGGGATAACCACGAATTTGAACCACTCCTTATCCATCTAGGTTGGTTGTAGCGGGCTGCTACCCATACCCAGTAGGACAGATCCGTTTTTGTGCCATTGGATTTTGAAGAAACACCTAGTTCCCCATTCGGATCCGTTTGTAGGTGAAATTACTGTTTTACCCCTGAGAGCTGTAAGATCCGTGTCCGATTTGAACGGTCCCAAATTTAATCCTATTTTAGCCATATCACGAGCCTCCCACTCGTGGAGACTGAGATTAACAGTCTTTGAGGAGTAGTTTTGTTGTTCTAATGGCGTACGGGATTTTATCGAAGTTCTTAATGGAGCTTGGATCTTGCTCGAGGTGCAACGGTGTCAATCTGAGTTTGCAAAGTGCCCAAGATGATTCTCGGAATTTTCTGGATTTTTTCTAATTTTTTGATTATTTTTCGAATTTCTTATCCAATCATGCGAAGTGGTAATCTATTCTAAAAAAGTATTAATTAATCATTCTAATTAATAATTATTTACCTAGGAACTCAAAGATATTTCCCCAAATTTATAATTATTTTTTAGAATTTTTAATTAATTTTCTTGAATTTTTAATCATTTTTCGCAATTTTTTAAATAGTTAATCCGATTTATAATTAAAATAAAAGAATTAATCACACGAATATCGACGTGGCGCGATCTGTAGCGTTGATCAAGTTGTGGCGCGGTTTTCGGAGCGATCCGACGGCCGATAAGGGATTCAAGTTTCCCCGTATTTCGTCCGGGAACGCGTCTGTTCGACGCGTCGTGTCGAACGCGGCGAACGTCGCGTCGAACGTGGTGGACGATTCGTTGAACGACTGGCGAACGTGGCATCGAACGTGACGAACGACAGGCGAACGTTGCGTTGAATGCGGTGAACGATGCGTTGAGCGACAGGCAAACATTGCATCGATTGTGGCGAACGATGCACCGAACGTCTGACGAACGTGGCGTCGAACGTGGCGAACGTGGCATCGAACGTGGCGAATGATGCGTCGAACGATTGGCGAATGTTGCGTTGAACGCGGCGAACGATGGCGTCGAGCGACAGGCGAACGTTGCATCGATCGTGGCGAACGATGCGTCGAACGACTAGCTAACATCGCGTCGAACGTGGCGAACGACAGGCGAACGTTGCATCGTATGTGACGAACGATGTGTCGAATGACTGGCGAACGTTGCGTCGAACGTGGCGAACGACTGGTCAACGCCATTTTGGGTGTTTTTCATTTAGGAAATCGTCTGTTCGGTGCGCTGCAGCGAGCGTGACAAGCGATGCATCGAATGACAGGCGAGCGACATGTGGCTTTTGAGTTGTTGATCGGTGAACACCATTTTGCCTATTTTTTGTCCGGGACATCGTCTGTTCGGCGCCAATGGCGAATGTGGCGAACGACACGTGGCTTTTGAGTTGTTGACTGGTCAATGCCATTTTGTCTGTTTTTCGTCCGGGACATCGTCTGTTCGGCGCCAATGGCGAATGTGGCGAACGATGTGTCGAACGACACATGGCTTTCGAGCTGTTGACTGGTCAATGCCATTTTGCCTGTTTTTCGTCTGGGACATCGTCTGTTCGGTGCCAATGGCGAATGATGTGAATACGACAGGCGAGCGACGTGGCTTTTGAGCTGTTGACTGGTCAACGCCATTTTGCCTGTTTTTCGTTCGGGACATCGTCTGTTCGGCGCTAATGGCGAACGTGGCGAACGAAGTGTCGAACGATAGGTGAGCGATACATGGCTTGAAGTCTGCTGTGCAAGTATCTGACAAGTTTCTGACGGTCCAACTTCTTGGACGGTTCGACTTCTGTCGTTTTGCATTTATGTCACTTAGGATTCTGCGCCTTTTGGGCTTCCTAAGGGCCCATTACGCTTTCGGCCCAAGTCCCCCAAGCTTGGCTATAAATCCCATCCCCCTCTTCTCATTTCACCTCTGCCTCTTACTTTCACCTCATCTGAAAATTTCTTACTTCGGTGCTTGAGCGAGGTTCCAGTGATCTTTTCCGTTCTCTGGCGAAGTTTCCGACCGTGCACGTCACATCAGAAGATATTTTATTTTTTGTTTTAAGAGATGTCTATGGTATCGTCTCGTGAAGAGACCTCCTCAAGTCGGGACGAAGTGCCGCCACCGACCGCTTCTTCTAGAGTCGACAAAGGGAAATGTGTTGTGGTTCAGCCTTCGCTGGTAGTAGAGACAATTATGGAGAGTGAGCGGAGGATGGGCGAGTTTGGGAGGCATTCGATTGCTGTGTCTTGCTTGGGAGGGGTTTGACAATACAATGCCGAAGAACTGAGGCGTGTAGAGCAAGGCATGGGTCGGTACTATGAAGAGAACGAACCACGAGAGCGCACCGAGGTGAACTGTATTGTCTCCGTACTTACAGAGGTGGATCTTCGCACCATAAGGAAGTGCTTCATGATACCTCTGGAGTTCGACCTCCTCCTCCCTGGCCCGGGGTTAGATCCTGCTCTTCTTTCTCCCCCGATCTATGCTTGTTTCCTTTCATTGCTTTAAATGCAGGTCTCCGCCTCCCCTTTCATCCGTTTGTGAGGGAAGTGCTGGGATGGTATGGTGTTGGCCCGATCAAACTTATGCCGAACATGTGGAGACACGTTATGGGGTTCATGCCACATTACCAAGCTGCAAGGATCGAGCCCTGTCTCAACATTCTCCGTCGGTTATACAAGATCCATCAGAGGACGCAGACGGAGTATCGCTTCTATCTCACCGCTCGGAAGGGAGTCAAGTTAGTCGATATCTCCGACTCAGTGAAGTATTGGAGGGACAAGTATTTTTTGATTCGGAGTAAGGAGCCGTGGGACACCCCAACGGTCTGGAGGGAGGACGTGCCAAAGAGGGTGAAGGCAGAGCCGTCTCTTAGCCCCGAAGAAGATAGGATGGTCGGATTTCTTTTGGATCGACCGATTCTGCACTGGAAAGATATCTCATAAGATAAATCTCTTGGGGGGGGGGGTGGTCTAAGCCTGATGAACCCTAGTAAGAATTTTCTTTTTATTTGCCGTCATCCCTTAGTTTGCACGAGTTCTTTAAGTTTTTCAACGCTTGTCCTTTTCTTGTAGGAGACCCAAGCCGGACTTTGACGACATCATGAGTAGGCATTCGGCCCTGAGCGGTAAGTGGGTCGATGAGAGGAAGAGGAAGCACACAGCCGTTCGACCGGCGGCGTCGAAGGTGACTAGCGGCGAGAGCAGTGCTACTCCTGTGGTGGATTTAGAGTCCATGCCTGTGGCTTCGACCGTTTCGTCAGTTGGAGATCTCCCCCTTTCGGCGATGCTTGCTCTTGAAGCTCCCCCTCTCACTGCAGCGGCCGAAACGATCCTGACCGATGAGTTAAAGAGGATCTTGTCCCCGATTGCCAAGTGCGGAGGCACGATGGCTTCCTAGCTCGTCGAGATATTGAGATGAGGCGCCTTGAGGAGAGGACTCGTGAAGTGCCATCCGAAGGCGAGGATTCCTGCCCCTCGATGGCGGTCAGTCAAGGTTTGATACTCAAATTCCTACGTCACTCTATTTGAGGCGAGATCCGAGATGGACGAGTTGAAGAACGTGCTGCTTGAGAAGAGCCTGGAGGCAGCGCATCTCCGAAGGATTGTCTCCGATGTTTCTCGAGGGGGCAGTTCGGGCCGAATGTCTCGCTTGAAGATTAAAGTGACAGACGACTCATTGAAAGAGTGGGTCGTTCAGCTAGAGGCGGAGAACCTTCGTCTGCGACGACTTTTCCGAGGGAAGTAACGTCAGGAGCACTTCCTGCCCTCAGGGTGAGTACGCTCAAGGAAGGTCGTTCCACAAATTAGTGCTTCATTCGCCTCTTATTTTGCGACGTCCTGGGGACGCGCAAAGTGGAGTGGCCGGCTTGTCGAGTGGAGCGTCTGTTGGGGCAACTGTTAGGCTCTTGGGAGCCGACGACCCTACTCGGCTCGCTGGGTTAGAGACCTCTGCGGAAACAAGGCGACAGCAACACAGCGCCCGCCGGCCCCGCGTGTCGCTTAACCGAAGTATTCCGCTCCCTAGAAGGGGCTAGGGCAGAATTTTGTAATCTTGTAGTCTTTGTTTCATATGAGTTGCATCTTAAATCTTGATGAAAATAATGTATGAGTTTTTGGTCTAGAATTAGACTTGTATCCCAAATCTTGATAAAATAATATATAGCATCCTTTGATCTGATAACGAGCTTTTTTCGAAGAGTTTGTGTTTGGCTAACTTTCGGAAGAGGAGTTTAACAGTTGTAGGAGTAATTTCGAATGGTGAGCTACTTTGTACTCGCTCGTTTGCAAGTAGCAAAAGTTGCATCGAACCAAGTGTTGGACTTCGAATTTATCGTTTAGAGAGTATCAACAGTTGTAGGAGCAATTCTGAATGATGAGCTATTTTGTACTCGCTCATTCTCAAGTAGCAAAAGTTGTATCGAACCAAGTGTTGGACTCCGAACTTGTCGTTTAGAGAGTATCAACAGTTGTAGAAGCAATTCCGAATGGTGAGCTACTTTGTACTCGCTCGTTCGCAAGTAGCAAAAGTTGCATTGAACCAAGTGTTGGACTCCGAACTTATCGTCAAAGAGAGCATGTGCTAGGTGAAAGAACATTAAACAATAGTTTTTCTGAGAGAGAGAGAGAACTTCTTTTTATTAAAAATAACTACCAAGTGGCTGCTTCTGAGTTGCAAGCCACTATTACATTTGCAAAAAAAGAAAGACTAAGTAAGAAAGGAACGACTTAGGAATGCTTTAGAGCTAGATAGAAGTTGCTTGGAGCGGTGTTTTGACACCCTCTTGGTACTTCAATAAGTGCTCTGCATTCCATGTCCTTGGTATTCTCTTGCTCCCCGGGTCTTCAAGTTAATAGGCTCCGGGTCGGACAACTTTGGAGATCCTGTATGAACCTTTCCAATTAGGTGCAAGTTTGCCTCTCTTGCTTGGAAAAGAAATTGACAACTTCCGGAGCACTAGATCTCCTTCTTTGAGATTTTTCGGGCGGACTCTCTTGTTGTAGGATTGCTCGATCCTACGTCGATAAATTTCTTGCCGAATGGAGGATTTCTCACGGATCTCATCGATGAGGTTCAAGTTGCCACAAAGTTCATTCGCGTTTTGCTCTTCGTTGTAGGCGATCAAGCGGGGGAGGGTAGACCGACCTCTAGTAGGATAACGGCTTCGGAGCCGTAAGTGAGGTTGAAGGGAGACTCTCTCGTGGGGGTCCTCTTCGTAATGCGATAGCTCCAGAGCACATTGGGGATATGCTCTACCCATGACCCCTTAGCAGACCTGCTCAGTCTTTTTTCAGGTCGGAGAGAATTTGCCGATTGGCGTTCTCTGCCTGACCGTTGGACTGTGGGTGGGAGACCGAGGAGAATCGTTGTTGAATGCCTAGATCTGCGCAAAAAGTGCGGAAGGCCTATTGTCCGTTACCAAGATTCGAGGAACACCGAATTTGCAGACAATATTTTTCCAAAAGAAGCGCTGCACTCTATTCTCTGTGATCGTCGCTAGGGGCTCTGCTTCGACCCATTTAGAGAAATAGTCGATCACCACAATGAGGAACTTTAGCTGGCCCGGCGCTTGAGGGAAAGACCCGAGCAGGTCCATTCTCCACATTGCAAAAGGAGTTGGACTGGATAGATAGGAGAGCTGGGCTTGAGGTAAGCGGCGGATTGTTAAATTTTTTTGGCAAGGGCCACATTGGCGAACGTGTTGTTCGGCATCGCGAAGGAGAGTAGGCCAGTAGTATCCATAATTCAAGAGTTTGCGGGCGAGGGACCTTGCTCCTAAGTGAGCGCCGCACATCCCTTCATGGACCTCTTTCAAAGCATACTGGGCTTCTTCGGGGGAGAGACATCTCAAGTAGGGTCTGCCATCTACTTGAGTGTAGGAGTGTTTGTACATGACTCCCTCGATGAGTGTACTGCTCGGCTCTGGTTCGGATCTTTCGAGCCTTTTAGGGTCTAAGGGAAGGATCCCTTAGACCATTAGACCCTAAAGAGGCTCGAAAGATCCGAACTAGAGCCGAGCAGTATCGGGGACATGAGGCTCGATGGACCACTTAACGGATGACTGTCGGGCCCTACAGTCATCCGTGTCATGGCCTCTTTAGGGTGTCCTGAGTGGTTTTTGTATGGGGGACATGAGGCTCGATGGACCACTTCATACATAACCCCTCATCCGACTCCATGGCCTCTCATAGTCCCCCCACGCCGAAGGATCTCCGACACGTCATTATCAACCGACAGAGGGATAGACCTTCGAACCCGACTGGATGAGAGATGGACCCATGGCAGAATCCCCCGTTATGAGTATCGAAGGGGCCCTACAGTCCGGTCTCCAAGAGCTAGATCCCCCCGTAGGTCTGAGTGGTACACCTTAGAAGAAAGTGAAAGAGGAGTCCGCTGCCCCTCTACAAGGTGTTGCCCGAGTCGCCCCTTCCTATCGTCAGTCCACCAGGCTCATCCTTGCATTTGTAGTCTTGTTACTAGATCATTCATTTGACCGCAGAGGATCAAACTCCCCCAGAAGGCGGAGGGAGTCACCCAAGCACCGTCAAAGGAGGAGTCGCACTCCGACCGGACGGCCCGCCCCAGGGGACCGCCTAGGTCGGGAAGCACCAGTCACAAGGGCGGAATTCCAGGACTTTCAAGAAGCCTTCCTACGGGCCCTTAACATTGTCCCTAACCACGATCAATGGGCGCCCAGTTC
The DNA here is from genome assembly GCA_017893485.1 of Hemerocallis citrina. Classification (NCBI taxonomy): domain Eukaryota; kingdom Viridiplantae; phylum Streptophyta; class Magnoliopsida; order Asparagales; family Asphodelaceae; genus Hemerocallis; species Hemerocallis citrina. The sequence continues at coordinate 174,872,089 of CM030361.1, forward strand.
TCAACCTGTCCTGAGCTATCGCCGCCGCACTCGCAGTCCTCAACCTAACCCAAGTTATCACCACCGCACTCCCGGTCTCCTTTCACATGAGGATGAGTCTAGGGGGTCAGCAAGATATGACCGAAGAGAGGATTCGGTCTACCGCCGTCTCCACGAGATGGAGAGGTGCCGTGGTAGACTGGAATGGGAAGAAGAACAACGGGCGAGGGATCTCCGCCCAAGCAAGGCCTCCGTTCTCCCGGGCCATCATGGAGGCCTCGGTCCCGGAGAACTTCAAGCCCCCTCACTTTGAGTCATATAACGGGGAGTCGGACCCCACTGACCACATCGAGAGTTTTAAAACTCTCATGATGATCTATCAGGCTTCAGATGAGCTCCTATGCAAAACTTTCCCTGCCACACTGAAGGGGCCTGCAAGAGAATGGTACTCTCGACTCGCCCTGGCCTCCATCTTCTCCTTCGATCAGTTCGAAAGACTTTTCTAACCCATTTCGTGAGCAGCTGTCGCGCTGAAAAGACGAGCACATCCTTCTTGTTCCTCAATCAAAAGAAGGGTGAGCGGCTAAGGGACTATGTGAAGCATTTCACCGCGGAAGCCCGGTCCATCACCTCCCTGGACCAGTCGGTAGCCTCTGCTGCTTTCCAATCCAACATCGCTAATGACAGCCTCAGGGCATCCCTTGCCAAGAAGCCTCCTCGGGACTTCTCAGAGCTCCTGCTTAGGAGCGAGAAGTACATCCGAGCGGATGAAGCTCTCAATCGCCCCGCTCTCGAGGGATTGTCTTCCGGAAACAAACGGAAAGGCACTGAAGAGGAAGGAGCTAAGAAGCTCCAGAAAGACAGTGGAGGCCAGCGTCGCCCTCCTCCCCGTTTTGAGAAGTTCACTCCTTTTAACGCTAGTGTCTCAGCCATCCTGATGGAGGTCGGGAAAGAAGGCCTCCTTCCACCACCTCCGAAGATGAATACCCTAGGGAAGAAAAGAAACATCGACAAATGGTGCCGCTACCATAGGGATCATGGCCAAGATACTGATGATTGTCGGGCCCTTAAAGACGAGATCGAAGCCCTAATCTAGAGGGGGCAACTTTCCAAGTTTGTAAGGAAGGATAGGGCCGATCCTCCTCCACCCCCCAAAGGAGCTAATAAGCGAGCTGAGCAACGCGATGAGACCCTAGATTACGAAACTGAAGTTGTCCTACATCTCATACACGGAGGCCCAATGGGGTGGATTCGAACTCCTCCCGAAAAGCCTTCGTACGAGAAGTGAACTCTGTGCAGAACCACCCACCCCCCAAGGGCCTTCACGATCCGTGCCTGATCTTGATCAACGGCCCAGATCGTGCCACGTAGCTCAGATCTCCAATCCGAGGATCCGAGCCACTGAGCTGCAAAATGGCAAAATGCTGGCCTCCCGATCCGTGCACAAGATCGGAGCATCCAGATCTCGCCATGTCACTCATCGCGTGATCCGCATTCAGATCGTTTGAAAAATCACGCCAAAGCCCTGATTAACGCTTTAGATCGCGCCACGTCGATAATTACTTGATTAATTCTTTTATTTTAATTATTAATTTTAATTAATTATTTAAAAATTGCTTAAAGTAATTAAAAATTTCAAAAAATTAATTAAAAATTTCAAAAAATTAATTAAAAATTTTAAAAAATTATTATAAACTCGGGAAAAATATTTCGGGCTCCTAGAAAAATAATTATTAATTAGAATGATTAATTGATGTTTTTTGAAAGTAGATTGTTACTTCGCAAAATTGAATAAATAATTCGAAAGATAATTAGAAAAAATTCAGAAAATTCTAATAATCATTTTGGGCATTTTACAAGCACAGATTGACACCGTTACACCTCGAGCAAGATCTGAACTCCCTTACGAACTCCGATAAAATATCGTGGCCATTAGAACAGCAAAACTACTCCTCAAAGGCTATTAAACCCAGTCTTCGGGAGTGGGGGGCTTGTGATATGGCTAAAAATAGGATTAATTTGGAACCGTTCAAATCGGGCACGAATCATTAAGCTCTCAGGGATAAAATAGTGATTTCACCTACAAACGGATCTGAAATGGAAACTGGGTCTTTCTTCAGAGCCCAATAATCCATAAACAGATCTGTCCTATTGGTCATGGGTTGCAACTAGTTGCAAACCGGCCCAGGTCATTTAAAGAGTAATTCAAATTCATGGTTATCTCTAAGAGGCAGTTTTAACCACCTCTTATCATGAAACGAGTAAAACTCTATCCATAAACACTAGGAAGTACAGATAAAACATTATCTTGAAACTGGTCCCTAAGGAGACTATAAATACCCCTCTCTCCCACCATAACGAGGTAATCAATCTTTTTCCACTTAAATGCTCTTTCATAATCTTCCTGATTACTGACTTGCGCGTCGGAGGGTTCGTCGCCGGGATCCATCCCGGTGTATCGAACTTTTTGCAGGTCAACGGTAGCGGCGAGAAACCAGTCAAACACCGGTGAAGATCAGCAAGTTTGCCTATTCGTTTTCTCAAGAATCCATAAATTCATCTGTTTGCTCCCACACCATAATCAGCAGCAACAAGCGTCGGAGGGTCTGTTGCCCGGGTCAATCCCGATGTTTCAGGCTTTTTTGCAGGTCCATCGGATGCGTCAGCAACCGTTCGATTATGATCCATGTGCTCTTTCGACGATCCAGATCCAATCTCAGGTAGCATTGGTATCGGGTTGGGTCGGGTCCTTCACTACCCGGACCCGGTCCCCTACGAGTCCAAAAATTGGATCCGTACCCGGACTCGTGAGGACCGGGTCCGGTTCTAGTTCTGGGTCCTATTAAAATATTCCTACTCGTTCGGGTAGGAGCGGGAGTGTGAGTGGCGAGCGGAGACGGCGAGTAGAGGATTTAGAATAGAGGAGAGAAGAAAAATGTATGAGTTTTGAGTTTGGAAGAGGAAGATTTAGAATTGAGGAGGAAGGAGGGGCGGGATGAGGATAGAATATTTATTTTTATGTTTATTTTTTTGGTTTTTTTTAACGGGTCCTGGTCCGGGTCCGGGTACGGGTCCGGGTCTGGGTCGGGTCTCTTTTGAGCAGACCCGGATCCGGACCCGAAAGTACAACGGTTCCCATTTTAGGACCCGGACCCGGACTCGGATAGGCCGGGTCGGTTCCGGTCTAATGTCGGGTTTGGGTCGGATTTGGGTTTCGGTTATTTATACCGATGCTAATCTCAGGTGCTCTAACCACTTTTAACGGCCACAATCAAATGTTAGATCTTTATTAGTTTCCTTCAAAATATAAACTCACTATCTGTTTGCTCCCACACTAGAATAATTACAATGAGCATTTCAAGCATATGCATTATTCTTCCCGTGAATAAGCTTTTTCACTATTCAAAAGTGTCCCAAAAAAATAACCCTTTTAATGTCATAGATATGTTCATGCATTTAGCATTTATACATGAACTTTATGTGAATGACATGTTAGCATTTATCTGTAAACTTTTTGCAGTGTTTTTCTTCTAAATGCCATCTTTCCGTTAATCACCTTTCAATCTTATCAGAAATTGCTTCATGTGTTGTTTAAATTGTGTACGATGGTTTACTATTTTCTTTATTGACTCCTGTGTTTATTTATATTTGCAGGTGATGGACAAAGATTTGAGTATTCTCTCAAAACAACATATTTGAGACACGCTTCATAAAAGTCCATGCAGAGAAATCCCCCCTCTTGACTGAGAGGCTGAGGATCGTCGTACTGCCAACCCTAGCTCTTGTAAAGAATGTCAAAGTAGAGGATTACGTGGTATGAGATAGAAATCTCATTAATGCTAAGTAGTTCATTAGACTAGATTTTAGCACTGCAATTCATGTTCTTTTTCATAATACTAGCCATGAAGCCTAATGTGTTCCCTCATTGTATAATAATTGTCATTATTTTCCAACTCTTCTTAAAATTTCCACCTGTCCATATGTCCACACACCATCGACGTTCCATCTCGTCTGTTGTGTTACTTGTGCACAGAGAAAATTAACCATTTTTAAATAGATCTTATTCTTATATACAAAGTTCTATCTTAAACACAACCACTCACTTGGTGTATATCATGTGTATATGTAGTTTTTCTTCGTAATGCCTTAAACAACCTTATTTATTCTTCGATACATAATATTTCTCGTCAATTTCCAGTATATACTTAAACTGGTAGTACATATAATGGAAAAAAGAATATGCACATACGTAAGGTATGTGGCATGTCCATAATTCCACAAGACCATATTTATCTTTTTGGTTATTTATTATATATAAGGATTAATCATTTGTGGGTTTGATCAACTTGGTGGGACTGATGAATTCAGCACAGAAGATCTAGAGGAGAGGCTCGCCAGAGCTCAAGTTATCTCATTTGATGGCGAATCTTCTATGAGTCTGAAATCAGGAACGACGAGCAAGATAAATGTTCGACAGTCGGGGATTACCGATCAGTCTGACTCTGACTAGTTCGCTTTAGTATTATTTTCTACCATGTTTTAGCCAAAACAAAATTTTATGCTGATTTCATTGAGTGGTTTCCTTCTTCTCTCCACCGATCCATTGGTCTCGAATGAGACAGTTATGCAAACTTCTCAGGTGATTTGCTGTAATCTAATGCTACCTTTTTTTGGTCTGTTGACGGATATCCAATCAATTTACTGGAGAGTCGATCACGGTTACTGAATCGGATGTGTTACGTATCTCATTATGATACTAAATACCCTCAATGTTCATGAGGATTTGAAAGTGTTTTTGTGCCGCGCCTGAGCGGTTTTGGGGGAATTAATTTTATGATGTTTAAAACATGTATCAACCTGTACAGTAGTAGATAAATGAGAGGTCCACCCGTCCACCATGAAAAAAATGCTGCTATTGCAATTTCATGGTAGCTTCAAATTGGAACATTAGTTTCCTGTTTTTGCTATCAATTGTGCTCATTGATGGCTTGGACATCCCTATCAGGTCATATATATTGAGCAAGCTTTGACGACATGAGGATTTGAAGGTGGTTTTGTGCCACTCCTGAGTGGTTTTTTGGGGAGTTAATGACATGATGTTTATAACAAGTATCACCTGTATCAGTAGTCGATAAATTGGAGGCTCCTGGGGGGCGGAGCCTCCTGTGTGATTTTTGTATGAAGCCGCTCTCCTTTGGCGTGGGAGGACTGTGAGAGGCCACTTCATAAGGCGCCCCTGAGTGGTTTTTTGGTTTTTTGGGGATCCCCTGAGTTAATGGCATGATGTCTCCGCGTGCCACTCGGTTTGCTTATTAGCCCCCTCTGGGGGGCGGAGGAGGATCTGCCCTTGTCCTTTCTCACGAACTTAGAGAGTTGCCCTCTCTAGATAAGGTCCTCGATCTCGTCTTTTAGGGCCTTGACAGTCATCCGTGTTGTGGCCATGGTCCTCCATACTGCTCGGCTCTGGTTATGTATGAAGCCGCTCTCCTTCGGCGTGGGAGGACTGTGAGAGGCCACTTCATAAGGCACCCCTGAGTGGTTTTTTGGTTTTTTAGGGAGTTAATTGCATGTTATTTCCGCGTGCCGCTCGGTTTGCTTATTAGCCCCCCTGGGGGCGGAGGAGGATCTGCCCTGTCCTTTCTCACGAACCTGGAGAGTTACCCTCTCTGGATAAAGGCCTCGATCTCGTCTTTTAGGGCCCGATAGTCATCCGTGTTGTGGTAGTGGTCCCTGTGGAAGCGGCATCACTTGTCCTTGTTCCTCTTTTTGCCCTGAGTGTTCATTTTTGGAGGTGGTGGGAGAAGACCCTCCTCCCCAACCTCCATCAGGATGGCTGAGACACTCGCGTTGAGCGAAGTAAACTTCTCGAAGCGGGAAGGAGGGCGATGCTGGCCTCTATTGTCTTTCTGAAGCTTCTTAGCTCCTTCTTCAGCGCCCTTCTGTTTGTTCCCGGAGGACGATCCCTAAGAGCGGGGCGGGTGAGAGCCTCTTCCGCTCGGATGTATTTCTCACTCCTAAGCAGGAGTTCTGAAAAATCCCGAGGAGGCTTCTTGGCAAGGGATGCTCGGAGGTTGTCGTTAGTGACGTTGGATTGGAAGGCATCAGAGGCCACGGACTAGTCCAGGGAGGCAATGGTTCTGGCCTCCGTGGTGAAATGTTTAACATAGTCTCTTAGTCGCTTGCCCTTCCTTTGATGAAGTAATACAAAAAGGTTCTCGTTTTTTTAGCCCAGCGGCTACTCACAAAGTGAGTCAGGAAGAGGCCTTTTATCACGTCCCGCTTCCTAAAAAGAGAATACGGAATACGAATACGTGACTAAGCCCAGCGAATGATTTTCATCATCCATAAGCTGTCAGGATCTTTACAATATTTTTCAAGAATAATCAGAGTAGGAAGCAAGAAAAGTCAACCACGCATGTACATATGAATTAATATACCAACAGGAATTTACTTGAAACCAAAATATAATAATATCAAATAAACCAGATCTGAACAAATAAAAAATTCTGGGTCACATTGTGCAAATACAAATAATCCAAGTAACAGATACAATTATTCAAAATAAGCAATAAGAAATACTAATAGCAAAACTCCAGCATCTAGAATCTCATATCACCAACTCCATCGGCCTGGTATACAGGTATACAAGTAGCATGTACAGGTAAGCATGTAACAGGTGTTATGTTATGCCAAGTCAAGTCTTGTATTATTACTATCTAGGTAGCACTTCATGCGTCCATACTTTTATCACATGGTTGCTACATACAATCAAGTTACGTTTAGATTTCGTAGGGGATTCTATAGGGCCGTGTACTCAGGTATCAAGTAATCCAAATCATATTAACCAAATCATATACCAAATTCTAAATTAACCAAATCATATATCAAATTCCAAATGTAATCCAAATCATATACCAAATTCCAAATGTAATCCAAATCTATCATGTAACCAAATAGGGAAAACATAGGCCCCCCTCCGAGTACACTTTTCTATATTGTCCACTACTAGATCTTTTTCTTAACACCAGCTTGTTACTTTTTATTACAAAATACACATGATCACGAGATAACGAGAAAAAAATCAGGATAAGACAAGGATGTATCAAGGTCTCATATGATGCAAGGAACATGTTCTAAATCACACAATACAAGAAATAACATGCAAATATTTAAACATGGCAAAATATCAATTCGGGACAGCAAGACATTGCTGCACCAAAACTGAGATTCTCGCTACCACAGGAATGCAAATCTGGATCCGTCAGAAGATCTAGAAAATAGACTTCCGGCCTCTTGTAAATATATTTAAGTCATATAGTATTTTACAAAAACAAGTCTCAAAACAAAATTTTATCCAGAAAACACGTTCAGCCAAAAATAAGAAGTTTGTATTCATAATCAGGAAAACAGCATAAAAAATTAATGATTTAATCCACGAAAAATATGGGGTATTCGCTAGTATGTTCAGTATGATAAAATAAAGTTTCATAATTTTTCAACATAAATAGAATAGTCAAGTAAAATCCGAAAACAGCAAGACACGATAAATTTGTAAATCTGGAATCTTAATCACTGCAGTATGAAAACAGCAATATCTCACAAAATACAAATCTAAATCCAGATCCGTCAAAAGGGTGATAAAATAGATACAGTAGGCTATAATTCATACTCACAAAGTTTTTATCGACAACAAATAGAATCACGTCAAATTATGTATTTTTACTGAACAACAAGAAAATTCTGAAAATATAGTAGTTGTTTGCAAGCATAAAATAGTGTATAAAAATTATCAATTAAATCCATAAAAGTTAGGGGTTAATCCCAATCAAGTCTAGTTGTAACCAGCAAAATATTGGATCAAAATATTATCTTTACCATCAGTAGAAAAATAAATAGTCATACATAATTCATATACAGCTGGATCTGGAATTTTAAACACATATGTAGTAAAATAGTCATAACTCGAAACTCATAAATCGAAACTGAGATCTGTCAAAAATTTTAGAAAATAGACAATTCTCTATAGTTCATATTCAGAAATAATTTTCATATGCTGACCTTAATAGGGTCTAAATTACTGAACAAAAACGGGAAATCGACAAAGCAAAAAATATCCTTCATGCACGAAATCAACTAGTTCATATGAAACTCATCCAAAACATAACCAAATATAAAATATGGTGTACCAGATGTCCAAGCTACATGGTATAGGGTATTTAGCAAGTCTACAACAAGTATACTACCATAACACAACCAAGCACACGATATCATACGAACAACATGCATGTATTCAACAAGAAGTGGTCATTCCTAGTTTATTTCATGTCATGGATGTCATGGGGCAACTACGGGCCGGTCAACACAATAGAGACAAGATCAACAGGGGTTCACACACAAGAATTATCTCTAGAACACAACTGCACTACATGCGGTATCTATACTTGTATTACACAAAGAAAAGAATACAAGTTACTTGTCCGAGTGATGACGAAATGACGAAGAGAAGGAGAATAACGGGAAGGGATTTTCGGGCACGAACTCAACGAACAACGAACCCACGAACACAACCATGAGCACACGAACACCACAGATATCCAAGATCCAACACACGCACACCAACACACTTGCACACAAGGGGAAAGCAAGATAGATTTCATGACTGCTATTGGAAGGAGCACAACATGGGCGAGGATAATGGCACGGCGACGGCAATCGGTGGCTCCGGTTGCTGGTCCAGTTATCGATGGAGCACAACTCACAGCGGGTGCTGTTGCTACTGTTCCCTAGTCGGCATCAGGGGGGTAGCGCAACAGGGAGGAGGCACAACCGGGGGGGGGGGGACGACGGTGTTGCGTCGCTGCAGGAGGGGTGTCGGGGACTGTTGTGGCTGCTGCAGTCGGGAGGAGCTGGTGTGGCCGTGGCTACTGTTGAAGGGTGTTCGCGACCGGGAGGGCACAGGGCTGGCGAGGGGGCGCTCGGAGAACAGGAGGAAGGGAGGAGATGATTGGGAGAGAGAGAGAGAGAGAGAGCACATGGGATGGTATACGGCGGCTAGGGTAGAGAGAGGTAGGGGGTAGATGTATGGGTTCGAAATATACAGGAGGGGGGGGGGGGGGTAGATATATATAGGGTCGGTGAGTTATAATAAGGTTAGGTGACGGCTGAGGGGGTTTGTGAATAATAGGGTTAGGGTTAGGGTGTAGATGGGTTTCGGGTAGGGTTTTAGGGGAAAACAGGTAATGGGTTCTAGGGTATTGGGTATTCTGTAAATGTGTATAGGCTGAAAGGGGTTTTAGGGTTTTAATGGGTAATGGGTAATTTTCAATAGGGGAAAATAGGGTTTATAAATTTAGTAGAAAAATAAAATAACCAAAAAATATTGTTTATAATAAAATGTAATTTGAATTACAATATAGAATTTATTTGAAATAGCTACAAATACAATTAGTACTTAGAAATGGATTTTTAATAACCAGTAAAAATTAATAATAATAATAACAATAATAAGATTTGTATAAAAATCATAGGAAATAGTTACAAATAAAATTATTGATCAAAAATAGATTTTAATAGAAGATCCAACAATATATCTTAACAAAAGAATTTGAAAGCGAAAAAATAATTTACAAAAATTTTAAATATAGAAAACACACAGAAAAAATGTATTTGCAAAAACAGGGGTTACACCTTCGAGCTGGTCGAAGGAGAAGATAGAGGCCGGGGCTAGACGTGAGTACCCTTCAGCGTGGCCGAAAAAGTTTTGCAAAGAAGCGCATCCGATGCCTTGTGGATCATCATGAGAGTTTTAAAACTCTCGATGTGGTCAGCGAGGTCGGACTCCTCGTTGTATGATTCAAAATGAGGGGGCTTGAAGTTATCTGGAACTGGTGCCTCCATTATGGTTCGGGAGAATGGAGGCCTGCTAGGAAGAAATTCCTCACCCGTTGCTGTTCTTCTTTGTCCAGTCAGCCAAGGCGCCTCTCCATCTCGTGGAGACGGCGGTAGACTGAATCTTCCATTCGGTTATACCTTGCTGAGGCTAGGGACTCATCCCCACATGGAAGGGGACTGGGAGTGCAACGACGATAGCTCGGGGCAGGTTGAGGACTGGGAGTACGGATCGATAGCTTGGGGTAGGTTGAGGACTGGGAGTACGAAGCCTATGGTTTGGGGCAGGTTGAGGACTGGGCGCCCGCTGATCGTGGTCGGGAGCAACATTGAGGGCCCTCAGGACTGCCTCTTGAAATTACTGGAACTCTGCCCTCGTAATAGGTGCCTCGCGCTCTCGGTGGTCCCGAGGGGTGGGTCGGCCGACTGGAGAGCAGCTTCTCCTTTGACGACGCTTAGGTGACTCCCTTCGCCTCCTTGGAGAATTGGACCTTCTGCAATCTGGCTTGCGGGGGGATCGAGCCCTAGAGGACTGGATCGCCGGACCCCTTTGACATTCTCGGTGGGGGATCCCATCATGGGTCCACCTCTCATCCAAGCGGGTCCGAAGGTCTATCCTGTGTTGCCGGTTGATAAGAATGTCACGGAGATCCTTCGGCGTTGGGGGGCTGTGAGAGGCCATGGAGTCGGAAGCGGGGTTATATATGGAGACGTGGTCATGATGAAGAGGTTGTTTTTGGCGACTCTGGCGGGAGGGTCCTGCGACAGCCCCTTGAGGCCCTTGGGGAGCCTGCTGAGGCTAAGGTTGCTGTGGAAGAGGTTGTCCAGGCTGTGGCTGCTGGGCAGGTTGAGGGAGTGACTGTCCAGGTTGCTGCACTTGTTGAGCAGGTTGAGGGAGGACCTCCTGGAGTGGACGAGGAGAAAGAGCGGGAGTGGCTCTGCGGTTAGAGGCCGTCGTCTTCCCCTTCTTTGGAGGCATAGCTTGAAACTACTTTTGCTAATGAAATAGGACTGGATTGCTTTTTCTGGTTCTCTCAGACGATTCCAATCTGTTGCTGCTGATTTTTGGTGTGGGAGCAAACAGATGAATTTGTGGATTCTTGAAGGAAACAAGTAAGCAAACCTGCTGACTTTCACCGGCATGTTGACTGGTTTCTTGCTGCCACCGTCACCTGCACAAAGTTCGATGCACCGGGATGGATTCCGGCGATGAATCCTCTGACGCTCTTGTCAGTAATATGAAGGATGATGAAAGAGCTTTAGGTAGAAAAAGATTGATTACCTTATCACGGTGGGGGGAGAGGGGTATTTATAGTCGCCTTAGGAACCAGTTTCGAGATACGGATAAATTTTTATTTTCGGATGTTTATGGATAAGAAGAGGGTTTGACTCGTTTCGTGATAAGGGGGACAGTTGAAACTATCTCTTAGGGATAACCACGAATTTGAACCACTCCTTATCCATCTGGATTGGTTTGTAGCGGGATGCTACCCATACCTAGTAGACAGATCTGTTTTTGGGCTATTGGATTTTGAAGAAAGACCCAGTTCTCCATTCAGACCCGTTTGTAGGTAAAATTACTGTTTTACCCCTGAGAGCTTTAAGATCCGTGCCCGATTTGAACAGTCCCGATTTAATCCTATTTTTAGCCATATCAATGACTTTACTTTTTTTAGACGTGCATCACACGTACAATATACTAGTAATATTATAATGGGAGAGTTGGAGTTGGCATTTATAGGCAAACAAACTCATGCATCGCCTGTGCATAACTAATATACATGGGATATTGAGTTCGATGCCAGACTACATCAGAGTTTTTACATTAAAAAATATATATTTATGACGACGTACATCACACGTATTAATTATTAATAACTAATAAAGCAAGATAATATAACTTTTGACTAGCTCATGGGCTTTGAGCTTCCTTCATTGGTAACTGTAGAAGGGGTTGGAGACTCATGTCCATCTTTTGTAACATCACCTTCACTTGCACGCCCTTGATCACAATTTCGACCAATGCGATAGCGACCACAACTTCAACCCTGAGCTCTACCTTGACCATGACCATAACCAAGTTCATGCATGTGTATTATAACTTCATAAAATACAACGTGTTGATTATATACACTTCGGTGGCAACGACAGTTTTGACACTAGAAGGGGTTCATTTTATCATCAACACAACCCATTCACTATCGGTGTCATGGCACTGGAGTTGTGCTACATCTACATGGTGGTGATTGTTGGGATGGGGCGTCTACAAACACCCCGGTGGCACATCAGAACTAAATAGAGCAATGAGAAAGTGAAGTAGATGAGATGAATCAATTGAGCAAGCAAGCAAATATGAACCACCAATCTAAACACAAACACAACGAGTATTTATCCCAGTTAGGGAGATCTAGGGAGATATAGGGAGATCTGATATTCAAGTAGAAGAGATTATAATGAGTTAATGATTCACTCAATACAAGGAATGAAACTCATTCAACAAAAATTCTCTCTCTCTCAAGCCTCTCTTTGCAATGGAAAAAATAATTTATGAAGTACTTCTCACTTTCATATTGGACGACATTATAATATATAGAAGAAGAATACAGAGAACCCTAGGTTAATCTTGATTCTCAGTCATTCGATATAACCTTGAGAAGAAGTAACTGAATAGGAATCGTACGATCTGACTTAGAGTTAAAGTTTGGGTTGAAACGACGCAACAATCGAGGCCCAAAAAGAACACAATGCCGTGCACGGTCGACCGTCCAACAAGACCGGTCGACCGTCTCTCTCTCGGCGAAACCCTGTACAACAGCGGTTGGGTGTACGACCGGGGGTGCGGTCGATCGCAACTTTGGACAGTCGACCGCAACTCTGCCTGCACTATTGCTGCTCTGCTTTCTTCTACTCTCTTCAATGCTTCGACCTCCGTGCTTCATCATACCTTCTTCTAATTTGAACCATGAGTATTCAAGGCATATTCCTAATAGCGATGGCAAAAGACCATACACTACATACATGTTCAAATGCTCCATTTGAACTCAAAACCCCAACTGTTCACTGTCTTCCGGCACCCTCTTAAAACCCAACAAGGTTGATAGCAATATAGATTAATAACTGCCTACCAAGACCTATGTGATTTTTGTGCACGTCAGATGTAGTCGTTAATATTGTATATATGCTCTTGATTAATGTCACAGACAAGGTAATACAGTTCATACAAGACACGCTAGGGTTATGAGATAATGCTTGCATGCAACTTATGTTTCTTGATTTGAACCTAGTTTATGTCCTATAATGTTGCAAAAACAGTTCACTACAAATAATAACAATAATTATAACTATATATTAAGCTAATGGGTGTACCCCCTCTTCCATTCCTCTATTTAGAAATAAAGAAATGAAAATAAAAGTATGTATTTCTTTTAAACTAACTGTTGCAGCTATTTTCTGTGTGTGAGCAAACAGATGGTGTGAATTCTTTCTGAAAACAAAAAAAGAACTAACCTTTTGGTTTTCGCCGATAATGACTACTGCCAACTGATATTGATTCTGCAATCTGATTCATTTAAATGGTTGGATCTGATCTGAACGGTGACGATCGCTCCGACTAGCTTGCAAAAGTCTGAAACACTGTGGTTGGCCCCGGTGACAAACCATTCGACGCTCAAGTCAGAACTCAGAAATATATGGAAGTTTTTAGCGGCAAAATGCTGATTACTTGGTTCCTGTGGAGGTCATGAGGTATTTATAATCGCTTTGAGTGTCGATTTTAAGATATTGATTTATCTCTACTTCCCAATGTTTTGATAAGGTTGGTTATTCTCTTCCACATGAACAGATATTGTCGGTTACCCTTCTCTTGATAAAGATATATGGTTAGTTGACTTTCTTCTTCACGATGAGATAGAAGTAGTTGTGGAGATAGAGTTAGGACTCTTCTCTTGTGAAGAGATATGGTTTTTAAACCATCCCATAGGGATAACTATGAGTTTAAAATGATATTTTAGATAATCATGAACTCCTTCATACTTGGTTGCTATGGCAACCCAGTATGATAGAGGCTCAAATCTGTTTTGGGTCGCTAGGCTTGAAAGAGGCTCAAATCCCTTTTACAGATCTGTTTCTGGTGGAATTTACCATTTTACCTCTAAGAGCTTTAAGATTCGTGCCCATTTTTGAATAATCTCGAATTGGTTCTATTTTTACCCATATCACAATCCCCCCACTCCTGAAGACTGAGTTTCGCAGCTTTCGAGGACTTGTTCATTCGTTTTTAATGGTTTACAGACATTATCAGAGTTTTTAGAGACGTATGAATCTTGCTCAGGGTTTAGTTCCAACTATGTAAAGCACCCCGAATTATTTTTAGAATTTTCTGAAGTTTTTGTGACTTTTCCAGATTTTTTCTGAACTTTTTCCAATTTTAAATCATTTTTCTGAATTTTTTATTTCAATTTCCCAATTTTTATAATCAATTATTCAAAATTTTAATTAATTATTCCAAATTTATAATTACTTTTCAGAATATTTTAATACATTTCTAATTAAGAATTATTTTTTGAATTTTTAATTAATTAATTTGAATTTTTAACTATTTTTGGAATTTTTAAATATTAAATTCGAATTAATAATTAAAAAAAGAAAATCAGACCAAACTTGCTGATGTGGAGCGACGCGGGTCGTTGATCGTGGCGCAGCTCGATCGCTGAAGAGATCGAACAGTGGAGATCTTGCGCCAGCTACCCGGTGCGAAGCCATACCTGTTGTGAAGCAACGAGTATGATCTTGAGGAGAACAAGACCCTTGATCGTGATGAGCTCGGATATCCGGGTGATCCCACTATCCTGATGTGACTGTTCCTTCACCTTACCCAAAGCCAAGGTTACCCAGTGTGACACCGGGTATGGGGGTAGCGGGGGCAGAGGCGTTACGTGGCCCGTTGATTGGTCAACATTGACCCGGTCGTGGTCATATATATATATATATATATATATATATATATTTGGGCGACACACGTCGCTTTCCTTTTTTCCTCATTTTTTTCATTTTTGGTGGGCCTCTTGGGCTTCCCCAATTGTTGGGGGCCCAAGTGGAGGAAGCCCACAGGTCGGGGTCTCGAGGGTTTTAAAATCCTCGACCCCCACCTTCTTCTCTTCATTCCTTTTCTTCTTCTTCTTCTTCTTCTCCGACAATTTCTTATCCCCAAAAAACCCCGATAGATTTTTCTATTCTCCGGCGAACTATTCCGACCGTACTGGTTACTTTGGTAATTTATATTATTTCATTAGGATGTCTATGGTTTTTTTCGGGCGACTCTTCATCCTCTTCAGATCGATCTGTAAAAGAATTGTCCACCTATCGACCTAGTAAAATAGAGAAGGGGAAGGGGGGTAGCATAGCAG
This sequence comes from Hemerocallis citrina, assembly GCA_017893485.1. NCBI lineage: Eukaryota > Viridiplantae > Streptophyta > Magnoliopsida > Asparagales > Asphodelaceae > Hemerocallis > Hemerocallis citrina. The sequence continues at coordinate 174,887,361 of CM030361.1, forward strand.
TTTTATGTGAAGGCGGGGACAGTTGGAGGTAGATAGGAAGGCATGCGAGTTTGGGAGATGCCCTTATTCTCTTTTGGGTATTACTCGTCTTTGACATTACTCCAATGACATAGGGGATCTAGTAGAGCACGATCTTCGATACGAGGTGCCCAAGTTTCGTGAGGTGTCCGAGGCCGACCTTATCTCTAGTATCATATCGGAGGCGGATCTTCATCTGTTCAGAGACGGTTTCTTGATTTCCTTCTAGTTTGAGCTAATTCTGCCTTACCCTGGAGCTAGGGTATGTTCGACACTCCCCAAGGAGTATTGCTTCTTTTCTTTTGACGCTCTTCACGCCGACATTCGTTTCCCGATACATCCCTTCATCAGAGTGGTTTTGAGCTGGTACACGATCAACCGGATATAGTTTGTACCAAATATATGGAGGTAGGTGAGCGCCTTCATTCTTTAGTGTCGGGCAGTAGGTGCCAAGCTGAGTTTAGCGGTTCTTTAGGCATTAAGACTTCATCAAAAGAGTAAGTCGGAGTTCCGTTTCTACCTTCTCATGCTGGGGTGGAGCTAATTGAAGTCCTGGATTCGATCAAATTCTCGAAGGAGAAGTTCTTTAAAGTGCGTAACCTGGAGTTGGAGGGGTCCCATATAAGTGGCAGACAAGAGTACCGAGGTGGGTTAGGGTGGACCCGGTGTTAGGGGAGGCAGAGAAATTGTTGTGTGCAACTCTCTTTAAGCGGGAGCCGTTGAGGTGGACGTAGGGCACAGAGGAGGTTCTCTTTCGGGGGGGGGGGGGGGGGGGGTCTGAGCCTAATAGACCCTAGTACGACTTTCGCTTTTTGTTTGTTTAAGTGTTATAGAATCTTGTGTCCCTGTATTTTACCCATTATTCCCTTGTTTTCCTTTGACATGTACCGAGGGTATGGACTTTGCGGTGATCATGGCGAAGTGCACTAGGCTTAGCTCCAAAGCACCTGAAGGGTAGAAGAAGAAGCGGTTGGTGTCCTGGCCTAGAGGTTTGGCGGTTGCTAGGAGCTCGTCTCCCTCCACACCTGCAGTGGATCTGGGCTCACCCCCGGCTGCTTCTAGGAGTCCCGCACCTGGGGGCAGTAATTTGGCTTCTGTGCTTGAGAGGGAGTGTCCACCCCTTATTACAGACTTAAGGGGATCTACGCCTCGGATTGGACCATCAAGCTGCATGACGGCTTTCTCAGGGACGGGGATAGCTGCATGGAGGCGATTCGGCACATCCTGACCCTAATAGACAAGGTTAGGATGGCCGCAGAGGGAGCTGGCTCTTCTTCCTTGTAGTTGGTTCGAGCCAACATGTAATATCCCGGATGAATATTATATTTATATAATTATTATTTTTAAAATTAAAATATTTTTATGGAAATTTCTTGGGTTTTCCGAATAAAAGTTTACCTGTGAATATATACTAGTAAGTATATACGGGTATTGTATCGGTTTTGTACACTTGTACAAAATCTTGAAAAACGTGTTTTTGAGAAAATGTTTGAAAAATACAGGGCAGATATTAAAAATTATTATTTTATTATTATTTGCAGAACTGAAATATTTTTGGTGGACATCACTCGGTTTGTTAATAAACAGTATCTATACGTATAAACTAGTCGATATATGACTGTTTTGTATCAAATTGACACTAGAATCTTCCGAGCCGGTAATAAAATTATTTTCTCAGAATTAAACGATTTTTGTACAGATTATTCGTTTTTACTAATAAAAATTATCTGTGTAATCTGATATACGTACGTAGTTGAATCGTATCGATTTCGTATGTTTTTACAAAATCATGTAGTATGTGATTTGGGAAAAATATCTCTTATTTTTGATCCATCATGATCAAATAGAAGGTTAGGATAGGAGTAGTGTGTTGGTTGCAAATTTATTGGGTTTGATTGCAATTTTAATTTGCAAATAAAACATTTAATTGTTAACCCACAAAGAGAGAGACACTTGGCTCTCTCTCCACCACATCTCTCTCTCTCCCTCTCCTATATGATGGTCGGCCAAAAAAGAAAGGGCAAAGCCCTTTCAATTTTTGTGTTTTCTTCATCTCTTTCCCATCTCATTCTCTCCTTCTTACTAGTTTTAAAATTAGAAAAATTGAGGGAAAAAAAGATAGAGAAGAAAGAGATATCAAATCAAAAGAAAAAGAGTGGGTTTTCTCATGGGTTCTTGAAGAGGAGCGAGAACAAGGAGCAAGGAGGAGGAAGCGAGCAAGTTCTTCCTACAAATTGTTGGGTGGGGGTTTCTCATCTCATGCCTTGTTTTAGTTATTTATTATTGTAGGTTGTTGTAAATTAGACTAAAATCATGTGCTTGTGGTTGTTTATGGACTAGAGTAGAAGGCACATGAGATTGAAGTGATAGAACACTAAGAAATAACCCTAAAGATTCAATCTTGGTGTTTGTAGGGTTAGATTTAATTAACCATGTTAAAAGAGGAATTTTGACTGGAAATTTATGGGAGATGTTCTTAGGGGTGTTATTATCATGCTAGAATTTTAGTGAAAATTTCGGAGTGGTTTTGATGGGGGAAACGACCGTTTTCCCCAAAACAGCGAGCATAGGCAAAAGACAGCACTCGCTGTTTCGGGGTTAGTGTCGCAGTGGCTTCAAGGGGCTAGAACTTGGGTCTTCTTATGGAATTTGAGGAAACCAACCAACTAGAGAGTTGTAGTGGAGACTCTCCCCTTTCTGAATTGACTTCTTGGGTTAAATTCCGATCAGAGACGCAAAAGTTATGCCGGTACAAAATCAGGACAGCAAACCGGCTGAGAAGCTCACTGTTCTGTTTGGTTATCATTTTTGGGCCTCTTGACCTCTTGGGTTAAATTCTGATTAGAGACGCAAAAGTTATGCCCGTTACAAAATCAGGACAGCGAGTCGGCTGAGAAGCTCACTATTCTGTTTGGTTGTCATTTTTGAGCCTCTTAAAGGATGAATCTGAGGTTCGGGCCAACTAGGGAGTTGTAGAAGAGATTCTTCCCTTTCCGAATTGACCTCTTGGGTTAAATTCCGATAAGCGGAGTAGGTGTTGTGATCTTGGAAAAATACAGCAACTAGCTGTTTGACAGGATGCTTGCTGTTTTGATTCTTTGTCATTTTTGAGGGTTTTACTTGATGAATCTGAGGTTCAGGCCAACTAGGGAGTTGTAGTAGAGACTCCCGTTTCCGAATTGAACTCTCGGGTCAAATTTTGATAAGCGGAGTAGAGTTATGGAATTTGGAAGATGCAGCCGCTCGTTTGAGCTGAGTGTGCTTGCTGTTTGACTTCTCTGGTGTTTTGGAGTGTCTTACCTATTGAATCTGAGGTTCGGGCCAACTAAGGAGTTGTATTAGAGACTCTCCCCTTTCCGAATTGACCTCTCAGGTTAAATTCCGATAAGCGGAGTAGGAGTTATGCCGTTTTGCAAATTACAACTAGCGGTTTGACTCGATACTTGCTGTTTTATTTCTTTGATGTTTTAGAGTGTCTTACTAGTAGAGTCTGAGGTTCGGGCCAATTAGGGAGTTGTAGTAGAGACTCTCTCCTTTCCGAATTGACCTCTCAGGTTAAATTCCGACTAGCAGAGTATAAGTTATGGGCTTTGAAAGTTTTTAGCTTGACTGTGTATTTGGCGGGTTGGAATTATGTCTGTCTTGATTCCTTGTAGTTTTTGACTGTCTTACTTGCTGAATCTGAGGAGTCGACCAACTAGAAAGTTGTAGTAGACGTTCTCCCCTTTCCAAATTGGCCTCTTGGGTTAAATTCCGACAAGTGGAACCAAAATTATAGGCTTTCAAAGTTTCGGTTTTCTCTTTGTCAAATCTGCTGTTTATTACCATTTGCGTGTGTTCGATGGGTAGGAACTTGGAGTTCCCTACGGAATCTGAGAAAGTGGTCAACTGTGAAGTTTTAGTAGATGTTCCCATCTTTTCAAATTGTTCAGTTTCGTTAGATTCCGATAAATAGAGCAAAAGTTACAGAAGTTACAGAAGTTTCATCTTTTTATTGAAAATCTGTAGTTTGGTAATTGTTTGCATATGTTCGAGGTCAGGAATTTGGAATTTCTTCTGGAATCTGAGGAAGTGGTCAACTGGGAAGTTTTCAAATTGCCCAGTTTCGTTAGATTCCGATAAGTAGAGCAAAAGTTACAAGATACAGAAGTTTCATTTTTTTTATTGAAAATCTGTAGTTTAGTAATTGTTTGCGTATGGTCGAAGTTAGGAATTTGGAATTCCTTCTGGAATCTGAGGAAGTGGTTAACTGGGAAGTTTTAGTAGATGTTCCCACCTTTTCATATTGCCGAGTTTCGTTAGATTCCGATGAGTAGAGCAAAAGTTATTAGCTTGGAAAGTTTCAGCTTTTTGTTTTTTTTTTTTTGAGGTAAAAGGTGGAATAAGGCCACCCTGTTTCATTAATAAGAAGTTAATAAAACAACCCCGGCGTACCGGGAGAAAACAATAGTACAAAAAAAAGGTACAATGCAGGAAGAAAAAGAAAGAAAACAAACATACACCCCCAACAAACCCAGGGGGGTGGGTCTAACTACTGAAACATTAGGCAACCAGAAAGACCAGTAGGTTGAACCAACAGTTGGTAAAGGCCCTGTCATGACAGGTGAAGCCAGTCCCTCAGTCCAGTGTCGGGCCGATCTCTACCTCCTCATCGTCAAACTCCTCTACCTGGAATACTCTGGCTATCCTTCCTCTTGCCCCTGTGGCCGCAGCTGAAGCCCAAAAGGAGATAAGATGCATGATGTGAGTCAGGTTACCAGAAATGCTATTACAAGAAGTACGAAAATAAAAATTATTTATGTCAGCCATAACACCCATGTTGTTGCCGCTATTGCGATATACCACGCATCCTTCATATCATGGCGAATCGTTGCAAATTTGGGGCCAATCCACAAATCCTCATATACATAGGGGTAGTCGCATGTTCCTAAGGCTCGAAGAACCTCAACCATAGTTGCCTTACTTCTTAGGCAGTGAATGAAAAGGTGATTTAGATCTTCCACATGAACGTCGCAGAAAACCACAGTTGGTCGTTACCTGTGGTTGTCTTTTGGCAAGGTTTTGCCTAGTGAGGATAGCATTATTGAGCACTAGCCATAAGAAAACTCTGACTTTGAGGGGAGTTTTCGCCTTCCACAGCACCTGTGCCCAGCTGGATCTGCATCCTCGAAAGTGGATCCGATGATACAGTGATCTCACCGAGAAAGCTCCCTTGCTCTTGTGTTCCCATCGCTTCTGATCTGGGCCTTGCGTGCACCTTGTGTCTGCCCGAGTGATGTGTGCTTGCATGTCCAGTAATTGTTGGTGTAAGTTTGGTGTGAGCGTTCCTCTGAACGCCGGTCTCCGGCCTCCCCTTTTCCAACCGTCGGCAACGGACATATTTGGTCGACTCGACCTCTCATACAGTTCTGGGAACGTTTCCTTCAGGGTGTGGGCTCCACACCATCTATCCCACCAGAATCTGGTGGACCGGCCATTGCCGATAGTCGACGAAACTGCCGAATTGAAGGGGCCACTAGCCTTTGCAATTCCTTTCCAGAGTCGTGAAACTGTAGTCCCTACCCGGAAGCCAAGGTTTCTCATGCCTTTTCCCCTTAGATAAGGTTGAATGAATTCCTGCCAACCTTCCCCACTATTGTGGAATACCTTCCACCACCATTTCCCCAGCAGGGCAAGGTTCATATCTCTGAGGTCGATGATGCCTAGCCCTCCATGCTTCTTCTTCATGCAAGCGATACTCAATTTGATAAGGTGGTAACCTCCTTTATCTGGATCTGCCCCCTTCCACAGGAATCGTTTTCGAATCCGGTTAATCCTCTGGATCACCCATCTTGGAAGCTCATAAAATGACATGTAGTACATAGCCAGGTTAGACAACACCGAGTTGATGAGTACCACTCTGCCCCCGAGAGACAATGATTTACCCTTCCAACCCAACAGTCTGTCCTCCACCCTGTCAATGATAGGCAACCAGTCTGCTTTACATAATTTCCCTGGTCTGAGTGGAAGCCCTAGGTATTTGATAGGGAAGCCACTCGTTGTACAGTTCAAAATAGTAGCGTGTTCCCCTGCTTCATCATCGGAAAGGGAAATAGGAGTCAGCGCACTCTTGAGAAAATTAATCCTAAGGTTTGACCAGGCCTCAAAGCAGTATAGGGTCCCTTTAAAGCAAACGATTTCTCGTCTAGACCCATTACCAAAGAGTAGGGTGTCATCTGCGTATTGCAGGATCGTACACCCTTTAGTAGATGCGGAACTGGCCACTGGCGTGATCCAACCTTTTTCTTGGCAATTCTCCAGCATCACCCTCAACACATCCGCTACGATAGTAAACAAAAGTGGAGAAAGCGGGTCCCCTTGTCTGAGACCCTTCCTGCAAGGGAACGGCTGTCCCGACCTACCATTCACTGATATGGCCGTTTTGCTAGTCTGCAAGCACTACCTGATCCAACAGATCCATTTATTCCCGAAGCCCCTTCCCCTGAGAGCTTCCAGCAGGCACTTCCAATCGACCGAGTCATAAGCTTTCTCAAGGTCCAGCTTAAGCAGAAAGCTCTTAGAGTTGGTTGTATGATAGCGGTGGATAACTTGTTCCGCCGTTGCCACACAATCTAGGATATTTCTGCCCTTAATGAAGCCTGATTGAGATTTGTTGATAAGGCTGTTCATAATACTCCCCAAGCGGATCGCTCGGATTTTTGTAATAATTTTGCCGAGCAATTTATGAGACTGATCGGCCTAAAATCGCCCACTTTCGATGCCTCTTCCCGTTTGGGAATCAGGACTACCTCTGCAAAATTAAACATACCCAATCTGAGCTTGTTGTTAAAAAAGTCATCCAACAATGCTATATAGTCCCCTTTAATTTCTTCCCAGAAAATTTGGAAGAACATCATTGGGAAGCCGTTTGGCCCTGGCGACTTGTCTGCTCCCATATGACTGATAGCCTTTTTAACTTTCTCCTCCGAGAATGGAGACTCCAGGCAGGAAAGTGGAGGCGATGGCTCGATCTGGTAAGTCTGCCAGAAATCATTCCTGAGTGGAACCCGGAAGTCGTTCTTCTTCCCCAAAAGGTCCTTGTAATATCCTTGGAAGGCTGTGGAAATCACTTGTTCATCTTGTACAATTCCCGCGCTTGTTTCTAAGGATAAAATAAGATTGGACCTGCACCTTGCACTTGCCACTCGGTGGAAGAAGGCCGTGTTCGTATCTCTCTCTTTGAGCCACGAAATTCTAGATCTTTGTTGCCATTTAATCTCTTCCATCTTATAGAGATTGGCAATATTCTCACGGAGCTCCAGAAGAGTATTTCTTTCCTCCTGAGACAGGTCTCTCGCTTCCTCCACTCTTTCAAGTTCATCAATTCCTTCCAACAAGGAATCTTTTGCGCGCCAGATGGTAGAGAACCTAGATCGGTTCCATTTACGAAGTCGCTTTCTTAATCTGCGTATTTTTTCACACCATCGGCTCGCAGCATCTGTGCCAGTCACTGGGAGCGCCCAGTTTTCCATCACCAGGTGGTGAAACCCCTGAATCTCCAGCCCGGCCTTCTCAAATCGAAATTTCTTATATCTTTTGGCTCCCTGAAGCCCAATGTCAAGAAGGATAGGAGTATGATCTGACGTTGGTCTAGGGATCGACCTAGCAGTTGCGAGGGGGAACTTAGCCTTCCAATCCATCGATACGAGAATCCTATCCAATTTTGCCATAATCGGAGTCGACTGCATGTTAGACCACGTAAATAGTCTATCATTAATAGGGATATCTATCAACTCAAGATCCGTTATCACCCTATTGAACTTTGCTCTGTGCCTGTTGCTGGAACCTCTACCCTTGTGTTCGAACGCAAATCGGGTAATATTGAAGTCTCCCCCGACAATCCAAGTCCCCGGCCAACGGAGACGAATATTGACAGTTCTTGCCAAAAGGCGTCACGTTCTGAGGCCATGTTCGGCCCATAAACAACTGTGATAGTCTGCATATACTTATCAGATCGTCGAACCAGTCGTGCAGTCAGGGAGAATGTACCGTTATAGACCTCTGAACAAGTGAGCAGGTCCGAGTTGAAACCAATGGCAATTCCCCCGGAGGCTCCCGCGGATGGTCGTAAAACCCATTCCTTGATTCTGCTCCCCCCTATTCTCTTGAGTTTGGTCCCATGAATAAGTTTGGTCTCCTGAAGCCCAACCACTTCTGCCTTGGACTTCGTGATAACATCTCTAACCATATCTTTTTTACCTTTATCCCCCAGACCCCGGACATTCCAGAATAGTGTATTCATTGGAAAACCATGTCCGAGATGACAGTGTGTGGGGGGATCGGGCGGTTTTCACCCTTAGAGACCGTGCATCCCCTAGAGTTGGTTTCTAGTTCCTTCTGAACACTAGACATAGCTCTCTCAGTTTCCCAACCCCTCATTTTGTTAGGAAGAAACGCATTGCGTTCTTTATCACAAACTTCTAAACCACAAGTGACAGCTAATAGAAAAACTTCAGAGTTCGACATGAAATTTAAAATATTAGCAAGAAAAATTTTTGTACCTCCATTGATGTGTTTAGCCGCTTTGGTGGCCGTAGCTCTCTCCAGAAAGTCATCCAAGGACTCCGCGTGAGCCCTATCAGGTGATCGGTGAACTCTGCACCCAACTGTCCTCTGAGATGACCCTGCGCTTCCTCTGGTAGCTGACTCTGGCAATGAGGATAATACCATATCTGGCACACTCCCCCTTTATGTATCTGCAACAAATTCGAAATCCTCTGAGTCATCGTCTGTAAAAGTGAAGTCAACGTCCAGATTCAGACGTCCTTCTGGGTCTTCCTCACTATCTGCTTGCTGATTTTGTGGTTGCGGATTGGACTCTGTCATTGTGGACTCCTCCAAAAGCCCTACAATCTCTGTCGGTCCTACAATATCAGCTTTGTTTCCATTGGTGGACCCCTCACTGGGCCCACACTCTGTATGCTTGGTCAAGACAGTTGACACACAAGGAGTAGGAGTGAGAACAATCGTCTTGGACCCCTCTATAGGCCCATAGACTTGAGTGGGGCTCATAACTACCCCACCCGCATAGGATCCAAAAGCCCCGTTAAAGTTGATTCCTCCGTGTTGCACCACACCGCTCAACACCATTGCACCGCGGTGCAGCGCACCGCTCCTCACAGCCTCCAATGCGTCACCATCTTTGTCGCATGCGGTACTCCTACCGTCCCCCCACGTGTCGCATGCTGCTTTGGTGATGCGTCGGCAGCACCAGTCTTCGCATAAAACGAGGGCACTGGCACTTCAGCCGAAGCGTTGGGCGCGCAAAAACCTCCCTCCTTCTTCTTAAGGCCCATTGCCTGTAGTCCCTCTTCTTCTTCATTGGCTTCTTTCCCAAATATGGGTATGCTCAGATCCAGAGCACTAAAAACCCCTTTCTCCACTTTTTCTGAGCACCCCTCTCTGAGAGCGAGCAGCCCTCCGCTCGTCTCTTTCCCCAGCCTTTCCTCAGAAATCTGACACTGTGGTTCGAAAGTGGCCTTTTTTTGTCCCTTCGGTGCTTTCCACACTTTTTCTACCCACTCTCTGGTAGAAGGCGCTTTCTCGAAGTTGGGCTTGTCCCCTACCTGCTCTCGACCCAAAGCTAGCTTGTTGCAGCGTAGTAGGTGACTGCGATGCCCAGTTTCAGCTTTTTGTTGAAAATCTGCAGTTTGGGTAAACTGTTTGCGTGTGTTCGATGGACCGGATTTTGGAATACTTACAGAATCTGAAATGGTGTTCCACTAGAGAATTGTGGTAGATATTCTTACCTTTCTACAAGTCTAGTTTTGTTAAATTCCGAGAAGCGTAGCACTGATTGCTTCCAGGCTGTCGGAAGGGTTTTTATGTCGTTTTTAGGACTTCTCATTAGTAGTATGCCTATTTTAGACTGTTAGTAGATTCTTCTGTTGCTTCTAATTATAGAAGATCAAGTTTTGCTAGTAAGCACGTTTGGTTGCTTGTAGGTTGTTTACCTGTATGGTTGTTTTGGATGTAGTCTTGCTCATACGTGGCTCGCCTGTCCTGTATGTAGCTGTGGTCTCATATGCAGCTTATTTGGCTCATATGTATATTGTTGTCTTATACATGGCTCGTTTGGCCCGTACCTAGCTATGGTCTCATACGCAGCTTATTTGGCTCGTATGTATGTTGTCTCTTACGTGGCTCGCCTGTGTAGCTGTTGGTACCATACGTAGCTTATTTGGCTCGTATGTATGTTGTTGTCTCATACGCGGCTCTACTGGCCTGTATGTAGCTGTTGATCTCATACGTAGCTTATTTGGCTCGTATGTATGTTATTGTCTCATACACAGCTCGCCTGGCTCATATGTAGTTGTTGGTCCCATAAGTAGCTTGTTTAGCTCGTATGTATTTTTGGTTACTCGTATGTAGCTTATTAGCTAGTATGCAGTTTTGTTATGCTCATCTAGGGCGATATTATTACCCTAGGGCTATCGACCATCAAGACGCATGTTTACCATACTCCTAAGAGACTATGGATGAGTCACTCCTTGTGTACCGTCGGATCTTAACCGGATTAGTTGATCGTGGACCGGAGCGAAACGAGATCCAAGTTTCGGGTAGTAGAATGCGAATACGTTCGTATTACCGGGGTCTTGGATCGATAGGCCATGAACCAGATCCGTAGGGATTCTGGTAAGTCTAGGTTGAGCAGCCTAGTAGAGTTATCTTGCGAAGTCTAACTTAAGACCTAACATGTTGTGTTAATACTGTTGTCATCCCTAGGATTGTTCAGGGTTAGTGACATTGTTAGGGTAGTAACTTATGGCTATTACTACTTAACCTTTACTTATTATCATTTTCGCCGAAGGAAAAGTGTTGGTGTTAAGGGTGATACCTTATGATCCGACCTGTCCTATAGGCCGACACTAGGCGGTATTATTGGGTTGTATCCTTCTTGTCAAAGGGATACGGTCTGTGCCTTCTTACGAGTTGGGAGCACGAGATCCGTATCTCGTCTGTTAATTTCTAAAGTGCCATGATAAGAGTAAGAGCGATTCCTGCCGGAGCTAGGGGAATGGACCCCGGAACTCCGTCATGCTCTATATCTAAGGACGGCCAAGCAATAAACTATGGTCTATCAGCTAGGGGGGCCACAGGTGATGCTTTGAGCTACCTGTGCTTTCGGATACCCCAGGGTGGCCACGGGTGATGCTTCGAGCTAATCTGTGCTGTCGGATAACCTAAGGGTTCGTCACATTTTTTGAGTGAGGTCCGGTACGTCGGGCAATAGTGGCAAATGGTGACACCACTATATGACTGCGAATGGCGGGATTAGACCATTTCAGAGAAACCTCATCAGTCACGTTGTAGCTTCAGAAACAAGTTAAGTACAAGAGTAGAATTCATGGCGCGGGTTCAAATTCTTATATATGGAGAAACGGCTTGGGATGGGGCATATGTAGTTTGGGATGCATACTGTTCTGGAGACTTGCTTGCATTAGAATAAGAGCATCATTGCATTGGTAATCTTGCATTAGAGTCTAAGTCATAACATACACTGACACATCAAATATATATACACGTTTCTCTTTTCATCAATATGTTTGCTATAGTTGAGATTCGATGCTAGTTATCAGTCCTAAACCATCAGTATATGTACTGACGTCCCTACTTCAATTGGTATTGGATTACAGAAGTACAGGTACAGGATTCAGGAGGACTCAAGGCAAGAGAAGCAAGGAGTTGATTTCATTTCAGTTTTCCACTGTAATATTGTTGTAATTTATGTTGATTACTATTTGTAATAATTGTTGAAAATTATTTATTTGTTGGAAAGTATCTAAGTGAAATATCAAGTGTTGTTCTTTATTCATTATACTCTGATGTAATTTGTTGAAAGTTGTCACACTTGGGATTGTAAAGGTATTATTGTAACACAGTTATAATGTATTGCAATTTTGTAACATTCGGACTTGTAATACATTTGTGTTGAATAAAAAATTTTAAATTTTCCTGTTTTTGTGTATTATGGCTAATTGAAGAAAAGATTCTGGCTTATGTCACGGTTTCCTAGTTACCGAAAATCGAGGGGTTACACAACATGTCGGTAAGTGTTGTTGTTTTGCTTTCCTTCATTCATTCTTGGAGTTTTCATGTGATCCTCCTAAAACTTGAAATTCTTCAAGTTCTTTTGCAAATCACTTGCCATCTTACCAACATTTTTAGACAAGTTGCGAAGGATGAGAAGCACTGGGAGTCGTTTATCGACAAGGCCAATCTGGAGAAGGCAAAGGCCGTGAGGGCCTGGGAGGCGGCCGAGATGCGAGGAGAGGCTCTCGGTGAGCGAGTTGCCTATCGTAAGGCAAAGCTAAAGAGGAAGGACAAGGTAGTCAAGGCGAAAGAGGATGCAGTCGCCCGTGTTAGAGCTGAGGCGGAGAACCACATGTTTGCTAACTTGAGGCAGTCCTACCACAAGGCCATTAACGATGTTGTCGAGCACATGCCCCACTTCGACAGGAAGAGGTACCATATGGGCTTGGAGCTTGGAGAGGAGTTGGTACAGGGTGATGAGGAGGAGAAGGAGGAGGAAGGAGGTTGTCGGGACCTCCCCCCCGGCTCTGTATCGAAGTGGATCCTTGACACATCTTCTTCGCTTTTGATTTAGTTTTTGCTTAGTTGCTTGTTGTATGTGCCTAATAGTGGACTGACAACTGCTTGATGTATCTTACTCTTTTTGAGTTGCAATGAAAACTGCTTTAGTCTTCGATAATTGTGTTCTTTTTTGCTGACAACTATTTTTTTTGTTTTGTTTGTGTTGGATTGGAACTCCTGAGCCTTTTCATCTCTTGTAGCTTTGATTGCCACTGCTGTAGCGGCCCCATGCTATTTCCTATTAGCAGGTTATTGTGTATGTTGGGAGTGATCCTCGCCATGGCGAGATTACCCATCTCCGTACCAGGCTACGCATGGTGGAGTTGAGGGTTACTCACTTAGGGGAGAAGCTATCCAAGGTCGAAGTGGAGCTTAACTACTTGAGGAGAGTTTTGATGAAGAAGAATATCGAAGTGGGTTGCCTGGGCGACTGTCCGTGGGAGACATCTCCACCCGAGGTGGAGGGACACTTGCACGATGGTGAGACTCCTCTTGCTGAGATGATCATTGGCAGAGACTTAGACATTAATTCTCTTCATCATTCTTTGCTTGCGACTACCACTGAGAGGAATGGGTTGAAGAACGTAGTGCTTGAGAAGAGCTTAGAAGTTGCTCATCTAAAAGAGGTCATCCCTAAATTCTTGGGAGAGACTCATCTGGATTGTTTGGCACGCACTCGTATGGTCCGTTGGAAGATTAGGGTGAAGTATGCCCATCTTAAGGAGAGGCTTGTTGCGCAGGAAGTGGAGATTTATTTACGGAAGCGACTCCTTGAGGGGACTAGGACTAGGAGCACTTCTTGGTCTCATGATGAGATGAGTCAGAGGAGGTCATTTCATGAACTACCTTTACATCCACATGAGATCTCGATGAATCCGGGAGACGCCCAGAGTGGAGTGGTCGGTTCGTTAAGTGTTGCCTCGACTGGATGGGCGGCGCGTGTTGATGGCCACATGACTCAGACTTGATCTGCATGTTTGACTTTTCCTTCATATCATTTGAAAGATCGAGGCAGTGCTTTGGTAGCCAGGGAGGGGCCGCAGGCTATGCGTGTCCCTTAACAGGAATATCCCCTTGCCACAAGGGAGTAGAGATGACTCTGAGGGAGACTTGTAATCTTGTTGACTGCTTCTTTTAAACTTGTATTGAGATGTTGATGTGAAATAAAAATCTTTTAATTGTTCAAGAATTGTCTCTTGTTCTTTTCAAGTAGTATCTATTTGTGTTAGAATAGCTGTGGCAACTTTAGTGGAGGGTTGGACCTCTTGTGCCCTTGTTGTGGCAAGTTACGGGTGTGTCCTTGGGAAGGGCTTGACCCAATTTTTGTTAGTCAAGGTAGTGAATGAGTTGTAAAATCTTGCTCTGAATGGCTAGTTAAGTTTTCTAACTCGATTGTTTGTACGTTGCTAAAGCAACTTGTGCCGTGGGTGTAAACTCCGAGCTTGTTTTTTTAAGTGTTTCAGGAGAAGATCGAGTGGCGAGTTGACCCCCGCATTTGCCCAGTGGAGTTGCTGGGCGACTCTATGAACCACGAGTATGGACTCCGAATAGATTGACGATGAGTTTTGGGAGCAATCGAATGGCGAGGCATGCCCCACCCTTGCTCGGTGGAAAGTGGCTAGAGCGACTCTATGAATCATGAGTATGGACTCCGAACAGGTTGAAGATGAGTTTTGGGAGCAATTGAATGGCGAGGCATGCCCTGCTTGCTCTGTGGCAAGTGTCTATAGCGACTCTATGAACCATGAGTATGGACTCTGCACTTGTCTGTTGGTTGTTTAAGGAACAGATCGAATGGCGAGGTGTACCTCGCCCTTGCTTGGCGACAAGTTGCTAGAGCGACTTTATGAACTGTATGGACTCCGAACAGGTTGACAATGAGTTTTGCGAGCAATCGAATGGCGAGGCATTCCCTGCCCTTTCTCGGTGTCAAGTAGTTAGAGTGACTCTATGAACCATGATTTTGAACTCCACACTTGTCCGTTGGTTGTTTAAATAACAATCGAATTGTGAGGCTGTTGGTGTATTCCCTAGAGGTCAGTTGTATATTGACATTACTAGTTTACATTGTATCATGATATTTATTTCATACATGAGATATTTCATTTATTGTGTTGTTTATTGTGATTAAATGAATATAATAATGTCTTTGAAATAGTAGGTTCAATACCATGGGATATCAAGTGTAGGATTTGATTGTGAGATCCTATTGGTTGTAATCAGAACACTATTCTTAAATTCTCATAGTCAAGTGTTATTGTGAATTAGGACAACAATAATACATAGAGACTAGTATGTACGTAGACTGATGACCATATTTCATGGGTCATGGATATGGGATATCAAGTCTTCACATGGGTGCATATTAGAAATACTGTACTGGACTGACCCACCATGAGAATGCTGTTTGGATTGTTACGTGAGTGTCATAAGTAGTTCTCACATTGACCATGGTGTATGTAGTCATTTGACTTGAAGTCACTACGGTTCCCTACATGAGAAGTTATATGTTTTAATGTTGTCAAACGTTGCCTGTAATAAGTTGATTATAAAGTCGACTATTGGATATACTACAAATCATGTGGAGGGATGTGAGTGACTTAGATAGGATTTGTCCCTCTTACATAACATGAGCGATATCTATGGGACTCTTGATTGAGTGAGACTGGAAAATGCATGGTCGTACTCAAATGAGTTAATATGAGATATTGAGCTCATTTATTTTAGTAAGTCTATTCGGACATCAAGAAACCAAAGATTGAACTATACAAGAGTGCCACGCTCTATTCCTTGTGGTCAGTTAAGATATCTGGAAAAATGAACTAGACTACATGGTAACATTGGTCACAGATAGGTTATGTCTAGTTAATGACATTCCAGTTACTTGAGTAGCAGTGATGTATTCCTAGATACCGCTCACTATTTGTAGTACTAGAATATGATTTTATTATTACCATCAACATAATGGGAACCTACAAGGTCACACACTTAGAATGGATCGAGATTGAAATTTAAATTCATAAGATGAATTTAATTGGGGATCTAAGTAAGACTTAGACTCCTGACATTGGTTGGACATTTAATTAGATTAAATGGGCTTACTAAAGTTCAAAGGCCCACATACGAATCTGAACTAGGACAGATTATGAGTCCAACAACCTCATTACTCTCTTATAGTTGATTTTCTACATCTATATATACGATACGTTTCTGTGGAAAAGTGATACATGAGAAAACCCTAGTTGTCATAGAAATTGTGTGAGAGAGAGATCGTAAGGAACATCCCCTTCCCACACCTCTCACCACAACGTGAGGGAACACTTGATTTGATCTGTTTGTGTGGATACCGTAGAGACACCATAATATTGCAGTGCTGTGATCGGCATACTGTGGAGACAGTAGATCCATCTTCAAGGTATAACTCCTATACATGATTTTATGATTTTCGCATGGATCCATGGCTAGGTTTTATATATTTTCCGCTGTGTATTTGATCTGAGACTACCCTTGAAACCTAATACAGGTGTGCCCCACCCTTGCTTGTTGGCAAGTGGCTGAGCGACTCTATAAACTATGAGTATGGATTCCAAACAGGTTGATGACAAGTTTTAGGAGCAGACAGAATGGCGAGGGGTTCCCTACTCTTGCTCGGTGGCAAGTGGTTAGAGTGACTCTATGAACTATGAGTATGGACTCCACACTTGTCCATTGGATGTTTCAGGAGCAGATCAAATGGTGAGGCATTCCCCGTCCTTACTCGTTAGCAAGTGGCTAGAGCTACTCTATGAAACATGAGTATAGACTCCAAATAGGTTGACGACAGTTTTAGGAGCAGATCGAATGGCAAGGCGTGCCCTATCCTTGCTCGGCGGCAAGTGGCTATAACGACTGTATGAACCATGAGTATGGGCTCCGAACTTGCCCGTTATGGTGCTTAATGAGTAGTTGGAATTGTACGGGGGCGGACCATGTGTTTGGCTCATTGTTTGCATCTGGTGGAATTGTACATGGATTTTGCAAAAGAAAATACTGAAATTTTATTGTAAAATGAAATAAGGTGGTTGCTTTGATTGCTAGCCTTTATTACATACTATGACTGTTGTAAGTGTCTGCCTTTATTACATATTTAAAGCTAACTACTAAAAGCAGATGTTTAAGCACCCTCGTTGTACTTCACCACGTGCTCGGCGTTCCAAGTCCTTGATATCATCTTCCTCCTAAGGTCTTCAATTGGTAAGCTCCTGGGCAGACCACTTGTGAAACCATGTATGGTCCCTCCCAGTTCGGTGTGAGCTTTACCTTCTTGCTTGGGTTGGATATCTCGGGCTTTCAAAGGACGAGGTTCCCCTTTTTAAGGTTGGTCGGATGAACCTTCTTGTTGTAAAACTTCTCTACCCTTTACTGGTAGATATGTCTTCGCATGGTGGACTTCTGTTGCACTTCTTCAACAAGATCTAGATTGGCCCAGAGGTCATTCGAGTTCTTCTCTTTGTTGAAGGGGTGAAGGCAAGGGGAAGGTAATCCTACTTCCAGTAGAGGGATGGGTGCTTCCGTTCTGAAGGTTAGCTTGAATAGGGATTCTGCCATTGGGAATTCTTTGAGGTTCTGTAGGACCAGAGTACGCTTGGGAGTTCTTTGACCCATAGCCCCTTCTGAGCTTCATTAAGTCTCTTCATGAGGCCATCCAAGATTTTCCGATTGGCGTTCTCGGTCTGGCCATTTGTCTGGGGGTGTGAGATAGAGGGGAAGTATTTTTCAATCCTAGATCGGTGCAAAACTTGCAAAATCCCTTGCCAACAAACTGAGTTCCATTATTGGAGACTACTGTGTAGGGAATCCTGAACAGACATACTATGTTTTTTTTCAGAAGAATTGCTGAACCTTATGCTCTGTAATGGATGCTAGAGGGTCCGCATCTACCAAGTTTGTGAAGTAGTCGATGGCTACCACTTGGAGTTCCATTGTTCAATAGCAGGAGAAAATGATCCAAGCAAGTCCATTCCCAACATTGCAAAGGGGATGAGGCTTGACATAGAGCTGAGGTTGGTTTGGCTACTGGATGGAGGAGTACTTCTGGAAGGGGATGCATTGGCAGTCATATGCTTGGGCATCGTTGAGGAGAGTGGGCCAATAGTATCCATGATTGAGAATTTTTTGTGCAAGAGATTTCATGCCTAGGTGACTGCCTCCTATTCCTTCATGTACCTCCTTGAGGCGTAATCGACCTCTTCGGCGGAGAGACATCGTAGGTAAGGCCGGTCTCGAACTTGGGTGTAGGAGTGCTTATAGAGGACTACTTTGACGAGTGTATATCTTTCGTCCCTCATCCATATCTTTCTTGCTTCTTTGGGGTCCAATGGGAGGACTCCTTTGTCGAGGAAGTCGATCAAGGGTTTCATCCAACAATCACTGGGTGATTGGGGGGTGATGAACATGAGCTCTATTGTCTTCTCCTTGTTGCTCGGCTTGAGTGGAACCTCGATGAGCACAGTATGGTCGAGTCCATCGAATGATGAGGAGGCTAGCTTAGAGAGGGCATCTACTTTCCTATTTTCCTCTCATGGGATGCGAGTGACTTTGACTTCTTTGAAAGTAGACATGAATTTCTTCACGTAGGCCAAGTACTTGATCATGCGGTCATCTTTGACCTTATATTCACCCCAATCTGGTTCACTACCAGTTGGGAGTCGCTGAATACCCTGACTCTTAGTGTCCCTACTTTTTATGCAAACAGGAGCCTGACAATGGGGGCTCCATACTCGTCCTCATTGTTGGAAGCAGGAAAGTTAAGGCATAGCGAATACTAGAGAGTGAACTCATCGGGATTAGCCAAGATAACTCTGGCTCCATTCCCTTCAAGGAAAAATGACCCATCCACATAGACAATCCAAAGTGGGGGGTTGTTTCCTTCCTCTAGGGGATCAGAAATGGTGCTTTCGATGATGAATTTGGCCAAGGCTTGGACCTTGATTGCTGTTCTTGGTTGATAAGTGATATCATGTTGATTTAACTCAATAGACCACTTCATAAGTCTCCTTGAGCTTTCTGGCTTTTGGAGCACTTATTTGAGTGGCTGGTTGGAAGTAGGGGTGGAGCTTTCGGGCGGCTGTGACCAGTGCTTAGGGCCATCTTCTCCATTTTTGAGTATCGAAACTCTGCATCATAGAGTACCTTGCTTACATAGTAAATCGGCTTCTGTACACTATCTTCTTCCCTTACCAAGACTACACTAATGGTCTGATCTGAGGTAGCCAAGTAAAAGTAAATGACCTCTTCCGGCTTGGGCTTGCTAATGAGTAGAGGATTGACGAGCTGTGCTTTGAGATGTTTGAAGATTACCTTCTCAAAATTCTTTGCTCCTTGGAGAACTTTGAAAAAAACGGGAGGCACTTCTCCCTAGACTTAGAGAGGAAGCACCAAATGGCAGCGAGGTGGCCCGTGAGCGTTTGGACTTCCTTCATGGTAGTTGGGGAAGACATGTCGAGTATGACTCTGAATTTTTTAGGGTAGCTTCAATTCCTTTTTGGCTGACCATGAATCCTAGAAACTTTCCCGAGGAGACCACAAAGGCTCATTTCGAAGGATTAAGTCTCATGTTGTGTCTCTGCAATACACCAAAGGCTTCTTGAAAATTGCCACATGGTCCTCTTTCTTGAGGCTCTTAATGAGTATATCATTCATGTAGACTTCCATGTTTCGATCGATTTGCTTCCTGAAGACTTGTTTCACCAAGCGTTGGTGTGTAGCTCCTACATTCTTCAATCCAAAGGGCATAACTCGGTAGTAGTAAATTCCTTGGTTGGTGATGAAGGATGTCTTCAGGATGTTTGGCAGAAACATTCAGATCTGGTTGTATCCCGAGAGGTATCCATGAAGCTGAGGATTTCATGATCGGAGGTGGCATCGATCAAGGCGTCTATGCTTGGTAGAGGGAATGTTTCCTTCAGGCATGCTTTGTAGTGCCCCATGTTTCGTATATTGAAAACTCGTGACACAATCCAGGATATTTTACTTCAAATGAGTAAACAACACAGAAAATCATAGGAAATTAAAACTTTCTATTACATTCAACACTATTACAATGTTTAATGTAGTCTTACATAAATTTACATCAAGAATTACACCAATAAATTACATTGTTCAAAGAAACTATATCCTCCATTTTGATGCTCCACAACTCGAAACTCCTACTCCCGTGATCATGCAGTCCTGCAAACTAACCAACTGTGGGCACGTCAGTTGAATGCAACTGACGCAATATGGGTGAAACCCGCGATCTCCAAAATCCTCATCAATCTATATTAATGCAACAAAAAATGTGAAAGTCATACAAACAAAAGTGTCAGTGTATGCCATGACCTAGAATCTAATACACAACTCAAATGCACATGATGCTCGTATTCTAATGGACACTCGATTGGAAACATATGCATTCCATACTACATACTTTCCACTCAAGCTTGAACGTCCTTCTGATTATAGGGTTCGATCCCTCGCAATGCAGACCTACTCATGTACTCTTACCCTGTTTCTGACATTTATTTAGTGATGGGTACAATTGCAGTGTATGCATTCCATTCCCGCTTCTGCATTGAATGTAGTTAATTCTATGTTTATTAGGTCGGTCCATTACTCAACTATCCATTTCCAGTGAACAACTAGTCCATCTTCCTATTAGGTTCGAGGAGATGTCTCTCATCTAGTTCTATAATATTAACCAACTTAGTCATATTACTCAAAACTTTTTCTGACCCAAAATAAGGTCAAACTGGTCCTCCAACACTTGCCCACGAATTTTCCCAATCTCGGCCCTAATATTGCCCCAATAAACATATAATTAACACTTTTACAACTAACATCATATGGCAATCTGACATTCCTACGTTCTTCCCGAGCCCGTTTCAATGGCTATTCGCGCCTAAAACATACACCGACTAATTACACACCTTATCCAATTATGTAAATCACACCCGTCTATCACACTCTATTTCATACACATGAACCATGTCAACATATATTCCGTACACATGCTCATATACAAGCATATATTTCATTGAGACAATTCATCGAACATCTTATGTGCAAATATAGTTATCCATATTTGTCTTCATTACTAAGCTACTTAGAACATGTGAATACTTATTCAACATTCATACATGTATATATACTAACTCACTATTTCTCATAGCCTTTAAATCTACTAAACTTTCTCATTCACCTATGTATACATATTCATTCGGGTATTTTGTCAAACACTTCATGAGCAATCTTTTCATGACATAAATCCTACAATGAAAACCTAATATGCATATGTATTTACAGCAAGGTTCCATACAATCTTTCTTATTACAAGATTATGATAATACACAAAACATAAAGTTCAACATAGCGGTTGAAATCTAATTTAATAAATTCCATCTTTTATTTTCTACCAATTTCGGTTATGAACTTCAACATACTTCAAACATACAACAATTTAACCTACTTGTCACGCCATTCCACATAAGTTTAAAAACATATATAACAACAATTTATTCATAAAAGAACATACAAGAGGTTAGGAGGACACCCACCTCGCTATGGAGAGTTCAACACCACACTAGCTAGTATCTTCTCCTCCTAGATTTCTTAGCTTCTTCTCCTTCTTATTCATGCTTCAAATAGGGAACAAGAGTTGTAGGGAAATGAGATAATGTTTGGAATGAATAGTAGTATGGAATACGGGCTAGGGTTTGGCCAACCATGATGTGGGTGTGTGGGTGTGTATGAAGGGTTCTAGGGTTGCTTACTCACCCGCTTAATTAATAACCCTCGTAGGTTTAGGGTTACACATAATCTACCCTAGGGTACACCTATGCCTCCTAGGGTTAACACCTAAGCAACCTAGGGTACACCTAAGCTTAAGCCTACACAGGTCAAAATATTGGCTACGCTTGGTCACACTTTGTAGTATGTTCATGTCTCATATGACAATGTATTCACGTGCCATCCACGTAATAGATGTGCACGTGTGCATAACATAAACAAGTTAGTATAGTTGAGTCCCTACCATACGACTTATAGTATTTGTTAACACTTAAGTGTTTGCATCATAGAACATCAATTACAAATACAACATACATTATCTGATACACAATTTAGTAACACGTTCGGAAATGTGCATGTGTAAAAATTTATACAAAATAATTGTTAATTATTTTGGGAATATTACATTGCTCCCTCCATAGAATTGTTCTGTCCCCAAAACGACACTTAGTGGAGAGGTAAATAAAATAACTTGGAATTTTCTCATAACATGGTCTAATCCCTTCCCTGCTATACAACCCATCTTTATGATAACTCCAACATCTTGTGAGTATTGACTCTCGCCCCGGAATACTAAAGGTCAATCTCTATCCACGGATCATTCTGGAAACTTTTCACCCCCGTCTGGAAATTTGGAGAATACCACACCCCGCAGGTCATCCTGGAGCCCCCATATCACAATTGTCTCATAAGCGTTGCTCTCGTCCCGAAATATTGGAGATCAATCCCACTCTGCAGATCATTCTGGGCCCTGTTTCATCCTTCATCCCAGAATATTGGGGAATATCTCATTCCGCAGATCATTCTGGAGCCCTCATCACACTAACTCCCCATGAGTGTCACCCTTGTCCCGGAATACTGGAGATCAATCTCACACTGCAGATCATTCTGGGGCCTAAAATATCCCTCGTCCCAGAATATTGAGGAATATCTGACTCTGCAGATTATTCTGGAGCCCTTGTTATACTAACTCCCCATGCTTGTTGCTCTCGTCCCAGAATACTAGAGATCAATCCCACTCTGCAGATCATTATGGGGCCTATTTCATCCCTCGTTTCAGAATACTGGGGAATATCTCACTCCGCAGGTCATTCTGGAGCCTTCATCATACAAACTTCATGTGAGTTTCGCTCTCGTCCTGGAATACTGGAGATCAATCCCACTCCGCAGATCATTCTGGGGCCCATTTTATCCCTCTTCTCGGAATATTGGGGAATATCTCACTCCGCGGATCATTCTGGAGTTGACATCTCATGTCGCTCTTGCTTGTCATATCTCCCTTCTAGTACCCCATGCATGTTCTCAGCATGTCCTCTAACTATCGAATTGCACCCTTTTGAAGTCAGTGGCCACTCCCTCCTAAGAATAAGGACAAGGTCAAGAATTTTCAACTACGATGCTTCTTACGGCGAAGCAATAGGCCTGATAGATTTCCTCTATATCAACTTCTAACGGCATAGCCACTTTCAAGGGTAAGTCAGAAATTATCTTAAGAGTACATTTAAACCTTTAGCAAAAGGTTTGGACACAATATAAAAGATGAGTCACTGCCAACAACAACCTTATTCTAAATCCATTAACATTCAAATATTTCATTACAAGGGAGATTACATAGTTCCTTTATTTCCATCAAAAGACTAAATAAACCACTTTTTATTTCCATGTCAGTGATAGCTTCCACAGCTTCATGTTTCTTCTTCAATCAATATGAAGCTCGCTCTTGGTGAAAAGGTTGCTTCCTATTATTGACCGCCTTCTAAGTCTGGCAATTGGGGTCTTATTGCAGTTGTGGACAGTCCGACTTCTTATGCCCGGCTTCTCCGCAGTTATAACAAGTTATAATTGACTAAGCTTTCTTCGAACATTGACTTTTGAAATGTCCTTGTTCCTGACAAAAGTAACAAGTTACTACCTTGGTAGTTCCCTCATGGTCTTCACAGTTGTTAGATTTCTTGAACTTCTGGGTTGAGCCCTGCTCCTTAAAGTCGATATCGGGGATAAGGCCTTTTCCCGTCTTCCCCCTGAGTTTATTGGTTCGGATTTATGCCCATTTCTGTCACAGCTGCCCCGATCACTAATTTTTCGAACCTACGAATGCACAGTGGCACAATCCTTGACATTAATCCGGGTCTAAGGCCTTGCTCAAACCACTTAGCCTTCTTTACCTCGTCTTGGACAATTTCTGGGGCATAACAAGATAACTGGGTAAACTTCGTTTCATATTCCCTGACGGTCACGATTCCTTGCCTCAAGTTGATGAACTCCATTGTTTTTTCTTCTTGAACATCCATGGGAAAGTAATGCTGTCGAAACTCTTCTAGGAAGTCTTTCCAGGTGATTGGTTCATTGCCTACTGTGTGTTTTATTGACTGCTACCATACTCCCACGTTCTTTTCCAGCAGTATGGTTGCCAATTTCACCTTGCTTCCTTCTGGCACCTCCATCACTTCGAAAACAACTTCTACTTGCCTTATCCAATCGTAAGCTGCCGTAGTGTCTTCCTGACCCTCGAACACTGGCAGTCATTCATTTGAAGGATTCCACCATCTTGACATGGTCAGTGATGACATCTACTGGGATCCTGCTTTGAGCCCCTAGATGCGGCATGGAGTTTCGGCTGGTTCCCATGAAAGCTCCGATCATTTAATAGACCTGTGCTCTGCACCATTTGCCCCATTGCCTCCTTCGATTCTTCCGTTGCGGCCGTCTCTAGTACCTTCTGACATCTTTCTATAAGAAGGAAACATATATAGGGTTAGTTCTAGATACAGGAACTCATAATCATAAATTGAATATGATCACGGCCTTCCTACTATCCAACTAACTCAACTCTAACTGGGGCATCCAAGTCTAATTTCCAGCTGTGTTGGTACTACAATTTGAAGTCTGGCTATGATACCACTTTGTAGCACCCCGAGCCCGGCCAAGTTTGGAGTCAACACCTATGCGTAGATTTCTATGTGTCTTACACGTCTAAAGGATCTAATCACCGCCCCACGACAGGGCATAGCCTCACCAAAAGAGCTATAGCTTGTTGGGTGCTTTTGGATCATGGGCAACCTAATGTATACACTCATTCTCTCATTTTCACCACCAATGTGGGACTAAATTTAAGTCGTATCCTACTTCATTCAAGCATTTCATCAAACACCTTATGTGTATTTCCATCTTTCATTCAAACATATCATCAAACGCCTTATGTGCATGCCAATGTATGTACTCAACCTAGGTATTACATTCAAAATGGCTTCTCCCTAGCTCGAGGCGTTTCATGCTTTGTTGAGGTCGGTGAAGTCTATGCAAGTTCTCCATTTGCCATTAGATTTCTTTACCATTACCACATTCGCTAGCCACTCGAGGTAGCTAACTTCTTTAATAAAGTGGGCAATTAGATGCTTTTGAACTTCCTATTTGACTGCTTGCTACCTGCCAGGGGAAATTTATAGTGCTTCTGTTGGATAGGCCTGACTTCTGGATTCATGCTTAATCGGTACATGATTAGATCCTCGAAGATGCATGACATGTCAAGGCGGTCCAAGCGAAGAGATCTCAGTTCCCACCTGATGCAAGTGATGAGTTTCTCCTTGACTTGATGGGGAGAGCCTTGATTACTCGGAAACACTTACCTATCCTCTTGGGAGAAGGGGATTTCTTCTAGTTCGTCTACGTATTCAGAACTGGCTTGTCCTCTATCTTGTGGGAGTTCTATGGCATCAAAGGGGAGGACCGAGCCCCCATTGTGGCAGGGTAACACGCCCGAGCAGCTTCTTGGCTTTCTTTGGCTTCCCCCACCCCTGTTGTTGTAAGGAACTTCATCTTCATGTGGTAGGCTGAGGCAACAGCGTGAAGAGCTGCTAGCCCTGGGCGACTAAAGATGGCATTGTAGGTGGACTTCATATTGATGACCATGAAGTCGAGTGCTTCCATGCAGGTACTTGGAGCTTTCATTATAGTCACATCAAGAGTGACTATTCCTTCGATCTAAACTGGGGCTCTTGAGAATCCAGGAAGGGTATACCGGCAGGTTTGAGATGGTCTCATGTAAGCTTGAGGCCCCAGAATATATCCAAGATGAGGAAGTTTACCGAGATGTAGTTTTCTACCAGGACACGACACACCTTATGATTTGCCATGCATATGCTGATTATAAGTGCATCGCAGTGAAGTATTCGAACACATTCCAGGTCTTGGTCTGAGAACATTATTGGAACCCCATAGCTCTTAGGAGGGGAGATGTTGTTTACTGAGTCCAGTTCGTAGAGGAATGCTTTTCTAGGGGAGTTTGACAACCCCATAGGTCCCCCATATATGGAGTGGAATACCGCCATGCGTCCGAAGTCCTGGGACACGGAAGGTCTCTTTGGTTGCTTATTGGCTCCTCTTACTGGAGGAGACTCGATGTTGATTCTTTGGGTAAACTTGGTGAAATAGCCCCATCGGAGCAGGGTTTCGAGCTCGTCTTTGAGGGCTCAATAAATGATATGGCTAAAAATAGGGTTAAATCAGAACCGTTCAAATAGGGCACAGATCTTAAAGTTTGCAGGGGCAAGATAGTTATTTCAACCTACAGACGGGTCCGGAATGGGAACCGGGTCTCTTCCTTTGGACCCAATAACCTGCGAACGGATCTATTCAACTGAGAACGGTTTCCAACCCGTTGAGAGGCAGTTCAAGAAGATAGGGAGAAATCTTCAACCGCCCTCATCCGTAGGAGGTGGTTCTAACCGCCTCTATCCAACCACACCGGGAAGTAGGGATTCGTTCTTATCCCGAAGCAGATCCCCTTGGTGACTATAATACCCTCCTACCTCCTACCGTTACCAGGTGATCACTCTTTGCCTACCTAAAGTTCTTTTGATATTCATTTACTGAGTATTGACAAGAGCGTCAGAGGGTGCGTCGGCAGGATCCATCCCGGTGTTTCGTACTTCGTACAGGTCAGCGACAGCGCTAAGGAGTCAACTACCAGCAGCGGAAGAGGTTAGATTCAGCCCGTTTGAGTTCTCGTGAACCACAAATTCTATTTATTGCCCCCACACCAGATTCAGCGGCAACAGATCGGCGCTGTCTGTTGGAAATCTCGAATAGCTATCCGACCCTCCTTCAACCAAAGCTACTCCTAGAAATACCTCCCAAGAGGAAGTCCGCAACCTCCAACCGTAGAACCTCTACGCATCCTCCTCCTCCTTCGGAGGGTCTCCCTCCACCCGTCCAGCCAGCCCTGCAGCTCGAACAGCAGATTCCTTAATCTATTCAGCAGCTTCTAGGGTCCCAAGGGACTGTTGGGGAACCCTCTCGGCGAAGCCACCAGAAACAACCTCTGCATCAAGTTTGGGTCTCCATCCATAACGCCTCCACAGTATCTATGGCCTTCCATAGCCGTCCAACACCGAAGGACCTGCGAGACGTTCTCAAAAATCTGCAGAACGAGCCCGAGCCCGACCTTCGGATCCGCCTGGACGAGAGGTGGACCCTCAATGCGAACCCTCGCCGAGAGCACCATAGGGACCGGTCACCCCACCAAATAGACTGCAGAAGGCCCAACTCTCCTCAGAGGCGGAGAGAGTCACCCCAGCATTGCTCGAGAAGAAGCCGCTCCCCGGCTGGCCGTCCTACACATCGAGCCCAACAGGAGCAGGAGGCCCCCGTCACGAGGGCGGAATTCTAACAATTCTAGGAGGCGGTCCTTCAGGCACTCAACGTTGCCCCCAATAATACCCAGCAGGCTCCCAGTCCTCAGCCAGCTCCCAACCATCACCGCCCCTCTCCTGATCATCGCCACCGCTCTCGAAGTCCACGGTCGGCTCTGAGCCATCACCATCGCTCTCTCAGTGCTCGGCCAGCTTCAAGCCATCCCCATCATTCCATCAGTCCACAACCTACTCAGAGCTATCGTCGTCGTAGCCCTAGCCCTCCTCTACGTGGACAAGTCTCGGGGCTCAGTAAGGTATGACCGAAGGGAGGACTCGGTCTACCGCCATCTCCACGAGATGGAGAGGCACCTCGGCCAGTTGGACACAGACGAAGAGCAACAGGCGAGGAACCTCCGCCCGAGCAGGCCCCCTTTCTCCTGCACTATCATGGAGGCACCCGTTCCTGACAACTTCAAGCCTCCCCACTTCGAGTCCTACACCGAGGAGTCGGACCTCGCAGATCATATTGAGAGTTTCAAGACTCTCATGATAATCCATCATGCATCTGACACCCTCCTCTGTAAGACCTTCCCAGCCACACTCAAGGGGCTGGCTCGGGAGTGGTATTCCCAACTTGCACCGGCATCCATCTTATCCTTTGACCAGTTTGAAGGCCTCTTCCTCACACATTTCGTGAGCAGTCGTCTTTTCGTGAGCAGTCGTCGCTCCAAGAAGACGAGCACCTCACTGCTCTTTCTCAGCCAAAAGAAGGGCAAATGGCTGAGGGAATATGTCAAGCGGTTCACCGCAGAAGCCAGGTTCATCGCCTCCCTGGATCAGTCAATAACTTTCGCTGCTTTCTAATCCAACGTCATCAACCCCGACCTCAGGGCGTCCCTAGCCAAGAAGCCTCATCGAGACTTCTCCGAGCTCCTCCTCAGGAGCGACAAGTACATCCGAGCTGAAGAGGCTCTCAATCGCCCCACTCTAGAGGGGTCATCTTTTGGGAACAAACGGAAGACTGCTGAGGAAGAAGGAGCTAAGAAGCTCCAAAAGGATAACGGAGGTCAGCTGCGCCCTCTCCCCCACTTCGAAAAGCTCACTCTGCTTAATGCGAGTGTCTCCTCCATCCTAATGGAGATCGGGAATGAAGTTATCCTGCCGCCACCTTCGAAGTTGAACACCCCCGGGAAGAAGAGAAACCGGGATAAGTGGTGCCGCTTCCACCAGGACCATGGGCATGACAAAGACGACTGTCGGGCTCTGAAGGACGAGATCGAGGCCCTCATCCAGAGGGGGCAGCTCGCTCGGTTTGTTAGAAGGGACAGAGCCGATCTGCCTCCACCACCCAGGGGGGTTAACAGGCGAACAGAACAGCATGCGGAAGCCCCGGATGTCGAAGTAGAGGCCATCTTGCACCTTATACACAGAGGCCCAATGGGGGGAGATTCTAACTCCTCCCGTAAAGCCTTCGTTAGGGAAGTTAGCTCCGTGCAGAGCCATCCTCCCCCCAAGGGCCTGGGAGTCCCTGTGACGTTCTCCGATAGGGACTTAGAGGGTGTCTGCATGCCCCACTGCGATGCCCTCATCATTAACCTCCGAATGGCCAATTTCGACGTTCGCCGGGTCCTGGTGGACAACATAAGTTCGGTCAATATCCTCTTCTTGGAGGCATTCAAGGGCCTCCAGCTATCAGGGGACCGGCTCAAGCCCACGGGATACACCCTACATGGATTCACCGGGGTGCCGGTGACGATCGAGGGAGTTATAACCCTCAACATCACCCCTGGCAAAACCCCGATCACACGCACAGAGCCGATGGACTTCATGGCGGTGGACATGAAAGCCGCCTACAATGTCATCCTGGGTTGATCAGGTCTGGCCGCACTCCAAGCTATCCCTTCGGCCTATCTCATGAAGATGAAGTTCCCCACTCCCGTAGGGGTGAGAGAAGTGAGAGGGAGTCAGGAGGCGGCTCACAAGTGTTATATAACCTTGATGGGAGGCCCGGTCCTCTCCCTATAAGCTCTCGAACTCCCACCGGAGAGTAGCCAGACCATTTCCGAAGCTAGTGGACGAACTGGAAGAAGTGGCCTTCTCGGAGGTAGACGCCACCAAGACGTTTCGGGTCAGCAAGGCCCTTTCCCCTCCATTAAGGAAGAGATCTCCCAGTGCATAAGGGAGAACCACGATCTCTTTGCCTGGACCACGATCGATATGCCTGGGATCTTAGAGGTGCTTCTAATGCACCACCTCAATGTTGCCTCGGGAGTCAAGCCCATTCAGCAGAAGCAACGCAAGTTCGCTCCCGAGCATCAATAGGCGATCAAAGAAGAGGTCGAAAAGCTCTTCAACGCTCGATTCACCCAAGAAGTGAACTACCACGAGTGGATATCCAATATGGTGATGGTCAAGAAAGCCAACAGGAGCTGGAGAATTTGCATCGATTTTACCGATCTCAATAAGGCGTGCCCGAAGGATCCATTTCCCCTTCCAAGCATCGACGCTCTGATCGATGCGACCACTGGGCATGAGCTCCTCAGCTTCATGGATGCCTTCTCGGGATACAACCAGATCTGAATGTTCCCTCCCGACATCCGGAAGACCTCGT
The DNA here is from genome assembly GCA_017893485.1 of Hemerocallis citrina. Taxonomy (NCBI): domain Eukaryota; kingdom Viridiplantae; phylum Streptophyta; class Magnoliopsida; order Asparagales; family Asphodelaceae; genus Hemerocallis; species Hemerocallis citrina. The sequence goes on from CM030361.1 coordinate 174,917,061, forward strand.
TCGTGATGGATCAGGGCCTGTACTGCTACCGGGTCATGCCGTTTGGCTTGAAGAATGTGGGAGCTACATATCAGTGCCTCATAAACAGGGTCTTCCAAGACCAGATTGGCCGAAACATGGAAGTCTATGTAGACGACATGTTGGTCAGGAGCATCCAAGGGCAGGAGCATGTTCTCGACCTCCAGGAAGCCTTCGAGGTGCTCAGGAGGCACAATATGAAGCTGAATTCGAGCAAGTGTGCGTTCGAAGTCTCATCCGGCAAGTTCTTTGGGTTCATGGTCAGCCAGAGGGGCATGGAGGCCAACCCCGAGAATATCCAGGCCATTCTCAAAATGGCTCCCCCCTCCAGTGTTAAAGATGTACAGAGGATAACTGGGTGCCTCACGGCAATTGGGTGCTTCCTCTCCAAATTCGGAGAGAAGTGCCTCCCATTCTTCAAGGCCCTCAGGGGGCTAAAGGCTTCGCAAGCGCAACAAGAGTCTTTCGACCAGTTCAAGGCGTACTTAGCCAACCCCCCACTCTTAAGCAAGCCAAGGCCCGGGGAGGTCCTCTACCTATACCTCGCCGCTTTGGAGCAGACCCTCAGTGCTTCATTGGTAAGAGAGGAAGATAGGACGTAGATGCCCATCTACTACGTGAGTAAGGTTCTCCGGGACGCGGAGCTCTATTACCCGAAGCTAGAAAAGATGGCCCTCGCATGGTCATTGTAATATCCCGGACGGATATTACATTGAATAAATTATTATTTTATTATTATTTTATTATTATTTTGTTTTAATTCTAAAATTGAAATATTTTGGTGATTTTCACCCGGTTTTGTTCATAAACATTATCTGTACCCATATATCGGTCAGTATACATCCGTATTGTATCCAATTGGTACCATGATCTTCCGAACTAATAATAAAATTTATTTTATTATTATTTCTGAAATTAAATCATTTTTATAGGGATTATGCGAAGATTTTCGGTATACGCATATATACACATACATATATGTATTGTGTCAAGTAGTACACTATACAAATTGTGTGCTATGTGTTTTAGATAAAATAGTTCTCCTTGTCATGACAAAACCTAATTAGATGGTTAGGGTTTTATTAAATGGTTAACCTAGGTTAAGTGTGCATGAGAGGATTAAGAAAACTCTTCTAGAAGCTCTCCACCTCACCTCACACCCATGCCTCCTCCTCACCCTTGCCCATCCCCAAGTAAGGCCGGCCCCAATTTAGGGAAGGGGTTTCTTGCATTATGTGTGTGCAATTTTGCACTCCCAATCCTCTCCTTCATCCTATAAATACCTACCCCCCCCCCCCCCCCCCCCACTTCACACTTGTCTCATTTTTACAAAGCCAAAAAGAAGGAAAGTAAAAGAAAGAGAAAATGACTAATAGGAAAGTTTTTCTTTTTAGGTTCTTAGGAGTTCCTAGAAGCTAAGGGGAAGGAGAAGGTTGCTAGGCTAGTCCTTCCAACAAGAAACAAAAGTGGGGGTTTCTCCATTGCTTGTTGTTTGAGTTTGTTGTTTTTGGTTTCTTCTTCTCCTTATCTTCCTTGTTTTGTTTTCTTTTGTTCTTTTGGGGTGCTTGTTTCTTGTAATGGTATTGTTGTGTGTTGTTTCTTATTATGTTGTAGCATAATGGTATGGATAAAAGGAAATGGAAACAAGTGGTAGTACTAAATAAAAATATAAAGGTGGAACTTTTGATAGTAGTAAATGTTGTTCTTGTTGTTGTTGTTGGACTAAATAAACATAAGCATATGTGATTATGTATACAACCATTTTGGGTTGTAGGACTTGACTTGGACATGTGCATATGAATCTTGTGTACATACCCATTTTGGGATGTAGGACTAAACAAGGACTTGGCACAAGCATATAAATTTTGGCACATAGAACTAATTACTACCCACTAGTAATATACACGTGCGTTGCACGGCTTAATAAATACATATATTTATTTTTAAAAGTAAAAATGCAGGCACGCGTGCTGCACGGGTTGGTAGAAGGACAAATTACACTAAGGCCTTTTCCCATTATAGTAGTAGAGATTTTGGGGTTGTGGACTACTAGAATAAGCCTTTCCATGGTTTTTTGCTCTCTACTCGATAATTAAGAAAACCTTGTTAACTCTTAGTTAATAAAAAGATAGACTTGTTGTATGTAGGAATTAAGAGATTAAAGAAAATAATGTTGTATTATGTAGGGCTTGTAATTTATCAAAATATTACTTTTTATGTTGACTAAGTGGTAATGAATGTTTATACTTAAGTATAAGTAAAATAGTAGTAGATGTTATGCTAAGTATAAGTAAGTAGTATTAGATGTTTATGAGGAATTATAAGTAAAGGTCATGTTGAAGTAGTAAATGGACATTTTTGTTTAGAATTGTAGTAGTAACCCATGCTTCAATTATAGTAGATTCCATGTTTAAATAAACATCCATGCTTAGATTGTTGTAGGAATTATTATACCATGCTTAGATTGTTGTCGGAATTATTATACCATGCTTAGATTGCGGTAGGAATTATAATCCATGCTTAGATTGTTGTAGGAATTATTATACCAAGCTTAGATTGTTGTAGGAATTATTATACCATGCTTAGATTGTTGTAGGAATTATTATACCATGCTTAGATTGTTGTAGGAATTATAATCCATACTTAGATTGTTGTAGGAATTATTATACCATGCTTAGATTGTTGTAGGAATTATAATCCATGCTTAGATTATTGTAGAAAGTCCATGCTATGTTATAGATCATGCTTACTTTGTTGTAGGATAAATTGTAGTATTCATGCTTAGGTCAAAGTAAGTATCCATGTGTAGGTGTACTAATTATCCATGTTTAATTGTTGCAATTTCTATGCTTAAGTTAAAGTAATTATCCATACTTAGTTGTTGCAATTCTATGTTTATGTTCTATCCATGTTAGATTGTAATAGTAGATGTTCTATTACATTGTCTTCATGCTTAGATCGTTGTAGATCAACCTACCATGCTAAGATTGTGTAGGATTAATGTTTAATCACCTACCATGCTTGGATTGTTGTAGGAAGGCACAATCCATGCTTAAGTTGTTGTAGGAAAATTATATACCATGTTTGATTATGGAAGGATTGATACTTGTGCTATATCTCATGTAAGAATGTCGTACATTGATGTTAAGTAGCATTACAATGTTTAGGATGTTGTAGCTTTCAACTTGAGATGTCTACCATGCTTAGATTAATACTAAGTAGCATTACCATGTTTAGAATGTTGTAGGTTTATGTTTGAAATGTATACCATGCTTAGGTTGAATACTTAAGTAGCGTACCATGTTGGATTGTTGTAGGAAAATTATATACCATGCTTAGATTTTGTAGGATTAATGCTTATCTAGCATGCTTAGGAATGTTGTGGGTTGATGCTAAGTATGCATCAATACTTAGATTGTTGTAGGATTTATGTTAATTAATCTACCATGTTTAGGAATGTGTAGGACAGATGTTTCAATTACCTACCATGCCTATGATTGTTGTAGGCATTCTTAAATAATATGTTATGCTTTAGATTGTTGTAGGTTCCTACCATACTTAAGAATTGTTGTAGAATAATGTTTAAGTGGCATACCATTCTAAATTGTTAGTACTCATGGGTAAGTTGTAGCATTAACCATGCTTAAAGTAGTAGGAGATATCCATGCTAAAATCTAGTAGCTTTCTACTTAAGTTGTAACCATGCTTGTAGTTGTAGTGTTAATATAGAACCTTCATGTTGTAGTTGTAGTGTTAACTATCACGTTGTAGTTAGAGTGTTAGTAGAGAACTATCATGTTATAGTAAATTGTGTTGGTAAAGAACTAGCATGTTGTAGTTGCGGTGTTAGTGAAGAACCACCATGCTGTAGTTGCAATATTGTGTTCTAAGTAGTTCTAGTTAATCCCCTAGAAGTCATCCCAGGTTTGAGATTACATAGCTGGAGCCATGCATGCTTCAATGGTATATTGTAGCTTCCTAAATAAAAGTTGTTATGTCACTTGCGGCTTCTTATAGGTAGAATGCCTATTTTAGGCTGTTAGTAGATCCTTCTGTTGCTTCTAATGATAGAAGATCAAGGTTGCTAGTGAGCATATTGGTCGCTTCTAGGTTTGATTACCTGTATAGTTGTTTTGCATATGGTTGTGCACGTACATGGCTCGACTGGCCCGTACGTAGCTGTTAGTCTCATATGCGGCTTATTTAGCTGGTATGTATGTTATTGTTTCATACGTAGCTTGTTGGCTCGTAGGTGTTCGGTTTACTCGTATATAGCTTGTTAGCTAATACGTAGTTTTTTATGCTCGTCTAGGGCGATATTATTACCCTAGGGGCTATCGACCAACAAGACATATGTTTTCTTACTCCTAAGGGACTGTGGACGAGTCACTTCTTGTGTACCATCAGATCTTAACCGGTGTAGGTTGATCGCGGACCGGAGTATAGACGGAATCCAAGTTTAGGGTAGTGGTATGCAGGTATGTTCGTATTTCCGGGGATCTTGGATCGATAGGCCATGAATCAGATCCTTAGGGATTCTGATAAGTCTAGGATGAGCAGCCTAGTAGAGTTGTCTTGCAAAGTTTAAACTAAAGACTCAGCATGTTGTGTAAATTCTACTGTCATCCCTCGGTTTGTTTAGGGTTAGTGACATTGGTAAGGTAGGAACTTATGGCTTTTACTACTTAACCTTTACCTTTCGCCGAAGGGAAGGAGTTGGTGTTAGGGGTGATTTCTTATGACCTGACCTGTCCTATAGGCCTGCATTAGGTGGTGTTATTGGGTTGTACCCTTCTTGTCAAAGGGAGACGGCCTGTGGTTTCTCACGAGTTGGGAGCACGGAATCCGTATCTCGTCTGTTAATTTCTGAAGTGCCTTGATAAGTGGCAGTGATTCCTGTCGGAGCTAGGGGGATGGACCCTCCCCCCCCCCCCCCCCCCCCCCCCCCCGAACTCCGTCTTAGCTTGTATCTAAGGGCGAGGGGCCATAGACTACGGTCTGGCCTACGGGGCGGCTGGGAGGCTTCGAGCTAACCTGATTTCGCGGTAACTCCAAAGATTCATCAGTTATTTGAGGAAGGTATGGTATGCCTGGCTGGACTAGACTGTTGTAGGGCCACCTCCTCAGTCATGTCTAATCTTCAGAAACAAGTTGAGTAGAAGAGTAGAACTCATAACGCGGGTTCAAATCCCTATAATGAAGAGACAGCTTGAGAAGGGCGCATGTACTATGGTCTGCATGTTGCTTCGGAGACTTGCTGGCATTAGAATAGGAGCATCCTAGCTTTAGTCAATATTACATTAGATTCTAGTCATAGCACTCACGAATACTTAAACTACACCGACACATTGCCATGTTGTATGTTTGTTTGGGAGATTCGCTGCTAAGTTATCAGCCTTAAAGCATCAGTGAATACTGACGTCCCCACTTCAATAGGTACTGGATCGCAGAAGTACAGGTGTGAGATTCAGGAGGACTCAAGGCAAGGAAAGCGAGGAGTCGACGTCATGTTTAGTTTCCGCTGTAATATTATGTTGATTATCTATTTGTCGATAAGTACCCAAGTGGGAATTACCAAGTGTTGTTCTTCATTCCTTGTACTCTGATGTAAGTCGTTGAAAGTTGTAATAGTTGGGATTGTAAAGGTATTATTGTAACACTATTGTAATATATTGCAGTTGTATAATATTCAGACTTGTAATACATTGGGTGTTGAATAAAAAGTTTTAAATTCTCCTGTTTTTCTGTGTATTGTGACTAATTGAAGAAACGATTCTGGCTTAGGTCATGGTTTCCTAGTATATGGAAATCGGGGCATTACAGAGTGGTATCAGAGCTGACTTCAATTTACAGTCCAACACAGTAGGAAAATTAAACTTGTATGCCTTTTAGTAGTCGGGTCTTAGCTAATTGTAGACAATTATAATTTATATTGTTGTTTCTTTCAACTTATGTTTTATGATGTTTCTATATCTATGCTAATTTCCGTGTCCACTCCTTGCAGGATGACGGACGGAGCATTTCCCATGGGAAATGGATGGGGTCACGGGGTCGTGATCGAGGTGGACTCAGACTCAGAGCCCATCTCAGGGGAGGACGAATCACTAGTTGGGGCTTGATTGTCCAACGGGACCCCCACAGCTGTCGCAGCAGGGGACGCCTCTTTAGGAGGCCAGGTCCCAGTACCACCACCTCCCCAGCTTACCTCCGTAGAGCAGACCTTCCAGAAGGTCTTCCACGATATATCGACATTGACGTGGTCCCATGTTTGTCTTGAGAGCAAGATGGACTCATGTGAATTTGTGGGCTTCCACCATGGGAAGGAAGTAGCAAGGTTACGGAGCGCCAATGCGAGGGCCCAGCGCAGGATGGTGATCCTGAATCACAGCTACCGTACACAGTTTGCGCGCATGGAGCGCCGATGCACGGAACTTCAGGAGCAGGTCACGCAGTTACAGGCACTGCTGACTGGAGGGGGCCCAGCAGAGGGCACTAGCAGTACCGACTAGGTGGTTGGGTGCTCGTAGACTATTTTGTTAATATGAGGTTTTGATTTCCTACTTATGTAATATAGATGTAGGAAGGATGATGCTTATGTAAGCTATGAGGTTATGATGAATGAAGTTTAGTTTTATGTTCTCTACGAGTCTTATGCGTGATTAGATGAATGGATGTTATTTTGTAATATCACAATATGATGCTATGTGTATCCCATTATTCCTTTCTGCCAGATGTCTCGCAGAACAAGAAGCGGTAGGATTGAAAATTCTGAGGAGCCGAAGGAGATTTCACCACCGCAGGGGCTAAGTGTAGATCAGCGCACTGCGGCAGCAGCCAGCATACGCCAAGAAATGAAGAAGCCGAGGAAGCACAGGACCAGGAATGGACGTCAAACTAGGCAACTAAGTCAAGCTTGCGGAGCTATATTAGCAGGCTTAGCAAAGGAGCAAGGACACCTTGATTCCAGATTGGCGTGGCTACAGTATGAATGGGAGCAAATCCCGGAAACCACCAAGGTTGTAGTGTGCCACCACTGTGAGGGAGTTGGGCACAAGAAATCAGTCTGTCCACGACTACAGAGGAAGAGATCTACAACAGCATCAGGGTCCGAGGACCAAGGTCAGAAGCAGAAGATTCAGAAAATGAAGGGCAAACTTGGAGGCACCAAACCAGGAAGTTGTTTCTTATGTGGTGCGCAAGGTCATTTCATGAACCAGTGCCCGAGGAAGAACCCCCAGATGGATACCCGTACTTGTTACAAATGTGGGAGGATTGGTCACATCCGACCAGACTGTCCCCAGCTTCATGTGAGTGACGGCAGATCAGCCCCAGTGATGAGCAACAAAGGAAAGGAGCCCGTTCACCAAGGGTGAAAGTTCGCACTTACTAAGGGCAAGCTGAAGAAGGCAGGAGAGCCAGTACTAGTATGTATGGAACTACAACTAAGTCTTAGAGTTGTATTTTTGAAATTTGTTTTGGACTAAGGAGTGATATATGATGTAACACTTTTGAAATCAGTTGGATTTATATATATATGAAATCCAGGCAACTGTTTTTGTTCAAACTTGGTTCATCATATTCTTTTGTCTAAAATATTTTTCAAGAGTTGATGTGTGTGCGGAAGGCGACTCTAGAATTGGTTCTATTAATTACCATATATGGAGCATCAAATTACAGGAGAGAATCCTGGAAATTGGAAGTGATGTTCATAGGCTACGTCCTAATTCTAAGGAGGGAGTGGCTACCGAAGTGCAAAGGATCGAGATAGGTGAAGAATTAGCCTCAGCCAAAGACCATGAAGAAAGTAAGAAGCTAGATCATGAGATCAGTCACACAAGTATTGGAGTGATTTACTCATGGTTAGAGCTCAAGTTGGCCGAGTTGCAAGCAGCTTGGGATCGAGGTCGGGTTCCTGGGATCGAGGTCAGCTTGCAAGCAGCTTGGGATCCAGCTTGGGATCGAGGTCGGGTTCTAGTTAATCCCTTAGAAGGAATCCCAGGTTTGAGATTACATAGCTAGAGCCATGCATGCTTGAATGGTATATTGTAGCTTCCTAAATAAAAGTTGTTATGTCGCTTGCGGCTTCTTATAGGTAGAATGCCTATTTTAGGCTGTTAGTAGATCCTTCTGTTGCTTCTAATGATAGAAGATCAAGGTTGCTAGTGAGCACGTTGGTCGCTTCTAGGTTTGATTACCTGTATGGTTGTTTTGCATATGGTTGTGCTTGTACGTGGCTCGACTGGCCTGTACGTAGCTGTTAGTCTCATACGCGGCTTATTTGGCTGGTATATATGTTATTATTTCATACGTAGCTTGTTGGCTCGTAGGTGTTCGGTTTACTCGTATATAGCTTGTTAGCTAGTACGCAGTTTTGTTATGCTCGTCTAGGGTGATATTATTACCTTAGGGGCTATCGACCATCAAGACATATGTTTTCTTACTTCTAAGGGACTGTGGACGAGTCAATTCTTGTGTACCGTCAGATCTTAACCGGTGTAGGTTGATCGCGGACCGGAGTATAGACGGAATCCAAGTTCAGGGTAGTGGCATGCGGGTATGTTCGTATTGCCGGGGTCTTGGATCGATACGCCATGAATCATATCCTTAGAGATTCGGGTAAGTCTAGGATGAGCAGTCTAGTAGAGTTGTCTTGTGAAGTCTAAACTAAAGACTCAGCACGTTGTGTAAATTCTGTTGTCATCCCTCAGTTTGTTTAGGGTTAGTGACATTGTTTAGGTAGGAACTTATGGCTTTTACTACTTAATCTTTACCTTTTGCTGAAGGGAAGGAGTTGGTGTTAGGGGTGATTCCATATGACTCGACCTGTCCTATAGGCCTGCATTAGGCGATGTTATTGGGTTGTCCCCTTCTTGTCACAGGGATACGGCCTGTGGCTTCTCACCAGTTGGGAGCACGAGATCCGTATCTCGTTTGTTAATTTCTGAAGTGCCTTGATAAGTGGGAGCGGTTCCTGTCGGAGCTAGGGGATGGACCCCCCTCCCCCCCCAGAACTCCGTCTTAGCTTGTATCTAAGGGCGAGGGGCCATAGACTACGGTCTGGCTAGGGGACGGCTGGGAGGCTTCGAGCTAACCTGATTTCGCGGTAACTCCAAAGATTCGTCAGATATTTGAGGAAGGACTGGTATGCCTGGCGGGACTAGACCGTTGTAGGGCCACCTCCTCATTCATGTCTAATCTTCAGAAACAAGTTGAGTACAAGAGTAGAACTCATAACGCGGGTTCAAATCCCTATAATGAAGAGACGGCTTGAGAAGGGCGCATGTAGTATGGGCTGCATGTTGCTTCGGAGACTTGTTGGCAATAGAATAGGAGCATCCTAGCTTTTGTCAATATTGCATTAGATTCTAGTCATAGCACTCACGAACACTTAAACTACACCGACACATTGCTATGTTGTATGTTTGTTTGGGAGATTCGCTGCTAAGTTATCAGCCTTAAAGCATCAGTGAATACTGACGTCCCCACTTCAATAGGTACTGGATCGCAGAAGTACAGGTGTGAGATTCAGGAGGACTCAAGGCAAGGAAAGCGAGGAGTCGACATCATGTTTAGTTTCCGCTGTAATATTATATTGATTATCTATTTGTCGAAAAGTACCCAAGTGGGAATTACCAAGTGTTGTTCTTCATTCCTTGTACTCTGATGTATGTTGTTGAAAGTTGTAATACTTGGGATTGTAAAGGTATTATTGTAACACTATTGTAATGTATTGCAGTTGTTAATATTCAGATTTGTAATACATTGGGTGTTGAATAAAAAGTTTTAAATTCTCCTGTTTTTCTGTGTATTGTGACTAATTGAAGAAAACATTCTGGCTTAGGTCACGGTTTTTCAGTATATGAAAATCGGAGCGTTATAGTCATGGTGCCTAGGAGCTCCGGCCATACTTTCAGTCTCATTTGGTAGTCGTTCTTACCGACTAACCGCTGAAGCAGGTGCTCCGCAAGCCAGAAATGTCGGGCCGCTTGATAAAGTGGTCCATAGAGCTGAGCCAGCACGACATCAGGTACCAACCCAGAATCGCTATCAAGGCGCAAGCCCTAGCGGAATTCATTGTGGAAAGCACTATCCCCGACCCCTGCGAGTCAGCTGCCGAACCCCTGGTCTGGACCATTTACATGGATGGATCCTCTTGCATCGACGGAAGTGGGGCTAGCATCATCTTGACCGGCCCAGATGCTTTCGTCCTGCAATACTCCCTCCACTTAAACTTCCCTGCATCAAACAACGAAGCAGAGTATGAGGCCCTCATAGCGGGGCTCTGTATGGCTCACAAAGTAGGAGCCAAGCGAGTCAGAGTCTTCAGTGATTTGCAGTTGGTCATCAACCAAGTGTCCGGGGAATACGAAGCAGGGGACATGTGCATGGCCAAGTACTTTGCGAAGGTTAAGGAGTTACTAGCCTTATTCGAAGACATCCAACTCCAACGGGTCCCTCGAGAGGAGAACGCACATGCGGATGCCCTCTCCAAACTCGCTTCCTCCCTCCACGGTTTGGAACGGACCGTCTTGATTGAGTTCCTCCTCAAACCAAGTAGCAAGGAAGACAGCTTAGAGCCAATAGGGACTATACCCCTCACACTTGGGGAGAATTGGATGAAGCCCCTCCCCGAGTGCCTTAGAGACGAAGTTCTTCCCGAAGACCCAAAGAGGCGAGGAAGATCAAGACCCGAGCCGAGCGGTACACACTTCTTGACGGAGTCATTTACATACTCTCTTACACTCAGATTGACGACCGTCCCTATCTAAGGTGTCTCTCCCCGGAGGAAGAACTTTATGCCCTGAAGGAGGCCCATGACAGTATGTGTGGCGCGCACTTGGGAGCAAGATCCCTCGCCCGTAAACTCTTAAATTACGGCTACTTCTAGGCCCACGCTCCTAAGTGACTCCAAAGAGTACGTTCGCCAGTGCGACTCCTGCCAAAGGTTCTCACCGATCCTTCACCTATCGCAATCCCAACTCTCCTCCCTGGCGAGTTGAATTCCTTTTGCAATGTGGGGGATGGACCTGCTCGGACCCTTCCCTCCAGCGTTGGGCTAGCTAAAGTTCTTAGTCGTGGCGATAGACTACTCTCCAAGTGGATCGAGGCTGAACCTCTTTCGACGATTACCGAGCATAAGGTCCAAAATTTCTTTTGGAAGACCATCGTTTGCCAGTTCGGGGTACCCCGCATCTTCGTAACCGACAACGGGACTCAATTCGCAAGAGAAACCTTTCGCAACTTCTGCATCGACCTTGGCATCCAGGAACGGTTCTCCTCGATAGCCCACCCTCAATCCAATGGCCAAGCAGAGAATGCAAATCGACAAATACTCTCCAGCCTGAAGAACTGGCTCGATAAATCTACCAAGGGGTTGTGGGTCGAACAGCTCCCCAATGTGCTTTGGAACTATCGCACCACCAAGAGAACTCCGACAGGGGAGTCCCCCTTCATCCTCATATATGGTTCCAAAGCCCTCATCCCCTTAGAAGTGGGCCTACCTTCGCCCCAACTGATAGCTTACAGTGAAGCACAGAATGCGAACCAGCTTCGCAACTGCTTGGACCTCATAGATGAGGTCCGCAAAAGAGCTACTATTCGACAAGAGACCTACCGGCGTAGGATAATGCATTCTTATAACAAAAAGGTCCGCTCCACTAATCTCAAGGAGGGGGACCTAGCACTCCAGAAACTATCGATCTCCAATCCGAGCAAAAAGGGCAAATTAGCACCTAATTGGGAGGAGGTGGTTCTAACCGCCTCATTCATCCTCAGGAGGTGGTTCTGACCGCCTCTATCTAGTCACACCGGGAAGCAGGGATTCGTTCTTATCCCGAAGCAGGTCCCCTCGGTGACTATAAATACCCTCCTACCTCCTACCGTTACCAGGTGACCACTCTTTGCCATCCTAAAGTTCTTTTGATATTCTTTTACTGAGTATTGACAAGAGCGTCGAAGGGTGCATTGCCGGGATCCATCCCGATGTTTCGTACTTCGTGCAGGTCAGCGGCAGCGCCAAGGAGTAAACCTACTAGCAGCTGAAGAGGTCAGATTCACCACGTTCGAGTTCTCGCGAATCCACAAATTCTATCTATTGCCCCTACACCAGATTCAGCAGCAACAGTAATCATCTATGAGATGTCCATGGTCTTTGTGAAATGCTGTCACGCCCTGCTTCCCAAAAAGAATACGGAATACAGATACACGACTCAACCCAGCGAATGATTTGCATCATCCATAAGCTGTTCAGGAATCTTTACAACATCTCACAAAATAATCATAGTCGAAAGCAAAAGATTCAACCACACATGCATAATTGAATTAATAAACCAATAGAATTTACTTGAAACATAACACATTAAGCTCAAATAAATCAGAATCTGGACAAGACAAAATCCCGGGTCACATCACCCAAAATACAATCTAATCATCCAAGTAATCAAAATACATTATTCAAAGCAACAATAATAGCAATACTAATAAGCAAGAATATAACACTAATATCTCATTTCGCCAATGCTGTCGGGCAGCTGACCATCCTGATCTGCAATTAATAATTGCAGGAGAAGGAAAGAGAAAACAAGTATCCGTCAATGCAAGTTACGGGCCACTTATAATGTAGGATACAAGTACATGGGAAAGGTAAACAAATAGAATGGAATAATGCATCAATAGTAATGACTAGCATGAATCAGTAAAACCAAGTCAACTAGCATGGAATACTAACAGTACAAATGAATGTTTCAAGTATAGTGTCATATGGCAACTAACAGTATCCAGTAACAGTAAGCTCAGATATCAGCGTAACAATATAATAGTATCAGTCCAACAGTATCAGTCTAACAGTATCAGTCTAACAGTATCAGTCTTATGTTCTTACAGTTTTGTGTGTATTACTAGCTGGGTAGCACTTCATGCACCCGAAAATATAACACATGGTTGCTACAATAAGCAGTTCCACTTTTAGATTTTATAGTGGACCATAATGGGGCAGTGTACTCAGGTATCAGTAACAGTATCAGTAGTAGTAAGAATAACAGTAACAGTAGCAGTAAAAGTAACAGTAACAGTAACTGTAACACTAGTTCCCTTCCAAGTATACGTTTCCATATTTTCCACTGCTAGATCTTCACTTAAGAAACCCCAGCTTGCTTGCTTTTATTATGGTTATCAACAGACACAATAGTGCATGAAATAGTGTCAAACTATCATGGTATAATTAGTATTAGGTTCAGGGAAATAAATAAACATGCATAGATGATATACGGTCACATAAACGAGCAAAACAGTGTATATTCATATTCAGGACAGCATGACAGTACAGTGCTAAAACAGTGATTCCCATTACTAAAGAAATAAGAATCTAAACCCATCGAATAATCTGGAAAATATACTTCCACACGTATCCAGCGATTATATATAAGCCATATAGTATTTCACAAAATCATAACTCAAAACTGATTTGAATCCAGAAAACACGTTTAGTCAGAAATCAGTAAATCGTATTCATTTATAGGAAAACAACATTAAAACTCCTCAAATAAATTCAGGAAAAATCTGGGGTAATTCTCTATATGTCTAGTATTAGAATATAAAGTTTCATAATATTTCAATAAAATTAGTTCAGTCAAAAAAAATCAGAAAACATCAAGAAACGATAGTTTGGCAAATCTGGAATTCCCAACACTGTTGTACGAAAACTGTAATATCTCGCAAACCGTAAAACGAAATCCAAATCCGTCAAAGGGTGATGAAAATAGACAAAATAAGCTAACTTTCATATTTCATAAATATTTTCCATACAGTGAAAGAAATTAGGGTGAAAATACGATTCTTTAGATAACATCGAGCAAAATACAGCAAGTCTAGCTTTCATAAACAAGCATGAAACGGCGTATAAAGCTGATCAATAAAATCTACAAAAAATCTGGGTAATTCCTACATAGATATAGAAATATTGTACAAAGGTTCAGATCAAAATACTATAATTAGGACTAGTATCAAAATAGTTTAATCATCAAAATCATCAAGAAACAAAATCTGGAAATAGAATACACCTCTGTAGTAAAATAGCCATAACTCACACATACGAAAATGAAATCGATCAAGGTAAGAGAGTTTGGAAAGAAGACATATTTCTCTACAATTCATGTATATACAAAAATTAAGAATTCTGACCTTAATAGGGTCTAAAATACAAATCAAAACAGATTATCGACAAATACAGATTTTCTCTTGAAAACAAAACCAACATAAACCACACGAAACTCGTTCCAATCACAATCAAACATGGTATAGAGTCTACTAAGTGTCCAAACATCATGAAATAGAGTATATAATATATTCACAACCATCATATCACATGGATCTCATCAAACACATAATTTTACCTAATTATCTCACATATATGAACAGATCAAGAACGGTCAAACCTAGTTATTTTCATGTCAATTTTTGTGTCGTGAGGCAACTATGGTCAAATAGCACAATAGAGACAAAACCCATCAAAGATAATACACACAGTTGTCTCTAGAACCCAACTACACTATAAGCGGTATTTTTTGACTTGTATCATACAAAGGAATTTGAGTACAAGTTACTAGCCTTAACCGAAAACGAAACGAACACCAAGAATAATGGGAACGGATCCCGGCAACGAACAATCCCACGAACAAAAATCCACGAATCAACGAACAACTCGCAATTGCAAAATTCCAACACGCGCAAACTCGCAAAGTAAAGAGAGAGAGATAGAGAGAGAGAGAGAGAGAGAGAGAGAGAGAGAGAGAGCAATGGGGGTCGGGGGGTGGCTGGCCACTGGCGCTCCGGTTGCCGCTGCTGGTCGACGACGGAAGGACGGAGTGAGATAGGTGATGGAAGATGGAGGTGCTCGGGTGTAATAGAGGTCGGCTAGGGTGGAGTCGGTAATGGATAGGGGTGGTCGGTGCTGATGGTTGGCATCGGAATTGGGGTTCAGGCGGTAGGAGGGCAGGTCGGGGGTGTCGGGGTCTGCGGCGCAAGGGCAGGGAAGAGACGGAGGAGGCCGGGGTATTGAAGTAGGGTTATGGCTTTAATTAGATGAGTTTATATTGGGTTTGAGTATAGGGTTCAGTATGAGATGGGTATTGGGTTAATGGGTTGTGGGTAGATTAGAAGTAGTAGTAGGATTAGTCCAGTAGGATTTGATTAGGATCAATGTGCATAGAATTTCAAATAGGATTATGGATTTAATTTGGCACTGGTAATCAATTAGGGATTAAACAATAGGATTGGGAATAGGATGAGTAACCAAATCACCATGAGCACCCAAAGATACAAATAAAGAGAGCAAGACACAAATGAAGAGCGAAATAACAACATTGATTAAGAACAAATCAAGGAACCGAAAACAAATAACAAAAGATCAAGATCGAGCCAAAAATGTATATATATTGAAAACAACTCCAATATACGGTCCAGAAAAATACAAGAGAGTACAAATATTCAAGAAGGAAGAAAAATACATCAAAAATACGAAAAACAAAAAATAGGGGTTACAATCGTACCCACCTAACGAAAAGAATTTCGTCCTCGAAATTCAAAAAGAATATACATAGGGTAACCCCAAAAGAAAAGAAAATAAGGCAAAACAAAACAAAACAACCACTACCCAAACAAATGAGGAAACTTCTGTTGAATCTCCTCCTCCAGCTCCCAAGTCGACTCACTCGGCTAGTGAGGATTCCAAGCAACACGAACCAACTTGATGACCTTGTTCTTAATCACTTTCTCCTGCCGATCCACAATAACAACTGGCAGAATCTCACAAGTCAAATCTGGCCGCACGGTCAACTCAGAGTAGTCGATCACAGCGATTCTCATTGCGGATATATCTCCTGAGTTGTGAGACATGAAAAACATCGTGCACTTCTGGTAATGCTGGCGGCAAAGCAAGACGATAAGCCACCTTGCCTATTCGTTCCAAAATCTCAAACGGTCTAATAAACCTAGGGCTAAGCTTGCCCCCACCATCGAACCGAATGACACCACGCCATTGCGATACCTTAAGGAAAACATGGTCACCAACAACAAACTCTAAAGCCCTCCGATGGATATTATCCCATCGCCTCTGCCTATCCTGAGCTGCCTGAAGATGCTTTCTGATCTGAGTCACAGCATCAACTGTCCTGGTGATCAACTCCGGACCTAACAACTGCCTCTCACCAATGTCATCCCAGCACACTGGTGATTTGCATTTACGTCCAGAAAGTGCCTTGAACAGTGCAGCTTTAAGACTGGCCTAAAAACTGTTATTATACGAGAACTCTACGAGATGGAAATGGTCATCCCAAGATCCACCGAACTGCAACATACAGAATCGCAACATGTCCTCAAGAATCTGAATAGTCCGCTCTGACTGTCCATCAGTCTGGGGATGAAAATCTGTACTGTACTTCAACTTAATCCCCAAACTAGCCTGAAGACTCTCCCAAAACTGAGATTTGAATCTTGTATCCCTGTCGGATACAATACTGACTGGAACCCCATGAAGCCCGACAATCTCTTGCATGTACTTCTCCGCTAGGCTCACAGTAGACTGACCAACACGAAAAAGAATGAAGTGAGCACTCAAATGGTCGACAATCACCCAAACAGCATTGTGACCCTTAGGACTCCTCGGCAAAGCAGTCACAAAATCCATGGTGATATGTTCCCACTTTCCCTCCAGAATAGGAAGCGGTTGAAGAAGTCCAGTAGTTCTCTGATACTCTGCCTTAACCTGCTGACAGATCTAACACTGAGCAACAAACCGAGATACAGCCCTTTTCATACCAAGCCACAAAAAATGAAGCTTCAAATCTCGATACATCTTAGTACCGCCAGGATGGATTGAATACGAGGACTGATGAGCTTCCTCAAGCAACCTCTGACGAACTTCACCCTTAGGGACACACAAACGGGAACCAAAATGAAGCGAATCATCGGCATGAATAACCATGTCCGTTCTGGACCCAGACTCAACCTCAGCTTGAAAACCCTGCAACTGTGCATCACCAGCTTGAGCCTCCTTGATCTGATCAACAAGAGAAGACTGAAGCTGGAGCGCAAGACAACTCCGACCAGAACTCGGTAACAAAATCTCCAAATCCAACCTCCTTATCTGCTCAATGAGATCGCTCTGCTGAGTAAGAAAAATAACTTCCGGTCTCCTGCTCAAAGCATCTGGCACCAAGTTTACTTTATTAGGATGGTATTGCAAACTGATGTCATAATCGGCTATACGCTCCAACCATTGCCTTTGCCTCATGTTTAATTCCTTCCGGGTGAAAACATACTTGAGACTTTTGTGGTCTGTAAAGATCTCCACGCAGTCTCCAAGTAAATAATATCTCCACAGCTTCAAAGCATAGATCACTGCCGCTAACTCCAAGTCATGAGTAGGATTGTTCTTTTCATGCGGCATCAACTGCCTCGATGCATACGCAACAACACGGCCCTTCTGTATAAGAACTGCTCCAAGACCCTTACCAGAAGCATCACAGTGAATTACAAATCCACCTGAACCATCTAGAATAATTAACACAGGCACTGACGTCAATCTGTTCTTCAACTCAACAAAAGCCTCATTGCACTCACCAGACCAACAAAACTTCTGATCCTTTCCAGTCAGTTTAGTTAACGGCCCTGCAATCTTTGAAAAATTTTGAACGAATTTTCGATAATAGCCCGCAAGACCAAGAAAACTCCAAACTTCGGAAACTGACTTAGGATTGGCCAATCCTTCACAGCCTCAACCTTGGTTGGATCCACAGAAAGACTATCGTCGAAAATAATGTGCCCTAAGAAGGAAACCTTGTCGAGCCAAAACTCGAACTTGCTGAGTTTCCCATAGAGCTGATTCTCTCTCAAAGTCTGCAGAACCACTCTAAGATGCTCGGCATGATCTTTCTGATTCTGAGAATACACCAGAATATCATCAATGAAGACCACCAAAAATCTATCCAAGAACTAAGAGAAGACCCGGTTTATAGGACTCATGAATACAGCTGCCGCATTAGTGACCCCGAACGGCATCACAAGATACTCATAGTGCCCGTATCTAGTCCTGAATGCAGTCTTCTATATATCAGTAGCCTTCACCTTGACTTGGTGATACCCAGAACGAAGATCCAACTTCGAGAAAACAGCAGCCCTACTCAACTGGTCGAACAAATCATCGATCCTAGGCAAAGGATACCGGTTCTTCACAGTAACACTGTTTAGTTCCCGATAATCCACACACAGTCGACGACTATCATCCTTCTTATTGACATAAAAGTACCTGAGTACCCCAAGGCGAAACACTTGGTCTGATGAAACCCAAATCAAGCAACTCCTAAATCTGCACCTTAAGCTCTGCTAGCTCAACTGGTGCCATCCTGTAGGGACTCTTCAATATCGGTGCCGTTCCAGGTTGAACATCAATACCGAACTCCACTTCCCTATTAAGGGGTAAGCCATGCAACTCATCTTGAAAAACATCTAAGAAATCCCGAGCTACTAGAGGCGCAGCCTCACAGCTTGAGTGCAATGCCATCGCACAATCCACCTGTACAACTGCAGTCTTTGCTCGGCCAAGGAAAGACTCTCCGGAATGGAACTCAAATTCTGCTCGATCTGGAATTCTGAAAACAACTTTCTTAACATGGCAATCAATAATGGCATGGGCTTCACCCAACCAATCCATACCTAGAATAACGTCAAATCCTGAATTCCTAATGATGATCAGGTTGGCTTTGAAATCTGCGTCCCTAATAACAACGGAACATTGCCTCCACTCATGGGAACAAATGACAATGCCACCACCTATCCAAATGTTCCAAGCCTCAGACATGTTGCTACATTCCAACTGATGGCGAGCGACAAATCGTGAGGAGACAAAAGAATGGGTTGCCCCAGAATCAAAGAGAACACGAGCAGGAAAAGAGCAAACAAGAAAGACACCTAAGAGAGCAAAAGACAAGGAGAAAGAAAAAGCAGACAATCAAGGATAAGGGAAACAACAATGCAGAAAGGTAACAGAAAGAAAGCAAAACAAGACCAAATGAAAGGAACAAAGAGAAAGCAAAACAACAACAACAAAACAAAAAGCAAAAAGATACTTGCCACAACTCCTTCAGCTATTTCAACATCTGCAGCAGTCAAGTTGAAAGCCTGACCTCTCCTCGGAACAGTGGTCTTCTGACCGACAATCTGATGCTAAGGAGGAAGCGGAGGCCTAACTGGACCACGAGCTGGGCCTGCTTGCTGAGCTCAGTCCGGATCAACCACTATTCAGCCAAGACCAAGAGCTGGGCTTGCTTGCTGAACAGGACCACGAGATGGGCACTCAGTCTGGATCAACCACTGTTCAGCCTCCAATGGTGTCTCAGTACCAAAAAAACGGTCGGGATGCAGCCTCATAAAATCTGTAATTGTTCCTAGACGAGGCAGAAGATTTGTCTGCACAGGCATAATGGTAGGCGTAACCCGGGCAGCTTCAAGAGCAGCCACCACTAGATCGTTGTGGTTTTGTTACTGATTAATCAGTTGCTCAAGTACAGCAGTGACAGCCTCAACCGGATCGGGCTGAGAAGAATTCCCACGAGCCATAGCTGCACAAAAATCAAACAATTGGCATCCAGAATCAAAGCTGATAATAATTCATTTACGTATGCATGGTTAATGAAATGTTGAGCCGATCCCAGTTTGAGCCAAGCTTATCTAATATATTAGGCATCTAATACATTAGTTAAACCTGAGCTCTGATAACACTAAAAGTCTTGTCACGCCCCGCTTTTCAAAAAGAGCACAGAAAATGGATACGCGACTCAACCCAGTGAATGATTTGCATCATGCATAAGCTATTCAGGAATCTTTACAACATCTCACGATATAATCAGAGTCGGAAGCAAAAGAGTCAACCACACATGCATAATTGAATTAATAAACCAACAGAATTTACTTGAAACATAACACATTAAGATCAAATAAATCAGAATTAGGACAAGACAAAATCCTGGGTCACATCGCCCAAAATACAAAGTAATCATCCAAGTAATCAAAATACATTATTCAAAGCAACAATAATAGCAGTACTAATAAGCAAGAATCCAGCACTATTATCTCATTTCGGGAATGCCGTCGGGCAGCTGACCATCCTGATCTGTAATTAATAATTGCAGGAGAAGGAAAGAGAAAACAAGTACCCGTCAATGCAAGTTATGGGCCACTTATAATGTAGGATACAAGCACATGGAAAGGTAAACAAATAGCATGGAATAATGCATCAACAGTAATGACTAGCATGAATCAGTAAAACAAAGTCAACTAGTATGGAATACTAATAGTACAAATGAATATGTCAAGTACAGTGTCATATGGCAACTAACAATGTCCAGTAACAAAAAGCTCAGCATATCAGTGTAACAGTATAACAGTATCAGTCCAACAGTATCAGTCTAACAGTATTTGTCTAACAGTATCAGTTTTATGTTCTTATAGTCTTGTGTGTATTACTAGCTAGGTAGCACTTCATGCGCCCCAAAATATAACACATGGTTGCTACAATGACCAGTTCCGCTTTTAGATTTAATAATGGACCATAATGGGGCAGTGTACTCAAGTATCAGTAACAGTAGCAGTAGCAGTAAGAATAAAAGTAACAGTAGCAGTAAAAGTAACAGTAACAGTAACTATAACAGTATGAAACACTAGTTCCCTTCCAAGAACACGTTTCCATATTTTCCACTACTAGATCTTCTCTTAAGAAACCCTGGCTTGGTTGCTTTTATTATGGTTATCAACAGACATAATGGTGCATGAAATAGTGTCAAACTATCATGGTATAATCAGTATCAGGTTTAGGAAAACAAATAAACATGCATAGATGATATACGGTCACAAAAATGAGCAAAACAGTGTCTATTCATATTCAGGACAGCATGACAGTACAGTACTAAAACAGTGATTCCCATTACTAAAGAAATCCAAATCTGAACCCGTCGAAGAATCTGGAAAATATACTTCCACACATATCCTGCGATTATATATAAGACATATAGTATTTCACAAAATCATAACTCAAAACTGATTTGAATCCAGAAAACACGTTCAGTCAGAAATCTGTAAAATCGTATTCATTTATAGGAAAACAACATTAAAACTCCTTAAATAAATTCAGGAAAAATCTGAGGTAATCCTCTACATGTCTAGTATCAGAATATAAAGTTTCATAATATTCCAGTAAAACTAGTTTAGTCAACAAAAATCAGAAAACATCAAGAAACGATAGTTTGGCAAATCCGGAATTTCCAACACTGTTGTACTAAAACTATAATATCTCGCAAACCGTGAAACAAAATCCAAATCCATCAAAGGGAGATGAAAATAGACAAAATAAGAAAACTTTCATATTTCATAAATATTTTCTATACAGTAAAAGGAATTAGGGTGAAATACGATTCTTTACAGAATAGCGAGAAAAATACAGCAAGTCTAGCTTTCATAAACAAGCACGAAATGGTGTACAAAGCTCATCAATAAAATCCACCAAAATTCTGGATAATCCCTAGATAGATATAGAAATACTGTGCAAGGGTTCAGATCAAAATATTATAATTAGGACCAGTATCAAAATAGTTTAATCATCAAAATCATCAAGAAATAAAATCTGAAAATAGGATACACCTCTGTAGTAAAATAGCCGTAACTCACTCATACGAAAACGAAATCCATCAAGGTTTGAGAGTTTGGAAAGAAGACAAATTTCTCTACAATTTAGGTCTAAGAATTCTGAACTTAATAGGGTCTAAAATACAAATCAAAATAGATTTTCGACAAATACAAATTTTCTCTTGAAAACAAAACCAACATAAACCACACGAAACTCGTTCCAATCACAATCAATCATGGTATAGAGTCTACTAAGTGTCCAAACATCACAAAATAGAGTATATAACATATTCATAACCATCATATCACATGGATCTCATCAAACACATAATTTCACCAAATTATCTCACCTATATGAATAGATTAAGAACAGTCAAACCTAGTTGTTTTCATGTCGATTTTTATGTCGTGGGGCAACTATGGTCAAATAGCACAATAGAGACAAAATCCATCAAAGATAACACACACACGAGTTGTCTCTAAAATCCAACTACACTATAAGCGGTATTTTTTGACTTGTATCATACAAAGGAATTTGAGTACAAGTTATTTGCCTTAACCGAAGACGAAATGAATACCAAGAATAACAGGAACAGATCCCAGCAATGAATAATCCCACGAACAAAAATCCACGAATCAACGAACAACTCGCACGCGCAAAACTCCAACATGCGCAAACTCGCAAAGTAAGAGAGAGAGAGAGAGAGCAATAGGGGTCGGTGCGTCGGCTGGCCGCTGGCGCTCCGGTTGCCGCTACAGGTCGATGACGGAAGGACGGAGTAAGATAGGTGATGAAAGATGGAGGTGCTCGGGTGTAATGGAGGTCGGCTAGGGTGGAGTCAGTAATGGATAGGGGTGGTCGGCGCTGATGGTTGGCATCAGGAATTGGGGTGCAGGCGGTAGGAGGGCAAGTCGGGGGTATCGGGGTGTGCGGCGCAAGGGCAGGGAAGAGAAGGAGGAGGCCGGGGTATTGAAGTAGGGTTAGGTTTTTAATGAGATGAGTTTATATAGGGTTTGAGTATAGGGTTCAGTATGAGATGGGTATTGGGTTAATGGGTTGTGAGTAGATTAGGATTAGTAGTAGGATTAGTCTAATAGGATTGTGGATTTAATTTAGCATTGGTAATCAATTAGGGATCAAATAATAGGATTGGGAATAGGATGGGCAATCGAATCACCATGAGCACCCAAAGATTCAAATAAAGAGAGCAAGACAAAAATGAAGAGCGAAAATAACAACAATGATCAAGAACAAATCAAGGAACTAAAAATAAATTCAAAAGATCAAGATTGAGCCAAAAATAAATATATATTGAAAACAACTCCAATATACGGTCCAGAAAAATACAAGAGAGTACAAATATTCAAGAAGGAAGAAAAATACATCAAAAATACGAAAAACAAAAAACAGGGGTTACAAATGTGCACCACTTGCTCCTATCTGTTCTCCTGCCTGCGGCATTCATCATTGGTGGAATTTGAGATATTTCGTCCTTATTAACTTCCATGAAAATTGCAGAGATACTGGCGTTGCGCAGAGTGTACTTCTCGAAACGAGATACTAGAGGAGGGTGAAGCTGGCATGTAGCATCTTTCTAGGTCATTTTGGGTCCATCTTCTTTGGCGCTCTTCTGTTTGTTCTTAGATAATGATACCTTCTATTCTTGGGGACGAATGACATCTTCCACTCGGATGTACTTCTCGACTCTTTGAAAGAGGTCTGAGAAGTCCCGAGGGGGTCTTTTAACGATAGAAGCTTTGAGGTAGTCATGCTTTACGTTGTACCTAAAGGTAGTGGTGGATACAGCTCAGTCAAGTGCGGAGATGGATCGGAACTCAGCTTTGATGGGCCGAACATAGCTTTTGATAGACTCCCCATCCCTTTGCTTCTAATCGAGTAAGGAGTCACTTATCTTCTCTATCTTATGGCTGGTGATGAAGTGCGTGAGGAAGAGTTCCTCGAGCTGGTCGATGGTGAAGATTGACCCTAGAGAGGGATGAGATAACCACTCCTGTGCTAATTCCTTTAGGTTGCTAGCAACGTCTGGCATAGGAAGGTGTCAGACTCTTGATGGATCATCTTGAGGGTTTTAAAACTCTCAAGGTGATCTACTGGGTTGGACTATACGTTGTATGACTTAAAATCAGGAATTTTGAATTTGAATAGAACATGAGTCTCGAGGATTTTTCTTGAGAAAGGGGGGTCGGATGGGGTGGTATGTTCCCCCGTACCTTCCCTTTTCTTGTTTTATCAGTGTTAGACGGTCTTCCATCTTTTAAGGGTGCTGGAGGACAGAATTATCTTGTTCTTCGGACCTAGTGGACCCATGGGACTCCTCACGTTGTAGAGGAGTAGAGCGGTGAAGGCTGGATTGTCGGGTTCTGCTGGGACGTTGAGGGCTCGAAGGATCCATCTTTGAAGTTTTGAAATTCTGCCCTGGTGATGGGTGCTTCTTTCTCCCTACCTCTCCTAGGGGCTGATCAGCTTGTTTGGGTTAGGCTCCTTTTCCCGTGAGGGGGAGGAGTCCTTCTTTGTCCCCAAGGAGTGTGATGGCATCTTCGCCCCTCGGGGGAGGGGGTTCTTCTGTGTCTCTATCTTTGAGCAGAGTGACTCCTCTTGCTTTCTTAGTATGCTGGATGGGGGTCTCATCTTGGACTCACCTTCCATTCAAGCAATTTCCGAGGTGAGACCCCTGCTGTCGGGAGAGTATGATCTGATGGAGGTCCGACTTTGCTTGAGGTGCTCCAGAGGATACCGTGGAGGGTATGGAGGTGTAGACTGACCCTCTTTTCTCACCAATACACTGCATATGGCATTGACTTCTTTGGGAGCCCCCCGGTGAAACCACTTTGGAGGGAGGCTGGGTAGGCTGCTTAGGGGGATGTTTTCGCTGAGGGGGTTGACCCGTTTGAAGAAGTTGATTCTGCTAAGATGCATGAGGAGTTGGAGGTAGAGGGTTGGCTCATTTGTGTAACATCCTGAACTTTTAATTATAATTAAATAAGAGGTTGTTGATTTTTACGTGTTTTGCACGTACAAATACATGTGCATTTTTCCTAGAAAATTATTTATTTTTATAACATGAACAAATATTTTAATCCTTCGCTTTTATTTTTAAAGCCTATTTTAAATCCGAGGCCTAATTGTTTGAATTTAGCCCACTCTAATTAATTATTTATTTTTGATTAGAAGCCCACTAATTTTGATCCCACTTGTTTAATTCCCTTTTAATTATCATGACTTTTAGTGTAGACTAATTTTGTAGACAATTAATTAATAATTAATTAATTAATCATGTAAAACTAACAACTAGGGGTGCTACATTTGACACATGCATTGCACTAGCACGTGCCTTGGTGCTTGAATAGTAGGCCGAAAATGGAGAGAGAAGGGATGGGTGAGTTGGTGTAATGGAGAGGTAGTTTTGTGTTCATGGGTGATTGCTACAACTCCCTAGTACATCCTAGTTTTTTTATCTTTAACCATCTAGATGAATCCTAGCCCTCCATTTCACTCAAAAATTAGTGTAAATACCCCTAGTTTCTCTTCATGTAATACATTAGAAAATTAGTAAAGAAAGAAAGAAAGAAAGAAACAAAAGCGAGAAAAAGATTAAGAGCTTTGGAGAGTAAAAAAAGATAAAGAGAATTGTGTGTGTGTATTCATCCCTATTGGAGGCCAGATCTACACCAAGGAACAAGAGGAGGCTCGGGTTCCATCTAGCACAATGAGGAGGTGGCTTTTGGTGGCACAATCTAGGAGGAGAAAGATTGCTCTTTGTTCAAGGAGATTTCTAGGAGCTCTTTTCATTTGTGTTTCTTCAAAATAGGTGGGCGATTTCTCAAGCTTCTAGCTAGATACCGTGCTAGGATTAAATTTGTGATCGTGCTAAAATGAATAGGAAAGAAATTGCCCTGCTTTTGTTTAAGAAGATTAAGAAGAAAATATCAAAATAATCTACATGAAAAAAATAGTAGAATAAATAGAATGTGCATGTGAAATTGTGTATGATGAATTGGTAGTGGGTGAATTATGAATTTTTGTGAGACTTGTTTTATGCATGAAATGAAAGATATATTATGTGAAAACTGTGATTATGGATAGATGATAGAATTTAATTTAATTAGCATGAAATGTTAAATAAATGACATTGTGATAAAAATGTGTTCATGGGTTTTATAGATGTAGAATTGTGATAATTGAATTTATTTAGCCCTAGTGTCTCTTAAATTGTGTATTTGGGAAACTAAGATTAAATTGATCAATTACATACTTTAGTGAGGAATGAAGAAAAGAAAATTTTGTTTTAATTCAATGAGAATGAGAAAAATTGCTAACAAGAAGATTTTCTAGAAACAAATGTCTTTATGTCAACATGAGTCTATTTTTAACGTATGGTTTTAACTAACTAAGGGAGAATGAGTTTTGTTTTAAAAAAATGAATTTCCATGAAAATTATGAAAAATGAAAGCTACTGTTTTCTTTAGAAATTATACTCAGGAAAAATTTACTTTTTATAAGAACTATTCGAATGAGAAAAATCGAATTTGTAAAGTTTCGCAGGACAGTCGACTGAACTGACTGTCTGTTCTTGAGTTTTAAAGTTTCGCAAGACAGTCGACTTGCCACTTTTCACATTCGACTGAACTGATGGTCTGTTCTTGAGTTCTGAAGTTTCGCAGGACAGTCGACTGACCACTGTTCAATAGTCGACTAAACCGTTCTGATTGTTGATTTTTGAGTTTTGAATTATTCATGAAAAGTATTTCTATAACGTTTGACTTACTATGATTTGAATTTTGAGAGGAAGAAGTAATAAATTTTTTTTGATATGATTCTTTTTGTTATTAAAGATACAAATATTTGTTGAACAAAGAGAAAATTGTGAAGAGCTCAAAAATGAGATTTTGACTTAAAAATTATTGAGTAGAATTTAATGTGAATTTGTCTAAGAATATGCAAGTTGTGCATGGAAAATTGATTGAAAATAAACATGATGAATTGTAAAATTTGTGAACAAGTATAATGAACATGAAAAGAGAATTTAGACTAGAATTTTAGGTAAGACCTCACATCGGCAAGAATGAAAGTTTGGAAAAAGAGAAATGTGATAATTTGTGCCCAAGTTTGGATCTTGGATAATGATTGATATTTTAAGACCGATGTAGATGTAACGCTAAATTCTAGAGTGTTGATTTTTATTCATGATTCAATTACCTAAGGATTTAGATACATAGTGGAGATGTGATGAAAGTAAGAGAAAAATATGAGAATAAGGGCCATTGGATTGGCGGCGAGAGATTGTTCACCGGATGTCCTCATGATGCGTCATGATTAGGGCGTTGATACTACTCCAGAGTATCGTCCCAGTGGCAACACTTGTGGGATATTTGGTGATTACGGGTGGTGCCATGGTCCATGGCGGAGGTGAATTGACAACAGGATGCCTGCATGATATGTCATGTGTCAGTGCATGGGGTTCCGTCCAGGATCTCTTGACGTGGGCTCATAACTCAAAGAATACCTATGATACTTACGGTAGTTACCATAGTAGTTTAAGTCATAGCGAGGGATTGAACCCTATATGTAACACCCCGTATGGTACGATACTTGAATATATATATGTATGTATGTATGTATGTATGTATGTATGTATGTATGTATGTATATTGTCCGTATGCATGCACTGGATTGTAGTATTATGGCTTGATTTTGCTATCATGGTGTGTGGTTACAGTTACGGGATGGTTCATGGGAGGATTGCATTCTAAAAGATGCACAAGAACGAGGAGGACCGATACTAGTATAAACGCTGGTTTTCAGCACGATACCTATGCAAATATAACACTGTATGATATTACAGTGGATATATATTGCGTGCGCTTGATAAACCTCTTGTCTCGCACTCATAGGGACGCATTTACCCTTAAGTTGGGCAGCCCAACACAACAACCACCAAACTAAGGGCTAGAAGCCATGGTTTGATCCAAAACCACCTACACACCTACCCTACCCCCCTAGCTTCAAAACCGGCCATATCCCCTTCTTTTCTCCATTTTTTCTCCACTCCATTCCACCTCCTTACTCTATAAATTTCAGAACTCCTCCAAGAGAGAAAAAGAAAGGAAGAAGAGAAAGTGAAGAAGAAGGTCTCAAGGAAGGATTTTCACAGGGAAAAGCTTGAGAAGATCAATTCCTCTACAACAACCAAGGGTGGGGAGTTTCTCTAAACCTTCTTTTCTATCTTTTAATTGATTTTCTTGCATGCATGTATGATAGGATGTATTAGGATGATCATCTATGAGCTTGGAAGTTGAAATCAGAACTGAAACTAAAAAACTGGTTCAGAATGCTATTTTGTTGATTTTTCCGAGAACAAACTATAAAGAATTAGACCATGAAATTTTTAGGAATTGTTCATATGTATGTTTAGATAGTTAAAGATTTATTTCGGACTTTTCTGAGGTCAATTGATATTTAAATAAAATCTAATGGTAGAACTGTGTCGTAAGGCAGAATCAGCAATTGATAAACAGAATGACTGATGTTGTAGAAATTTTCATAATTTATTGGAGCATTTTTTGGACCTAAAATTTTTACCCTATATTCCTGCATGCATCTAGATTCTATACAAAAATCAGAAAAATATTTGGACGAGTTTATAGGCTTGATAAAAATTGTTCTTTAATCAGTAGCTGAAGCTGAACTGGAGAACATGATGACTTTCTGTGCTACATTGAAATAGAGAGAAATCACTGTATACTTCGAGTTTTAACATTAGATCTTTTGCATATTGTTTAGTATGATCTCTAGTTTCATCACCATAAATTTTATATCATTTGAACAAGTATGGAATTTAATATGATTTTATGAGTATGTATTGTGCTGGTTTCAGCCAGTTTGGATACCCTGTAGAGATTGGACATTTGAGGCTCATTAAGAGCACATTTTGAGAACCTGATTCATTAGAGAGTTGTAGTAGACACCTAGATCTTTCCAGAGGCAATTCCAGTAAAGGGTTGGATTACTGTGATTTTTGTAATACTGGATAGAGACTTAGAGTGGATCTCAGTGCTCTGATTTAGAGAGACCCTTTGTGTGATTTGGTGCATTGGTGAGAGATGTGTGTGTTAGGGTGATTTATTGGTACAATTTGGACTCATGACCAACTGGAGAGTTTTTGAGGACACCCACACCCTTCTATAGAACTTAGATTTGTGATGTTTTGATGAACGAGTAGTGTTTTGTGCTACCGGTAAGGTACAGCCCGTGTACAGGAAGCACGCAGGCTAAAGCTTGAGAGGCTATTTTGAGGACCTAGATGTTTGTTGTTGTAGCCTAGGATCTTACCTTTCGGATTGATGTCGTACACTCAAATCGGAGTTGTATCGAGAGAGTTATGACCATTCTATGTTTCGGGCAGAAACTCATAGGTCGTTTAGTCCTGTTTTTGACTAAGTATTGTGAGGACATTGTTCCGTGTGAACTATCAGAGTTGTTGATTCTTGTCTAGGGATGGTTGATATCTGTTATTGAGGTTGTTGACTCCTAGAGTGGGAAGTGTGACTCGAGTTAGTCACTAGGGTAAGGGATACCCTGCACCTGTCAACCCTACATTATAAACTTCCGCCAAAGTGTAGGACATCCGAGTCGTGCCATTATTATAAGTTTACAAGGGTGAACATACATTCACAGCCGGGGCAGCGGCGAATGTAGGCCGGAAGGCTGGACAATTCCTAGCCGGGTAAGTGGCGAACCGGACCGGTATCGCCAGGACCAGAGGTTGATAGGCAAGTGTGGAAGAAATTTCATCTTTACCCAAAGTGATAGAGTAAGGCCGGGGTTAGAATGGCATATTAAGGGTTTGGGAAATTGCATTAGTTCTAATAAACCATAGTTGGTGTTGTA
Organism: Hemerocallis citrina; assembly: GCA_017893485.1. Lineage (NCBI taxonomy): Eukaryota > Viridiplantae > Streptophyta > Magnoliopsida > Asparagales > Asphodelaceae > Hemerocallis > Hemerocallis citrina. The sequence goes on from CM030361.1 coordinate 174,946,660, forward strand.
CCTTCCAGTCGTAGGGATACGATTTCGGCACTCATGGATGAGTCATCGGCTCATATCCCGATCTGTTAATTCCTAAAGCTTTGCTGGAGTAAGGTACAGGAGGCTAGGAGGATTTGACCTCCCGAGGTGCTCATGTCCCTATGCATGGATGTTTTGTGTTTTGGTATATATTTAAGTTCATAACCTGATCAGGGGTGAACACGCATGCGTCGGTCCATAGGGGTAGACATGGAAATCATACGATCGGATTACCGGATTCAACGCAGCTTTCTGAGGAGGTCCGTACGTGGGTACAAAGTGGCAGCTATGACCACCACTTAGGCACTGCAGTGACGGAACTGGATCGACCAGCTGCAACCTCCTTGGGCGACGGAAAATCTATTGGGAACTGGATGGGTACAAGGGTAGGATGCATGGCGAAGGATTGAACCCTACAATCAGGAGAGGCTAACTCCTTAGAAAGTATGTAGTATGGGATGCATATGTTTCCATCAAAGTTAATTTTGGGAAAGTGTGTAGTATGGGATGCATACGTTCCCAACTGAATTGCATTAGAGTAGGTGCATCGTGTGCATTCTTATTTATGCATTAGATTAGACTATGTTTGGGTCCGGAACGCATGTAGTATGGGATGCATGTGGATCCAGATTCCCAAATCTTGCTTGCTTTAGAATAGGCTTGTGATTGATGCATTTAGTTGTTAGATCATGGCATACACGAGCACTACACAATTTAGGATGTACGTTTCCTTTTCCATTCAAGATGGTTTGTGATTGCCAGTTTGGAGGATCGCCGTTATTATCAGTATTGCGTCAGTCGAAGTACTAACATTCCCCACCTTTTAGGTACCGATTCGACCTTTCGAGTAGGTGCAGAGATATCAGAGTCTCGTAGCAGAAGACTCAAGCCGAGGAGCAAGTCCCAGGGAAGCAGATTGACCATTCAGCGGAGCTTTGGCAGTGAGCCATCGACTACCAGTCCGAGAGAAAGTTGTTAACTTTACAGAAAGGAGTGATGTATGTTTGTAATAAGATGTACTGAACTTATGTAATTTGTATTCTTGTCAAGAACAAGACATTGGTTGTAATCAAAGATGTAATGACTTATTCGGCAATAAAAAGTTCTTAAATTTTCATGTTATTACTGTGTTGAGATGCATTTGAAGGCAAAGATTCTGGTGACTGTCATGGATGTCCGGTAACGGAGATCTGGGACGCTACAGAAGTGGTATCTGAGCTGACTTTAAATTACAGGCTAACACAGTAGGAAATTTGACTCAAAATGCCAAATGGCTGGGTCTAGTTTGGATTGTAGGAATGTCAAAATCATGATTGTTCGCTTTCCTGCTTATGCGGTGATCTTCCCTACATCCCGAACTAACCCTGTGTGTTTTCTTTCTTTGAAGGGTGTCCAGAAGAATCAGGAACAACCACCGCAGAATGGTTAAGGGCGAAGGTAGTAGGACCATCGGCACAAACTTCAATGTTGAAGCAGAGTTTACCCGCGTATACCAGATGATTAAGGGCTTGCCCTCGGACCTATATAGTATGTGATACATAGAGTCCGAACAAGTGCGCATTAGTGTCATGTAACATAAATAATTGCATTAAGGATTAAGTGCACATTCACACGACATCAATAGGGTAGTCCCCCTTTGTTTGCTTTGTGACATGTTTGTGCTTTCTAAGTAAGAAAATTGATGTATTATATCCTAACGTCAGTTGAATGAACTGACGTGCTCACAGTTTCTATGCAGGATAAAGTGAATGAAAAAGACTAAACAGGAATTGATGCTTAAAGAATTATTCAAGTGTTGTTTATTTCATTCATATAATTGTTGTAATTTTTCTTTCGGTGTTTAAGTGTGACTTTGATGTAATAATTTTTTAAAAATTTCTTGTAAAATTGTACAAAGAAAAGTGTAAAGATCTTGTGGAACTTCAAATTCGGTCTTATTTGGAATTCGGGGTGTTACAAAGTGGTATCAGAGCAGCGCTTCCAAGTAGTACAAATTTATATGCAACGACACCTTAGAGTGGACATTAGAGTGTGAGTTGGGTATAGAGATTTATTGTGTTGCTCTATGATTTATGCTTCTTCTTCTTCTTTCTCCAAGATGGTGAACCACTTCGACCCAGCAGGCAATGATGACTGGCACATTATCGAGGAGGACTACTACTCCGGACAAGCTGATTCTGACGAAGAAGATCCCGAGGAATTTGAAGAGGAATGGCCTGAGTCCCGAGAGATCAATCCTCCTCCGGATTCATCTGATGATTCCTCCGACGAGGAAGAGCCAGTTCCGAGCAGTCTCATTGTGTCTCTTCAGAGGTAGGTGGAGACTCAGAGGGAGAGAGCAGAGCTACTACAGGCCTAGTGTGCGAAGTGCAAGAAGGATATTGCAACTCTTAGTCATCGTATTTGGGATCTCGAGATGAGAAAGAACATGTATGATGTACTGAAGGAAGAAGTGGTGGAAGTACGGTAACAGCTTCGAGAAGCCAAGAGGAACCGTAGGAACTAGAATGTTGTATCTTCTTACTGTTTTTATTTGATGTCAGAAATGTTTTAAATTTGAATGTACAAATTTTGAATTCAATGAAATGAAGAATTGATTTAAATTCATGTTTTCTACTTTGAATTTAATAGATTTTTTGCATCAGAATATGGCTGGAAGAAGAAGAAACGGAGAAGGGCTTGACTTGAAAACGGAGTTAGCGAGAGTCTATCTGACCCACAACGCCGTTGCCATGAATCAGAACCAGGGGAGGATGCCTACGAATCTAGTACCTGAAGCAATCAAACTCGTGGAATCATTCAAGAGGATGAAACCACCCGTGTTTGAGGGAAAGTCAGACCCAGATGTGGCTGACAATTGGATCAAGCAGGTTGAGACTATCTTTGAGGTCTAGGAAACTCTGGAAGCCATTAAGGTGAAGTTGGCTTCACAGCAGTTCAAGAAGGATGCGGCTGTTTGGTGGAAGTCCATGAAGCGGACGATGGAAGATGTTGTTGTTGGCTGGAAGGAATTCTTGGAGGAGTTTTGCAGTCACTATTTTCCATCTGATGTCCAGGAAAAGAAGGCTATGGAATTCCTGACGCTGTAGCAGGGCGGTATGTCGGTTAGAAAGTATGATACAAGGTTTACTCAACTCTCGAGGTATGCACCCGAACTTGTGATGGAAGAGGCAAAGAAAGATTGGAAGTTGAAGCATGAATTGAGGCCAAGTCTGAGATCGAGGATGGTACCCCTTGGTATCAGGAGGTTTGACAAGCTAGTCAAACGAGCTGCAACCACTGAAGCAGATATGGAGCAGTTCCATACTGTTCTGAACCGGAGGAACAACTGGAATATGGGGAAGAGACCCGCAATTTTTGGGAATGTCAGAGGGCAGCCGCTGGCTCAAAGGTTCAAACCTATTGGGGCGAACACTGTCAATATGGCTGGAAGACCCGAGAATGTTTGGGTGAGGCCTCCTGTGACTTGTTTCAACTGTGGAGAGACATGGCACTACAAGTCTCAGTGTACTAAGCTGCAAGATGTCGTCCGTAATGGACCAACTTGGCAGGTTGGGAAGAAGTCATGCCAGCAGGGCCGAGTATTTGCCTTGACTGAAGCTGACGCTGATGAAGTGGATCATGTCATCACTGGTACGAGAGAGGATGTTTAGAAGTTTTTCTGTTGTTCTCTTTTTCTTGCTTTATTTAGTGAATTGTTATGTAACGAGTGTGTGTTATGTAATAGGATAACTTTATTTGAATGGAAAGAAAGGTGTTGTTTTGTTCGATACTGGATCCTCTCACACTTTTATATCACCTAAGTTTGCTAAAGTTTTGGGAGTTGAATCGAAGGTCTTTCCAGGCAAGGTCTTAGCAGTAACTACTCCATCAGGGGAGACTTTAACCATTGATCGGTACTATGCGGACTGCAAGATCGTGATTGGAGATAGGATTTTCGGAACTGATCTAATCGAGCTGAATATCCTAGGGATTGATGTTATCATTGGCATTTATTGGATGTCAGTGTACAGTGTGAACATCGAGTGTAAGACCAAGGAAGTAACAGTGAATGCTACAGGTGGTCCTGAAGTAACTTTCTAGGGGAAGAAGAGATGTTCAGATTTGGTGGCTGCTATCAGCAAGAAGAAGGTTCCTATAGAGGTACAGCAAATTCCAGTGGTTCGGGATTACCCGACTGTATTCTTGGAAGATTTGCCCGGGTTACCCCCGCATTGTGCTGTAGAGTTCAGCATCACTATTCAGCCAGGAAGTGTACCTATTTCTAAGGCACCGTATAGGATGGCACCTGTGGAGCAGGATGAGATCAAATGGCAGATTGAGGAATTGTTAGAGAAAGGCTTTATTCAACCGAGTGCGTCACCTTGGGGAGCACCAGTGCTGTTGGTAAAGAAGAAGGATGGTTCGATAAGGATGTGCATCGATTACCGAGAGCTGAATAAGGTCACTTTTCAGAACAAGTACCCTATTCTCCGAATTGATGACCTGTTCGATCGTCTACAAGGAGCGGTTTTCTCCAAAATAGATCCTCGATCGGGATACCATTAGGTTCGAGTGAAGACTGAAGATGTGCATAAGAATGTGTTCAGAACTTGACATGGGAATTATGAATTCTTAGTTATGCCATTTGGAGTGATGAATGCACCTGCAATCTTTATGGACATGATGAACAGAGTTCTGAGGCCGTTTATTGATTCTTTTGTCGTAGTGTTTATCGACGATATTCTTATGTATTCCAAGTTGGAGGAGGACGCTGAGCATCTGGCTGAAGTTTTGAAGAAGCTTCTAGAGCATGGGTTGTATGCCAAGACCTAGTTCGATTTCTGAAAGTCTGAAGTGGGCATTCCTGGGTCACATCCTTTCTAAGGAGGGAGTGGCAACAGATCCGCAGAAGATAGAGGCGGTGAAGGATTGGGAAATGCCTACTACAATAAAGGAAATCAAGAGTTTTCTTGGGTTAACTGGATACTACAGGAGGTTTATCCAAGACTATGCTCAGATAGCAGTGCCGCTCACTAGTCTGACCAAGAAGAATGTGAACTTCAAATGGACCGAGCAGTGCGAGGCAAGCTTTCAGGAGTTGAAAGAGAATCTGACTACTACTTCCATTTTAGCTTTGCCTAGAGCAGGTGTTCAATATGATGTTTACAGCGATGCTTCATATCGTGGGCTTGGTTGTGTTTTAATGCAAGAAGGGAAAGTGCTCGCTTATGGGTCTAGACAACTAAGACCGCATGAGAAGAATTATCCGACTCGTGATCTGGAGTTGGCTGCGATTATCTTCGCCTTGAAGCAATGGAGACATTATGTGTAAGGTGAGAAACTGAACATGTTCACGGACCATAAAAGCTTGAAGTGCATTTATTAGCAGAAGGACCTGAATCTGAGGCAACGGAGATGGCTGGAAGTACTTGAGGATATTCGTCCAGAGATTAAGTACCATCCTAGGAAGGCTAATGTGGTTGCTGATGCACTTAGCAGTAAGAGCGGTCTGGCTAGTTTGATTACAACTCAGAGGCATCTTGCAGAGGAGTTGGATTGGGCTGATATTGAAGTCGTTCTGCAAGGCTTGGGATCATCTTTAGCTCAGTTGAGGTTCAGCCTACGTTGAATGATAGAATTATAGCAAGTCAGAAGGAAGATGCAGAGGTTCAAAAGATGAAGGAACAGGTTGGTGCTGGCAGGTTGTCGGAGTTTCAAATCAGGGATAAAGTGTTGTGGTTTGAAGAGCGGCTGTGTGTTTCGGATCAAGCTGAGGGAGAGTATTCTTCAGGAGGCACATGCTACTCTTTTGTCTGTACATCCTGGGACTACCAAGATGTATAAAGACATCAAGCAATATTTCTGGTGTTCAGGTTTGAAGCGAAATGTGGCTGAATTTGTAGCAAAGTGTGAGATCTGTCAGCAGGTCAAAGCCGAGAATTAGAGCCCGAAGGTTTATTGCAACCGTTACCTATTCTGGAGTGGAAGTGGGATAACATCAGCGTGAATTTCATCACGGGTTTACCTAAGAGTTCTAAGGGCAATGATGTGATTTGGGTCATAGTCGATCGACTAACCAAATCAGCTTACTTCTTGGAGATGAACTAACTTCATCTATGGACAAGTTGGCCGAGCTGTAAATTGGAGGGATTATCAGGCTTCATGGTGTTCCGTTGACCATTGTGTCTGATCGAGATGTGCAGTTTACTTCGCATTTCTGGAGGAATCTTCAGGCAGCTTTGGGTACCAAGACGGATTTCAGCACTGCCTTCCATCCTCAGACTAATGGACAGACTGAGAGAGTCAATCGAGTTCTTGATGATATGCTTCTGTATTGTGTTCTAGATTTTGAAGATAGTTGGAAAAGGCATCTAGCTTTGGTGGAGTTTGCCTACAACAACAATTTTCAGAGTAGTATCGGGATGGCGCCGTACGAAGCTCTGTATGGCAGGAAGTGCAGAACACTTGTTTGCTAGTTTGAAGTTGGAGAGCGACAGATGTTTGGGCCTGAAATCGTGCAGCAACCCTCTAAAAAGATTTTTTTGATCAGGGAGAGGTTGGTGGATGCTCAGAGTAGGCAGAAGAGTTATGCAGACAACCGGAGGAGGGACCTTGAGTTCGAGGTTGGTGACTTTGTCTTTCTGAAGGTATCACCTAGTAAATGTGTGATTCGTTTTGGCAGAGGTGGGAAGTTAGCCCCAAGGTTCATAGGCCTGTATAAAATATTGAAGCGGATTGGAAAAACTGCTTACCGGTTGGAATTGCTGGAGGAGCTATCTCAGGTGCACAATGTCTTCCATGTGTCTATGCTGAGAGGTTACGTTCCAGATCCGAGCCACCATTTGCCTGAAGTGCCGAACGGTTTACAGTTCGATCTGAGTTACATTGAGCTCCCGATTGGGATTGTAGATCGTCGGGAGAAAGTCTTGAGGAAAAAGACGATACCGATGGTCAAAGTAGTCTGGAGAAACCAGTTGGTTGAAGAGGCTACTTGGGAATCCGAGGAGAGGATGTTGAAGGATCATCCTGAGCTCTTTGTTTGATTTGTATCTTCTTTTCTTCTCTTTTCTTTCCTTCTTGTTGTATTCTGTTTTCTTACTCTTTAAGCGTAGTTCTGAGGACGGAACTATTCTAAGGAGGGAGTGTTGTAACATCCTGAACTTTTAATTATAATTAAATAAGAGGTTGTTTTTTTAACGTGTTTTGCACGTACAAATGCATGTGCATTTTTCCTAGAAAATTATTTATTTTTATAACATGAGCAAATATTTTAATCCTTCTCTGTTATTTTTAAAGCCTATTTTAAATCCTAGGCGTAATTGTTTGAAATTAGCCCACTCAAATTAATTAATTATTTTTGATTAGAAGCCGGCTAATTTTGAGCCCACAAGTTTAATTCCCTTTTAATTATCATGACTTGTAGTGTAGACCAGTTTTGTAGACAATTAATTAATTAATCATGTACAACTAGTAACTAGGGGTGCTACATTTGACACGTGCATTGCACTAGCACATGCCTTGGTGCATGAATAGTAGGTCAGAAATGGAGAGAGAGGGGATGGGTGAGTTGGTGTAGTGGAGAGGTAGTTTTGTGTTCATGGGTGGTTACTACAAATCCCTAATACATCCTAGCCCTTTATCTTTAACCATCTAGATCAATCCTGGCCCTCCATTTCACTCAAAAATTTGTATAAATACCCCTAGTTTCTCTTCAAGTAATACATTAGAAAATTTGTAATGAAAGAAAGAAAGAAAGAAATAAAAGTGAGAAAAAGATTAAGAGCTTTGGAGAGTAAAAAAAGATAGAGAGAATTGTGTGTGTGTATTCATCCCTATTGGAGGCCGGATCTACACCAAGGAACAAGAAGAGGCTCGGGCTCCATCTAGCACAAGGAGGAGGTGACTTCTGGTGGCACAATCTAGGAGGAGAAGGATCACTCTTTGTTCAAGGAGATTTCTAGGAGCTTTTTTCATTTGTGTTTCTTCAAAATAGGTGGATAATTTCTCAAGCTTCTAGCTAGATACCATGTTGGGATTAAATTTGTGATCATGCTAAAATGAATAGGAAATAAATTGCTATGATTTTGTTTAAGGAGATTAAGAAGAAAACATCAAAATATTCTACATGAAAAAAATTGTAGAATAAATAGAATGTGCATGTGAAATTGTGTATGATGAATTGGTAGTGGGTGAATTATGAATTGTTGTGAGACTTGTTTATGCATGAAATGAAACATATATTATGTGGAAATTGTGATTATGGATAGATGATTGAATTTAATTTAATTAGCATGAAATGTTAAATAAATGACATTGTGATAAAAATGTGTTCATGTGCTTTATACAAGTAGAATTGTGATAATTGAATTTATTTAGCCCTAGCGTCTCTTAATTTGTGTAGTTGGAAAACTAAGATTAAATTGGTAAATTACATACTTTAGTGTGGAATGAAGAAAAGAAAATTTTGTTTTAATTCAATGAGAATGAGGAAAATTGCTAATAAGAAGATTTTGTAGAAACAAATGTTTTTTTGTCAACATGAGTCTATTTTTAACCTATGGTTTAAACTAACTAAGGGAGAAAGAGGTTTGTGTTAAAAAAATAAATTTCCATGAAAATTATGAAAATGAAAGCTACTGTATTCTTTCGAAATTATACTCAGGAAAAATTTACTTCTTATAAGAACTATTCGAATGAGAAAAATCGAATTTGTAAACTTTCGCAGGACAGTCGACTGGCCATTTTTCATAGTCGACTGAACTGGCTGTCTGAGTTTTAAAGATTCGCAGGACAGTCGACTGACCATTTTTCACAGTCGACTGAACTGACTGTCTGTTCCTGAGTTTTGAAGTTTCGCGGGACAATCGACTGACCACTGTTCAATAGTTGACTGAACCGTTCCGATTGTTGATTTTTGAGTTATGAATTATTCATGAAAAGTATTTCTATAATGTTTGACTTATTATGATTTGAATTTTGAGAAGATGTAATAAGATTTTTTTGATATGATTCTTTTTGTTATTAAAGATACAAATATTTGTTGAAAATAGAGAAAATTGTGAAGAGCTCAAAAATGAGATTTTGACTTAAAAATTCTTGAGTAGAATTTGATGTGATTTTTTCTAAAAATATGCAAGTTGTGCATGGCAAATTGATTGAAAATAAACATGATGAATTGTGAAATTTGTGGACAAGTATAATGAACATGAAATGAGAATTTAGACTAGAATTTTAGCTAAGACCTCACATCGGCAAGAATGAATGTTTGGAAAAAGAGAAATGTGATAATTTGTGACCAAGTTTGGGTCTTGGATAATGATTGATATTTTAAGACCGATGTAGAGGTAATGCTAAATTCTAGAGTGTTGATTTTTATTCATGATTCAATTACCTAAGGATTTAGATACATAGTGCAGATGTGATGAAAGTAAGAGAAAAACATGAGTATGAGAGCCATTGGATTGGCAGCATGATAGTGTTCACAGGATGTCCTCATGATGCATCATAATTAGTGCATGGATACTACTCCAAAGTACCATCCCGATGGCGACGCTTGTGGGGTATTTGGTAACTACGGGTGGTGCCATGGTCCATGGCGGAGGTGAATTGACCACAAGTTGCTTGGATGATGAGTCATGTGTCAGTGCGTGGGGTTCCATCCAAGATGTCTGTACGTGGGCTCGTAACTCATAGAATACCTAGGATACTTACCGTAGTTACCGTAGTAGTTTAAGTCATAGTGAGGGATTGAACCCTACAAGATGAAGAACGATTAAGGGCTTACCCTCGGACCTATATAGTATGTGATGCATAGAATCTGAACAAGTGCGCATTAGTGTCATGTAACATAAATAATTGCATTAAGGATTAGGTGCACATTCACACACGACATCAATAGGGTAGTCCCCCTTAGTTTGCTTTGTGACAAGTGTGTGCTTTTTACGTAAGGGAAATTGATGTATTACATCCTAGCGTCAGTTAAATGAACTGACGTGCCCACAGTTTCTATGCAGGATAAAGTGAATGAAAAAGACTAAAGAGGAATTGATTCTTAAAGAATTATTCAAGTGTTGTTTATTTCATTCATGTAATTGTTGTAATTTGCTTCTGTTGTTTAAATGTAATTTTGATGTAATAAAAGTTTTGAAATTCCTTGTATAATTGTACGAAGAGAAGTGTAAAGATCATGTGGAACTACGAATTCGGTCTTATTTGGAATTCGGGGTGTTACAATTTGCTTGTGGCCACTACCTTCCCTTTCTCCTTTGGAGGCATGGCTGAAAATAGGTTTTACACAGACGACGCCAATCGGTTGCTGCTATTTTTGTGTAGGAGCAAACAATTGTTGTGAATTCTTTTTGGAAACCATAAAAAAACTGACCTTCTGGTTTTCAATGATGTTGACTACTGCCAACTGATCTTGATTCTAGAATCTAACTCATCTGAATGGTTGGATCTTATCTGAACTTTGATGATCGCTTCAACTGATCTACAAAAGTCTGAAATATCGGGGTTGGCCCTGACGACAGAGCTCAAGTCAGAACTCAGAAATATATGAGAGTTTTTAGTAGAAAAATACTTATTGATTACCTGGTTCTTGTGGAGGTCATGGGATATTCACAGTCGCTTTAGGGGCTGGTTTCAATATATTGATTTATTTCTACTTTCCGTTGTTTTGATAAGGTTGGTTATTCTCTTCCTCATGAAGAGATATGGTCAGTTATTCTTCCCTTGATAAAGAGATATTTTTAGTTGACTTTCTTCTTCATGAAGAGATAGAAGTAGTTTTTTAGAAAAGAGTTAGGACTCTTCTCTTGTAAAGAGATATGATATTTAAACCATCCCTTATGGATAATTATAAGTTTAAAAATGAAATTTTAGATAATCATGAACTCCTTCATGCTGGTCCGCTATGGCAACCCAATATGACAATATTGTTTTGGGTCGCTGGGCTTGAAAGATGGCCAACTCCCTTTTACAAAAATAGAATTTACCGTTTTACCCTCATGAAGAGATAGGAGTAGTTGTTGAGATAGAGTTAGGACTCTTCTCTTGTAAAGGGATATGATTTTTGAACCGTCCCTTATGGATAATTATAAGTTTAAAATGATAGTTTAGATAATCATGAACTCCTTCATACCGGACCGCTATGGCAACTCCATGTGACAATACTTTTTTGGGTCGCTGGGCTTGAAAGAGGCCCAACTCCCTTTTACAGACTCATTTCTAGTAGAATTTTCGTTTTACCCTCATGAAGAGATAAAAGTAGTTGTTGAGATAAAGTTAAGATTCTCGTATACAGAAATATGATTTTTAAATCGTCCCTTGTGAATAATTATAAGTTTTAAATGATATTTTAGATAATCATGAACTCCTTCATACTGGGCCGCTATGGCAACCCAATATAATAATATTGTTTTGGGTCGCTGGGCTTGAAAGAGGCCCAACTTCCTTTTACAAACTCATTTCTCGTAGAATTTACCGTTTTACCTCTGAGTGCTTTAGGAAATACTTGAGAACCTAGAAATCTGGTAGTTAATTTCTAGAACTGTGCTTTACCCTTCAAGTGTTTGATGAAATGCCAATGTAGCATGCAAGTTGTTTGTGAAAAATGCTTTTGAGAAATTTTGGTTAACTAAATTAATTATATTAATGTGTAGTGTGTGTATTAATTTCTAAAACCATAATTTACTGCCTGATTTCATTTTCAATTCTAATTTGTGTTTTTGGAATCCCGAAATTTGGATCTGGGAAAGAGGATGGATTGAAGACGATGATGATTGTGGTGTCGGATTAAAGAATGGAATTTGATAAGGAGGGAAGTGGCAGAGAGCAGGGTGAGGCAGACGAAGAGGTGGTGGGGGTGTTGGAGAGGGAGATGTCGCGGTGCTCGAGAACGGTGGAGACACGGAAGATGAGGGAGGAGTGGATAGCAGTTTCAGAGAGGGTGTAGATTTGGGAGGGGGAGGGGAGGGAAGGGATGATCGAGATAAGGTGGGTCAATGTCTGGGTATTGCTGGTCAGGATAAAAATAAAGGTCTGGCTGTGCGTGTATTTTTTACAGTAAATTTCACTAAACTATACTCTTAAAGAAGTAATTTCTCCCAATTCTCTCTTACTTTTTTTTTAAAATTTCATATAATTTTACGTGTTTCTCAAAATTATTTTAGTCTGTACAATTTGCACAAGGTAACACTATTATATAATTAAGTACTTGCGAGGGCAGTTATGTAAATAGTTAGAAGCCCTCTATCCTTGCCAACCTTGTTTTTTTCCCTCATTCCCCCTACATTAATGACATCAAATGGACAAGCAACAGGTGTGAAATAGGAAGAGACTGAGTTAGGGTTTTAAGTTGAAATGGTGCATTTTTTATCCTCTATGTGGAGCATATGGTCATTGTTGTCGACATGATTGTTTGGCACACCTAGGGCTCTATGAGTTCAATGGTCCCATGGGATGCATTCAGGATAAAGAGAACCCAGCTAATCTCTTCTGTCGTTATTGTGGTTGTCACCAGCAGTTTCATTTTCACCCCCTTGTTCACGTTGAAATTGTGCGGCACGGGCATGATCAGGGTGACAGTCGTGGTGGAGGAAGAGGTCGTGGTTGGGGTCTTGGCGGAGGCCGTGGGCATGGTCAGGTTCATGCACATGAAGGTGACGATGGAGAAGATGGAGATGAATCTCCAACCTCATCTACAGTTACCAATGAATGAAGCTCAAAAGACCATGAGCTAATCAAAAGTTTTATTTTCTTGCTTTATTAGTTATTTGAATCATGTTCTGAAAATGTTTCCATCTTGTTTTGTGAGATGTAGTACTTCTGAATTGGATTATGAACTTATGGATGTTGAAGCTTGTCTTTCTCTAAACTTTTTTATACGGAGTTTTTAGTTTTATCCGTGTTGAAGCTTCGCCAATATAGCTGATGAATTTGTCTTTTTGAAGGGTCTCCTGTACTAGCGATATGCCATTAAAAATCTTCCGTCTTTTTTGAAAAAAAATCCCCAACAAAGCTGGTTGAATTTAATATTTCCCCCGAAATTTCATCCGACAATGTCTCCCAAAAGTGTTGAGTTACATATCCCAACTTCTCCCGTCAAATTGGTAATTGCAATTCAAAATATCTAGAGATTAGGTTCGCTGTTGCAATTTAAAAGTCATTTTGCATTTCACAGATAGATCTGGTATTGACCAATACCTTGGTATATCCAGAACAATAGAAATCCTCATGATGGAGAGCTAGTGTTCATTCAACTTGAGCCCTAATTTACACCATCTAATCACAATGTTAGATCTTTTTGGATTTAGTTATTTTATTCTATTTATTCGTTAATGTATTTGTCTTTCTATGTTTCTTTAAATAAATGAAAGATACCAAGTGAAAGAGAATTCTTATTATCAGGGGATCTACAGTCGTTTATAACTTATGAGATCTACATATCCATCATGACATGGTGATATTTACCGTATTTAATTTAGACATTCACCTCAACCATAACAATTTTTAAAGTGACACGACATTTAAACCTTGATCTGTTGTGTATCTTAGTATAAAATTAATGTGCAATGTGCGTCTAATGCATGGTGTGTTTGTCAAGTTTTTAAGTGAGCACTTACAATAAATAGTAAACTTCACGTGCAATGTAACTCCTAATATTATTATTTTTTTAGTAAAGATTATGACGTAGTCTGCCTCGAACCTGAGATCTTCCTTTACCATCCCAAATCCTTACCATACTCCTTGCAAATTACCTTAGTGGCACTATTTTTTTTATTCGAGTGACAGTTTAAATAATTATGTCGTAAATAAATTTGAACTTTGCGGGTGTTATTGTAACTGACAACTGTTGAGTAAACTGATGGTTATTGCAATTCACACTTAAAAGTGGCTGGTTGAGATTAGATGGTTGGTTGTCTATAAATTATAGTTTGTCTACAAATTACACAACTCCAACTATCACATTACAATATTAGATTAGATTAGATTAGATTTGATAATTGCTAGCACTGTCATTCTTCGAATCATATTATATATTATATTTTACATCTTATACTAATAGGAGAGAGAGTCTAACCCCTCTCTCTTTTCTCTATTTAGAAATAGAGAAAGTAGATAAAAAGTAGAAATTCCTATTTAACTAACATGTGCATTACGCACAATTTTATTAAAAATATAAAACAAAATAAAAACTTCAATAATTCAAATACAGTCTTTTTCTCTCCCACTTTCTCAATCTCAAAAATCGCCCCCCCCCCCCCCCCCCCCCCCCCACACACACACACACAGCTCGCACCCCCCCATGCCCCACCACACCGCTCCCACCCCTAGCAGTTTTAGTAATATTTAATTGAATAACATTAAGATTTTGCAGTAATTCTCTAGACCACCTGCTTATGTGAGGATGATAATGAAGATTTTAGTAATTACCGTATGTATAATATTTATAAGTTTCTTCCAATTCTCTCACACTGTTTTGGAGTTCCAAATAATTTTATGAGTCTCTCAAAATTATTTTAGGTTGTGCAATTTACACATGGTAATACTAGTCTGTATATTATACTAATAGGAGAGAGTGAGTGTCTATCCCTCTCCCCTTCCTCTATTTAAAGAAAAAGGGAAAGGAGAGCAAAAGAGAAATTCATATTTATTAACACGTACATTATGCACATATTCATTAAAAAAATAAAACAAAACAAAATAAAAGCCCCAAACCTATAAATATGGTACTTAATTTCTAGAATTGTGCTTTGCTTATTAAGTGATCGATGAAATACCTATGTGGTACACAAGGTGTTTGTGAAAAATGGTTTTGAGAAATTTTGCTTAACTAAATCAATTGTATCTATATACTAGGTTTGCCCGTTGACACGTGCCTACGTCACGTCTTCGGAATGGTGCACCTGGTTTGATTATATAAAATAGTTTTAGAGGTCCAGCAAATTAATTGAAGTAGAAAACATATTATATGAGGAAGCAACATATCTACCTTTAAGCTCAACCATCACCTTCTTGATCATTAGCTTGGACTTACCTGGAATGCATAAAGTTTGTTAGAAACACTACATAATTTTTTTTTATAAACTTCAGCATCACTTTTAGATGCTTGTAATAGTTATGCAAGGACATGATCCTATAGGTTTTATAGAGCTTACTCTAATTCCATAACCACTATGAGCATGTCTAAATACAATGGTAATCCAAGTGCAGGTGTAAAAGTATTTACAATACCAATAATCAAAATATTTATTTGTCTAAGACTCAGTTTGCAATTGAAATACCTCTTATTATTATTTCAACCAAAATATGGTACATGAAGTTCTCCTAATCCAAGCTAATCATTTCTTTTATCTCCACTTTGTCTCTCTATTGCACCTTTATAAAAAAAAAATCAAAATAGAGCTCTAACAAATTTACTTTAGCTGTCTTTCTTGAGTGGAGAGTTTGCACCCTTCACTGATAAATTCCAGTCATCTCAATCCTATATATCCAAATATATACTAAAAGTTCTTATATGTTATGTTATCCATGGTTTCTAATAACCAGTGAAGGGAATACTTCACGATAGTATATTCACTTATAGTAAAGAAACTAATGTTGCATATTTGCCAAGTTATTTTAGGTTGCTGATCGGCTTACCTATTCTGCTATGGTTTGGAAGCCCCAATTGAGGCCACCAAATAATTCATTTCTTAATTGCGTACATCTTAAATCAAAACCAATAAAAAAACTCATCAAATAAATCATCAAATTAAAATTTTGTAAACCCAAAAATAAAACAATCATACATCTCTGAACTTAGATCCTATGCACACACAAAAATTTGAATCAGCAAAATACTGAGTAATCCCTGAACACACAAAATTAAAAGTTAGAATGAAAAATCGGTTAATGAAATGAAATTAAACTCGTCGCATCGCATGTAAGTGTTTCTTAATTTGGTGGAGGGGCGTCGTTGATACGGAGTTGCTTGATATTCGTGCTCGATTTGGTGGAGGGGAGTCACCGATATGAAATCAGTAGCGGATCAGATATCGACGACGACCTCTTCATTGGGATTCGACACTGGATTTGAATTTGAATATGCTTTGAGATTCGTGCTTGAGAGGACGATGGAGGATTCGCCAATGGAATGGAAGCGAAAGTTTAAGAAAATGGTTTTAGAGATTTGGAGTTAGTGGCTAAAAATACTTAGGGGAGACAGAGAGAGAAATTGGAGCTATCTGGTTTAGAGGGAGCAAACTGATCTGAATAGGAGAGAGAGAGCGAGAGAGAGAGAGAGAGAGAGAGAGAGAAATAATTCAATAAATAAAGGAGTTGAGAGTTGTTTTTTTGGGGGGGGGGATTTGAATTTGAGTTTTGGAGGGAAATTTTTCGAGGGGGGGGGGGGTAGGGGGGATTTGAATTTGAGTTTTGGAGGGAAATTTTTCGGGGAAAAATGCCTTTTAGGAGCTTAGATCTGGACAATTAATTTCCTTACTATTGAAGGAGAGCCACTTGATACCTTTTCTTTGTGTTTTATTATACAGATGGTGTATGTATTAAAATCTAAAACGCTAATTTACTACCTCATTTTATATTCAATTTTTAATTTTTGTTTTTGAAATCCCAAAATTTGGATTTTGGGAAGAGTATGGGTTGAAGATGAGGATGACTGCGGTATTTGGTCCAAGAATGAGATTTGGTAAGTAGGTAGGTGGTGGAGAGCAGGATTGGAAGGAAGGAGAGATGGAGGGGATGTTCGAGAAGGGGACGTCGTTGCGATCGAGGATAAGGGTGGCAAATGGGCTACCCGGGCCGGGCCTTAAACTCGCGAGTTTGACCCGGTCTGGGGTTAGCCCTGGTCGGACTGAGGTGAAAGGCGGGCTGGGACGAGGAGGGGGGAAGGGGGGCCCAAACCTGGACCCTGGCTCGGGGGCTGGGTCATTGCGGGTTCGTGGGTTCGCGGGTTTTGAATTAATTTTTTAAAATTAAATAAAGTAGGTTAATATTTCAAAGTATATATAAATAAGCATACATGTATATATGTATATATGCATACAAATATGCTCAAATATTTCAAAAATTTATAAAATGAGTGTGAACATCAAAATTAATTGACCACTACCCACAACTCAATTAGCCCACCTCATCCTATGCTATTGCTAAATCCACCTTCCCATTTCTCTTACCTCACTGTAACCTCCTGTTTTTCATTTTTTGTATTTTGGAGTAAATTTTTTATTTTTGTGTATTTTTATATCTCTTGTATTTTTCGGAACAGTATATTGGATTATTTTCAATATAAATTATTTTTCTTTCATTTTTGACTTCCTTGTGCTGATTGTTCATCGTTTTGTTCATTTTCGCCATTTTGAGTTTTCTTTCTCATTTTCTTGGCCTCGTTCACTGTATTTATTTATTTTGGTGATGTGGTGGATTTTTGGTGGTGATTTGCCCAAATTATGATTTTTGGCCCTTAAGAAGATTTTTAGGAGCCATAGAATTCATTATATATTGTATCCCCATTTAAATTTGACCCAATACCCATTACCCATTTATATACCTATTAATTCATGTTGATATCTGATATCCACTACCTATTAACCCACAATTAACTCCTTATATATATCCCTAATCTCCCTTAAACCCTAACCCTAATCCTATTTTTCTCCTCTCTAGTATCCGGCCTCCCTCCTCTCCTCTCCAAACTCTCCCGGCCTGCATTACGTCCCAGGCCGACCTCCCTCCTACATCTCCTAGCCCTTGCCGACACCAAGTACACCCTCCATCCACCACACTACAAACCTCCATACATCAAAACCCTACTTTTCCTCTCCTATTTGTGGCCGACACCATCCAAAACAGCACCACCATCCACAAGATCCTCTTCAAAACTCTCCCCTTCGCTGATTTGTCAAGTGGGTATCATCCACTTTGGTTCGTGCATCAAGGAGATCAGTCGTGTAGGCGTTTCGGTTCGTGGGTTTGCTTGGATTCGCGCGTGGAAGGTTTTCTCTCGCGGGTTTTGTTCCTACGGCTTGTTGGTGCCGTATTCACTCCATTAAGAGGCAAATAACTTGTACATAATTTCATTAGGTTGATACAAGTCAAAAAATTCACACCTAGAGTAGTTGGGTGTAGAGACGACCAAACTTGTGTTTCTATTTGATGGATTTATCTCTATTGTGTTAAATTTGGCCATAGAAGACTTATGACATGAAGTTTGATAGGTTAATGCCCTAGGTTTCACCCAAACTTGATTTTGTTCGTGTATGTGTCATATTGCGTGCTATGTGTTTGATTGATTGTCCATGTGAGAATTATTAGGTTTTAACATGTTAAAATCCCTTAAATATGATATTTAGATGATTGGTAGGCTGTGTTTAAAATTTGGTTGAGTTTGGTTCATTATTATGAAAGTTATGACGTTTTTAAGATGAAGTGTGAAATCTGGAATTTGCTGTCTGTTCAGTGTTGCTTGCTGTTTTTCACCCATGCTAAGTTCCAAATCTTAATTCCAAAATTAAAAGTGAATTGTAGATAATTGTGTCTATTTTCAAACCCCACTGGTTTTACCTGATTTGGAGTTCGTATGACTGAGATATGATAGTTTTGGTACAGGTGTGTCGATGGATTTCAGATTCAGTTTTGAGTCATTTTTGTTAACAATTTATTTTCATGAACTAGGCTATACATAATATCTTGCTATAATATTTTGCTCAGTGTTTCCTCATGATGTTAGGGACTTCCCAGATTTTTTTTGTATTTTAAAGATGAGTTTTATGTAATGTTTCATGTTCTTTTCTAAATCCATCTTGTGCTGTAATATGCGTGCTGTTCAGTATTGAACCCAGTTTTCACCCTAATTCGTTATGTTTTATGAAAATTATTTGTGAGATATGAAAGTTATAAAAATCTATCTATTTTCACGTCGTTTTGGCAGAATTGGATTTCGATTCGCTGATTTCGAGATATACTTGTTTTCGTACAACAGTGTTGATAAATTTCAGATTCGTCAAACCATGTTTTTGTGTTACTTCTTATTTTTGGTGTCTTATCTATACTTACTGGAATATTATGAAACTTGTTATTTTGAGTCTATACCTATAGGGGATTACCCAAGTTTTTTCGTGGAATTATTTGATGTATTTTCATGTTGTTTTTATGTTTTTGAAGATGTTCCCCTGTTTTCTGGCTGAACATGAAATCTGTATTCAAATCAGTTTTTAGCTGAGATGTTGTGAACTATTATATGACTTTATTATACTCGTTGGATGCGTGTGGATGTCTAGTTTCCAGATCCTTCAACGAATTTTGATTTGCATGCCTGTAGCTCTCTGAATCACTGATTTAATACTTATTGGTCTTGCTGTCCTGATTATGAACATAAACTATTTTGCTCGTATATGTGAATGTATATCATCCATGCATGCTGATTTGTTTACCTGAACTTATACTTAATCATATCATGATTATTTGGCACTATTTTGCACGTATTCATGCTTGTTGGACATTATTAATAAAAGTAATCAAGCCGGGTTTATGGGAAGGATCTAGTAGTGGATAATTCATAAATGTTACTCGGAAGGGGGTCCACTGATCCTACGTGATACTTGACATGATACTTGATATTTGCACGCAAGACACGATACTTGCCACTTGCACTCTTGACACTTTATACATAATACATAATACATGGAGCTTGGAGCTCAATTACTTGCTTGTCCCCGAGTATACTGCCCTCTATGGTCCATTACAAAATCTAAAGCGAAATTGTTGTGTTGTAGCAACCATGTGATATAATTTGCGGCGCATGTCGTGCTACCTAGATAGTAATCACACTAGACTTGATACATGATACTTGAATAAGATACTTGACATGATACATGCTTGCCTGATACTTGACTACATGGTACATGAGACTTGATTTACATGAAACATGATACCTGATACATGATTACACGACACTTGACACTTGACGCATGTTTATAAGATTCTTGCTAGACACTTGATTATGCCGTGTACACTTGACACTTTTACCATGCTAGTTTGTCTAGGTTGACATTATACCTATACCATGTGCTAGTTAGTTTTCCTCATTCCATGTGCTTGTATCCTACTCTATTTGTGACCCGCGACTTGCAATTGACGGGTACTTGTATTTTCTCTTTTCCTCTTTCCTGCATTCGATGAATTGCAGATCATGGCGAACAGGTTCAAGATGGTATCGGAGACTTGAAGTATTAGTTGCTTTTGATTATTATTATTTCTTGTATCATGCTAGAACAATATTTGTATTCGTGAGACTTGGATTATATTTGTATTTGTGAAGACTTGGATCAGCTAAGTGGGGCTGCTATTTTCTCGAAGTTGGATCTTCGTTCTGGATATCACCAAGTTAAGGTGAAGGCCTGCAGACATATCGAAAACTGCTTTCAGGACTAGATACGGGCACTATGAGTATCTTGTGATGCCGTTCGAGGTTACGAACACGCCGGCTGTATTCATGAGTATTATGAACCGGGTCTTCTCTCAGTTCTTGGATAATTTCGTGGTGGTCTTTATCGATGATATTTTGGTATATTCTCAGAATCAAGAAGATCATGCTGAGCATCTTAGAGTGGTTCTGCAGACTATGAAAGAGCATAAGCTCTATGGAAAACTCAGTAAGTGCGAGTTTTGGCTCGACAGGATTTCTTTCTTGGGGCATATTGTTTCTGGCGATGGTATTTCTATGGATCCTGTGAAGGTTGAGGCTGTGAAGGATTGGCCTATTCCCAAGTCAGTTTCAGAAGTCAGGAGTTTTCTTGGTTTGGCTGGCTATTATCGGAAGTTCGTCCAGGATTTTTCGAAGATAGCAGGACCTTTGACTAAATTGACTGGGAAGGATCAGAGATTTTGTTGGTCTGATGAGTGCAACATGGCTTTTGTTGAGTTGAAGAATACAGTGACTCAGCGCCTGTGTTGAGTATTCCAGATGGTTCAGGCGGATTTGTAGTTCACTGTGATGCTTCTGGTAAGGGTCTTGGGGCAGTTCTTATGCAGAAGGGCCGAGTTGTTGCGTATGCATCGAGACAGTTGAGGCCACATGAGAAGAACTATCGTACCCATGACTTGGAGTTAGCGGCAGTGATTTTTGCTTTGAAGCTGTGGAGACATTATTTGCTTGGAGACCGAGTGGAGATCTTTTCAGACCACAAAAGTCTCAAGTACGTCTTCACCCAAAAGGAGTTGAACATGAGGCAAAGGCGTTGGTTGGAACTTATGGCCGATTATGACATTAGTTTGCAATACCATCCTGGTAAAGTCAACTTGGTGCCTGATGCTTTGAGCAGGAGACTAGCAGTTACATTTCTGACTCAGCAGAGAGATCTTATTGAGCAGATGAGGAGGTTGGAGCTTGATGTTGTGTTGCCGAGTTCTGGTCGGAGTTGTTTGGCGCTCCAGCTGCAGTTGTCTCTTATTGATCAGATTAAAGAGGCGCAGACTAGTGATGCGCAGTTGCAAAAATTTCGAGCTGAGGTTGAGTCTGGGTCCAGGACGAACATGGTTATTCATTCAGATGGTTCCCTTCGTTTTGGTTCCCGGTTATGTGTCCCGGAGGGTGAAGTTCGTCAGAGGTTACTTGAAGAAGCTCATCAGTCTTCGTATTCTATCCATCCCGGTGGTACTAAGATGTATTGGGATTTGAAGCTTCATTTCTGGTGGCATGGTATGAAGAGGGCTGTTGCTCGGGTTGTTTCTCAGTGTTTGGTCTGCCAGCAGGTTAAGGCAGAGCATCAGAGAACCGCTGGACTTCTTCAACCGCTTCCTATTCCAGAGTGAAAGTGGGAACATATCACCATGGATTTTGTGACCACTTTGCCGAGGAGTCCGAAGGGTCATAATGCTATTTGGGTGATTGTTGACCGTTTGACGAAGAGTGCTCACTTTATTCTTTTTTGCATCGGTCAGTCTACTAAGAGCCTTGCTAAGAGGTATATGCAAGAGATTGTTATACTTCATGGGGTTCCAGTCAGTATTGTATCCGACAGGGATACGAGATTTAGATCTCAGTTTTGGGAGAGTCTTCAGAGTAGTTTGAGGAGCAAATTAAACTGCAGTACAACTTTTCATCCCCAGACTGATGGACAGTCAGAGCGGACTATTCAGATTCTCGAGGACATGTTGAGGTCCTGCATGCTTCAGTTTGGTGGATCTTGGGAGGATCACTTGCATCTTGTGGAGTTCTCTTACAATAATAACTTTCAAGCCAGTATTAAAGTTGCTCCGTTCGAGGCACTCTATGGGCGGAAGTGTAGATCGCCAGTGTGTTGGGATGATGTTGGCGAGAGACAGTTGTTGGGTCCAGAGTTGATCACCAAGACTGTTGAGGCAGTGGTTCAGATCAGGAAGCACTTGCAGGCAGCTCAGGACAGGCAGAGACGGTGGGCTGATGTTCATCGTAGGGCTTTGGAGTTTTCTGTGGGTGACCATGTTTTTCTCAAGGTATCGCCGTGGCGCGGTGTCATTCGGTTCGGTGGCAGGGGCAAGCTTATCCCGAGGTTTATTAGACCATTTGAGATTTTGGAGCGAGTAGGCAAGGTGAACTATCGTCTCGCATTGCCGCCAGCTTTATCAGGAGTGCACGATGTTTTCCATGTCTCACAACTCAGGAGGTATATCCAAGATGAGAGCCACATGATCGACTATTCAGAGTTGACCGTTAGGCCGGATTTGACTTGTGAGATTCCGCCTGTTGCTACTGTGGATCAGCAGGAGAAAGTGCTTAAGAACAAGGTCATTAAGCTGGTTCGTGTTGCTTGGAATCCACACTCGCCTGGTGAGTCGACATGGGAGTTGGAGGAGGAAATTCAGCTGAAGTTTCCTCACTTGTTTGAGTAGTTGCTTTGTTTTGCTTTTTGGTTGTTTTGGTTGTTTTTTTGCTTGGGGTTATCCTATGTGTTGTTCTTTTCAATTTCGAGGACGAAATTTTCTTGAAGGGGGTAGGATTGTAAACCCTATTTTTCATTTTTTGTATTTTGGAGTGAATTTTTCATTTTTGTGTATTTTTATATCTCTTGTATTTTTCGGAACCGTATATTGGATTATTTTCAATATATTTTTTTTTCTTTCATTTTTGACCTCCTTGTGCTGGTTGTTCGTCGTTCTGTTCATTTTCGCCATTTTGAGTTCTTTTTCTCATTTTCTTGGCCTCGTTCACTATTTTTATTTAGTTTGGTGATGTGGTGGATTTTTGGTGGTGATTTGCCCAAATTATGATTTTTGTCCCTTAAGGAGATTTTTAGGAGCCATACAATTCATTATATATTGTATCTCCATTTAAATTTGATCCAATACCCATTACCCATTTGTATACCTATTAATTAATATTGATATCCACTACCCATTAACCTACAATTAACTCCTTATATATATCCCTAATCTCCCTTAAACCTTAACCCCTAATCCTATTTTTCTCCTTTCTAGTATCCGGCCTCCCTCCTCTCCTCTCCAAACTCTCCCGGCCTGCATTACGTCCCAGGCTGACCTCCCTCCTACATCCCCTAGCCCTTGCCGACACCAAGTACACCCTCCATCCACCACACTACAAACCTCCATACATCAAAACCCTACGTTTCCGCTCCTATTTGTGGCTGGAACCATCCAAAACAGCACCACCATCCACAAATCCTCTTCAAAACTCTCCCCCTAGCTGATTTGTCAAGTGGGTATCATCCACTTTGGTTCGTGCATTAAGGAGATCAATCGTGTAGGCGTTTCGGTTCGTGGGTTTGCTTGGATTCGCGCGTGGAAGGTTTTCTCTCGCGGGTTTTGTTCCTAAGGCTTGTTGGCGCCGTATTTACTCCATTAAGAGGCAAGTAACTTGTAGATAATTTCATTAGGTTGATACAAGTCAAAAAGTTCACACCTAGAGTAGTTGGGTCTAGAGACGACCAAACTTGTGTTTCTATTTGATGGATTTTTCTCTATTGTGTTAAATTTGGCTATAGAATACTTATGACATGAATTTTGATAGGTTATTGCCCTAGGTTTCACCCAAACTTGATTTTGTTCGTGTATGTGTCATATTGCGTGCTATGTGTTTGATTGATTGCCCATGTGAGAATTATTAGGTTTTGACATGTTAGAATCCCTTAAATATGATATTTAGATGATTTTTAGGCTGCGTTTCAAATTTGGTTGATTTTGGTTCATTATTATGAAAGTTATGACATTTTTAAGATGATGTGTGAAATCTGTAATTTGCGGTCTGTTCTGTGTTTCTTGCTGTTTTCACCCATGCTAAGGTCCGAATCTTAATTCCAAAATTATAAGTGAATTGTAGATAATTGTGTCTATTTTCAAACCCCACTGGTTTTACCTGATTTGGAGTTCGTATGACTGAGATATGATAGTTTTGGTACAGGTGTGTTGATGGATTTCAGATTCAGTTTTAAGTCATTTTTGTTAACAATTTATTTTCAAGAACTAGGCTTTACATAATATCTTGCTATAATATTTTGCTCAGTGTTTCCTCATGATGTTAGGGACTTCCCAGATTTTTGTTGTATTTTAAAGATTAGTTTTATGTAGTAGTTTATGTTCTTTTCTAAATCCATCTTGTGCTTTAATATGCGTGCTGTTCAGTATTGAACCCACTTTTCACCCTAATTCCTTATGTTTTATGAAAATTATTTGTGAGATATGAAAGTTAGAAAAGTCTATCTATTTTTACTTCGTTTCGGCGGAATTGGATTTCGATTCGCTGATTGCGAGATATACTTGTTTTCGTACAGCATTATTGAGAAATTTCATATTCGTCAAACCATATTTTTGTGTTACTTCTTATTTTTGATGACTTATCTATACTTACTGGAATATTATGAAACTTGTTATTTTGAGTCTATACCTATAGGGGATTACCCCAGATTTTTCGTGGAATTATTTGATGTATTTTCATGCTGTTTTTATGTTTTTGAAGTTGTTCCTCTGTTTTCTGGCTAAACATGAAATCTGTATTCAAATCAGTTTTTAGCTGAGATGCTGTGAACTAGTATACAACTTTATTATACTCGTTGGATGCGTGTGGATGTCTGGTTTACAGATCCTTTGACGGATTGTGATTTTCATGCCTGTAGCTCTCTGAATCACTGATTTAGTACTGATTGGTCTTGCTGTCTTGATTATGAACATAAACTATTTTGCTCGTATATGTGAATGTTTATCATCCATGCATGCTGATTTGTTTACCTGAACCTATACCTGATCATATCATGATTATTTGGCACTATTTTGCACGTATTCATCCTTGTTGGACATTATTAATAAAAGTAATCAAGTCGGGGTTTTGGGAAAGATCTAGTAGTGGATAATTCATAAATATTACTCGGAAGGAGGTCCACTGATCCTACGTGATACTTGTCATGATACTTGATACTTGCACGCAAGACACGATACTTGCCACTTGCACTCTTGACACGTGATACATGATACATGACACATGTAGCTTGGAGCTCAATTACTTGCTTGTCCCCGAGTATACTGCCCTCTATGGTCCACTACGAAATCTAAAGCGAAATTGTTGTGTTGTAGCAACCATATGATATAATTTGGGGCGCATGTCGTGCTACCTAGATAGTAATCACACTAGACTTGATACATGATACTTGAATAAGATACTTGACATGATACATGCTTGCCTGATACTTGACTACATGGTACATGAGACTTGATTTACATGAAACATGTTACTTGATACATGATTACACGACACTTGACACTTGATGCATGTTTATAGGATACTTGCTAGACACTTGATTATGCCGTGTACACTTGACACTTTTACCAGGCTAGTTTGTCTAGGTTGACATTATACCTATACCATGTGCTAGTTAGTTTTGCCCATTCCATGTGCTTGGTACTCTATTTGTAACCCGCGACTTGCAATTGACGGGTATTTGTGTTTTCTCTTTTTCTCTTTCTTGCATTCGATGAATTGCAGATCATGGCGAACAGGTTCAAGATGGTATCGGAGACTTGAAGTATTAGTTGCTTTTGATTATTATTATTTCTTGTATCGTGCTAGAACAATATTTGTATTCGTGAGACTTGGATTATATTTGTATTTGTAAGACTTGGATATTTTTTTGTATTTGGGCGATGTGACCCAGGATATTTGTTTTTCCAGACTTTGTTTTATTTGAGAAAATGGTATTTGATTTCAAGTAAATTTCTGTTGGTGAATTTGATTCAATGTTACATGTTGGTTCCACCTTTTGCTTCCGACTCTGATAAATTCTGTGATGTGTTGCAAAGATTTCTTGAAACAGCTTAAGGATGATAATAATCATTCGCTGGGCTTTTGTGATGTGCTCGTATTCCGTATTTTTGGGAAGCGGGGCGTGACACTCACTAATGTGGGACTAAATTTATTTGGATTTTAAACTTTGGAAACTTTTATTCTCATGTTGGTGAGATGAGAGAAGTGAGGTGTAACGCCCCAGTAATTTAAATGTATTATTTTTAATTAAATTGATATATTTGACTACTTTGACTATTTCTTGAAACAGTTGTTTTCCATGTATAAAATACGTGCAAATATTGTGAAATTCAAACTCTAAATTTTTCATGTAAAAAATTATTGCTTTTCATTAAATAAAATATTTTATATTTTTGAAAATTTTTGAATAAGAAAAACTAAATTTGAAATTATTTTAAAAGAAGGAGACTTTTTTTTTTGTTAAATAAGCGATTTGGGTCAAGATATGAGCCCCAAAATTTGAATTTAAATTTTAAATTGCTGCACAAGGGTGGCCGACCAACCCTGAGGATTTGGAGGGATTAGGGAAATTAATTTTGGAACTAATTGATTGGATCATAACTTAATTTATTTTCTAAATATCTAAATTTGTAAATTAGGGGATTCTAGGGAGATTTATTTTCAAAAAAAAAAAAAAAAATCCATGAAACCTTAGCTTTTAAATCCCGGTCTGTATAAGAAACGAACAACAGGGTTTCAGCCTCTTCTTTTTCTTTGACTATTGTGTGATCTTTTGGAACTTGGAGAGAGAGATTTTGCATAAGGAGGAGAAGTGTTTTCTTAGAGTTCTATTTCGAAATCTACTAGAGGTAGGCGTTTCTCTACTTCTCATGAATTGTTTATTTTCTCATAGATATTGTAGTATCATGTTAGGACTCGCTTTTGTGAATTTATGATGATCTTAGCATGTTTGTGATTATTGTTAAGCGAAAATTTGTAGATGTGGTTTTGGATATAGGTTTGTGAATAATATGAATGAAAGTCTAATCTAGAATGCATGATGATCTAAATTTTATTGTTCTTGAATGATTGAATGATATTATGTAAGAAAGATCGAATTTTTATACATGAAAATTGATTAAGTGAACCTATACATTGTTGTGCATGTTTAAATCTTAATGTATGTGAAACAAAAAAGGGGAAATGTGAAATGAATGTGAAATAAAAAGGCGTAATTTCTATTTATTATTCACTATTTTGATAGTAAGATTTTATGGATTAATTATAATAAATTTTATGCATGATATATTGCATATTTTGTCTAGGAAAAGAGCCATGAATTAGGGGGTTTATAACCTAGGGTGAATATGGTTGTAGCCCCAGGATTTTGACCTAGGTTTGAGGTCAAAACAGGGCATAAGGGGCTCGGCCTGGTTGTCGACCAGCAGCACAGCAGCGGTTGTTGTTGTCGTCGACCAGCAGTAGCCCAAGGAGGGGCTCAGGCTGTGTTCAGTGTGAGTTGGGGTGTGGTAGGGTTTGAGAAATCCTAGTATATATGTATATATATATATATATATATATATATATATATATATATATATATATATATATATATATTAATTTGATTTTGATCAAGGTTTCAAAGTGCAAGTTTCAGATTTTTGAGAAAACGGGTTTCAGAAATTTGCAAAGTTGAGTCGTGTTTTTGAGTATACTACAAGATTTGCGAACTACACCGGCGTATATACCCTGGCGTTTTACCAATCGCACCGGGGTAGGATAAGACTAGGATTAGGTAGCAACATTGTATGGTTATATGCCAGCGACCTCTACAAAACGCCGGTGAATTATAATATTTACCGGCAATTTTATAAAAAAACGCCGGGGAATAGAAAGCGACAATATACCCCCACAAATCCTCTCCCATTCACTGGCGTTTATTAATAAAAATTCCGGTGAATTTACTGGGATAAATCTCCAATCCTGCCGTGAAACCCTTACATTTCGCTCGCTTTTTTCTCCCAACCCTAATTTTTTCTCGCACCGCCACTGGGCTTCCTTTCCTTCATTGATTTTCCCTTCAACTCCTCCACCATCGGAGTGGGTTCCAGCGTCCTTCCCACCTCTTTGGCTTGTTCAGACTCTCTTCCCCCCCAAAACTTCCGATCCGAGTTTTCTTTGAACAGTCGTTATCTCCGTAGGCCCCGCCATCACAGCTTCCCATCAACAACTTTCGTCATTGAGTGCGGTATAATGCTTTATTCTTGTCTTTTTTTTGTTCATGGTAACTGTTCAAAGATCCTACACTTACATTCCACATTCTAGGACTAGTAATCTTCCACTAAACCCATTTTTGTTCCACGGTTAAAAGCGAATTGTAAACCAAATGGCACACCTTCATTTGTATGTTGTGTACAGATGCAATTACTGAGCTCGAACTGAGGAAACAAGATAGGAGTTACCTGCTTTCACTTGCTTTGGCATGTGTTTGCCTGAGTTGATGCATATATGCTTTTCAGAATCATATCATGCATTAATTGAATATAGCTAGCTAACTAGGTTTTAGTTGAAAAGTAAGCAAGTAATGTGGTGGGTTGAATTGTGTGGGACACGCACTTGTTCGTTGATGGATTTTAGAATTGATAGGGATATGAATGAGATCGTACTGAACTTGAATTGATATTCACCTGATGTTGTCGATATCGATTGTTCAGTTGATAGAGAAATAGTTTCAGCAACAACATTGCTTGTATAGGTATATGTATCAGATATTCAGATTTTTTTGCAAATATTATTGTTTATCATGTGCAAAATATTATTGTAATTATTGTGCTAAGTATGTTGTTTCACTAATAAGTAGCCATGAACAAAATAAATAATGAGTCTTCTTGTTTTTCTTGTTATCATATTTACAGCAAGACGCCCTCGTTATTCGCCCTATTCCTCTCAACAGAAAATACACTTTACCATCATCATCTCCTTGAACGAAAAACCAAATTCAGGGGTGACTATAGTCGAATCGATATTACACTCGAACACAAGGTGTTCGATAAAATGCCACTAAGGTGGTTGACATAATTTCCACAAAGGTAGTTTAGGGTTGTGTGAATAGAGTAGATTGTATTGAGATTTAATTGTTTTTGATACATTTTCTGGACTGAGATTTCTTTATTTTACAGTTAATTGTTATATCGTTTATTTAATTAAAACTAGGGATTGTTTTTAAATAGGTGAAATTAATTATAAAAATGCCTTTTAAATCTAATACCATTTAATATATCAAATTTTAATTTCAGATTGTGTGCTATTGTTATAATGGATAGAAGTTGAATTAGTAAACCACGATTATCCAAGGAGTACCGGGATGGTATTAAAGATTTTATTATCTTTGCCAAATGAAATTCCCGTGATCCCAACCTAATTCTCTGTCCATGCCTCTGGTGTACAAATTGTAATTTGAGGACATATGACGTAGTCCATATACATTTGGTTGTCAATGGTTTTCTTCAAAGGTACACATGATGGTTTTGTCATGGAGAGGATCATACGTCAACTCCTGTTTGTCCGGTTATACTAGAAAATGAAGATGATCCCTTAGTGAACGAAGACTTAAGTGTTCCCGATGAGATGCATGCTTTGGTGCAAGAGGCCTTGGGGATTCATAATGTTTCTTTCCACACCAATAATCCAACAACTCAAGTTCATAATGAGTCAACAGAAACGTCACACATTGGTGGTAGGGTGGACGAGGAAATGCCTGACCTCGACCCTGAAAATAATAAACAGCACGAATCCTTCACTAAGTTGCTTGAAGATGCTAGTACTCCGCTGTACAGTGATTGCACCAAATTCTCCAAATTCTCATTCATTGTCAGATTATTTCAGATTAAATATTTAAACGGGTGGTCTGCTAAGTCCTTCACTATGCTACTTGAACTATTGAATGAAGCATTTCCAGAAATTTGTATTCCAAACTCCGCCTATAAAATCAAAAAATTCCTAAATTATTTTGATCTAGGGTATGAGAAGATAGCAGCATGGCCAAATGACTGTATGCTTTTCACGAGAGGTAAGGAAAGTCTGGAGAATTGCGAAGTCTGTGGTTCTTCAAAATGGTTAGAAACACCAAATCAAGACGATTAAACCAGTGGATCTACTAAGCCAAACTATTGCGTTACTTTCCTCTGATTCCTAGGCTACAAAGATTGTTGATGTCTTCAAAAACTTCTTCTAATATGAAATGGTATACTGAAGGTCGCAATAATGATGGGATTCTTAGATATCCTGCTGATTCTCAATCTTGGAAAAAATTTGATGAAAGATATCCCGATTTTGCAGAAGATCCTCGGAATGTGAGACTTGGATTAGCTAGTGATGGTTTCAACCCTTTTAGGTAAATGAGTAGTACATACAGCAAATGGCATGTTCTGTTAATACCATACAATTTGCCGCATTGGAAATGCATGAAGCAGTCCTAATTTATTTTGTCCATGATAGTTTCTGGACCGAAAGGCCCTGGAAATGATATAGATGTGTACCTAAAGCCGTTAATAGATGAACTTCAGAAATTGTGGGAGGGTGTTCCAACCTATGATGCAATGACCAAAGGAACATTTTTTCTTCAGGTCGCGTTGTCTTGGACAATCAATGATTTTCACGCATATGCAAATCTATCTGGATATAGTACTAAAGGACGTTATGCATGTCCTTGTTGTGCTGTCCAAACTAGTTCAAGATGGTTGTACAATGGCAGAAAGTTTTGCTATATGGGTCATAGGAGATGGTTGCATGACACACATATATTTCGAGCAGAGACAGCGACATTTGATGGTACTGATGAGTGGGGACATGCTCCTGGAGCTCCTTCTGGGTCAGATGTTTTGAGGCGGGTAGATGGTCATCAGTTCAAATATGGAAAAGAACCACAAGTCAGCAAAAAGGGCAAGAAAAGGGCAAGGGACGAGCAACATGAGGAGACCTATCTGTGTGACGAAGATGAGTATCATAACATGACGGATTTAGGTGCATGGAAGAAGAAGAGTATTTTCTTCAAGTTGCCGTATTGGGAATTCAACTTATTGCGACATAATTTAGATGTGATGCATATCAGAAAAAATATTGGTGAAAATTGTATATGAACAATTATGGGAGATGACCGGAAGACAAAGGACAATCTCAAGAGCTGCCTTGATTTGAAGTCAATGGGCATTCGACATGAGTTGCACCCAGATGAATTACCGAACGGGAAAGTACGCCTACCTCCTGCAATCTATTCGATGTCAAAATCGGAGTTGAAATTGTTTTGCAAAGTTCTACTGAAACTTAAAGTTCCTGATGGCTATTCTTCTAACATTGCAAGGTGTGTCAACTTTAAAGAGAAGAGGCTTCAGGGTCTAAAGTCACACGACTACCACATCTTAATACTGGATCTCCTTCCTGTGGCCCTAAGGTCTTCAATGTGTGAGAAAATCACTACTGTCCTGAAAGATCTTTGTAGCATATATAAAGAAATTTGCTCAAGAATGTTTTGTGTTGAAGATATTGACCAATTGGAGCAGCGTGCGGCATTACCACTTAGTAAAATGGAGATGATATTTCCTCCATCGTTCTTCACTATAATGATTCACTTAATAATCCACCTTGCTGGTGAATCCATAATCAGGGGTCCTGTTCATTATCGGTGGATGTATCCCACTGAGAGGTAAAAGAATTCATGCATCTTACAAAAATGAATTCTCAATAGCTTTTTTCTTTTATTCCCTTACACCATTCTAATTCATTAATTTTACATGTTTATGTACCTATACCGACTTAAGGGTTATGTTAAAAATAGAGCATATCCTGAAGGGTCAATAGCTTAAGGATATCTATTAGAGGAGTGTTTAATTTTTTTGTTCCAGGTATCTGCAGGGTGTTGAGACATCTTTGACTAGACCAAAGAGAAATCCAGATATTTCCAACCTTGATGGTGCTAAATATTTTTTTGATACCGCTGGCACTACTATTGGTAAAGTTGATGGATTTGAATTAGATAACTTAACGTGGGAACAGGCACATCGATATGTGCTAGACCACCATGCATCAGTGGAGCCATTTCAAAAGTAAGTAGGTTTTGAATTTAAATCGAATATAGTCAAAACCACAGAGTACGATATTAACTTACATTTGTTATTCCTTATTCATTTCCCTATATTTCAACGAATTTGTGAGGGACATCAAATGAAGGGCTAGACCAAAAAGACTGCAACCACGTGAACAAAACAAGTTGATGAATAAAAAATTTCATAAGTGGTTTGAATCTCATGTAGGTGAATTAAGAAAATGCAAGTCATTCTTGATTATATCTATATTATTCACAGTGCTGATACGATTTGTGCAGGTACATTCTTTGGGTCCTGAAGGTGTGTCATCTGAAATAAAAGTACTTGCCAAAGTCCCTATAAGATGGTCAAAAGATACGGAGGATATATATTCAATGGCTTTAGATTTTGTACTAAGGATCGTGAATGTAATTTGAAATCTCAAAATAGTGGAATGGTGGTGACTTCTATGACTAGAAGTTATGCTTCCAAGACTGACACGAGGCCTGTAGATGGAGATATCGACTACTATCAAGTGCTCACAGATATCATTGAGTTGGATTATTTTGGTCATTTTCGTGTTGTCTTATTTCGTGGGGATTGGGCTGAGTTTGATAGGAATTTCGCTAATAACAAGGATAAGTTAGGTTTCACAATTGTAAACTTCTCAAAATTGATTCACACTAGTACACACATTAGCCACAAACCATTTGTGTTCCCATCCCAAGTGCAACAAGTGTTCTACATTGAAGATCCGACCCTGCCAAAATCGTATGTGGCTCTCATTATGCAACCAAGAGATGTATTCCAACTGGGCGATACTTCAGAAGATGAAGACGATGAAGTCATGAACAGTTACATTGCTTCTGAGTTTCCTATGTTTGATGTAAACACAACCGACGGAAGTATTTGCAGGACTTGTCTCCGCAAGGATGGAGAAGAAGGTGATGTATTGGAAGATGTTGTATTGTAGTTTACTTGATTTTCCATCTTAATATTATATGTCCTGTAATTTTCGTGTCTTAAATCTTGTTGTAATATTATGTCTTGTAATTCCGAACATGTTGTATGTTAATTTAATAATTTGTTTAATTATCTATTAATTTAAGAATGGAACAATTTCAATAGTTTGAAATTAATTAAGAAGATTGGACTTTCATGAGTAGGTTATAGAGATAAGTGCATTTTTTTTGCTTGTCTGATTTTTTATGAGTAAAGGCATAACTAATATGAAAGTAATTAGGTTTTCAGCACCATTCAGTTTCTATAGGTTAGTATGCTTTGAGAGATATAGATGCCTAATATGATATGTAATTCATTGTTTCCTTGTTTTTGGTGGGTGATTAGAACGTTTTCATCTTTGTAGATTGTAATGGTTCTCCCTTACAAAATAGCTGTATTTGTTGTAGATTGTCCCTTGTTTTTGGTGGGTCACATGTCCTTCAGTTATTATCCTTTCTTGCTTGTTTACGAGATGATATAATAAGGATGGATAAGCTGCTCAGACTTTTGTATTTTTATTACAGAAATTGGTTATTTGGTTGTATTTATAGAAAATTGGTTTTACAGAAAATTGTTATTGTTCCAGAACCCCCTGGTGTTGTGCTGATCATTTCAGCATGGAATTATCCCTTCAGTATGGAAACTGATTTATCCTTTCACATCATACATAGTAATGTGCTCCGTTCTTGTTAATTGTTCCATTCAATTTCTTTCTGATTTAGTTATATATACTATTAAGCTTAATTAATTAAAGATAAAACATATTGTGCTCATTACATAGATATCATAGTAACTTGTTGGATTTTCTAAACTTCTATTTTTAATTATTGAGCCTATGATAGTTTTACAGAGTGACGACAAATTTTAATCTTTTTATGAGCAATTTTCTTCAAGTATTTTGCTTATTTTTTCCTACTTCAAGTTCCATACATCCATTTAGAATGTTAATCCTGTTTACTGAATATTGGTTTTTCTTTTCTTTTCTTTTTGCCAATGCTTTAATTCAATACTTGTTACTTAATTTCAATAATTACGATTTTCCAGTGTTATCTCTTAAACTGGTCATCGGAGCTATTGTAGCCGGTAACACTGTCGTTCTGAAGCCATCGGATACAACTGCAATATTGGAGCAGCTGCACTACTGGAGCAACAGTGGGATAAAATATTTTATACATGTTTTTTACTTGCTATACCCTCACCTTACAGTATGATCTTCAAAGAAAAAATGCGAAACTAAATTCACTTCCAATGACACTGCTACCATTCAGATTTTTTTTTTTCTTCTATTTTTGAGTTTCTTGCTATCTAGTGAAAAATAATCCTTTAAACTTATGTTCTCAAGTAATTTTTTTTCAGCTTTTTATAGCCATCTAAATATCTGAAACTTGCTCTTTATTGCTATCTAAATGTTTCAGCTGTTTTTTCTTTGATGAGATTAGAACAGTCTACAACTAGCTTAGATAAATGATTATTGCTATCTGAAACTTGCTCTTTATTGCTATCTAAATGGGAAGCATGATTAATTAGGTTACTGACTAGTGACTATGATGAAGAAAATACTAGTTTTGTGTCAATGATTAAGTTCACTTTGTTTTGAATATGTTTTGAACTATTTATTTTACTTTTGAACATATTTAACACTTGTTTGGTCATTAAATGTTTACCAGATTTGTGTTATTCATGAACCATGGTGGTTAATAAACCTGCATATATTTCATGAACTCCCAAATTCAATCAATTTAGTGACTGTACAAATGTTACAGCTTTTATCTCCATATATTAAATGTGTACAAATTTAGTGACTGTACATATATAATATGGACTCCAGATACTTTTATTTCCATATATCTTTTGAAGAATCTTTTGGGGTAGAATTTTGATAACTCTTATGTTGTTGCTGTACTTATATTTGTGGTATTGGTTCTTATGAGGATTATTCTATCGTGCCACGAGTAATAGCATTAACTTAATATCATTAACTTTTTCCAGAAGAAACTTGTGATCATTAGCATATGTTTTAAAATAGAAACTTGTGATTGGCTCTACAAACCTTAGTCATCAACATCAGATAGATCATTTCCACTCTCATGTAGTTCTCCTTTTGTGAGAAAATGTCTCAAACCTTAGTCATAAACAGAATCATCCATAATAACTTTCCTGTAATTCTCTTTAAATAGAATAAGACTACAAGCTTCTTTAATTTAATAATTTGTTTTAATTTTTATCCTCTAATGAAGTTATTGATTCTTTGACAGGTACAAGATGCCGAGGCGAGGAAAACGGATCAACATAGTTGATGGCAACGAAGTGCAGGGGGAGGAGCAACCATTACAAAATAGTGGCAGTCAAACGGAGGAGGAAGAGGGAAGCACGCCCACTGCCAAAAAACATAGAGGGCGAACAAAGATGCGGATGTATGGAAACTGAAGAACGATGAACGGATTGTTGTGGAGGAAAACACTGTCGGGTAGCCGGTGGGAAATAATGCAAGAAAATTCTCGTCGTTTATTGGTGTAATCCCCTTTTCATACAAGAGTTGGCCGAAGGTGCCCACCACGACAAAGGCAACTGCGATTACAACAATCAAGGTATTTCCCATCTAAAACAACTAAATGAATGCTAGTTGGTTTATGCAATTCAGTTATCCTTTGGTTAAACTTCTCAAATTTTGCAGCAATACTTCTCTTTTCCGGACTCACTTACGCCTTGGGTTGAAAAGTCATTGTCGAAAAGGTGGAGAGACTACAAGAGTGATTTGAAGGCAAAGCATTATGACAAAAACCGGTCCGAGGCAGATAATGCAAGATTTGTGCCACCCGAGGTGGAGCCTTCGGATTGACAATTCCTTGTTCATTACTGGAGTTCGGCGGTCGGGTAGGTATTTACATTACTAACCAAAATTTAATAACTTTGTGGTTGTATGGCTACTCTAATTTAATTTTTTCTTTACTTCATTGTAGAATGTACAGAAAAGGGTGGAGATCGGTGTTGCCAGTTGTTCAAAGCAGCTTGTGTTGCACACCACTGGTACACAGAGCTTTGCTCTCGTTCAAGAAGAAATGGTAAGCACAATCAAATTGAACAGTTTTGACTTACAGTTATTTATTTATAATAAAGTCATCTTACTAATATATAGGAAGAAGAAATGGGTCCTACGGAGTTCGGCGATATAGATTTTTTCGACGCCACCCACAGATCGAAAGATGGGACGTATGCAACTCCTGCGGCAGAGCAGATTGTGGTAATTTGTGAAATGATCCTTTGATTTTGACACGTCAGTTGTTTGTGTGTTAGAGTTGAATTTATTTATGTTGTCCTTCGTCGAATTTAGTGATTTCCACCTTGTTTTTGGCTTTTTGTTTTTTTTTACCTATGCTTATTATGGATTATTATGAAACTGTCGATCTGATTGAATATTCAACTCCTTGCTATACTTCAAAATTCCCTGCCAGCAACTATTGTATTGAATTATTCCTGGTTTCATTTATATATTTGTATAGGTGCTTTGACGTTTATGCATCCCTGTCTATTGATGATGAATAGAAGAAACAACATGTTGGCTCACACGTTTATAGACAATGACATGGCTGAATGTGCCAATGATCTCAGTACAAATATATAAATGGAAAATCACTGTAAAAGATGGATCACTTTCATTGAACTTTTCTTGATATGGATAATGTTAACTGTACTAAATTTTTATAGAATCAAGAATGTGGAGGGCTATATTACCAAACTTGAGTAACATCAGATCTTCTCACATAATATTCTTGTACCTATACATATATCGATCTCCTTAGAGCTAGTTAGCTAACTTTATGAGAAGGCACACGACTATGAAATTTACTCAAAGAAAGGAACATGGCCAAAATAGAAACAGTTGATATGTATATCAAATGTGCAGTTGAGCAAAAAGAAATAATGCAGTAATTAACCATTTAAATAACTATCATGTACAGATTAATTTATTGTACCTAACTGAAGATGAGTCATTCCTCATCTTGTACCAACTCCCTCCGATGCAACAGGTTTCTCTTCAACAAAAACCAATACGATCGAGCTTTCAGATTCTACAAATGCTACATACGCAGATACACTCCTCTAGCTTTCACCTCTGACCATCCAAATTGAAGAATGTGAAGGACATGCTAAGATCATAGTTAGCTCTATGCTGATTCTTCAGTTAGCATTCGCTTCCCATTAGGAAGTAAACCCTGCATGAAATCAATTTAAGACTTTATCAGTGATTCATTGCTAGGTCATGCTCTGACACCCTCAATTTGTACAATGAACTAAAATGTTTGTTTTGCTTGTGTTTAATTAGAATTTTTGTTAAATGCAGTGATGAAATCTCTTCCGCTTCTAACTTTGACTATATGTCCTTTTACAGGCTGACGGTCGAAAAAAGTATGATGAAATCTCTTTCGCTTTGACCCTGACAATATGGCGGCTTCCACAGACTTTCATACCTGGCAGGGCCTTGCCTTGAATGTAGTGAGGGGAAAAGAGAGGCATGGTCATGTACGTGGCATGGGGCTAGGACCAACCCCTTCTCGGTTATTCGGACAGCGTGCATCTACTTCTAGTAGGACTCAGAATGAGGAGATGATAGCATTGAAAGCACAAGTGGCAATTCTCCAAGAACAAATGTCCTAATTAATAAGGTAGCAATCTCAAGTCCCACCACCGGTAAGTTTTAAAGTTGGTAGAACTTCCATATTTATATTTGTTAGATAAAGTAATGGATTTATGTTGAATGAATAATCTTTCATATAGTACACGATTGATATAGAGTTCATACAGCAGGGCATGAAACTCATACAGGGACACGATGGGCATGGCAATTTTCAGGGTTATGGGATACAGGGACACACACACACACACCAATATAGGGAACAATTATATGATAATTGTTCCCTATATTGGTGTGTGTGTGTGTGTCCCTGTATATCCCATAACCCTGAAATTTCCATGACAATTTATTTGAATCTACTATCCAATGCATTCAAAAATCAAAATTGTCTTAAATCTAAATCAATTTCTCTATCACCATGCACAATTCCATCTTCAACACTACCTGATAATTGATGTGGGATTATTTGTATCATCCTTTTGCATAATTGTTGTGGACAAAAAAAAAAATTTAAAAAATTATTTGGAACCCAGATATGAAGACGGGTTGGAGAACACAATGTGAAATCTCAAACCAAAATAACATATTTTAAGAAATATGCAAAAATGGAACTCCAGAATACTGATGGTGATGATATTGGGTTGGGAATGCTCTTAGAGATGGTAGGAAGCGGTGATGGGGGTGGTAGTCAGGGTTGGGCTTCTATAATTTGATTTTTATAGGAGTCTACTCAATCTATGATTCCTAAAATAATTGGAACAAATATGATTTTTTGTGGAATCATCCAAAACTATATTTTGTTAATTAGCTACATGTATTCAATAAGGGAATCATAGATTTTGTATTTCTTTATATTTTGTTAATTAGCTACAGTAGGAAAACACTATAGTCTGCATTTCTTTATAAATATTCATTTGTTTTGTACTATTAAAACTTTTTTTTACTTACTTTATTTTTACTAAGATTCGTTGTTAGCATTCAATCTTTTAATTAGTATTTTTGATTCCTTCAATACATATATGATGTTGAGCAATTGTCTTGAAGATATATATGGATTTAGAATGCCAAATTTGTGTAGGAAAATGAAATATAACCTCTCATATAAATACAAGATATCTAAATAGAAATTCGTGTATCTTAGAGTTAAATGACTAATAGGTAGTATTGAGACATCAAAATTCAATGCCTTCAATTTTAGGACGTAAGGGGGTGAGATGAGGAGTCTGCATCACCCTTGAGTTGATAGATGGTGATCTTGGAAGCTAAGCTAACTGTAACAACTATTTTAGAAGGTTGAATGCATCCATCAAATGATCAACTACCGATTTTGCTTCAAAGATCTCCACTACTAGCCCATGTGCACTAATGCAAATTCCCCTCATATTTTCCCCGTCTCCTACTATTTTGTTCTAGTTATAATGTTCTTGAGTGTGAATGGATATATATTAATTATTGTTTTTTTTTTTGCACAGAGCGGCCCGATCAAACCATCAAATGTGAGTCGTGCAGATCAAGGAAATTCAAGTGATGGAAATTGAAGCGACTCGAGGGGTATGCTGTAGTGGTCGGCCTAGTCTAGATGTCCTTGTTGTATTTGTTGTTGCTTTAAGTACTTGCTGAGATAATTGAATGTTCTGTACTGTATGGTTGGTTGTGAATTGCTTTATCATGGTTGGTTGGTTGTGAATGTTCAGTACTGTATGGTTGGTTGTGAATGGCGATAACTGTATGTATGGTTGGTTGTGAATGTTCAGTACTTGTATGGTTGCTTTAAGTAATTCACTTTATTATCTTTAGTTCTTGTGTTTGGTTGTGAATTGCGCATTAATATGCCTGAAATTAGTTGAATTATTTGTGAATTAGTTTATAGGTTTTCGAAATGATTTTGTAAATTGAATTATATTGTATTTTTGCTGTTTTGGCAAAAATTGGCTGGGAAAAATTAAACGAACATAGACCGGCGTTTCATAAAATGCCGGTCTATCCAATTGACCAGTTGGAGTTTGCTATAAAGAGGCGTTTGATACACACCGGTGTAACCATAAGTAGCAACAGCAATAAGATACACCGATGTTTATACAAACGCCGGTGTATCTCAATATTTATTTCTGAAGTACGCTATAGTGGCATTTACGAAACGTCGGTGAATGTATACAGGTGGAAAATAGGGTGCTCATGAACTAACCATACACCGGCGTTTTCGACCGCCGGTGTATATTCAATCTACACCGGCGTTGCCAAAGACGCCGGTGTAAAACTCTATAGCGGCGGTATGAAAATGCTGGTGAATGTATATCAGTGGAAAAACAGGGCACTTAGCAATACCCATATACCGGCGTGTTACGACCGCCGGTGTGTATTCAAGATATACCGGTATTCGATAAAAAACGCCGGTGTAGACCCCTAGTATTCCGCGACGCTCGATTCGGCAGTATTTGCACCGGCATTTTTATAAACGCCAGTGAATTATACCCCCAGCTTTTTTAAACGCCGGTGAATACCCGAAAAAAATGCCAGTAAATACATTGTGTGTTGTAGTAAGTAAAAAAATATATTTTTGATTAATAAAACCCTCAGTTTGAGGAGCTGCATGTTTCAATTTTGAACAAAAAATTTCCAGATTATTCAAGAGATTATTTTCAGTTTCAAAGAGGTGAAAATTTCATATTTTGGAACTAAATTTCAGAATTTAGGGATAAATTCCAGAAATTTAAGAAAAGTATTTTTAGTTTAAATGGATTGAAATTCCAGAAAATTGATTGAGTTTTATATATCTATGGAAAGAAGACTTTAAAGGTGAATTTAATGGATTATAGTGGATTGAATTTTGTTTCCATAAAAGAAAGTCTTTTACGGTAACAATGGTTTATTAAATGAACGTGAAATGTTGAAGAGATTTTGTGCATGTACGAATATTTTAATTTTGGAAAGAAGTATCCCGTTTGAGGTTTTGATTTACAACCGTGGTGTTGTGGAAAATGTGTTATTTTAGAAAAGATAAAATAAAGAGTATTTTTCGGATGATTGAAACAATTGGAGGTTTTTGATTGAAAGTTAGAGTTATTATGAGAACCCTAGATGGATGCTTGTGGCATTGAGATGTGAGCCCTAGAGGCTGAGAAAAACCCTAGGATACAAGCAGTGGTTATTTTTTATTGTAGGAATTAGCCAGACGGGCTAATATTCATAGTTTTAGTGAGTGAAGTCCGGTGGGGTGTGCTAGCTTTATGTGGCTATGGGTTACCTATGTTTGAACCTAAGGACAGGCGCTAGATATTGTGACAGAACTTGGGTAACCTAAGTATGCGCTCTGCATAGTTGGGTGGATGTATTCCGGGACTGTGTAATTTTGTGTCTTTTTAGTATATTCTCGCGGTACACTTGTACAGTTTGGCGGGATGAGTTCTGGGATTGGGGTCTATTTGCGAAATGTCTAGAAGTGAGATGAATTTGGCATGTTCGTGCGGTACACTTGTACAGTTTGGTAGGATGAGTTCCGAGACTGGGGTCTATTTGTGATATGTATGGCAGGGAGGTGATTCTCTAGAGTTAGATTGATGCTTACGGGATCCTTGCACGTTTACACTTGTACAGTCTGGCGGGATGTATTCTGGGGTTGTGGTCTATTCGCGGAGTGTCTATTCTTTCTTTTATCACCGATATAGGATTTGCATAGCGATGGATTGAACCCTAAATGAGGTGAAAGCTAAATGCTTGCCCTCGGACCCATATTTAATGAGCGGTATAGAATCCGAACAAGTATGCATTAATATGCATTGTGTGCATTATGTTTTCTTGACAATTGTTTTATGTATCTTTACTTGTTTTTCCAGACACACATTTATTCTTTTAGTTTCAGTATTAATTGTTGATTTATGATTCTTCTATTATTGTTTTATTTGTGCAACAAATGTATGATTATGAGACTTTGGAGAGTCGCTGTTTTTATCAGCATTGCGTCAGTTGCATTCAACTGACGTACCCATAGTTTTGCAAGTTTTGCATGTGAATGGCTTAGAAATTAGTTAAAGCCCGGGTTTATAAGAAGTTGGAGTTTAAATATTTGGATCGAGTTGTAATAAAAGTGTATTTAAATTCCTGCTGTGCATTGTATTATGGACTGATGTAGGAAAGTTTTAAATTTCCCTGTAATTGTATGACGTTTGGTTTACTTTTGAAGTAAAGAATCTAGATTTGTGTATTATGGACTTATTTATATTATGAAAATTTGGGACGCTACATGAGGAGGTGAAGTTGGCTATAAATAGCTAGGGTGGGGGTTGGCAAATTGAGTAATGGGTAGTGATCAATTAATTTTGATATCCTATATCATTTTTATAAAATTTTGAAATATTTTAGAGTACTAGATTTGCCCGTGGGCCCGTGTCTACGGCATGTCTTCAGAATGATACAGCATATGAAAAGCCTTGTAAAAAGTAAAACAACAATTATGTAGCTCAAGTTTGACTAGTATGACAATAATTAGTTGCAATTAAAAGTCCATGTTTCAATTAGTATATGTTGAAAAATAATTATAAATGAGGGTATAAAATCCAACTTCTTAGAACTTTGAGGGTGGAAAATGATGAAATTTAGATATTAAAGAGATATTTGTTATTTTCAATATAACATGAACAATAAAAAAATGAAAATTTACAAACCTGAAATCTGAGAATCTAAATTTCTGAATAAATAAAGAGTGAATGAGAGAGAGAGAGAGAGAGAGCGAGAGAGAGAGAGAGAGAGAGAGAGAATTAAATAAATAAATGAGTTTTTTTTTCTTTTCTTTTTTTTTTTTGGGGGGGGGGGGGGGGGGGGATGTGTTTTGTGATGTTATATTTGGACCTTTGATTTTGAGGGAATTGAAGGAGAGCCACTTGATAGCTTTCTTTGTATTTTATTATATAGATATCTATATGCATATATACATTTATAGATATATTTTGAAGTATATATATATACTTATATACATATATTTTGCAACAAAAAGTTTTTAGAAAAGTTTTTCCAAAAAAAATGGGTTCATCCCGGACCGGACTGGGCCGGTTCAACCCAGTCCCGGTTCAAGTCAGGTCGGGCTGCAACCGGGTTGGGCCAAGGGAGGCTTTTGAAGGCTAATGTGGGGCCTGGCCAAAACCGAGTTTTGGAGGGGTCCAGGTGTAACGCCCTGAATTCCAAACACATGTAATTCGTAGCACAAACATGATCTTTTACATTAAATTTGTACAAAAATATAAGGAATTTAAAAGTTTTCTATTTACAACATTTTCTTTACAATAATATAACGGAAATGAATAAGTACATTACAACAAGTGATAATGGAAGCTCTTCAAACT
The DNA here is from genome assembly GCA_017893485.1 of Hemerocallis citrina. Classification (NCBI taxonomy): domain Eukaryota; kingdom Viridiplantae; phylum Streptophyta; class Magnoliopsida; order Asparagales; family Asphodelaceae; genus Hemerocallis; species Hemerocallis citrina. Next base: position 174,989,938 of record CM030361.1, read on the forward strand.
TATGACATCCCTCACAGTGACTTCAAGTCCATGCAAAATCCAATCCTGCAACTAGGAAACTATGGGCACGTCAGTTGCATACAACTGACGCAATGCACAGCGATTCTTCTACTTTAGCAAAAACAAACTTGAATGCATAAAACATAGAAAAGTGACTATCCTAATTGTGTCAGTGTATAATATGAACTTAAAGCCTAATGCAGACATTTTCTGCTTACGATGACACTAATACATGTTCGGATTCTATGCATCCCATACTACATAGGTATGAGGATTATAGGGTTCAATCCCTCGTTATGAAAATTCTACTATGGTAACAAAAGCAAGGTTTAGACATTCCATGAGTAAGGATTCCATTCCCAGAATCCACCGTCAGACTATATAGAATCATCGTCGTGCGAACATTCTACAAGTGCCACTCTAGCCCCGGTATATACATATATATTGGAGATCTACCTCCTATCCGCCCGACTATTCATGATCCCTGAATCCCCCGTTCGATCTATCATAGTTCCAGATTTAATTGAGGCACGTCTTCCTCCGCAAGCAACCACAGTCCAGAAATCCACCGTCTGACTGGGTTTATAGTCCAGGAATCCACCGTTAAACTATATAGAAGCGCCCCACTTACGTTTTCCCAAGTTTCATCACATCTTCTTCTTGTCTTTATCCTTAAATTTAGACATGAATAATAATACCACTTAGATCTAGCTTACCCTCCTACCTGATCTTAAACAATGTACCGAGAACGATAGCTAATATTGGCCACTTCTCAAATTTCAATAATCACTTTCATCACTTTGCCTGTACTGTGTGTCTTATTCAGCCTCTAGATTCCAACAATCTCAACATAGAGATCAATTAGATTACATCTAACCTCTTATAAAAATTTCCATTCAAAGAACATCTTTTAACTTTTTTTATCCTTTCTCTTTGCTATTATCAACACTACAAAAGATACTGCTTTTACCGGCGATTATTCCCCGGCATTTTACTAGTAGCACCGGGGTAGGGAGTGAGTAGGAATTGGGTGCCAGATGGGATGGTTATACACCGGCGGTCGATTTAAAACGCCAGGCGTATGTTAGTATTCACCGGCGTTTTACTTAAACACGCCGGTGATGTTTATTATTCACCGGCGTTTTTTATTGTAAACGCCGGCGAATATACTGACACATTCACCGGCGTTTCCAATTAAAACGCCGGTGAATAACTGGGATAAAACCCGCGAACCCTAATCTTTCGCTCGCCATTTTCCCAATACCCAAAAAAAAAAAAAGAAAGAGGCGCTTCGTTTCCCACCTTCCTCACTCTACTTCCCGCGCGTTTGCCTCCGCCGCTTCGTCCTCTTCGACGGCCTTCGACCTTTCGAAATCGTCCCTTCTTCCCTTCGTCCTTTTCGATTTCCCTCTTCCCTCTCTCTATTTGGAGGTGAATCGGCGGTCGCCCCCTCTCTCTCTCTCTCCTACGCCCCCGCCCTCGTCGCCCCGCTCCCTCTCTCTCTCTTCGGTATGATCTCTTGATTTTCCTTATTTTCCAAAAAAAGCAGCTTTTTTCAGTTTATTCATCTTGATTTCCTTAACATGAATGGTTTAGTTGAGATGAAGAATTAATAGAAAAATATATGCTTAGATAATGGAAATTTTCATCTTCTTTTACTGTTAATGAAGCTGATTTCATGCATCTGATTGTCTTCATGGCATGTTTGTTTTTTTACCCAAAATGGGTTCACTGTGAACTGAGGATGCTCTAGGTACGTATGCCAATATCCTCCGGCCGGATATGCACAACAATTGGATTTTAGATTTAGTTGGGCACAGTGAATTAGTAGAGCAACATATAAGCTCACATAATGGGAAATTTTCATTTTCAGATACTGTTAAAGTAACCTAATTGCAATCTTTGGCATGGTTTTTTAACACAAAATGGGTTCACTTCGAAACTAAGTTTGCTGCTAGCATACCCATTTTCTTTCACTGTTAATGAAGCTGATTTCATGCATCTGATTGTCTGCTTGGCATGCATGTTTTTTTACCCAAAATGGGTTCACTGTGAACTGAGGATGCTATAGGTACGTATGTCAAAATCCTGCGGCCGGATATGCACAACAATTGGATTTTAGATTTAGTTGGGCTAAAGAAGTAGTAGAGCAACATATAAGCTAAGATAATGGGAAATTTTCATTTTCAGATACTGTTAAAGTAACCTGATTGCAATCTTTGGCATGGTTTTTTTAACACAAAATGGGTTCACTTCCAAACTAAGTATGCTGCATAGCATCCCCAGTTTCTTTCACTGTTAGTGAAGCTGATTTCATGCATCTGATTGTCTTCTTGGCATGCATGTTTTTTTACCCAAAATGGGTTCACTGTGAACTGAGTATGCTATAGGTACGTATGCCAAAATCCTCCGGCCGGATATGCACAACAATTGGATTTTAGATTTAGTTGGCCTAAAGAAGTAGTAGAGCAACATATAAGCTCAGATAATGGAAATTTTCATTCTCAGAAACTGTTAGAGAAGCTGATTGCCATCTTAGGCATGATTTTTTAACAAAATGGGTTCACTTCCAAACTAAGTATGCTGCTAGCATCCTCATTTTCTTTTTTTGTTGTTAGTGAAGCTTATTTTCATGCATCTGATTGTCATCTTGGCATGTTTTTTTTACCAAAATGGGTTCACTGTGAACTGAGGATGGTATAGGTACGTATGCCAAAATCCTCCGGTCGGATATGCGGCTACAATTGGGTTTTAGATTTAGTTGGGCTGAAGAAGTAGTAGAGCAACATATAAGCTCAGATAATGGGAAAATTTTCATTTTCAGATACTATTAAAGTAACCTGACTGCAATCCTTGGCATGGTTTTTTAACAAAATGGGTTCACTTCCAAACTAAGTATGCTGCATAGCATCCCCAGTTTCTTTCACTGTTAATGAATTGAAGCTTATCCCATGCATCTGATTGTCATTTTGGCATGTTTTTTTGACCAAAATGCGTTCACTGTGAACTGAGGATGCTATAGCTCTATGCCAAAATCCTCCGGCTATGTACAACAATTGGTTCACTCTGAAAAATATATGCTTACATACTAGACATTTTAATTTTTCTTTTACTGTTTCTTTTGTTTAGTATTATTATTATTATTATTATTATTATTATTATTATTATTATGAGATAAGTGATTATTAGTAGTCATGAACAGAATAGTTCATGAGTCATCAGATCTTCTTGTTAACGTAGTTACAGCACGACGCGCTCATTATTCGGCCGATTCCTCTTCATCAGCAAAATACCCTTTACCATCATCATCTCCTTGAACGAAAATTCAAATACAGGGGAGACTATAGTCGATTTTTTTTATGCTCGAACACAGGGTGTGCGATAAAATACCACTAAGGTGGTTGTGATCATTTCCACTGTCACGCCCCGCTTCCCGGAATACGGAAACACAGGCACGTAACTGAGGCCCAGCGAATGATATAAGTACGCCAACTCATATCATCCATAAGCTGTACCAGTCTTAGCTCAACAATATAAGAAAATTTAATCACAGCCACGCAGGAAACATGATCACATAAACTAGAATGAAATTCAATAACCATATCTGGAATATAAAGACTTACCAATTAACTCGAGAGACTCCTGCTCCAATGTAGAGGAACTGCTCATCAATGCCTCCTAGAAATTCTTATTATGCATCTGTGCTTGATTATCTAAAAAGAAGGAAAATTTGTCCTTGTAACCAACTCTGGTCCCAAAAGTTTCCTCTCTCCAATGTCGTCCCAACAGACTGGGGACCTACATTTACGACCATAGAGTGCTTCAAATGGAGCCGCATTGATACTTGCCTGATAACTGTTGTTGTATGAAAACTCGACCAGGTGCAAGTGATCTTCCCAAGAACCACCAAATTGGAGGACACAGGATCGCAACATATCCTCCAGTGTCTGAATCGTCCTCTCGGACTGCCCGTCCGTCTGGGGGTGAAATGCTGTGCTATAATTCAACCTGCTCCCCAAACTCTGCTGAAGACTCTCCCAGAAATGCGACCTGAACCTCGATCTCTGTCGGATACGATGCTGACGGGAACACCGTGCAGTCTCACTATCTCCTGAATGTATCGTTCTGCCAGACTCTCAGTAGACTGACCCACCCTGAATGGGATGAAGTGGGCACTCTTCGTCAGCCGGTCCACCACCCAGATAGCGTTGTGACCTTTAGGACTCCTAGGCAATGCCGTTACGAAGTCCATAGTAATATTCTCCCATTTCCATTCTGGAATCGGAAGAGGTTGCAATAATCCAGCGGTCCTCTGATGCTCTGCCTTCACTTGCTGACAAATCAGGCATCGTGACACAAACCTTGCCACAGCCCTTTTCATTCCATGCCACCAAAAGTGTTGCTTCAAGTCCCTGTACATTTTGGTACCTCCTGGGTGAATAGAGTATTGAGACTGATGTGCTTCCTCAAGTAGCCTCTGCCTGACTTCACCTCTAGGGACACATAATCTGGATCCATAACGGAGTGACCCGTCTGAATGAATGACTAAGTCAGTTCTCAAACCTGCTTCCACTTCACTACGGAACTCCTGCAATTGCTGATCATCTGCCTGAGCTGCCTTGATCTGCTCTACTAATGAAGACTGTAACTGTAACATCATGAACTGTGACGCTGCACCTGGAAGAATCACTTCCAGTTCCATTCTCCTCATATCTTCCAATATCTCTTTCTGCTTAGTCAGAAACATTGCAGCAGGCCTCCTACTCAAAGCATCAGGTACCAGATTTACCTTGCCCGGATGGTACTGTAGATCGATGTCAAAATCAGCCATCAATTCTAACCACCTCCTCTGTCTCATGTTCAGATCCTTCTGCGTGAACACATATTTGAGACTCTTGTGATCAGTGAAAATTTCGACTCTATCTCCGAGCAAATAATGCCTCCATAGCTTTAGAGCAAATATCACCGCTGCAAGTTCTAGATCGTGGGTAGGGTAGTTCTTCTCATGCGGTCTCAGCTGCCTTAAAGCATACGCTACAACTCTACCCTTCTGCATCAGAACTGCTCCCAAACCTTTTCCTGAGGCATCGCAGTGAATCACAAACCCTCCAGAACTGTCTGGTATCGTCAGCACAGGCACTTATGTCAACCGGTTCTTCAATTCCATAAAAGCTTCCTCGCAGGCACCATCCCAGACAAATCTCTGCTCCTTCTTTGTCAAGTTGGTTAGAGGTCCTGCGATCTTCGAGAAGTCTTGAACGAACTTTCTGTAGTATCCTGCCAATCCCAGGAAACTCCGCACTTCTGACACTGACTTCGGCACTGGCCAATCCTTGACAGCAGAAATCTTCGATGGATCAACTGCTACACCCTCACCAGAGACAACATGACCCAAGAAAGCAATGCGATTCAACCAGAACTCGCACTTGCTGAGCTTCCCGTACAATTGATTATCTCTCAGGGTCTGCAAGACAATCCTCAAGTGCTTGGCATGATCCTCCATGTTCCGCGAGTACACCAGAATGTCGTCTATAAATACAACGACAAATTGATCTAAGAATGGCGAGAACACCCTGTTCATCAAGCTCATAAATACTGCCGGTGCATTAGTAACGCCGAAGGGCATCACTAAGAATTCATAGTGTCCATATCTTGTGCGGAATGCCGTCTTCGGAATATCTTCAGTCTTTACTTTGACTTGATGATAACCCGAGCGAAGATCCAACTTTGAGAATACGGACACACCTCCTAACTGATCGAACAGATCATCAATCCTTGGCAGTGGGTACCTGTTCTTCACCGTAACCTGGTTCAGCTCCCGATAGTCGATGCAGAGCCTGCGACTACCGTCCTTTTTCTGGGCGAACAACACTGGAGCTCCCCATGGTGAAACACTTGGCCTGATAAAGCCTTTGTCCAATAACTCTTGGATTTGTACCTTCAGGTCGGCCAGTTCAGCTGGCGCCATGCGGTACGGGCTCTTCGAAATTGGCGTAGTGCCTGGCTGAACTTCAATGCTGAACACTACGTCTCGGTCTGGTGGAAGCCCAGGAAACTCATCAGGGAATACATCAAGGAAGTCCCGCACAACCACGGGCGCAACTTCATCATCAGTGCACATCGACTCAAGTGCACAAGCCTTCGGGGAAATCAGGCTCTTGACACGTGCAGACGGTGTCTCACCCGCATGAAACTCAAACTCAAGTTGCCCAAGAAGCTTGAACGTCACCTTCTTCTTCCGACAGTCAATCACTGCGTGAGTGACGCCTAGCCAGTCCATTCCCAGTATGACGTCGAAACCCGAATTATTAATCACAATTAAGTCAGCTTCGAACTCTCTGCCACCGATCAGTAGGGGACTCTGCTTGCATAGTTTAGAGCAAACAATAGTACCTCCACCAATGGTAATGTCCCAGGCTGCAGGCATGTCATCACTTGCTAATCGATGACGGTCGACAAAACGGGAGGACACAAACGAATGTGTTGCACCAGAGTCGAACAACACATGGGCAGGAAGGGAGTGCACAAGAATAATGCCTAACAGAAGATTCAATGAATAAGAAATGGAAAAAGCATGCATGGTGCAAAAGATCAAATAACAAAGAAAAGGGGATATGCAAGAACTGAATATAAAATAACAAAATACAGCTACAACGTACCAGCAACTACTCCAGTGGCTGTCTCAGCCTCTGCTGTAGTCAGGTTGAAGGCTTGACCACGACCTCCCATCTGACCTCTTCCAGAAGTCGTTCCCCGTCGGACGAAAGCATGTCTCTGTGGAGGGAGGGGTGGCCTCGCCTGAGGTTGGACCGGTGCTCCAAGCTGAGCTAGACCTCCAGCAGGTGCAACAGGTCTGTTCCTCGGACAGTCCCGCATGATGTGATCAACACCCCCGCACGTAAGGCACAGGCGGTTGGCATGGCGGCAATCCTTGTGCAGGTGCCCGACTCGGTTGCAGAAGGTACAGGTCGGGACGGCAGGCGGATATGGCCGCGTTCTCACAGGCGGGGTCGGAGCTGGCCTCTGAATAGGCCCCACAGCAGGTCGAGAGAAGACGGGGTGTTGTCCCCCTCGCTGAGTAGTGTTGGTCCTCTTGTGGGCTTGCTCCTGGACCCTTGCAGCATCGAGTATGTCTTCATAGGTGCGATGACGGTGGGCCACCAACTGGTTGTGTAGATCTGGATGGAGCCCCAAAAGGAACCTGCGGGCTCGATCTTCCTCAGTTGTAACCAAGGAAGGTGCAAAACGGCTGAGCCGCAGAAACTCGGCAGCATACTCATCTACCGTTCGATTCCCCTGAGTCAAGTAATGTTCTAATTAATATCATCACATATGCTATAAGTAACAATAAATGAATTAATAAACATTACCGAACCTGAGTCAAGTTGACGAACTGCTGTTCCATCTCAGCTCTGGTGACACTGGGGAAGAATTTCACCATAAAACTTGCGGTTCCATCTCAGCTTGCCACCAGATACGGGCAAGATCGGTCAACAGGATGCTTACCACATCCACTCGGTCTACATCAGCTATTCTTGCAGCGACCAACAATTGCTCTGTCGTAATTAGCCACTGCTCAGCCTCCAATGGACCCTCAGCGCCTGTGAATCTATCGGGGTGTAGCCTCATGAAATCGGCTACATTACCCGGTCTAGGCGGTAATCCTCCCGGCACAGGTGTAGGAGGCTCTCTGTTAACTGCTCCTAGAGCTGCCTTCATCATCTCGGCATGCTCTCTCTGCATCTGTGTCACCTGCTGCATGTGACGCTCATTCTGTTCTTGCTGTTGAGTCATCATCTGCTGCAGTATCTGGAGCATAGCAGTGCTCTCAGACCGTTCTTCCCTCTGTTGGGAAGAAGAAGAGTTACCTCTGCGCATTTGCACAATTTGTGCAATGGTGGGCTCTCCCACCGGATCATCCTCAGGACGGGAAGATGGAGTCTCCTTTCTAACCATATTCTGCATTAAGAAAATACAATTAGTATCTAGACTGCACAAATATCAATCAGTGGAAGGAATAGAACGATTAGGGAATGAAGGGACTGAATACAAAGGAATCAAACAGGGATCAAGCAAAGGAAGTATGTTGGTATTACATGTTCATGTGATTCGCGTGGTGTACATATCGTTGAGTTAAATCTGGTTAGAACCAAGATCGAGTGATACGCCAATCAAAGTCAGACATCCATAAGGTAGTCGTATTTGATCGACACATTACTCAAAACCTAGGCTCTGATACCACTAAAAACCTGTCACGCCCCGCTTCTCAAAATACAGGAATACGAGCTCGTGACGTAGGCCCAGCGAATGATTTTAATATCATTCATAAGCTGTACCAGTTTTCAACTCAACAATACTCAGAAATTTAAATCACAGCCACGCAGTTATAATAACATCACAGAACAATAATTGAATTTAAGAAAATTAAATACTCCAACATAATAATATTACTGAGAAACGAGTAGCAATTACGGGTCAAAAGCCCGGAATACAATTCTGAAAATAAAAGAGTTACAATTATTGAAAGAGAACATGAAAGGGAAATTTATTATCCATAGTTGCTCCAGGCTTAAAAGAATTGCTCGCCAACTCCTTCTGGGAGATCCTCAGTTTCTCCTGTGACTGGATTAACTAAAGAAGAAAAATAAATGTCCTTAGAGCAAGTACGGACAGCAAGTAGTGAAAGCAGAGAGTAAGGAAGTAAAGTACATGTAGGAAGTGTGAATCAAGATCAAATTTGCAAGGCAATAATGGACTAATAGCAAGAGTCTTTATCGAGTATGTATACATGTCAACTAGGTCTATTATCAAGTTGTTCTTCCTATCTAGTGCACGTACTTCTGTGTCCCATGTGTGCCGTACCACAGGTTCGGTGCACGCAAAACAGTGTACGTTTGAGACATAGTGGTGGGGTCAACAGAGCGTGTACTCGGCATATCACGACAACAAGATAACAAGATAACAAGTCACGTCTCCACACGTATTCTCCTCCTTCTATATAACAAGTCCATGTAACAAGAGGGCCCTACCGAGTACATTTTCCGAGACGGTCCACTACTAGGTCAATCCTTAGAAACCCCGGCTTGTTTTAGTATTTTATTAAGTCATTCATGTACAGGCGAGTGGTTATAATAATGTCAAGTGAATGGTGATAATGCAACAACATGATATATTATACACTAATAGGCAAGAGGTAACAAATCTGAAGCAACAATTCTCCTTATATTATTTTAACTGATTCCTGGTATAACTGGGTCGAAACCTCAGCACAAGACAGACAAGACAGCATCACATAAATGTTTATCATGTGGGTGATTATCGAGTTATTACATCATGCATGTGGTAAGAATCATTGACAGCTAGTCATGTGAATTTCCCAATTAACAAGTCAAGTGTATCACGTCAAGTTCAAGTCACAAGGTCACAAGATCTCAAGTAGTAACATGTATTTAATCAAGTTGTATTTTCTCATGTCAAGTTTATTTATTTTATTCATGTCAAATATGCATAGGCTTGGGTTTGAGTCAATGGATAACAAAAGAAGTCAAGAGTACGTCGGGTTAGCTCGTGTAAACCCTCGATACTCCCAACAGACGGGACACAAGGCAAATTAAGATAGTTAAAATGGAACTAATTGCAGGAGATCAATAAGCTTGAACTAGAATAAATAAAACAGTTCAAGTGGACTTGCCTGTTAGTTGACGACGATGAAATTGAACAAGAATAACGGGATCAGTATCCCGGGCAGTAAAACACGTGTGAAATGTGTGGCAGCCACGCCAAAATAGCAACCCCAATAATTCAAAGAGCAATCAACTCCTTCAATAACTCCAAACAGCAACACAATAACAACAACTCCCAATAACAACTCCAAGGCAGTAACTCACCAACTCCACATAAACTAGCACACCAATCAGAAAAGCCAAATCCCCTACTTCACAAAACACCATATATCCAGTGGATCCCTTCTACCCCCAAAACACCAATGTTCAAATAACCCAACACCAATATAATCAACTTGACACCCACACAACAGCAACAAATCCAAATCCCAGTCCCTTTTTCCTTCTACTTCTTCACTTCTTCTTCTTCGATCTCAGAACGGAGAGCGAGAGAGGACTGAGTGCGGGAGCGATGGGGGCGACGGTGCGGTGGAGAAGGCGACTGGCGGGAGCAGCGATCGAGGGAGATGGCGCACGGGGACTCGCGACGGTGGAGTGTCGAGCGGGGGAGACGGGAGGATAGCGAGCGATTGTGGAGGTTAAGGGCTCAGGCGGCGCTGGTCCTTCGACGGAGGCGGAGCTTCGACAATGGTTGGGGCGAGCAGCGACGGGAGGCGGGTGCCGCGACTGGAGGTCGCGACGCTGCGGCGTGGCTTCAACGGCGATGCGAACTCTGTTTCGCACTCGAAAACAGAGGAAGACGGCGATGACTTCGACGGGGCTTGGACGGCAATGAGATGATGACGGTGAACAGGGCGGACACAGGCGGCGATGTCTACGGTCGAGGGGCGCAGGCGGCGGGGCGAACGGGGGTTGAGCTTCGAGCGGTCTGCGGCAATGGTGGACGACTGCGGGAGGAGCGAAGTGAACGGCGGGGGATCTCGCAGTCGACGATGATTGCCCACACCGCTCGAAGCTCAACCCCCATTCGCCCCGCCGCCTGCGCCCCTCGACCGTAGACATCGCCGCCTGTGTCCGCCCTGTTCACCGTCATCATCTCATTGCCGTCCAAGCCCCGTCGAAGTCATCGCCGTCTTCCTCTGTTTTCGAGTGCGAAACAGAGTTCGCATCGCCGTTGAAGCCACGCCGCAGCGTCGCGACCTCCAGTCGCGGCACCCGCCTCCCATCGCTGCTCGCCCCAACCATTGTCGAAGCTCCGCCTCCGTCGAAGGACCAGCGCCGCCTGAGCCCTCAACCTCCACAATCGCTCGCTATCCTCCCGTCTCCCCTGCTCGACACTCCACCGTCGCGAGTCCCCGTGCGCCATCTCCCTCGATCGCTGCTCCCGCCAGTCGCCTTCTCCACCGCGCCGTCGCCCCCATCGCTCCCGCACTCAGTCCTCTCTCGCTCTCCGTTCTGAGATCGAAGAAGTAGAAGGAAAAAGGGATTGGGATTTGGATTTGTTGCTGTTGTGTGGGTGTCAAGTTGATTATATTGGTGTTGGGTTATTTGAACATTGGTGTTTTGGGGGTAGAAGGGATCCACTGGATGTATGGTGTTTTGTGAAGTAGGGGATTTGGCTTTTCTGATTGGTGTGCTAGTTTATGTGGAGTTGGTGAGTTACTGCCTTGGAGTTGTTATTGGGAGTTGTTGTTGTTGTGTTGCTGTTTGGAGTTATTGAAGGAGTTGATTGCTCTTTGAATTATTGGGGTTGCTATTTTGGCGTGGCTGCCACACATTTCACACGTGTTTTACTGCCCGGGATACTGATCCCGTTATTCTTGTTCAATTTCATCGTCGTCAACTAACAGGCAAGTCCACTTGAACTGTTTTATTTATTCTAGTTCAAGCTTATTGATCTCCTGCAAGTAGTTCCATTTTAACTATCTTAATTTGCCTTGTGTCTCGTCCGTTGGGAGTATCGAGGGTTTACACGAGCTAACCCGACGTACTCTTGACTTCTTTTGTTATCCATTGACTCAAACCCAAGCCTATGCATATTTGACATGAATAAAATAAATAAACTTGACATGAGAAAATACAACTTGATTAAATACATGTTACTACTTGAGATCTTGTGACCTTGTGACTTGAACTTGACGTGATACACTTGACTTGTTAATTGGGAAATTCACATGACTAGCTGTAAATGATTCTTACCACATGCATGATGTAATAACTCGATAATCACCCACATGATAAATATTTATGTGATGCTGTCTTGTCTGTCTTGTGCTGAGGTTTCGACCCAGTTATACCAGGAATCAGTTAAAATAATATAAGGAGAATTGTTGCTTCAGATTTGTTACCTCTTGCCTATTAGTGTATAATATATCATGTTGTTGCATTATCACCATTCACTTGACATTATTATAACCACTCGCCTGTACATGAATGACTTAATAAAATACTAAAACAAGCCGGGGTTTCTAAGGGTTGACCTAGTAGTGGACCGTCTCAGAAAATGTACTCGGTAGGGCCCTCTTGTTACATGGACTTGTTATATAGAAGGAGGAGAATACGTGTGGAGACGTGACTTGTTATCTTGTTATCTTGTTGTCGTGATATGCCGAGTACACGCTCTGTTGACCCCACCACTATGTCTCAAACGTACACTGTTTTGCGTGCACCGAACCTGTGGTACGGCACATATGGACACAGAAGTACGTGCACTAGATAGGAAGAACAACTTGATAATAGACCTAGTTGACATGTATACATACTCGATAAAGACTCTTGCTATTAGTCCATTATTGCCTTGCAAATTTGATCTTGATTCACACTTCCTACATGTACTTTACTTCCTTACTCTCTGCTTTCACTACTTGCTGTCCGTACTTGCTCTAAGGACATTTATTTTTCTTCTTTAGTTAATCCAGTCACAGGAGAAACTGAGGATCTCCCAGAAGGAGTTGGCGAGCAATTCTTTTAAGCCTGGAGCAACTATGGATAATAAATTTCCCTTTCATGTTCTCTTTCAATAATTGTAACTCTTTTATTTTCAGAATTGTATTCCGGGCTTTTGACCCGTAATTGCTACTCGTTTCTCAGTAATATTATTATGTTGGAGTATTTAATTTTCTTAAATTCAATTATTGTTCTGTGATGTTATTATAACTGCGTGGCTGTGATTTAAATTTCTGAGTATTGTTGAGTTGAAAACTGGTACAGCTTATGAATGATATTAAAATCATTCGCTGGGCCTACGTCACGAGCTCGTATTCCTGTATTTTGGGAAGCGGGGCGTGACATCCACAAAAGGTCGTTTAGGGTTTGGTGAATATAGTAGATTGTGTTAAGATGTAGTTTTTTTTTGTACATTTTTTGGAGCCACAATTTCTTTATTTTACAGTTAAAGATTATATCGTTTATTTATTTGCAGCTAGGGATGGTTTTCAAATAGGTGAAATTTAATATACAAAATTCCTTTTACTGTTATTACTATTTAATATATCAAATTTTAATTTCAGACTGTGTGCCATTGATATAATGGATAGAAGTTGGATTAGTAAACCACGATTATCCAAGGAGTACCGTGATGGTATTAAAGATTTTATTATCTTTGCCAAACGACATTCCCGTGATCCCAACCTAATCCTTTGTCCATGCCTTCGCTGTACAAATTGTATGCTGAGGACATGTGACGTAGTACATACACACTTGGCTGTCAACGGTTTTCTTCAAGGGTACACAAGGTGGTTTTGTCATGGAGAGGATCATACGGCAGCTCCTGTTCGTCCGGTTGTATTAGAAAATGAAGCTGAGCCCTTAGTGAATGAAGACTTAAGCATTCCCAATGAGATGCATGCTTTATTACAAGATGCCATGGGGATTCATAATGTTCCTTTCCACACCAATGACCCAACAACCGAAGTTCACAATGAGTCAACAGAAACAAACCAGATTGGTGGTGGGGTGGACGAGGAAATGTCTGGCCCCACCCCTGAAAATAATAAGCAGCAAGAATCCTTCGCTAAGTTACTTGAAGATGCTAGTACTCCGTTGTACCGCGACTGCACCAAATTTTCTAAGTTCTCATTCATTGTCAGACTATTTCAGATTAAATGTTTAAACGGGTGGTCTGCTAAGTCCTTCACTATGCTACTTGAATTGTTGAATGAAGCATTTCCTGAAATCTGTATTCCAAACTCAGCCTATAAAATGAAAAAATTCCTAAGTTCTCTCGATCTAGGATATGAGAAGATAGCAGCATGTCCAAATGACTGTATGCTTTTCACGAGTGGTAAGGAAAGTCTGGAGAATTGTGAAGTGTGTGGTTCTTCGAAATGGAAAGAAAGACCAAATCAAGACGAGGGAGCCAGTGGATCTACTAAGCGAAGTAGGAAAAAGAAGCCTGCCAAAACATTGCGTTACTTTCCTCTGATTCCTAGGTTACAAAGGTTGTTTATGTCTACGAAAACTTCTTCTGATATGAAATGGCATGCTGAAGGTCGCACTAATGATGGGATTCTTAGACATCCTGCTGATTCTCAATCTTGGAAAAGATTTGATGAAAGATATCCTGATTTTGCGGAAGATCCTCGAAATGTGAGACTTGGACTAGCTAGTGATGGTTTCAACCCCTTCAGGCAAATGAGTAGTACATACAGCATATGGCCGGTTGTGTTGATACCATACAATTTGCCGCCTTGGAAATGCATGAAGCAGTCCTCATTTATTTTGTCCATGATAGTTCCTGGACCGAAAGGTCCTGGAAATGATATAGATGTGTACCTACAACCGTTAATAGATGAACTTCAGAAGTTGTGGGTGGGTGTTCCAACCTATGATGCTGTGGCTAAAGAAACATTTTCTCTTCGTGCCGTGTTGTCTTGGACAATCAATGATTTTCCAGCATATACAAATTTATCTGGATATAGTACTAAAGGACGTTATGCATGTCCATGTTGTGCTGACCAAACTAGTTCAAGGTGGTTGTACAATGGCAGAAAGTTTTGCTATATGGGTCATAGGAGATGGTTGCCTGACACACATATATTTCGGGCAGAGGCAACGACATTTGATGGTACCGACGAGTGGGAACATGCTCCTGGGTCTTCTTCTAGTTCAGATATTTTGAGGCGGGTAGATGGTCATCAATTCAAATATGGAAAGGAACCAGAAGTCAGGACAAAGGGCAAGAAAAGGGCACGGCCGGAGCAAGGTGAGGAGACCGATCTATATGGCGAGGATGAGGATCAAAACTTGACGAGTTTAGGTGCATGGAAGAAGAAGAGTATTTTCTTCAAGTTGCCGTATTGGGAATTCAACTTACTACGACATAATTTAGATGTGATGCATATCGGAAAAAATATTGGTGAGAATTGTATAGGAACAGTTATGGGAGATGATCGGAAGACAAAGGACAATCTCAAGAGCCGACTTGATTTGAAGTCAATGGGCATCCGACATGAGTTGCACCCAGAAGAATTGCCGAACGGGAAAGTACTCCTACCTCCTGCAATCTATTCAATGTCAAAATCGGAGTTGGAGTTGTTTTGCAAAGTACTACTTGAACTTAAAGTCCCCGATAGCTATTCTTCTAACATGGCAAAATGTGTCAACTTTAAAGAGAAGAGGCTTCAGGGTCTAAAGTCACACGACTACCACATCCTAATGCAGGATCTCCTTCCTGTGGCCCTAAGGTCTTCAATGTGTGAGCAAGTCACTACTGTCCTGAAAGATCTTTGTAGCATATATAAAGGTATTTGCTCAAGAATGCTTCGTGTTGAAGATCTGGACCAATTGGAGCAGCAGGCGGCATTGACACTTAGTAAAATGGAGATGATATTTCCTCCATCGTTTTTTACTATTATGATTCACTTGATAATCCACCTTGCTGGTGAAGCCAGAATCGGCGGTCCTGTTCACTATCGGTGGATGTACCCCATTGAGAGGTAAAATAATTCATTCATCATACGAAATTGAATTTTCAAAAGCTCATTTCTTTTAATCCCCTAATCCGCTCTAGTTTATTAATTGTACATGTTCAGGTACCTATACCGGCTAAAGGGTTATGTGAAAAATAGAGCATATCCTGAAGGGTCAATAGCTCAGGGATATCTATCAGAGGAGTGCTCAGATTTTTTTTCTAGGTATTTGCCTGGTGTGGAGACATCTTCCAGTAAACCACGTAGAAATCCAGACATTTCCAACCTTGATGGTGCACAATATCTTTTTGATACCGCTGGCACCACTGTTGGTAAAGTTGATGCATTTGAGCTCGATAGCTTAGCGTGGGAACAGGCACATCGATATGTGCTAGACCATCATGCATCAGTGGAACCATTTCGAAAGTAAGTTGCTTTTGAATTTAAATCGAATACAGTGAAAACCGCGGAGTTCGATATTTTTGATACTTTTGTTATTCCTAATTTCAATTGCTTGTTTTTTAGCGAATTTGTCAGGGACATCAAACGAAGGGCTAGACCAAGAAGACTACCACCACGTGAACAAAACAAGCTGATGAATGAAAAATTTCATAAGTGGTTTGAATCTCATGTAGGTGAATTACAGTTATGCAAGTTAATCTTTATTATATCTACATTTTCTATGGTGTTGATACGATTTCCGCAAAATTAATAGGTACATTCTTTGGGTCCTGAAGGTGCGTCATCTAAAATACAAGTACTTGCCAAAGGTCCCTATCAGATGGTCAAAAGATACGGAGGATACATATTCAATGGTTTTAGATTTCGTACTAAGGATCGTGAATCTAATTTGAAGTCTCAAAATAGTGGAATGGTAGTGACGTCTAAGACTAGAAGTTATGCTTCCAAATCGGACACGAGGCCTGTAGATGGAGTCCTCGACTACTATGGAGTGCTCACGGATATCATTGAGTTGAATTATTTTGGCCATTTCCGTGTTGTCTTATTTCGTGGGGATTGGGCTGAGTTTGATAAGAATTTTCCTAACAAGAAGGACAAACTTGGCTTCACAGTTGTAAACTTCTCAAAATTGATTCACATCGGTACACACATTAGCCATGAGCCATTTGTGTTTCCATCCCAAGTGCAACAAGTGTTCTACATTGAAGATCCAACCCTGCCAAAATCGTATGTGGCTATCCCTATGCAACCAAGAGATGTATTCCAACTGGGCGATACTTCAGACGATGAAGACGGTGAAGACATGAACAGTTACATTGCTTCTGAGTTTCCTGTGTTTGATGTAAACACAACCGATGTTGGAATTTGCGGGACTTGGCTCCGCAAGGATGGAGAAGAGGGCGATGTACTGGAAGATGTCGTATTGTAGTTTACATGATTTTCAATTGGGTTTATTATATGTCTGTAATTTTATGTCTTAAATCTTGTTGTAATATTATGTCTGTAATTTCGAATATGTTCATTGTGAATTTAATACACTGGTTTAATTATCTTTCTATTTTCTACTGCTTGGTATTATTTACATTAAACTATGCTTAGTGTCATTTGAACCAAACTGTCGTTGTAATTTAATCTGTTACAAATCTATTTTTTTTAATTTTTTTACAATTATGTTGGTTTGTTAATCCTACTAAAGTACAAATTTTATGATAGTTATTATAAACATGTTATTAAATAAATTTGCATATCTAAGGAAGTTATCGAATCCTTGACAGGTACAACATGCTGAGGCGTGGAAAGAGGGTAAATATAAATGATGGCAACGAGAGCCATGGGGATGAGCAGCCACTAAATAATAGTGGCAGGCAAACATATGAGAGTGAGGGTAGCACGCCGCCCACTGTCAAAAAACATCGGTAAGTCTTAAAATTGGTATTTTTAAAGAGATTATGTTACTTGAATGCATGAAAGACACGTACTAGTGTTTGTGAGTCTGCATTGTGGCTGTCGTCTATAAGCATTTCGTCTATGTTTCTTAAGTGGGCTGTGATTAGAAAGAAAGGGCTGGAGTGGAGATCTGGAAACCCAAAATAGAGACATCTCGTTTATTATAATCTACACTTATTGTTGGACCAACCCCCTCTTGCTGTTGTTGCTGATGTCTCTTTGTGTGCGTGTGTTGAAGAGAATGAAGGGATGAGAGAGAGATGAGGAAAATGCCGCTATGTTAGCCTGGTGTATCCTCATTCTCTACCATCCCTCTTTCTGGCTCCATATATGGCTTCTATATTAAATTGGTTTCCTTCCATGATGACAGTCCGTAATACTACACTTGATATGAGCCCATGTTCATACCTGCATCCTATTGCATACTCACAAACAACTAATACTTGTCGGCCTTGCATCGGATGCCCAACCCCACTTTGGCACATAACCTGGTATAGATGACATTGTATGACTTGCAAACAAGGATTGTTCAGTCGTGTTGTTGTACTAATTTGGAGGAGGTGAAAATGGGACCATAAAATAGCTTAAGAAGACCATCAGGTTTGTGAAATAAGCTTCACTAACAGTGAAAGAAACTGGGGATGCTATGCAGCATACTTAAGTTGGAAGTGAACCCATTTTGGCTAAAAAATCATGCCGAAGATAGCAATCAGATGCATGAAATCAGCTTCTTTAACAGTATCTGAAAATGAAAATTTTTCATAATCTGAGCATATATGTTTCTTTAACAGTGACTGTGAACAATTGTTCTTAATTGGGCTGTGATTAGAAAGAGACGAGTTGGAGTGGAGATCTGGAAACCCATATAGAGACATCTTGTTCATAATAATTTATTATTATTGTTGTTCTTGTCACTCTTGCTGTGGTTGCTGATGTCTCTATGTGTTCGTGTGCTGAAGGGAAAGAAGGGATGAGAGAGAGATGAGGAAAATGCCGCTATGTTAGCCTGGTGTATCCTCATTCTCTACCATTCCTCTATCTGGCTTCTATATTTGGTTTCCTTCCACGATGACAATTCCAGTTAAAACTACACTTGCTATGAGCCCTATTCGTATTTCTCTTCCATGAAGAATTGATCTATGACTACAATCTCCATTCAAAACCCAATTGTTCTATATTTGGTTCCCTCTTTGGCATGGTTTTTTTAACACAAAATGGGTTCACTTCCAAACTAAGTATGCTGCACAGCATCCCCAGTTTCTTTCACTGTTGGTGAAGCTTATTTCACAAACCTGATGGTCTTCTTAAGCTATTTTATGGTCCCATTTTCACTAACTGTTAGTGAAACTGATTTCAAGCACCTGATTGTCTTCTTGGCATGTTTGTTTTTATACCAAAAATGGGTTCACTGTGAACTGAGGATACTATATAGGTACGTATGCCAAAATCCTCCCGCCGGATATGCACAACACTTGGGTTTTGCGATATAGTTGGGCTAAAAAAGTAGTAGAGCAACATATAAGCTCAGATAATGGAGAAATTTTCATTTTCAGATACTGTCATTGTAACCTGATTGCAATCTTTGGCATGGTTTTTTTAACACAAAATGGGTTCACTTCCAAACTAAGTATGCTGTACAGCATCCCCAGTTTCTTTCACTGTTAGTGAAGCTTATTTCACAAACCTGATGGTCTTCTTAAGCTATTTTATGGTCCCATTTTCACTAACTGTTAGTGAAGCTGATTTCAAGCACCTGATTGTCTTCTTGGCATGTTTGTTTTTATACCAAAAATGGGTTCACTGTGAACTGAGGATACTATATAGGTACGTATGCCAAAATCCTCCGGCCGGATATGCACAACACTTGGGTTTTGCGATATAGTTGGGCTAAAAAAGTAGTAGAGCAACATATAAGCTCAGATAATGGAGAAATTTTCATTTTCAGATACTGTCAATGTAACCTGATTGTTTAACACTGGCATGGTTTTTTTAACACAAAATGGGTTCACTTCCAAACTAAGTATGCTGCATAGCATCCCCAGTTTCTTTCACTGTTGGTGAAGCTTATTTTACAAACCTGATGGTCTTCTTAAGCTATTTTATGGTCCCATTTTCACTAACTGTTAGTGAAGCTGATTTCAAGCACCTGATTGTCT
The DNA here is from genome assembly GCA_017893485.1 of Hemerocallis citrina. NCBI lineage: Eukaryota > Viridiplantae > Streptophyta > Magnoliopsida > Asparagales > Asphodelaceae > Hemerocallis > Hemerocallis citrina. The sequence continues at coordinate 175,009,534 of CM030361.1, forward strand.
TCTTGGCATGTTTGTTTTTATACCAAAAATGGGTTCACTGTGAACTGAGGATACTATATAGGTACGTATGCCAAAATCCTCCGGCCGGATATGCACAACACTTGGGTTTTGCGATATAGTTGGGCTAAAAAAGTAGTAGAGCAACATATAAGCTCAGATAATGGAGAAATTTTCATTTTCAGATACTGTCAATGTAACCTGATTGCAATCTTTGGCATGGTTTTTTTAACACAAAATGGGTTCACTTCCAAACTAAGTATGCTGCACAGCATCCCCAGTTTCTTTCACTGTTAGTGAAGCTTATTTCACAAACCTGATGGTCTTCTTAAGCTATTTTATGGTCCCATTTTCACTAACTGTTAGTGAAGCTGATTTCAAGCACCTGATTGTCTTCTTGGCATGTTTGTTTTTATACCAAAAATGGGCTCACTGTGAACTGAGGATACTATATAGGTACGTATGCCAAAATCCTCCGGCCGGATATGCACAACACTTGGGTTTTGCGATATAGTTGGGCTAAAAAAGTAGTAGAGCAACATATAAGCTCAGATAATGGAGAAATTTTCATTTTTAGATACTGTCAATGTAACCTGATTGTTTGACACTGGCATGGTTTTTTTAACACAAAATGGGTTCACTTCCAAACTAAGTATGCTGCATAGCATCCCCAGTTTCTTTCACTGTTGGTGAAGCTTATTTCACAAACCTGATGGTCTTCTTAAGCTATTTTATGGTCCCATTTTCACTAACTGTTAGTGAAGCTGATTTCAAGCACCTGATTGTCTTCTTGGCATGTTTGTTTTTATACCAAAAATGGGTTCACTGTGAACTGAGGATACTATATAGGTACGTATGCCAAAATCCTCCCGCCGGATATGCACAACACTTGGGTTTTGCGATATAGTTGGGCTAAAAAAGTAGTAGAGCAACATATAAGCTCAGATAATGGAGAAATTTTCATTTTCAGATACTGTCAATGTAACCTGATTGTTTGACACTGGCATGGTTTTTTTAACACAAAATGGGTTCACTTCCAAACTAAGTATGCTGCATAGCATCCCCAGTTTCTTTCACTGTTGGTGAAGCTTATTTCACAAACCTGATGGTCTTCTTAAGCTATTTTATGGTCCCATTTTCACTAACTGTTAGTGAAGCTGATTTCAAGCACCTGATTGTCTTCTTGGCATGTTTGTTTTTATACCAAAAATGGGTTCACTGTGAACTGAGGATACTATATAGGTACGTATGCCAAAATCCTCCCGCCGGATATGCACAACACTTGGGTTTTGCGATATAGTTGGGCTAAAAAAGTAGTAGAGCAACATATAAGCTCAGATAATGGAGAAATTTTCATTTTCAGATACTGTCATTGTAACCTGATTGCAATCTTTGGCATGGTTTTTTTAACACAAAATGGGTTCACTTCCAAACTAAGTATGCTGTACAGCATCCCCAGTTTCTTTCACTGTTAGTGAAGCTTATTTCACAAACCTGATGGTCTTCTTAAGCTATTTTATGGTCCCATTTTCACTAACTGTTAGTGAAGCTGATTTCAAGCACCTGATTGTCTTCTTGGCATGTTTGTTTTTATACCCAAAATGGGTTCACTGTGAACTGAGGATACTATATAGGTACGTATGCCAAAATCCTCCCGCCGGATATGCACAACACTTGGGTTTTGCGATATAGTTGGGCTAAAAAAGTAGTAGAGCAACATATAAGCTCAGATAATGGAGAAATTTTCATTTTCAGATACTGTCAATGTAACCTGATTGTTTAACACTGGCATGGTTTTTTTAACACAAAATGGGTTCACTTCCAAACTAAGTATGCTGCATAGCATCCCCAGTTTCTTTCACTGTTGGTGAAGCTTATTTCACAAACCTGATGGTCTTCTTAAGCTATTTTATGGTCCCATTTTCACTAACTGTTAGTGAAGCTGATTTCAAGCACCTGATTGTCTTCTTGGCATGTTTGTTTTTATACCAAAAATGGGTTCACTGTGAACTGAGGATACTATATAGGTATGTATGCCAAAATCCTCCGGCCGGATATGCACAACACTTGGGTTTTGCGATATAGTTGGGCTAAAAAAGTAGTAGAGCAACATATAAGCTCAGATAATGGAGAAATTTTCGTTTTCAGATACTGTCAATGTAACCTGATTGTTTAACACAAAATGGGTTCACTTCCAAACTAAGTATGCTGCATAGCATCCCCAGTTTCTTCTTTTGTTGTTAGTGAAGCTTATTTTCATGCATCTGATTGTGATCTTGGCATGTTTTTTTCCACCGAAATGGGTTTACTGTGAACTGAGGATGCTATACGTACGTATGCCAAAATCGTCCGGATACGCACAACAATTGGGTTTTAGATTTAGTTGGGCACAGTGAATTAGTAGAGCAACATATAAGCTCAGATAATGGAAATTTTCATTTTCAGATACTGTTAATGAAGTTGATTGCCATCTTTGGCATGATTTTTTAACAAAAAATGGGTTCACTTCCAAACTAAGTATGCTGCTAGCATCCTCATTTTCTTTCACTGTTAATGAAGCTTATTTCATTAAGATCCAGGATGGCAAATTTTGACTTGGCTATGATTGGATTGTTTAGTGGATGTTGTCTATGTTCTTGATTGGGCTGTGATTAGAAAGAGTGGGCTCGAGTGGAGATCTGGAAATCCATATAGAGACATCTTGTTCATAATAATTTATTATTATTGTTGTTCTTGTCGCTCTTAAGGTGGTTGCTGATGTCTCTTTGTGTTTGTGTGTTGAAGGGAAATAAGGGATGAGAGAGAGATGAGGAAAATGCCGCTATGTTAGCCTGGTGTATCCAAAGTCTCTACCTTTCTTCTTTCTGTTTCCATTTCTGGCTTCTATATATATTTGGTTTCCTTCCACGATGACAGTTCCGTAAAAATACACTTGATATGAGCCCTATCTTATTTTTCTTATTTTTCTTATATTTGGTTTCCGTCCACGATGACAGTTTCATGGATTGTCTGAACAATCCATGAAGGACATGCTTAGATACTGAATTTTCATTTGTTTTACTGTTTTAGATAGTGGATATTCCCAATCAGAGGAGAATATAAAGGTTTCAAGTTAGATACTGAATTTTCATTTGTTTTGTTATTTTAGATATATTTAAAAACAAAATTAAGTACTAGATTTTTAGCATTGCAATGTAATTATTTTACCTCTGTATATATCATTAACAATTCCATTTGCAGTTGGCACTTTGATCTTATAATTCGAGATACAGGTAGTTCTTTTTGCAAGTTCAAAAAATATGTATATTCTGTATTGTGATCTACTGTTCAATTAAACTATTGTTTTTTTTTCACAGAGCGGTCGTCAAGATGAAGGAAATTCTGATGATCAGAGCTGAAGCTACTCGAGGGGTATGAATCTGCGGTCCTCCTTGCTGTTCTTATGTCCTCCTTGCTGTATGGTTGTTGTTCTTATGTCCTCCTCCTTGCTGTTGTTATGTCAGACTGGTTTTTTTTATGAGAGTTATGTCATACTTTGAATTTGGGATATTTTGGATATTTGTCAGACTGGTTTGTTTGGATATTTGGGATGTTAGTCTCTATATTAATTTGTTAATTATGACACTATTAATTAATCAATGAATTTGGACGTTGATATGACACGTGTGAAACTTGATTATCTTTAATTATTCTTGTGTTTGGTTGTGGTTTGCGCAGTAGTATGCAACGAAATTGGTTGAATCAGTTGTGAGAATTAGTTGACAGGTTTTGTAAATGAAACTGTGAATTGAAATCGAACGGAAAAGCGGAGTATCGAAAATAAATGGGCATAGCCAGAACGGCGTTTTAAAAAGACGGCGGTCTATATAATCTAATTGTTGGAGTGTGTGATACACCGGCGTTTCAACGCACGCCGGTGAATGTTATCAGCTGTAACGGCACAGACGTACACTGGCGTTTTATAAACGCCGACGTATATAACTACACCGGCGTTTTTTAGTCGCGCCGGTGTTCGTAAATAGGGAAAAGCAGGCGCTCATAAACGCACATACACCGGCGTTCCTTGACCGTCGGTATACTTTCGATCTACACCGGCGTTTTCATAAACGCCGGTGAATGGATAAATACCGGCGGTTTACGACCGCTGGTGAATGTAAATAGGTGCACAAGAACGGCACTCAGAGACCGATATACACCGGCGTTTTATGACCGCCGGTAGTTCTAACATTTACCGGCGTCCACCAAAAATGCCGGTGTAGACCCCTTCGTTTCAGCGACGCCCGCTTCGGCGGCAGTTGGACCGGCGCTATTGTAAACGCCGGTGAAAGTTTCACCGGCGTAAAAAAACGCCGGTATAGACGTCAAAAAGCGCCGGGAAAGCTACTTTCTTTTGTAGTGCAATCATGAAGTAGCCAAATTTTTATAGCAGCATTCAATAACACTTGATGAGTTAAAACCCTTATAAACATCACATGATTAACATTCCAAATTCATCCTTTAATTACCTCTTAATTTCTCATAAGGTACATTTTATTAACATACCAATTTTAAATCTAATTTTATATGTTGTAAAAGTTTTAGGACAACTTGACAAAATATATTAACCCAATGGAATTGAAAATATAAATTCCAAAATTACTCCAAAAGTAGATTTATTAGTTTCATAGGAATCATAAATGAGTCTACTACAACTATGTAGTTAAGATCATCTAAAATCATCCTCAATTAATTCGTCTAAATTTATTTGCAAAACAGTAGGTTCAAAATCCAAAAACTGCAGCTCATGCTACTTGTAAAAATCATAGAAAATTTATACTTTATGAAAGTTTGTGTTCTACAGATCAAATTAAAGGTATACAAGTCTACTATAACTTTGTAGTTATAAGTTTCCCTAAAATATTGTGTCTATAACCCTGAATTTTTAGAAATCTACAGTAGGGTCGAAATGTTATACAAACTGCCACTATTCAATTTTGGAAAATTCATTATAAATTCTATTCTTCATGGAAAATTTATTTTCTTAGACTAAAAAGAAAAGTTAACGAGTCTACTTCAAGTTTTTAGTTTTGACTTTCTCAAAATGTAACACCCCGAATTCCAAATAAGTCTGAATTCAAAGTTCTACAGGATCTTTATACTTCACTTCGTACAATTTTATAAGGAATTTAAAACTGTTATACAACAATGTTTACATCAACGTAGCGTAAATAAATTACAACATAATACACAATTAAAATAACAGTTGAAACAATTCTTTACATTCTTTCTTTAGAAACTATGGGCACGTCAGTTGCATCCAACTGACGCTTGGATATAATACATCAATTTCTCTTACTTGGAAAGCACAAACTTGATCACAAACAAAGCTAAGGGGGGACTATCTTATTGATGTCGTGTGTGCTAGTGCACTTAGCCTTAATGCAGTTATTTATATTTCATGACACTAATGCACATTTGTTCGAACCTATGCATCCCATTCTACATAGATCTGAGGGCAAGCCCTTAACCGTACTTCATCTTATAGGGTTGATTCTCTCGTTATGAGTTTAACTACTACAGTAACTAGGGTAAGTTCCTAGATGTTTTATGAGTTACGAGCCCATGTCCAGACAGCCTGGAGGAGAATCCCACGTCATGAGATGACGCATCATGTAGGCAGCCTATGGACAATTTGCCTCCATTTTGGGCGATGCGAGATACCGCCCGCTAGAAGGAATGTGCGGAACCACATGTTATGAGGCTTCATAGGACAATGGCACTACATAGTCACCAAGCACCCCACGAGCGTCGCCATGATCCCGATAATTCTGCAGATGAATTTACGTCATGACATGACGCATCATGTAAACAGCATGTGAAAACTCTCACACCGTGAATCCGAGGCCCTCATACTTGTGTTTTTCTTTTACTTTCATCACATTTTCACTATAGTGTTTTCCTTAGATAATTGAATCATGAATAAAATTAACACCCTAGAGTTAGCATTACCTCTACATCAGTCTTAAACATCAATTGATAATAACGACCCAATCTTGCTCTTTTATTACAATATTTCTCTTCAAAATTCATTCACGCTGGTGTAAGGACTTAGCTATACTCTAGATTTTAACATCTTTTCATATTCACCAAAATTGAGTGTTTATACTCACAAATTCCATATTCACAATATGATCTTTTTATTTCATTTTCCATGCACACTTGCATATATTAGAACATAAAATTTCATTTATTAACTTACTCAAATCTTCCATGTCGAATGTCTCAATATTTGATCTCTACACAAAATTTTTTCCATTCAAAATTTTCCTTTTCTTTAATTATGCCAAAGTCATATTTTAAGAAAAATTATCAAGTTCTTCATCACATTGTTTTAATATAAAAACACGTCTAATTCTCACAAAATATGTCAAAACATAGTAGAAATATTTTTTATAAAGTCTAAATAATTTTAGAAGAATATTAGAATTTTTCCCAATTTAATACTCTTTAAAACTCTTTAAAAAACAAAAATTAAAACAAAAGAGGGCTGGCGGATTCGAACCCACAAACTCCGCCCAGCTACAGTAACCAACCCAAAGCGCACCCGAAGACCAGAAGGTCCAAAGGCGACTAGCGATATAAGGTGAACTCGAAATACTTTTGAATATGTTTTCGGTGATTTGGTTTAAACTCAAAATTTAATAAAAACGGAGCCTTTTCAAAACTCGAACCCACGACCAAGGCCTCTGTACACAATGCCTTAAGTTGATGCCAAGACCAGTATGCCCAAACTCATTTTCTGTTATGATTAGGACTTGAAATACCCTTATACTTTCTGTCTGTTTCTAACTTTTCTTCAACAATCTCGATTTCTCAATTAATTTTTACTTATTCAAAATCTAAATTTTTTTCCAGAATGTGTTCTTTCAAAATACAGTACAGTATATATATTTAAATTTATGAAAATTCTTACTTTCAACAACATAATAGAATACCTTTTATTTCTTTTGAGAAATGGAAATTAATGTATTTATTGACATTGGAGTTTGTTTTCTAGATTAAATCTTTTAGCTACTTGTTCCCCATAGTTTTTGTACAATTTTCATTCTTAACATAATTAATTCCCTTAGATCAATTCTATCCTTTACATGAGACTAATTATTCTCTTAAAATTCCAAATGCACATATTTCGACCATAAAATGGATATAGAACTATTCATATAATGTAATTAAAATTTGACATCTATTGCAACTTTCTATACTAATCAATTGATTCAACAATTCATGGATGTTATTTTACATTCTGCACACTACTTTACACAAGCCATTCACAAGCACAATTTTCATACTCGCATTGTTCATTAAATAGTTATTCTATCATGAATTATATTAATAAGGCATCATGATAAATTTTAATCCACTAATCTCAATCCATTCTCATATTGACAATCAAGATTTTCTCTTTTTCCTTACTAACATTTTTAAGCAATCACATGGCAAATTTTGCTATTTATTCTAGCATATTCATAAACTTAGCCTACTAACATGATAACTATATTAGAAGTAGAGAAATTGCTCACCTCTTTGAAGAACAATGAAAATTCTTAAAGAAAACTCCTTGAAAGCATGATTGCCTCCCCTTCTCCTCCAAGCTTGTGCCAAATCCGAGCCTCTCCTCCTAGCTTGTGCAAGAACCCGAGCCTCTCCTCCTTGCTATGTTGACCTCCAATGAAGAACACACACAACTCAATCTTTTCCTCACACAAACTCTTCTCTTTCTCACACACTCAATCTTTTTCTCATACAACTTTCTCTCTTTTTCACACACTCAATCTTGTTCTCATACAACTTTCTCTCTTTCTCCTTTAAAAATATAAGGTGCAAGGGATGAAGAAAGACAAGGGGGCTATTTATACACAACTCATGAACAAATGAAGGGTTGAGATGTGTTTGGATGAAGGGCTAAGATGTACTTGGGAGTTAGAAGAACCACCCACTAGCAAGCAACCAACTCTCCACTCTCTCCATCTCCCCACTCCATGAAAATGGCCAGCCTCTCTTATATTCATATTGCACGTGCATATGCAATGCACGTGCCCCCACATGCACACCTATAGTTAAGTTTGTTCATTTATTTGTTACACTTTTGTTACATGGCAAGTCTACCATACAAGTTGCTTTAATTAATAATTGAATTAACTAGTGGGCTAGTTAGGTGGCTAAAATCTATGGGCTTTTAATTAATTAATATAATTTATTTTGAGTGGGCTAGGATTAATTTTTTAGGCCTAGGATCCTATAATAAATAATAAAAGACTTTTAAAAGAGAAAAGAAATATTTGTTCATGTCACACCCTGCTTCTTAAAAGAGAATACGGAATACGGATACGCGACAAAAGCCCAGTGAATTATTTTCATCATCCATAAGCTGTTCAAGACTCTTTACAACATTCACAAGAATCATCAGAGTCGGAAACAAAAGAATCAACCAATCATGCACATATGAACCAAAATACCAACAAGAATACTTGAAACCAAATACATTAATCTCAAATAGTCCTGATCTGAATAAGTCAACAAAATCTTGGGTCACATTGCCCAAATACAAGAATAAATTTAAGTATAAAAATACAATTGTTCAAACAACTACAAAAATAATAATAACAAGATCCAGCACTAATACTTCATGTCACCAATACCGTCTGAAACCTGTTCTCCAAAATTTGCAATTTAACATTTGCAGGGAAGAGGAAAAGAGAAAATAAGTACCCATCAATTGCAAGTTACGGATTGCTTGTAATGCAGGATACAAGTACAGGGGAAAAAACTAACTAGCAACATGGTATAAGTATGATGACAAATAGAATACTAGCATGACAAAATGATCAAGTACAAGGGCATGTATCAAGTGTCAAGTGAGCAAGTATAATGTAAACAAGTATCAAGTGTCATGAATCAAGTAACAAGTAACAAGTGTCAAGTAGCTATCTAGGTAACACTTCATATGTCATCCTTTTATCACATAGTTGTTACAGTCAATGCAATTTCGTTTTAGATTTTATAGTGGACCATATTGGGCAGTGTACTCAGGGACAAGCCTCAAGTATCAAGTAAACAAGCCTCAAGAGTGAAGTATCAAGCCTCAAGTGTCAAGTATCAAGCCAAGTGAAATATCAAGCCTCAAGTAATCAAGCCAAATCTCAAGTATCAAGCCAAGTCTCAAGTATCAAACCAACTATCACATAGAATCAACAGATTCTCTTCCGAGTACACGTTTCTGAATTATCCACTAATAGATCCGTCCCTTTAAACCCTGGCTTGATTAATTTAATATTAGGTCAAACAAGCATATATGTGTCACGAAACAAGCAATTATATTAGGTATGATCAAGTAACAAGTTCAAGTTGCAAGATAAACATGTATGGGTAATAGGTAACTCACAAAAGAATGAAATAACAAAATCTCAAGTTCAGGACAACAAGACCATACTGTAGTAAAACTGAAATTTCCAGTGTTACAAATATGTAAATCCCATCAAAACGTCTAGAAAATAGACTCCTAACCGAATCCAGCGAGTATAAATAAGTCATATAGTATTTCACAAAATCATAACTCAAAACTGATTTAAATTCAGAAAATGCGTTCTGCCATAAATTAGGAAATCGAATTCATAGTCAGGAAAACAACATCAAAATACCTCAAACAAATCCAGGGAAAATTTGGAGTATTCCCCTATCTGTCTAGTATCAAAATATGAAGTTTCATAATTTTCCCGTAAGATTTTTTTAGCCAACAAAATTCAGAAAATATCAAGAAACGATAGTTTGGCAATTCTGGAATTTCCAACACTGCCGTACAAAAACTGTTATATCTCGCAAACTGTGAAACAAAATCCAAATCCTCTAAAGGGAGATGAAAATAGATAAAATATGATAACTTTCATATTTCACAAACATTTTTCATGCAGTTAAAGGACAGGGCAAAAATACAAATCTTTATAGAACAGCGAGCAAAATACAACAAGTACAGTCTTTATAAACAAGCATGAAACGACATATAAAAATCATTAAAAAAATCCACCAAAATTCTTGGTAATCCCTAATTAGATATATAAATACTGACCAAAATTTCAGATCAAAATAATATGTTTAGCACAAGTATCAAAATAGTTTAGTCATCAAAATCATCAAGAAATAAAATCTGGAAATGATCTACATCTCTGTAGTAAAATAGTTATATCTCACACAAGGTCAGAGGGGTTGGAAATCGAGCAAGGTCAGAGGAGTTGGAAAGAAGACGAATTCCTCTAAAAATCTTGTTTTATACTGAAATTAAGATTTTGACATTAATATGGTCTAAATTACTGATCAGGACAGATTATCGACAAAACACAGAATTTACTCTAGCAACAAACCCAACATGAATCACACGAAACTTGATCGAAACATAACTAAACATGAATTAGAGTCTACTAACTATCCAAACAACATGAAATAGGGTATACGACATGTCCACAATGAGTATATCACATGGATCTTACAAGCACGCAAGTTCTCATATTTGTTCACATATACATCACATCAAGAAACGGTCACTCCTAGGTTAATTCATGTCATATGTGTCGTGAGGCAACTATGGTCAAAACACTATAGAGAAAATACTCATCAAGATAACATACACACGAGTTGTCTCTAGAGCCCAACTACATTACAAGCGGTATTTATGACTTGTATCATACAATGAAATTTGAGTACAAGTTACTTGCCTTAACCGAAGACGAAGAACAAACACCAAGAATAACGGGAATGGATTCCTGGGCAATGAACAAAGACCCACGAACAAAAATCCATGAGCCAAACGATCACGCAATCACACGTGCAAAACTCCACACGTGAAAAACTCACGAGTGAGAGGGAGAGAGATCAAGAGGGGCGTTGACTGGCTTTGCTGGTTGGCGCTCCGGCGGTTGCTGGTAGCGAACTAACGGCAGGACGGGGATGGGGACGGGAGAGAGGGGGATTAAGTGCAGGGATTAAGTGCTCGGCTAGAGGTGGTCGGCAATGGTTGGGGATCGGGATTAGGGTGAGGCCAGGACGAAGGGGAAGTCGGCTAAGGTGCAGGTGGCATCGGGTGTTGGGGTGTCGGGGTTGGCTGATCGGAGCGACGCAACCACAAGGAGAGAATGGAGGTGGCCGGGATGTGAGGGTAGTATTAGGGTTAGGGGTGTGAGGGAGAAAGAGATTATGTATATATATGGGGATGATTAGGGTTAGTTGTATGAGAAGGGTAATTGGGTTAATGGGTTGTGGGTATTTAGGAGCAGCAATAGGTTAGACTAATAGGATTTGATTAGGATCAATTAGTATAGGATATCAAATAGGATTGTGGATTTTGATTTGGCTTTGGTAGTCAATTTGGGATCAATAATAAGATTGGGAATAGGATGAGCAACCACATCACCATACGCACCAAAAGATAAGAATAAAGAGATCAGTGCACAAATGAAGAACGAAAATGATAACAATGATCAAGACAAATCAAGGAACCGAAAATAAATCACAAAAGACCAAGAATGAGCCAAAATGAATATATATTGAAAACAACTCCAATATACGGTCCAAAAGAAATACAAGAGGAATACAAAGACGAAAAATACACTAAAACAAAAAATACACTCAAAAATACCCAAAATGAAAAACAGGGGTTACAGTCCATGACATAAAATTAATTTTAAAGCCAAATGTACACATTAATTTGCACGTGTGAAACACGTGAAATCAAATGAAATATTTATATTTAATTATACGAAAATTCAGGATGTTACACAAAATACTACATCTAAGATGCCGAAATGATCAAAATCCGAAATGTATACAAATTTCTAGCAGCTAGCCAACTGTCAACCAGTCCTAAGTTTTTATTTTATTAAAATAGTAAATGAAATCCAATATTATGAAATTTTACAGAGATGTTCTTGACTTATAAAAATTTTAGCTCTAGATTCTATCTAGTTTAATAGTTGTGATTTTTTTGAAGTACAGCTAAAACTTAAAATATAAACTTAAAAATGTCCCCGACTCAATCATATTATAATTTCACACATTTAATCAACAACACATAATCTCAACATGAATACTCAATCTATGTAGGTTACATGCATCTAACGATTCACACATATACATTCTACAGTATATCTTTCTACTAATAAAACTATATTAGAAAGCTAGAGAAACACCCACCTCAATTAAGCTCCTAATAGTTGAACCCTAGACAAATAATGCTCAAAAGCTCCAAAGCTCCACAAGAGAAAACCAGCCTCCTCCTAGCACAACCCGCAACCTACTTGCTCTCTTTCTCTCTTTTTTTTTTGTTTTGATTTTACTGTTGTTCATGACAAAAGATGACAGCTATTTATTAGAAGAATGAGTGGTTAAAATGAATCCTCACTTCCCAAAATAGCTTCCCACTTCTCCACACTCTCACCCACTCTCCCTCATTCTCGAAATGATGGCCACTTCATGGGAGTGTGCACAAGGCACGTGCACATGTACTCAATGTGTGTGCATACTTTTTCATACAAATTTTATGATTAGTTTTTATTAGTTTAAATGTGTGTGTTACTCATGGCAATGTGTAGAAATTCAACTTAATTTTAAATATACATTAAGTGTACACAAAAATAACAACGGTCTTTAATTTGTAAAAGTTTTAGTGGGCTACAAAATGGATTTAGGCCAAATTGATTTTAATTAATATAAATTACACAAATGTGACTAGAAAAATGAGAGAAAAAATTTTCATGACTCAAGAAAAGTTTAGGAACCAATACATGCACTACAAACACATGCGTCTCACGTATATAATATATATTTGAGTTAAAATAGGAGAAAAATAAATTTCAATTTTTATAATGAATTCGAACAAGTTATAAAAATAAACAATAGAAATACATAGAAATATTACACGTAACAGTGGAATATACGTAATCGTCACGAGTATTGAAAACACGTGCAATGCACGTAAAGACACCAAGATTAAAATAAATGTTTGAGTTTGCTAAAAATAGGATAAAAATAAATTTTGAAATGACAGAAAATATATAATTAATCGAAATACAAAAATACATAGGATATTTATATTAAAATACGCTACGAATATTACTCGTAACGGTACAAAACACATGTGCGTAACACCCGTGGAAAAAAATTTTAAAACTCAATTTTGAGGGGTGTTACAGTCTCCCCCCCTTAGAACAATTCTGTCCTTAGAACTTACTTGGGTAAGAGTTGTATCTTGTACACACAAAGGAAAAAAATCATCATTGTATATAGAAAAGCTGCCAATACCAAGAAAGTAATGGTGTTTAATTTTATAATTCTAAATCACAAATTACCTATCGGTATCTTCATGATTCAATAAATCAAACAATAGTTGGCCAAACAATTATAAGCATTAAGAATAAAAATTAAAACACACAACCATGGCAAAATAGAAGAATCAAATAACATCAAATTAAAATTGTGTTCTCAAAACTAGGCTACATCGAAGCGCTAGAAAAATAAAATTAGTTCATTATAATTTTGCAACTAACAAACATTGTATTTGATTGCATAATGAAAGGTAGAAGAGGAGAAAGAACTCTATACGATCTTGTTGAATGCTATGGCTCTTGCTTTCCAATTATGTGATGAGTTGTCTCCTCCAATTATTTTAGCCTAAAATCTTTTTTATTTCTTTTTCATATCAGCCTTTATATATAGCAACCAAAGAAATCATCAAAAGATACACAATTACAGCGAACTTGGACCCAAAACTCGCAACCCGCATTTCCTGTTCACAGATTTCTGCGCAAAGTTGCAGTAAAATGAACTTTCCCGGAGCTACAGAGTGCCGTTCATAACGTATCAGTACTCGTTTCGAAGAAGACTCGACGAACAAAATTTTTGATTTAGAACAAAAGTTAAGATTTGTCCATCTTCATGTCCAAAATAGCTGTACAAGTTCTAGGTGCTGCATTTTTATAAAGAAGAGGAAAGTTAATTAATTAATAGGATAAGTTTAAGTTTAAATAATTAGTTAGTATAAATCTACATATTAAGATTAATCTTTTAGATTTTAAACTAACCATTCAACTAATTTAATCCAATAATCTATTTGAATTTTGAATTTTAATTTTAAAATTTTAAATTTTAAATTTTGAAATCTGTATCCTTGTTTTCATCATTGATTTTTCCAAAACACCTATGTTTTGCACATATCCATCTCATTCCTTCCAAATCAAACAAATAAATAAAAAATAAGTTGAAAGAAAATAAATTTTAAAGAAATAAACGAAAACTTGCAATTTTTATGCGTTAAAAGAGTAATAAATTCTTGTACAAATTTCACTCATCAACGCGTCTGATAGAATGTGGGTTGGGGGGGGGGGGGGATGGAAGGGTCGGGATGAGATGGGTCAAGGCCTGGGTACTACCGGTCATGATGTATCTAAAGACCAAGCTGTAAGCGTATTTTTTAAGGTAAATTTTACTAAACTATATTCATAAAGAGCTAATTTATCCCAATTCTCACACTTTTTTAAGTTTCATATAATTTTATGGGTCCATTAAATTATTTTAGTCGGTGCAATTTTCACAGGGTAATACTAGTTATGTAGTAACGTTATCAGAGGACATGTGTTTACTGATAATTCCTTTTTTGTTGTTGGAGTAATTACTACTCGTGCAAATGCTCGTGAATCATTTCAAAATTTGAAAGCTTTATATACATCAGTGGTATTTCGAAAATGTTGACCTAATTTATGAAAATTTTCTACTTTTCTTAAATATTAAAACAAAAATTATGTCTTAACAAATTTAATAAGGAATAGACACTCATGTTAGTGGTACATCTATATTTCCATGATCTTAATGTTATAGTTTCCTAAAATTCCATGTGATGAGGATAAAAATATCAAACGATGTGTGCCGCTCTATCTTGGTACGAATCTTGGGGAGATCTCATAACAGCTTGTGGGCTGACTGTAGGCCCATCACCTAAATCCAACCCAATGTGAATAAGGTCGCACCTTATAATCATGCCTCATGCCTATAAATACAACCTTACATCTACAGTAACCAGGTAATCGCAATTTCCACCACTTAAGTCTTTCTTAATCCTCTGGTTATTAACTTGAGCATCCAAGGGTCTGTCACTGGGAGTCCTCCCGGTGTTTTAGACATTTTTGCAGGTGTCTAACAACAGTTGAACCACCCAGATCCACCAAATCCATCGCAGCAGCCTCACAGCATAGTCAAATCGGTGGCCGAGATCTGAGTTTCCTCTTTCCCAAAAGAACTCACATTATCTGTTTCTCCCACACCCGAAAATAAGCAGCATCAGATTGGCACCGTCTGTGGGAAACGAAGATCCGAGCCTCTGCTTTAGATTCTGCTCCGTGATCGATGCTTCCTATGGCTCTCAAAATGAAGAAGACCCCGCCCGGGGGCCATCAGTTGGACCCTCCACTTCCTCCTCCGTGCCCGACGTGAATTCGAGCGGCCACTCAAGGATCCCGACAGCCACATGACCAATGGTTACAGAGAAACCCGCCTCGAGCGCGTCCCGCTCGGTTGCACGCTCGATTGCCCATCCAGTGGTGTCCGACTTGAGAAATTTCGTCAACAATTGACAAAATAAGGACGACATCCGAACTCATCTCAACCGATCCAGAAAAGAGGGGAGCCCTTGAACCACAATCCGAGTCGGAGTCAGCACTCCTCTCATGGTCGAGATAGGGAGCGCAACCGCTCCCCGAGGGACCGCCGACCCTCGAACAACCGAGGGGACGAAGGTTATGTGACCAGAGCAGAGTTCCATGGATTCCAGGATGAAATCCTCTGGGCAAACCGAGGTGGGTCCCGGACCGATCAACGTACTGACCAAGTAGGGAGAGGCCGAGCATGGGAACGACGAGTGCCACGGGCAACCCGGCCCAAGGGACGGGAAGACCCCATCCTCAAATGACTACAAGAAATGGAAGGTCGCCTTGCTCGGATCGCCGAAGGTGGGAGGCAGTCCGAACAGCGTTACCAGCCGAGTAGGCCACCTGTAATGCCCCGAATTCCAAATAAGGCTGAATGCGAAGTTCCACAGGATCTTTACACTTTACTTCGTACAATTTTACAAGGAATTTGAAATTTCTTGTTACAACAGAGTCCTTTACATTTAATAACACAGCAGAAGGTAAATTGAAGTACACTAATGAAAATTATACAATTGCAACATCTTTAACATTTAAATAATCATCAGCATCAAATCAACTTTATATTTTCTAGAAAAAATCCAAATCCTGCGTATAAAACTGTGCGCACGTCAGTTTCTTACAATCGACAAAAAATGTTATACACGGCCATCCTCGCTATGCTGAAAGTATAACGATCTCAATACTTTAACAAACCACAAACTTGAATGGAAAATAAAGTGTTAAAAGTGACTACTCCAAATATGTAAGTATATGCAATGCCTTAATGCCTAATGCGGATATTTTATACTAAGATGACACTAATGTATACTTGTTCGGATTCTATGCATCCCATACTACATAGGTCCCAGGGCAAGAACCTACATACTCCACAATAAAGGGTTCGATCCCTCGCCATGATAACTACCTAGTAATAAAACAATGTTTAGACATGCCATGAGTACGGATCCCAGTCCCGAAGTCCACCGCCCGACTATATAGAATCCTCATCGTGCGAACATCCCGTCAAGTGTCCCTCTAACCCCGGTATACGTATATACACTGGAGTACGACAAACTATCCGCCCGACTACGCATTTTCCGGATTTAAAATAAAAAGCTCGTCCCCATCGGAGCAACTAAAGTGCCGGAATCCACCGCCCGACTAGGTCTATAGTCCCGGAGATCCACTGCCCGACTATATAGAAGCCCTCCACTCATGTTTGCCCAAGTTTACTACATCTTTACTTATATGCCTAATTCTTAAGTTCAAGACATGAATAAATTATAACACCTAGAGTTAGCTTTTCTCCCTACCGGACTTAATCACAAATACCGAGATAGCTCCATAGTCATATCTCAAAATAAATCAATCATTTAATTCAACAATGCCGGTACCCGGGGTCTCACTAAACCTCTAGATCACAACCTTTCATGTTCTAGAAATCAAGGGTATTCATATCTTTCAATACTCATGTATTAAACCTCATGGGTATTCATATCTTAAACTTATTCATAACTTAATCAATGTCTTATTTTTGCATTATTCATGATATTCAATTCATTAACTTATTCACAATTCAAAAAAGAACAACACTTCTTTTCATGAATATAGATTCATCCACTTCAAATCTCATTAGCAATTTAATCACATATAATATTTCAAACCACGTCAAGTATTTCTTACTCAAAATAAGTAAATAATCTCATCAAGGGAAACCAAATAACATAGCAATATTTTCTCTTATTCTAATCAAAATAAATGTCATATCTTAAATAAATTTTCTATTTCATCAATTCATGATCTATATCAATTTCATTTTTAATTTCTCACAAAATACATGAAATATTATGAAACTATTTTTAATAAACTCTTAAATAATTTTAAAGGAATATTAGTATTTTTCCCAAATTTTTATTTGTATTATAACTCTTCAAATGTCAAAAAGCACCAAAAATATCAAAATGGCAGCTACCGGGTTTCGAACCCAAGCCCCACAGGCGCGCTACAGTACCACCCTAAGGCGGCCCCCACTAACCAAGAAGTCCATGTGACTTTCTGTCACAGAGGAGGACCGAAACCCCCAAGTACTCACTCTTGGTCCGGGGGTTAATTAAACCCGAAACAGAAAAAAAAAGAAAAGAAAAGAGGACTGTCGAGATTCGAACTCAGGACTCCTGACCACACTCGCGCTACAGTAATATTTTTAAAACGTCTCCGCTAATCAGTAAGTCCAACCCCAACCACTGATATGAAGTTAGAGTGCTAAGGTTTTGTTCATACAGCACTGTGATTGGTGTATTTTCACAAAACTCAATCATATGATCGGTCTAGCTTTTTAATGGATTGTAAATATTTTATCCAGACTGAGTTCACTTGAAAACAGTAACCCACGAATTTTGAAGCTTATATTTTAAACACGTATCTATATTTCAATTCATTTTTTTCTTTCATTTGCATACATAAATTTGCATTTCTCCAATTTAAGAAAAATAACAATTTGTACCTCTTACAACTCATTATATGAATCTATTTGTACCAATTAAACTTCACTACAATTTATTTTGACTACAAGGAAAGTCTCAACAATCTTCATACAAATTTATAAAATTTCGATATTTACCATTCAACATGCATACTAGTATGGTTCATGGCAATAATTCATTTGTTTATTAATCTTTTTCTAGTTATCATGATGTCTAATCATTTTCTTAATCACAACCAAATTTTCTATAATTCATGGCACAATCACAATAGCGTGAAAAAATCTACATTTACCACATCAATTAAGTCTACTTTACTCATTTGTCAAAACTAACATGCTTGTCCTACAATTAGAAAGAAGAAAGACCACCCACCTCTTATGAAGACTTCCAAAAAGATGAAAAGACACAACTCCTAGAGACTCCTAACTCCAACAAGCAACACCTAGTCCTTCTCCTCCTAGCAAGAGCACTCCAATGCCTCCAATGCAACACAAGAACACAAGAACACTCCAATGCCTCCAATGCCTCCAATAAAAATACGGGATGTTACAGCACTCCCTTAGAATAGTTCCGTCCTCGAAACTACACTTAAGAGTGAGAAAAGACAAAGAAAGAAAAAAATAAAAGAGTTACAAATTTTAGTTGAAAAGCTCACGGTGATCTCTCATCATCCTCTCCTCTGATTCCCAAGTGGCTTCCTCAACAAATTAGTTCCTCCAGACGACCTTGACCATAGGTATCATCTTATTTCTCAAGACCTTCTCTCGAAGATCCACAATCTCCACTAAATGCTCTGCATAGCTCAAATCCAGTTGCAGACCCTCTGGCACTTTTGGCAAATGATGATTGGGATCCGGAATATAACCTCGTAACATAGACACATGGAAGACATTGTGTACTTGGGCCAACTCTTCCGGTAGTTTTAACCGTTAAGCTGTCTTCCCAATCCTCTTCAATATCTTATAAGGACCTATGTATCTCGGTGCAAATTTTCCTCCTCTTCCAAACCGAATCAACCCCTTGGTTGGAAACACCTTCACGAAGACAAAATCACCTTCTTCAAACTCTAGATCTCTCCTCTGGTTGTCGGCATAACTCTTCTTCCTGCTCTATGCGTCGACTAACCTCTTCCTGATCAGCTCGATCTTTTCTGAGATCTGTTGCATAATCTTCGGCCGATACAGCTGTCGTTCCCCCACTAACCAACATACGATGTCCTGTACTTCCTTCCATACAGAGCCTCATACGGTGTCATCCCGATGCTTGTCTGGAAACTGTTGTTGTAGGAAAATTCCACAAGAGCCAAATGCCTCTTCCAACTACCACCAAAGTCCAACACGCAACATCTCAGCATATCTTCTAGTATCCTGTTGACTCTCTCAGTCTGCCCATCAGTTTGAGGATGAAAAGCCGTACTGAAATCAGTCTTCGTCCCTAAAGTTGCTTGAAGACTTCTCTAGAAATGTGAGGTGAAACGCGCATCTCGGCTGGATACTATCGATAAAGGAACTCCATGAAGTCTCACAATCTCCCCAACATATAACTCGGCCGGCTTCTCCATCGACCAAGTAAGCTCCATCGCCAAGAAGTCAGCCGATTTGGTGAGTCGGTCTACTATTACCCAAATTGCATCATTGTCCTTGGAATTCTTGGGCAATCCTGTGATAAAGTCCATACTGATACAATCCCACTTCCACTCCAGGATGGGTAATAGCTGCAACAAACCCCAGGGTTTCTGATTCTTGGCTTTGACTTGCTGACAAACTGCACACCTGGCAACAAACTCAGCCACATCTCGCGTTATCCCTGACCACGAGAAATATTGATTTATGTCCTTATACATCTTGGTACTCCCTGGATGCACGGATAATAAAGTAGCATATGCTTCCTGATGAATACTCTCCTTCTGTTTCACTTGATCTGGCACACACAGCCGCTCCCCAAACCACAACACTTCATCCTTTACTTGAATTCTGCTAACCTGCCAACGGCAACCTGCTCTCTCATCTTCCTAGGGGTCGGAAGGGGTCCACCATCAAAGGAAGGAGGAAGGCAGACAGCTCTGAGCCTCCAAAGGCCCTAAAAGATGCCTCGGGACAGAGGTGGCCTCACCCCGCACCCGCAGATCGAAAAGTTCACTCCCCTCAATGCAAGCGTGTCTACCATCCTGATGGAAATAAAGGGTGACAACATACTCTGACACCCTCCTCGGTCCAACAGTCCCGACAAGAAGAGAGACTAGAGATTCTATTGTCATTTCCATCGGGTCCATGGCCTCGACACTGATAACTACCGAGCTCTGATGGACGAAATCGAGCCCCAATTCCGTGGAGGGTGCCTTGCCAAATTCACTTGGAATGGCCCGAGAGCCTCTCTGCCCCCTCGGGGGGGCGAACAAACACCACAGCTAGAGCCTGAGCATTAGGATACGGATAATATGGCCACCCTCCACTGCGTCCATGGACGACCCATAGGGGGGGAGTCTACCTCCTCCCAAAAGGCCTTCATCTGGGAGGTAAACTCCGTTCACAAATGCCCCCCTCCCCGAGGTCTTGGGTTGGAATTCTCTTTCTTGGACGAAGATCTCGAAGGTGTCCGAGTCTCTCACTGTGATGCCTTGGTCATAAGTCTTGTGCTCGCCAATCACGAGGTCAGCCGTATCCTTGTTGACAACAAAAGTTTGGTGAACATATTGCTCCTAGAAGCCTTCGAAGCCTTAAAGCTCTGTCGGGAGAGGCTGAAACTAGCAGGGTACACCCTCTAAGACTTCTCTGGTGGCCTAATGCAGATCAAGGGAATTGTTACCCTGGATGTCACCGCACGGAAATTCCCGACCCCCGAATGGAGGTGATGGACTTCATAATGGTTGATGTCAAAGCTTCCTGTAATGCCATCCTAGGCCGACCCAGCCTTGCTTCCCTCCGAGCGAAACCCTTGGCTACCACATGTGGATGAAGTTCCCAACCAAGTCTGGGTCGAGGTCGTCAAAGGAAATCAAGAAGCAGCTTGGGCTTGTTACACCGCCACAGTGGGGGACACTGTCCTCCCTTTTGAGCGGTCAATCCCCCGTCGGAACGAAGTTCAATAGGTTCTGAGCTGGTGGACGAGCTGGAGGAGATCCCGTTCTCCGAGGTCGAACCTGTCAAATACTTCAAGATGAGCTAGTCTCTTCCCCAAGCCTTCAAGGGGGAAATTATCTATTGTATCCACTGGAATCGAGACTTGTTCACTTGGACACCCTCGAAAATGATAGGAATATTCGAGGACCTCATCATGCATAGACTGAGTGTGCACTCGGACTCCAAGCTGGTACAACAGAGACGCTGAAAGTTCACCCTGGAAAGGCAACAAGCGATGAAGGAGGAAGTCGACAAAGTCCTCTCTGCCTGTTTCATTCAGATTGTCAACTACCCAGAGTGGTTGGCTAACGTTGTGCTAGTCAAAAATTCCAACAGCAAATAGAGGATGTGCATCGACTTTACCGACCTCAACAAGGCCTGCCCGTAAGACCATTTCCCATTTTCCAACATCGACGCCCTGATCGATGCTACATCCGGACATGAGATTTTGAGATTCATGGATGCCTACTCCGGTTACAATCAGATTTGGATTTACCACCCAGACATTCTGAAGATGGCTTTTATCACCGATCAGAGGCTCTACTGCTACAGGATCATGCCCTTCGGGTTCGAGAATGCAGGCGCTACTTACCAGAGGCTTGTTAACTGAGTCTTCAAATAATAGATCGGTCAGAATATGGAAGTCTAAGTCGATGACATGCTCGTCAAAAGCCTTCGGGGTAGAGACTACATAAGCGACCTGGAAAAGGCATTTCGGGTCTTGAGGTTGCATAATATAAGACTCAACACCTCTAAGTGTGCCTTCAGTGTCACCGTAGGGAACTTCCTCGGTTTATGGTCAGCCAACGAGGGATAGAAGTAAACCTCGAGAAAATTCAAGCCATCCTGGACATGGCCCCTCCCAGGAATGTCACGGAAGTGCAATGGCTCACCGGTCATCTTGCTGCCATCAGCCATTTCCTTTTGAGGTCGGGGGAGAAGGGCTCAACAACATGCTTTTGATCAGCTCAAAGAATACATCTCCAATCCCCCTCTCCTTAGCAAGCTGGAGCCCGGTGAGGTGCTATACCTCTACTTGGCAACTTTGGAGACGGCCCTCAGTGCGGTCCTGATCAGGGAAGAAGATGGAGACCAAAATCCCATCTACAATGTCAGCAAAATCCCTCACGACGCCGAACTCCTATACACAAAATGGACAAGGTCAACTACGTCGTGGTTGTAATGCCCTGATTTTTCATTAATGAAAAATTATTTTATTTTGCACGTAGTGTGCACGTGCAATATTTTGGTTGAATTAAATCTTATAATTATTTTCATTGTGATGGGTATAAATATTTAAATTTGTGCTTTCAAATTATTTTGTACAAAAGCCTTCTTTTAAATGGATGAAAAGCCATTTCTTTTAAAAAGCCCTTTTCTTTTAAAAAAGCCCAAAATGTAATTCATTTATTTTATTTTATAATAATTATTTTGGCCCATAAATTAAAGCCCATGGACTATTTTTATACAACTTGTCATGTAGAATACAATTTAAAGACTATTTTATTTTTATACAAAAATTTAATGTACAACTTTTGGACCTAGTTGCATGCACGTGCATTGCACGTACACGTGCATTGCACGTACACGTGCAAAATGCACTCTTCTCTAGGCCGGTTGTGGTTCTTTTGGAGGGAAATCAAATTTTGTAATGGTGATCATGGTGTGGTGGTTACTAGGTTGTGGGTAGTTAATGTAACTCCTACTTTCATCCTAGCCGTCCATCTTACAACCAACCAATTGATCCTAGTCCTCCATTCTCTTTGATTTTTTGTATAAATACCCCCCCCCCCCCCCCCCATGGCTAGTTATTCTTGTGTAAAATTATTCTCTTCCAAATCTATAGTCTAAATTATATTTGTGTGAGTTAAAAGATTGAGTTGTGTGTGGGAGTTGTGCTTGCATTCAAGAAGGAGAGAAGGCCTGCTATCAAAGGGAAGGAGCTCTCGATTTTGGGGTGCTTGGACGCTAGTGCGCGCGTGTACAAGGAGGAGAAGCATTTCGTTGCAAGGACTTTCGTCTAGGAGGCTGCTAGTAGTGTTTGTTCTCTCCAAATTAAGGTGGGTAAAATTTTCTATATTCTAATTGGGGATGCATGCTAGATTAAATTGAATGAATGAGGCATGAAAAATATTAATAAGAGTACGCTTTTAATTGGACATTGACCTATGAATTGATTGGAATGTGGGTGTGCAAATTGTATGTGATTTGACTAGTAAAAATCTAAGTTGTATGGATTAATTATAACCATGGTTTGTTAAAGAAGGTCTCATTATCTACACCACAATTATATATAGAAAGTTAGTAGATTGGCAATACTACTTCATGTGAATAAATAGATCTTTTGTATTAATATGGGCATGAAGAAATTAAAATATAAGTTTGTATGTTGGATAAATGATTAAGGACAGAGAATTAATATGAAATTGGTTGATAAAGAGATTAGAATGCTAATTACTAAGAAATGTCGAAAAGAGAAGAAAATGTGGTAGGGATAGTTCATATTTCGAATTAATGGTATGAAAATATGTTTTAATTGTTGAAAAAATTATTTTTTCATACTGATATGTAAATTAGACAAGAAATAATTAATCTGGAGTTGTACAGTAATTT
This sequence comes from Hemerocallis citrina, assembly GCA_017893485.1. NCBI lineage: Eukaryota > Viridiplantae > Streptophyta > Magnoliopsida > Asparagales > Asphodelaceae > Hemerocallis > Hemerocallis citrina. The sequence continues at coordinate 175,033,450 of CM030361.1, forward strand.
TTATGAAAACAAAATGAAATGGGGACTAGTTGAACATCGAAACGTTTTAATAACAGAGAAAATGGTTTTAAAAAGAATTTCGAATTACTACTCGACAACCTGAGCGCGTAGCTCAATTGGTCGGAGTGCGCGGCCTATTTCTCAGAGGTCATGGGTTCGAATCCCCTCAGTTACATACTTTGCATTTTTTGAGAAATAAAAAAGATTAAAGTGTGCAGCCGAGAGTATTTATTACTCTCAGCGTCCTTTATACCGTCTAGCACCTTGGCCTAGTGGTCTGTGCCTTGGCCGTTGTTCCTGGGGTGCTGGGTTCGAATCTTGCCATCGGCAAGATTGAAAATTTTATTTTTTTGAATGTTTCGGTGGCCAAAAATTATGGAAAAAATATGACTATTCTCCTAAAAATATATGGGACTTTATAAAAATAATTTGGGAATTATTTGCATGAAATAAACTATGATTTAAGAATAAAATGCATAAATAGAACTATGGTTCTATATGTATACTTTGTGAAAAATTATACCTTGCAAAAAGAATTTGAAATGAAGGATTAGAAGATTAATATAGTCGAGAAAGAAATTTGATTTTGTGATGGTTATGAATTATTCTCATATGTGAATAGTGCGAAAAATATTAAATGCGAATATTCGTAGTGAAGTGAAATTTTGATGTGAAGTTGATAATCAATAAAGCATATGAATTTCATGTATAGTTATGGACTATTTGAACGAATTAGAAATCATGATTTGAAAAGAAATATACTTTTGAGTATGATGACTCAACATGGAAATTTATGAATTGGAAATGCTCATTTTTGAAATGATGAATTGAAAATCGAAACAAAAAGAGTAGCTAAGTCTCCCCCGGCATTTGGAAATAAATGAAATGAAAATTTGAAATGAAATACCAATGTTGGTCCTGTTTGAATGAATGAATAAGTCCAGTTTAGTGGAGAGGCTAACTCTAGAGCTTTGATTTTTGTTCATGATTTTGATAAGAACTAAGGATTAGTACATAATAGAGACATGATGAAAGTAGGAGAAAAACACGAGTATGAGGGCCATCGGATTAGCAGTGTGAGAGTGATCCACAGGCTACCTGCTTGATGCGTCAAGACATGGCGTGGGCACTACTCCAGAATTATCGTCCCGGTGGCGACGCTTGTGGGATATTCGAGTGACTATAGGTGGTGCCATTGTTCCATGGCGGAGGCTGAATTACCCATAGGTTGCCTGCTCGATGCGTCGTGTCAGTACGTGGGATTCCCCTCCAGGCTGCCTGGACATGGGCTCATAGATCATAGAACATCTAAGATACCTACCGTAGTTACAGTAGTAGATTAAGTCATGACGAGGGATTGAACCCTACAAAGATGAAGAACGATTAAGGGCTTGCCCTCGGACCTATGTAGTATGGGATGCATAGAATCCGAACAAGTGCGCATTAGTGTCATGTAATATAAATGAATGCATTAAGGACTAAGTGCACAATCACAACACGACATCAATAGGGTAGTCCCTTTAGTTTGAAATGTGACATGTTTGTGTTTGCTAAATATGGAAAATTAAGTTATACTATTTCCGGCATAGAGAGGATGGCCGTGTATAATGATCGTCGGTTGAATAAACTGACGTACCCACAGTCTTATATACAGGTAAATGGCTTGATAAAGATTAAAGAGAAACAAATGCTTACAGATTACTCAATGTTGTTGTATATTTGTTTTCATTATTGTAAAATTTTACTTCTGCTGTGCAATGTAAAGTGTAAAGTTTGATGTAAACTCTGATGTAAAGTGAAAAGTTTAAATTTCCTTGTAAAATTGTACTAAAGGAAGCGAAAAGATCCTGTAGAACATCTCGAATTCAGTGCATTTGGGATTCGGGGCGTTACAGAGTGGTATCAGAGCCACGCTTTTCACACTTGTACAAATTTATAAGGAACGACACCCTAGTAGTGGACATTAGAGTTTGTGTTGGAGTCTAGAGATTTAAATGTAAGTAACTTACATTTGTGTTGCTCTAAGACTTATGCTTCTTCCTCTCTATTTCTAAGATGGCTGACCACTTCGACCCTGCTGGAGACGACGACTGGCATATCATTGAGGAAGAGTACCATCCTGGACAGGCAGATTCCGAGGATGAGTACTATCCAGGGCAAGCAGATTCTGACGGAGAGAAATGGCCTGAATTCCGAGAGATCACCCCACTTCCGGATTCATCTGATGAATCTTCTGAAGAAGAAGAACCAGTTCCAAATAGTCTTGTGATATCTCTTCAGAGGCAGGTAGAGACACTGCGAGAGAGAGTCAGATTATTGGAGGCTCAGCTGGCAAAGCGAAAGGATGACTATTCTGTTCTCAGTCATCGTATATGGAAACTCGAGAAGAGGAATAATCTGACCGATGTGCTGAAGGATGAAGTTGATGAACTACGGGGAGAACTTCGAGAAGCGAAGAGGAACCGTAGGAGTTAGACTGTTGCAGCTTCTACTATTTTCATTCTGATGTCAAGAAATGTTTTTCAATTCGAATGTATAAAGTTTGAAATTCAATGAAATGGAAATATTGACATGAAAGATCATGTTTCATACTTCGAATTTGATGGACCTTTTATATCAGAATATGGAATGAAAGCTGTTGTGTTGTTCGATACTAGATCCGCTCATACTTTTGTGTCTCCTAAATTTGCTAAAGTGTTGGGAGTTGAACCAAAGATTTTTCCAGGCAAGATCTTAGCAGTAGCTACTCCATCAGGGAAAAACTCTAACTACTGATCGGTACTATGCGGATTGTGAGATTGTGATTGGAGATCGAATCTTTGGCATTGATCTGATCGAGCTGACTATCTTGGGAGTCGATGTTATCATTGGCATTGATTGGATGTTGGTGTACAATGCAAGCATCGAATGTAAGACCAAGACGGTAACAGTGAAGGCTCCAGGTGGACCTGAAGTTACTTTCCAAGGGAAGAAGTGTTCTAGGCTGGTGGCAGCTATCCGCAAGGAAGAGATTCCTGTGGAAGTGCAAGGGATTCCTGTGGTTCGGGACTATCCGACTGTGTTCTTGGATGATTTTCCCAGGTTACCCCCGCATCGTGATGTAGAGTTCAGCATCACTGTTCAACCGGAAAGTGCACCCATTTCTAAGGCACCGTATAGGATGGCTCCAGTGGAACAGGATGAGGTGAAACAGCAGATTAAGGAACTGTTGGAGAAAGGCTTTATTCAACCTAGTGCGTCACCTTGGGAAGCACCAGTGCTTTTGGTAAAGAAGAAGGATGGATCGATGAGAATGTGTATCGATTACCGAGAGCTGAATAAGGTCACTGTTCAGAATAAGTATCCTATTCCTCGAATTGATGACTTGTTCGATCGTCTACAAGGAGCAGCTGTTTTCTCCAAAATAGATCTTCGATCAGGATATCACCAAGTTCGAGTGAAAGCTGAAGATGTGCACAAAACTGCATTTAGAACTCGACATGGGCATTACGAATTCTTAGTTATGCCATTTGGAGTGACGAATGCACCCGCAATCTTTATGGATTTGATGAACAGAGTTCTGAGGCCGTTCATTGATTCTTTCATCGTGGTGTTTATCGACGATATCCTCGTGTACTCTAAGTCAGAAGAGGAGCACACCGAGCATCTGGCAGCAGTTTTGAAGAAGCTGGAAGAGCAGAAGTTGTATGCTAAGTTATCCAAGTGTGATTTCTGGAAATCTGAAGTGGCATTCCTAGGTCACATCCTTTCTAAGGAGGGAGTGGCAACTGACCCTCAGAAGATAGAGGCAGTGAGAGATTGGGCTAGGCCTACTACAGTGAAGGAAGTCAGAAGTTTTCTTGGAATGACTGGATACTACAGGAGGTTCATTCAAGGTTATGCTCAGATAGCTGTGCCGCTTACTGGACTGACCAATAAGAATGTGAACTTCAAGTGGACTGAGCAATGTGAGGCGAGCTTTCAGGAGTTGAAAGCGAAGCTGACTATTGCACCTATTTTGGCTTTTGCCTAGAGCAGGTGTTGAGTACGATGTTTATAGCGATGTTTCACATCGTGGGCTTGGTTGTGTCTTAATGTAAGAAGGAAGAGTAATCGCTTATGGGTCTAGGCAACTACGACCGCATGAGAAAAATTACCCGACTCATGATCTAGAGTTGGCTGCGATTATCTTTGCCCTGAAGCAATGGACGCACTACGTGTACGGTGAGAAATTGAACATGTACACGGACCACAAGAGTTTGAAGTACATATATCAGCTGAGGGATCTGAATCTGAGGCAGCGGAGATGGTTGGAAGTGCTTGAGGACATGCGACCTGAGATTAAGTATCATCCTGGGAAGGCTAATGTTGTTGCTGATGCACTTAGTCGCAAGAGCAGCATAGCCAGTTTGATTACGACTCAGAAGCATTTGATTGAGGAATTGGACCGAGCAGGTATTGAAGTTGTCTTGCAAGGGTTGGGAGCATCTTTGGCTCAGTTGAGGCTTCAGCCTACACTGAAGGGAAGGATCGTTGCAAGTCAGGAGGTTGATGCAGATATTTTGGAGATGAAGGAGCAGGTTGGTGCTGGCAGGTTGTCCGGATTTCAAATCAGGAATGGAGTGCTGTGGTTCGGAGATAGACTGTGTGTTCCAAATCAGGCGGACCTGAAAGAGAGTATTCTTCAGGAGGCGCATGCTACTCTTTTGTCGGTACATCCTGGGAGTACTAAGATGTACAAAGACATCAAACAGTATTTCTGGTGGTCAGGTTTGAAGCGGGATGTGGTTGAATTTGTGGCGAAGTGTGAGGTTTGTTAGCAAGTCAAAGCCGAAAATCAGAGACCCGGAGGTCTATTACAACCGTTACCTATTCCGGAATGGAAGTGGGATAACATCAATATGGATTTCATTACGGGACTGCCTAAGAGTTCTAAAGGCAATGATGCAATTTGGGTTATAGTCGATCGACTAACCAAGTCCGCTCACTTTCTGGCGATGAAACTCACTGCTTCGATGGACAAGTTAGCTGAGTTGTATGTTGGCGAGATCGTCCGGCTTCATGGTGTTCCGTCAACTATTGTGTCTGATCGAGATGCGCGATTTACTTCGCATTTCTGGAGGAGTCTTCAGACAGCTTTGGGTACCAAGACAGATTTCAGCACTGCTTTTCATCCGCAAACCGATGGGCAGACCGAGAGAGTCAACCGTATTCTTGAGGATATGCTTCGGTGTTGTATACTAGATTTTGGAGACAGTTGAGAAAGGCATTTATCTTTGGTAGAGTTTGCCTACAACAACAGTTTTCAGGCTAGCATCGGGATGGCGCCGTACGAAGCTCTGTATGGCAGGAAGTGCAGGACACCTGTTTGTTGGTTTGAAGTTGGGGAGCGTCAGTTGTTTGGTCCTGAGCTTGTGCAGCAAACCTCTGAGAAGATTGTTCTGATCAGGAAAAGGTTGGTGGAAGCTCAGAGCAGGCAGAAAAGCTATGCAGACAACCGGAGAAGGGACCTTGAGTTTGAGGTTGGTGACTTCGTCTTTCTGAAAGTATCACCCAGTAAAGGTGTCGATTTGGCAAAGGCGGGAAGTTAGCCCCGATGTTTATAGGCCCGTACAAGATATTGAAAAGGATCAGAAAAACTGCTTACCGGCTTGAGTTACCGGAAGAGTTATCTCAGGTGCACAATGTCTTTCATGTGTCCATGCTGAGAGGTTACATTCCAAATCCAAGTCATCATTTGCCTAAAGTGCCGGAAGGTTTGCAACTGGATCTGAACTACATCGAGTCTCCTGTCGAGATTGTTGATCGTCGAGAGAAAGTCTTGAGGAATAAGACGATACCGATGGTCAAGGTAGTCTGGAGAAACCATTTGGTTGAAGAGGCTACTTGGGAGTCCGAGGAGAGAATGTTGAAGGACTATCTTGAGTTTTTTGCTTGATGTGTATCTTTGTATCTTTTTGTTCTTGTTGTGAGTGTTGTATTTTTGTTTTCCACTCTTGACTGTAGTTCCGGGGACGGAACTATTCTAAGGAGGGAGTATTGTAATGCTCTGATTTTTCATTAATGACAAATTATTTTATTTTGCACGTAGTGTGCACGTGCAATATTTTGGTTGAATTAAATCTTATAATTATTTTCATTGTGATGGGTATAAATATTTAAATTTGTGCTTTCAAATTATTTTGTACAAAAGCCTTCTTTTAAATGGATGAAAAGCCATTTCTTTTAAAAAGCCCTTTTCTTTTAAAAAAGCCCAAAATGTAATTCATTTATTTTATTTTATAATAATTATTTTGGCCCATAAATTAAAGCCCATGGACTATTTTTATACTTGTCATGTAGAATACAATTTAAAGACTATTTTATTTTTATACAAAAATTTATGTACAACTTTTGGACCTAGTTGCATGCACGTGCATTGCACGTACACGTGCAAAATGCACTCTTCTCTAGGCCGGTTGTGGTTCTTTTGGAGGGAAATCAAATTTTGTAATGGTGATCATGGTGTGGTGGTTACTAGGTTGTGGGTAGTTAATGTAACTCCTACTTTCATCCTAGCCGTCCATCTTACAACCAACCAATTGATCCTAGCCCTCCATTCTCTTTGATTTTTTGTATAAATACCCCCCCCCCTGGCTAGTTATTCATGTGTAAAATTATTCTCTTCCAAATCTATAGTCTAAATTATATTTGTGTAAGTTAAAAGATTGAGTTGTGTGTGGGAGTTGTGCTTGCATTCAAGAAGGAGAGAAGGCCTGCTATCAAAGGGAAGGAGCTCTCGATTTTGGGGTGCTTGGAGGCTTGTGCGCGCGTGTACAAGGAGGAGAAGCATTTCGTTGCAAGGACTTTCGTCTAGGAGGCTGCTAGTAGTGTTTGTTCTCTCCAAATTAAGGTGGGTAAAATTTTCTATATTCTAATTGGGGATGCATGCTAGATTAAATTGAATGAATGAGGCATGAAAAATATTAATAAGAGTACGCTTTTAATTGGATATTGACCTATGAATTGATTGGAATGTGGGTGTGCAAATTGTATGTGATTTGACTAGTAAAAATCTAAGTTGTATGGATTAATAACCATGGTTTGTTAAAGAAGGTCTCATTATCTACACCACAATTATATATACAAAGTTAGTAGATTGGCAATACTACTTCATGTGAATAAATAGATCTTTTGTGTTAATATGGGCATGAAGAAATTAAAATATAAGTTTGTATGTTGGATAAATGATTAAGGACAGAGAATTAATATGAAATTGGTTGATAAAGAGATTAGAATGCTAATTGCTAAGATTTGGAATATTACACGAATTATAATGAATTTTTCAAGTAACAACAAAAACACACAGACTCTAAAAGATCACTATTTGCACTAAGCCAAAGAGATTGTGTTTGAACTTGTAGAATCTGAGTTTTAAGTTGCTGTTGTGGGTCATAAATCATGTTATGGATGTGGGAATGAGTTAGGACTTAAATTATCTAAATTTTCATGTTATGATTAGCTCGTATGTGCTTATAGACCACAATATAGACATGTTTGTTCACTGTTTTGAATTAGGAATTGTGATGGATATTTATGTATTGTTGTTGATCACTTTGGAATGAGATTCATACTCAATTTGTGCTTATGCTTGCTGTCTACTTTGAGTAAAGGCATGGGGAGCACCCGATCACGTTTCTTCAATGAAACGGGACCGGGAATGACTATGTTTTGGCAAGAATGCCAATTATATGTTTGCTGTTTAGAAATGTGATTTCCCATTTTTAGAGCTTTTTAGCACTCTTTTAGGGTATTCATGGTGTAGGACTTATTCCTTTGGTAGTGTACCTTTGTTGGGCTACATTGGTTGAGTTTGAGACTCTAGGATTAAGTCATGTTGGCATATCTAGACGGGTAGAATAGGAACCCATGTCACATCGAACGGGTTGGAGAAGATGACTCGTGTGCTTACGTACTTGCCGTTATGGAAAGATTCCATGGTTGTGTTTGGCGCTACCACTTGTCGAGGACTGTGGAGCGTGAAGATTAGCGGAGCTGCGTGTTGGTCAGGCCGAGGTTGCAATCGAACTGAAAGTGTAGATGGCGATTGCGGCTATCGACGGAGTCGGTTTGTCATTGGGTCGGGCCAAGTGTGGTCGAGGCGGGCCAACCCTTGGGCTAAATTTGAGGGTAGATTGAGTCCTATTGTGGGATGAGATAAGTTCGAATAATGGAAATGGTAATTAACTAGAGAAGGGACTACATGTAGAACTTAACTAGTTGTTCATAATAAACAAAAGTTGTTTACAAAATTAGGACATGAAAGTGGATAGATCTCATAACTAGAAGAGTAATGGTGAAAATGAATTAGACCTAGACCGCATAATAATTCATAACGAGATAATGAAAAAGGATTAGAGATTGATTAGAGTCTTGTGATTTAAATAATCATATGATCGGATGAAATAAAAAGCTAGTAATCGAATAATTAACTTTATTCTTAATCTCGGCCCTAGAGTGGGTTAGCACTTGTACCTTGGGTTTGGGGTGTTGTAGGACTAGATCGAGTCTTGGTTGAATGTAAGGACAGGCATTCGCCAGTGGTGTTTGCCTGTCAGTGTAACACCCCGAATTCCAAAATACTCTGAATTCGAGATTCCACAAGATCTTTACACTTCTTTCGTACAATTTTACGAGGAATTTAAAACTTTTCACTTTTTACATCAGAGTTACATGAGATTGTTACACTTTACATTTTTCAGCGGAAGCATATATCACAATAGTTTACATGTAATGACAGTGGAAGCAATTTACAACATTATACAAAGATACAACAATGAATAATCGATAAGCATCAGTTCTCCTTTAATCTTTATCAAGCCATTTATCCTGCATACAAAACTGTGGGTATGTCAGTTTATTCAACCGACGAAAATTATACACGGCCATCCTCTCTATGCCGGAAACAGTATAACGATTCTCATTTCTTAACAAACCACAAACTTGTTCACAAACAAAACTAAAGGGACTATCTTGTTGATGTCGTGTTGTGATTGTGCACTTAGTCCTTAATGCAGTTATTATGTTGTATGACACTAATGCGCACTTGTTCGGATTCTATGCATCCCATACTACATAGGTCCGAGGGCAAGCCTCTTAATCGTTCTTTATCTTGTAGGGTTCAATCCCTATCCTAAATGATCTATGAGTACAAGCTCATGTACAGAAAACCTGGAGGGGAATCCCACGCCATATCTTGACGCATCAAGCATGCATTCTGTGGCAATTCAGCCTCCTTCATGGCACACGATCCTCTTGCAATCACCAAACATCCCACAAGCGTCGCCAAGATCCGGATAATTCCAAAGTAGTGCCCACGCCATGTCCTGATGCATCAAGCATGCATTCTGTGGATCACTCTCACATCGTAGACTCGAGGCCCTCATACTTGTATTTTTCTCTCACTTTCATCACATCTCCACTATGTATCTAGTCCTTAGTTGAAAAGAATCATTTACAAAATCAAATCTCTAGAGTTAGCCTCTCCACTATACCGGACTTAATCATTCATTCAACATGACCCAAACCTTGGTCGTTCATTTCAACAATTCATTTCAATTCATTTCTTTTCAATTGCCAACGTGAGACTTAGCTACCCTCTAGTTTTCAATTTCAATTCACAATTTCCAAGAATCGAGTCTTTCAAACTCATAAGTTCATTTTTCAAAATTACAGTAGATTTTCCTTTTCATGTTCATAGCTTTCACAATCATAAAACTTTTCACAAATTCAATAGAATGATTTACTTCATTTCATGCAAAGACAGATCTAAAATGCCACAACCAATCTTTATTCATCAACAATAGATACATAATATTTATCAGAAAGCAAATCTAGAATTCTGAGATGTCGAAAAAAGATCTGGACAGTCGACTCAGAACATACTCAGTCGACTTATTCAGCAGGAAATTATTCAAGAAATGTTTCGGAATAGTCGACTACTACACAAGACCTGTCGGCTGTTCCGCAGTGTTTAGAACTCTAAAAATATCAATTACGGGGCAGTCGACTGTTACTTAAACCAGTCGGCTGTTCTGCAGGGTTTTTATTCGAAAACTTTTATTGTTCAGGACGGTCGACTACTACATTTATTCGGTCGACTGAATAGAGTTAAATTTCGACTTAAGGAAATATTTCTTCCTTCTGTCTTTCGATTAGCACACAGCACTTTTATTAAACTACAGTATGTTCAATATCGATACAGACATGCAACTTTATCCGGTTACCATCATCATAAACATAGTTTACAATTTAATGTAAAATTCTCATAACTAGTGTTTTCTCTCACACAATTATGATTTCTAACCATACATTCTTCCTTTACTCATTGTTTGTCTACGGAGATGAATATTAACTCCGAATTAGCATGCTAGGAAAATCAAGATAATAACACACATTAATCATATCATTTCATGGAATTTCGAACTATAGATATTTTATTTCATCAGACCAGTCGACTGTTCGACATGATCGGTCGACTGTACGGATGAATTCCTGTTTCTCAAAATGTCTTTAGTTCTTTTCCATTCATTCAAATTTTCAGCATGGAAGATTTAAATATAACAATCATTCTATCAATCCAATTTTTCACACGCATAATGACAATTCAATCTCAATCCTAGCATGATTTCTATTCTAGAAGTCATGAGAAACACCCACCCTTTTGAAGAAATAAAGCGAAATCCCTTAAAGCTTCCTAGTTGCAATGTACGTCTCCTCCTCCTTGCTCCTTGCAAGAAACGAATCCTCCAAATTGCAATGGTGGTCGGCCCCCAAAGAACAACTCAACTCTAATCTTTTCTCCCTTATCAAATTTCTGTTGTACTAAGAGGAGAAGAGATTAGGGGGGTATTTATACTTAATTTAGGAATTGATTGGAGGGTTAGGATCAAATAGATGGTTATAGGATGGAGGGTTAGGATGAGAGTAGGAGTTATAGCAACCACCCACACACTCAAAATAACTACTCACACACTCTTCCACTCCTATGCACAAACCAGCCCCTACTAGGTGTGTTCATGCATGTGTACTTGCAATGCACGTGCACTCATGAGTCCCCCATAATAAAAGTTGTACATTATTTTTACAAAAATAATCTTATAAAATATTTAACATTACAAATTGAAATAAAAGAGAAATAGCTCATGGGCTTTATTTAATGGGCCAAATTAGATTTGGGCTAAAAAGAAGGTTTTTGTTTATTTGAAAAAAAATGGGCCTTTATGAAAATAATTAGAGAACACATATACATATATATACATATACACATTATCCATAATGAAGATAATTATAAGATTTTTTTTATACTACAAAAATTACACGGGCACAAATTAAATATTTTAATGAATCGGGGCATTACAACACTCCCTCCTTAGAATAGTTCCGTCCCCGGAACTACAGTCAAGAGCGAGAAACAAAAACACTCACAACCAGCAAAAGAAAATACAAAATACAAATCAAGCAAAAAGCTCAGGATGATCTCTCAACATCCTCTCCTCAGACTCCCAAGTAGCCTCTTCAACCAAATGGTTTTTCCAGACTACTTTGACCATCGGTATCGTCTTATTCCTCAAGACCTTCTCCCGACGATCAACAATCTCGACGGGAGACTCGATGTAATTCAGATCCAACTGCAAACCTTCTGGCACTTCAGGCAAATGATGACTCGGATCTGGAATATAACCTCTCAGCATAGACACATGAAAGACATTGTGTACCTGAGACAACTCTTCTAGTAACTCAAGCCGGTAAGCAGTTTTCCCGATTCTTTTCAATATCTTGTACGGGCCTATAAATCTCGGGCCTATACTTTCAGAAAGACGAAGTCACCTACCTCAAACTCAAGGTCCCTTCTCCGGTTGTCTGCACAGCTTTTCTGCCTGCTCTGAGCTTCCATCAACCTCTTCCTAATCAGATCAACCTTTTCAGAGGTTAGCTGCACAATCTCAGGCCCAAACATCTGACGCTCCCCAACTTCGAACCAACAAACAGGCATCCTGCACTTCCTGCCATACAAAGCTTCGTACGGCGCCATCCCAATACTAGTCTAAAAACTGTTGTTGTAGGAAAACTCTAGCAAAGGTAAATGCCTTTCCCAACTGCCTCCAAAATCTAGTACACAATACCGAAGCATATCCTCAAGAATACGGTTGACTCTCTCGGTCTGTCTATCGGTCTGGGGATGAAAAGCAGTGCTGAAATCTGTCTTGGCACCCAAAGCTGTCTGAAGACTCCTCCAGAAATGCGAAGTAAACCGCGCATCTCGATCAGACACAATAGTCAACGGAATGCCATGAAGCCTGACAATCTCGCCAACATACACCTCAGCCACCTTGTCCATCGAAGTAGTGAGTTTCATCGCCAAAAAGTGAGCAGACTTGGTTAGTCGATCGACTATGACCCAAATTGCATCATTGCCTTTAGATCTTTTAGGCAAACCCGTGATGAAATCCATACTGATGTTATCTCACTTCCATTCCGGAATAGGTAACGGTTGCAATAGACCTCCAGGTTTCTGATTCTCGGCTTTGACTTGTTGACAAATCTCACACCTCGACGCAAATTCAGCCACATCCCGCTTCAAACCTGACCACCAGAAATGCTGCTTAATGTCCTATCCCTATACATCTTGGTACTTTCAGGATGTATAGACAAAAGAGTAGCATGTGCCTCCGGAAGAATACTTTCTTTCAAGTTCGACTGATCCGGAACACACAGCCTCTCTCCAAACCACAACACTCCATCCCTGATTTGAAATCCGGGCAACTTGCCAGCACCAACCTGCTCCAACATCTTCTGAATCTCTACATCAACCTCTTGACTTGCAATAATCCTTTCGTTCAGTGTCGGTTGAAGCCTCAACTGAGCTAACGATGATCCCAAGTAGTGCAGAACAACTTCAATACCTGCTCGATCCAATTCCTCCATCAGATGCTTCTGAGTTGTAATCAAACTGGATAAACTGCTCTTGCGACTAAGTGCATCAGCAACAACATTAGCTTTCCCAGGATGATATTTGATCTCAGGTCGCATGTCCTCAAGCACTTCCAACCATCTCCGCTACCTCAAATTCAGATACTTCTGCTGATAGATGTACTTGAAGCTTTTATGGTCTGTGTACATGTTCAGCTTTTCACCATACACATAATATCTCCATTGCTTTAAGGCAAAGATAATCGCAGGCCAACTCCAGATCATGAGTCGGATAATTCTTCTCATGCGGTCGTAGTTGCTTAGACCCATAAGCGATTACTCTTCCTTCTTGCATTAAGACACAACCAAGCCCACGATGTGAAGCATCGCTGTAAATATCATACTCAACACCTGCCCTAGGCAAAGCCAAAATAGGTGCAGTAGTCAGCTTCTCTTTCAACTCCTGAAAGCTTGCCTCACATTGCTCAGTTCACTTGAAGTTCACATTCTTCTTGGTCAAACTAGTAAGCGGCACGGCTAACTGAGCATAACCTTGAATGAATCTCCTGTAGTATCCAGTTAATCCGAGAAAACTCCTAACTTCCTTCACTGTAGTAGGCCTTTCCCAATCTTTCACTGCCTCTATCTTCTGAGGATCAGTTGCCACTCCCTCCTTAGAAAGGATGTGACCTAGGAATGCCACTTCAGATTTCCAGAAATCACACTTGGATAGCTTGGCATACAACTCCTGCTCTTCCAGCTTCTTCAAAACTAGTGCCAGATGCTCGGTGTGCTCCTCTTCTGAGTTGGAGTACACGAGGATATCGTCGATAAACACCACGATGAAAGAATCAATGAACGGCCTCAGAACTCTGTTCATCAAATCCATGAAGATTGCGGGTGCATTTGTCACTCCAAACGGCATAACTAAGAATTCGTAATGCCCATGTCGAGTTCTAAACACAGTTTTATGCACATCTTCAGCTTTCACTCGAACTTGATGATATCCCGATCGAAGTTCTATTTTGGAGAAAACAGCAGCTCCTTGTAGACGATCGAACAAATCATCAATTCGGGGAATAGGATACTTATTCTGAACAGTGACCTTATTCAGCTCTGGGTAATCGATGCACATCCTCATCGAACCATCCTTCTTCTTTACCCAAAGCACTGGTGCTCCCCAAGGTGACGCACTAGGTTGAATAAAGCCTTTTTCCAACAGTTCCTCAATCTCCCGTTTGATCTCATCCTGCTCCACCGGTGCCATTCTATACGGTGCCTTAGAAATGGGTGCACTCCCTGGTTGAACAGTGATGCTGAACTATACATCACGAAGCGGGAATAACCCCAAAAAATCATTCAAGAACACAGTCGGATAGTCCCGAACCACAGGAATCAGCTGCACTTCTGCAGGAATCCCTTCCTTCTGGCTGATAGCAGCAACCAACTCTGAACATCTTCTCTTCCCTTGGAAAGTGACTTCAGGTCCACCTGGAGCCTTCACTGTTACCGTCTTGGTCTTGCACTCGATGCTTGCACTGTACACCGACATCCAATCAATGCCAATGATAACATCAACTCCCAAAACATTCAGCTCGATCAGATCGATCCCAAAGATTCGATTTCCAATCACGATCTCGCAGTTGGCATAGTACCGATCAGTGGTTAGAGTCTCCCCTGATGGAATAGAGACTGCTAAAATCTTGCCTGGAAAAATCTTTGGTTCAACTCCCAACACTTTAGCAAATTTAGGAGACACAAAAGTATGAGAGGATCCAGTATCGAACAGAACAACAGCTTTCATTCCATTTAAATAAAGTTCTCCTGTTACATAATACATACTCATTACGCAACAGTTCACTAAATAAACGGGAAAAAAAACAACATGAACCTCTAAACATCCATCCTCGTACCAGTGATGACATGATCTACTTCATCGGCATCAGCTTCGGTCAACGCAAATACTCGCCCTTGTTGGTACGGTCGCTTCCCAGTCAGCTGTATTGGTACATTGTGATTACCATTCCGTGGCTTGGGGCATTGAGATTGGTAATGTCCCGTCTCACCACAATTGAAGCAATTTACCGGAGGAGGTCTCACCACATTGTTCTCGGGTCCTCCAACCACATTAATATCGTTTGCCCCTATCGGTTTGAACCTTTGTGCAGATGGTTGTCCTTTGAAATTCCCAGAATTTGCGGGCCTCTTCCCAGACTGCCAGTTGTTCCTCCGATTTTGAACAACATGAAACTGCCCCATGTCTGCCTCCGTGGCTGACGCGCGTTTGACTAGCTTGTCGAATCTTCTGATACCAAGAGGTATCATCCGGGACCTCAAGCTCAGCCTCAATCCGTGCTCGAACTTACGAGCCTTCTTCGCCTCATCCATCACTAATTCAGGAGCATACCTAGAGAGCTGAGTAAATTTAGTCTCATACTCCCTGACTGACATGCCACCTTGCTGTAGTGATAGGAACTCCATAGCCTTCTTCTCCTGGACATCGGAGGGAAAATAGTGACTGCGGAATTCTTCCAAGAATTCCTCCTAGCCAAGAACAATACCTCCCATTGTCTGCTTCATCGACTGCCACCAAACAGCCGCATCCTTCTCGAGCAGCAGAGTCGCCAACTTCACCTTACTGCCTTCCGGGGTCTCCAAGACTACAAAGATAGTCTCTACCTGTCGGATCCAGTTGTCAGCCGCGTCAGGGTCTGACTTCCCTTCGAACATAGGTGGTTTCATTCGTTTGAACGATTTCACAAGTTTAATTGCCTCGGACACTGGATTCACAGGCCCCCTTCCTTGGTTCTGATTCATGGCCACGGTATTGAGTGTCTGATAGACCCTCGCAAGTTCCGTTTCCAAGTTCAGACCTTCACCATTTCTAGCTCATCTTCTAGCCATATTCTGATGCAAAAGATCCATTAAATTTGAAGTATAAGACATGAACTTTAAATCAACTTGCATTTCATTGAATTCCAAACTTTATGCATTCGAATTGAAATCATTTCTTGACATCAGAATGAAAACAGTAGAAGCTACAACAGTCTAACTCCTACGGTTCCTCTTCGCTTCACGAAGTTCTTCCCGTAGTTCATCAACTTCTTCCTTCAGCACATCGGTCATATTCTTCCTCTTCTCGAGTTCCCATACACGATGACTGAGAACTGCAAAATTGTCCTTGCGCTTTGCCAACTGGGCCTCCATTAGTCCAACTCTCTCCCACAGTATTTCTACTTGCCTCTGAAGAGACACAACAAGACTATTCGGAACTGGTTCTTCTTCTTCGTCAGAAGAAGAGTCATCAGACGAGTCCGGAGGTAGGGTAATCTCTCGGGACTCAGGCCATTCCTCTCCATCGGATTCTGCTTGTATTGGGTAGTACTCTTCCTCAGAATCTGCTTGTCCAGGATAGTAATCTTCCTCGATGATATGCCAATTGTCGTCTCCAGCAGAGTCGAAGTGATCAGCCATCTCAGAAATAGGGAGGAAGAAGCATAAGTCATAGAGCAACACAAATGTAAGTAACTTACATTTAAATCTCTAGACTCAAACACACACTCTAATGTCCACTTCTAGGGTGTCGTTCCTTATAAATTTGTACAAGTGTGAAGCGTGGCTCTGATACCACTCTGTAACACCCCGAATTCCAAAATACTCTGAATTCGAGATTCCACAAGATCTTTACACTTTTTTCGTACAATTTTACAAGGAATTTAAAACTTTTCACTTTTTACATCAGAGTTACATGAGATCGTTACACTTTACATTTTTCAGCGGAAGCATATATCACAATAGTTTACATGTAATGACAGTGGAAGCAATTTACAACATTATACAAAGATACAACAATGAATAATCGATAAGCATCAGTTCTCCTTTAATCTTTATCAAGCCATTTATCCTGCATACAAAACTGTGGGTACGTCAGTTTATTCAACCGACGAAAATTATACACGGCCATCCTCTCTATACCGAAAACAGTATAACGATTCTCATTTCTTAACAAACCACAAACTTGTTCACAAACAAAACTAAAGGAACTATCTAGTTGATGTCGTGTTGTGATTGTGCACTTAGTCCTTAATGCAGTTATTATGTTGTATGACACTAATGCGCACTTGTTCAGATTCTATGCATCCCATACTATATAGGTCCGAGGGCAAGCCTCTTAATCGTTCTTCATCTTGTAGGGTTCAATCCCTCGTCATGACTTAATCTAATACTGTCACTACGGTAAGTATCCGAGATGATCTATGAGTACAAGCTCATGTACAGAAAATCTGGAGGGGAATCCCACGCCATATCTTGACGCATCAAGCATGCATTCAGTGGCAATTCAGCCTCCTTCATGGCACACGATCCTCTTGCAGTCACCAAACATCCCACAAGCGTCGCCAAGATCCCGATAATTCCGGTGTAGTGCCCACGCCATGTCCAGACGCATCAAGCATGCATTCTGTGGATCACTCTCACATCGTAGACTCGAAGCCCTCATACTTGTGTTTTTCTCTCACTTTCATCACATCTCTACTATGTATCTAGTCCTTAGTTTAATAGAATCATGAACAAAATCAAATATCTAGAGTTAGCCGCTCCACTATACCGGACTTAATCATTCATTCAACATGACCCAAACCTTGGTCGTTCATTTCAACAATTCATTTCAATTCATTTCTTTTCAATTGCCGACGTGAGACTTAGCTACCCTCTAGTTTTCAATTTCAATTCACAATTTCCAAGAATCGAGTCTTTCAAACTCATAAGTTCATTTTTCAAAATTACAGTAGATTTTCCTTTTCATGTTCATAGCTTTCACAATCATAAAACTTTTCACAAATTCAATAGAATGATTTACTTCATTTCATGCAAAGACATATCTAAAATGTCACAACCAATCTTTATTCATCAACAATAGATACATAATATTTATCAGAAAGCAAATCTAGAATTCTGAGATGTCGAAAAAAGATCTGGACAGTCGACTCAGAACATACTCAGTCGACTTATTCAGCAAGGAAATTATTCAAGAAATGTTTCGGAATAGTCGACTACTACACAAGACCAGTCGGCTGTTCCGCAGTGTTTAGAACTCTAAAAATATCAATTACGGGGCAGTCGACTGTTACTTAAACCAGTCGGCTGTTCTGCAGGGTTTTTATTCGAAAACTTTTATTGTTCAGGACGGTCGACTACTACATTTATTCGGTCGACTGAATAGAGTTAAATTTCGACTTAAGGAAATATTTCTTCCTTCTGTCTTTCGATTAGCACACAGCACTTTTATTAAACTACAGTATGTTTAATATCGATACAAGCATGCAATTTTATCCGGTTACCATCATCATAAACATAGTTTACAATTTAATGTAGAATTCTCATAACTAGTGTTTTCTTTCACACAATTACGATTTTTAAACATACATTCTTCCTTTACTCATTGTTTGTCTACGGAGATGAATATTAACTCCGAATTAGCATGCTAGAAAAATCAAGATAATAACACACATTAAACATATCATTTCATGGAATTTCGAACTATACTTATTTTATTTCATCAGACCAGTCGACTATTCGACGTGATCGGTTGACTGTACGGATGAATTCCAGTTTCTCAAAATGTCTTTAGTTCTTTTCCATTCATTCAAATTTTCAGCATGGAAGATTTCAATATAACAAACATTCTATCAATCCAATTTTTCACACGCATAATGACAATTCAATCTCAATCCTAGCATATTTCTATTCTAGAAGTCATGAGAAACACCCACCGTTTTGAAGAAATAAAGCGAAATCCCTTGAAGCTTCCTAGTTGCGATGTACGTCTCCTCCTCCTTGCTCCTTGCCAGAAACGAATCCTCCAAATGGCAATGGTGGCCGGCCCCCAAAGAAAAACTCAACGTTAATCTTTTCTCTCTTATCAAATTTCTATTGTACTAAGAGGAGAAGAGATTAGGGGGGTATTTAGACTTAATTTAGGTTTTGATTGGAGGGTTAGAATCAAATAGATGGTTATAGGATGGAGGGTTAGGATGAGAGTAGGAGATATAGCAACCACCCACACACTCAAAATAACTACTCACACACTCTTCCACTCCTATGCACAAACCGTCCCCTACTTGGTGTGTTCATGCACGTGTACGTGCAATGCACGTGCACTCATGAGTCCCCCATAATAAAAGTTGTACATTATTTTTACAAAAATAATCTTATAAAATATTTAACATTACAAGTTGAAAGAAAAGAGAAATAGCTCATGGGCTTTATTTAATGGGCCAAATTAGATTTAGGCTAAAAAGAAGGCTTTTGTTTATTTAAAGAAAATGGGCCTTTATGAAATTAATTAGAGAACACATATACATATATATACATATACACATTATCCATAATGAAGATAATTATAAGATTTTTTTATACTACAAAAATTGCACGGGCACAAATTAAATATTTTAATGAAAATCGGGGCATTACAGTCAGGGGGATGCGTGGCGTCATCATGTCTGACCAAATCCTAAGTTCATTTATCGCGAGTAGGAGACTTAGATAAAGGCCTAACTGTGGAGCGGCTCAGAGGGAAAGGCTCTAATATTTTTGGCCAGAGTGCCTTTATGTCCGTAACAACATTTGAGGAGGTCTGGAATGACAGCGTCATCTCAACTGCAAGTTCTAGTCTAGTGTAAGGACGAGAGCTGAGCAGAGATTAGGGAGAACTCTAAAAATCTTCCTGGTCCTATGCTGATCAATGCGTACAGGAGGCTTAGAGAAAGGCCAGGTGAGTGAGACTTTATGGAAAAGGCTTTAAGTTCTCCGGTGAGGAGCCCTTGTATCCGTACATCAGTTTTTGGTAAGGTCCGGAAGGCGGAATTACTACATCTCTACAAATTGTTTGGGCAGCGACGGACGTAAGCTGTGCGACTGCGATTCCGGTCATAATGGGTAAAACACATGGTATTGACACCACTACTGATAGCAACGATGGGTATGAACCAGACGATTGTAGCCTCATCATCACTAGAGTATTAGAGATAGGATAGAGCACAAGAGTAGGATGCATAGCGGGGGATCGAACTCCATCAATTGAAGAATGTTGTTTGGTTAGGGAATGTGTAGTATGAGATCCATATCTCTCCAATCAAGCGTGCATTAGAATAGAAGCATCGTTTGCATTTTGACTGTGCATTATCATGGTATACACTGACACTTTGTTTGACATCGCTTTTCCTTTTGCATCAAATTTTTGTTGTTGAGGTTTGAAATCACTATATTATAGCATTGTTAGGATCTTTGTAGTATAGCATTGCATTAGCTGTATTCAACTAACGTGCCCACTGATTTTAGTTCCAGGTTGGCTGACCGCGGAGCCGGAAACTCGAGCTGCGTGGAGCATTCAAGTAGTTTTTACTGATCAATTGTAATATGTAGAATATCGATGTAATTCATGATACAAGATTTTATGGTAATCATCAGATATTGTAATAACATTTGTGTTAATGAAAGTTTTCAATTCCTTGTGATTTGTTGTGTTCTGACTCATTTGAAGGAAAGATTATGGACATTGTCATGGGTTCCGGGTATTGGGAAATCGGGGCGTTACAGTTGGTATCAGAGTCGACTTTAAATTGTAGTCTAACACAACAGGAAAGTAGACTTGGATGCCCTAGTTAGAGTCGGGTTTTGTTTGGACAATGGGATGATCGTAAATCATACTGTTGCATTTTTGCAACTTATGTTTATGATTTTCCCTATGTCTGAACTAACCTGTGTAATTTTTCTTTTACTAACTATTGTGGTGCAAATGGATGTCGAGGAAGAAAACCTGCAGCCGAACATCAATGGAAGCAAACTTGCAGCTGGATGTCGAGGAGGCAAAATCAGCAACCGAATATCCAGAAGGCAAACCTGCAACCGGATGTCGATGAGGTAAATCTACAGCCTGATGTCAAGGTGGCGGGTTTGCAGCTGGGCATCGATAGAGGTGAGCCCACAACGCAAGAGTTGAAGAAGAAGGCGGAGAAGCCAACGGCGGTGACCTCAATGTCGATGCATGAATTCAACAGGATGTTTCAACAGAGAGCAGCATTCGTGGAGGTCAACAGGAACCGGATGCCACTAGCTGAAGTCGCAGGTGGAAATCCAAGAACCGATGTTCCAGATGGTCCGTTATTCAAGCACCATGTAGATGGAAAAACTATCGGTGAAGTTCATTAGGCCTAGTGCCTCACCCTGAGAAGCACCATTTTTCCTTGTAGGAATGAAGGATGGATCGGGGTGGATGCGCATCAAGCACCACTAGTGAACCAGGCTTGAGTCGAGGCAGTATACATCGACGAAATAATCAATTGCCTCTAGGAAGTGGTAGTATTCTCCAAGATCGACCTACAGCCGGGCTACCACTCGGTTCGCATCAAAAAGGATGATGTGCCAAAGACGGACAAGGATCATGCCAAGCATTTAGCATGAACATCGACAAGTTGTAAGGAGACTGAAGCAGCATTTCTTGGTCTTATCCTTTTTCTAAGGAGGGAGTGGTCACCGACCCACATAAGTGCAACCGAGAGCTGGAAGACATGCTGAGAACTTGAATCGGGCACTAGAAGGGAGATATGATGAAGCAAGAACGATCGTGAGTAGGGAGGCTCTAGAATGATCTGTGGAGTGGGATTGATCTCCAGTATTTTGGAACGAAAGTGACACCACAAATGGTGATTGATCGCCAGCATTTTCCGGACGAGGAATGAAATAGGCCCCAGAATGATCCGTGGAGTGAGGTTGGTACTCAATAACTCAGGACGAGAGCTGATATTCACAGGATGATAAAACTCCTGAAAGATGTCGTGATGATGGGTTGTGCAGCGGGGGATTGTGAACCCCGTATAAGAAAAATGCATTTCTCGAGGTGTTTTCATTAACTCTTGTTTGCCTTCCTACTAAGCATCGTTCTGAGGACAGAACGATTCTAAGGAGGGAGTAATGTAAGACCTCGCAAAATTGCATATATCTAGTTTGTGTTTTAATCTGTGCACGATTGAGAGTTGCACGTATTAATGGAATTTTCTCAATTTTAATTGAGTAAGTATTGAAACCTGTTATTATTCGATATGTTTCGAACATAACAAATGTGCAATTGAAGAACTAGAGTTGGGATATACCTGTATCAATTATAATTGAAGATTAAATGTTTAAATAATTGACTATTATTTGTATAATAATATATGAATATGATTGCTTGTGTTTATAAAATTTTGTCTTAAAATTTTATTTTTGAGTGTGCTACAATTTGTTTGTACAAATTTTTTTTTTTTGTGCTCCAACTTGAGTGTATGTTTGAGTCAACCAAACTAAACATGGTTGGACATTTGCGCTCTAGCCATGATAAATTTGATTCTATGAGCCTAACATGTCATGTGCATATCATATATATATATATATATATATATATATATATACACACACACTACACACTAAACTATGTAGACATATATAAATATAATATTGCAAAATCATGGGCTTGGAAGGAAGAGAACTAGTGTTTTGATTTTTGAATGATTATCATGATGGGTGTGAGAGTTTCCTAGAGCATCGTGTAGAACCCTTAACATCTTTGTTCACTCTCACACAAAACCCTCTCCCCTATCATGAAGCCTATTCTATTTAATCCCCTCTCTTTTGCACTAGCTTATTTTTTCTCATTTTCCTACACTTAAACATTTTTCTTACACCTCATCTTACTACAATCACTTCATCTCCACCCTAAGCTACTGATATAAGAAGGAGAAGGATCCAAGGGCTTGGAGCAAGAAGGGCAAGAGCAAGGAGCAAGGAGGAGAAGAGAAAACTAGGTGGAGCTTGAAGATGTTCTTGTGTATAATTTTAAAGTGGGTGTTTCTAAACCTTTGTAGTGTTTAATTTTGTATGGTAAAATTGTTATGTACTCTTGACAACATGAGAAGTCATGAAATAATTAAGTGGTAGAAATTCGTTGCATGCTAGTTTATTAATTCAAGACTAGATGAAAACACAGTAAAGAGGTAAACTAAATAAATGTGCTAGGTCTAGATACTATAACTCAAACATTACTTGGATCTTGAAGTTGAAATTTCAAATGTAGATTATTAAGCATATTATACACTTTTCTTCCAAATTTCATAATTTTTAGAATTTATTTTTGATTTTAATTAATACGAACTTGAACTCTAACTATACAGAAAACAGACTTAGCTTGTGTTCTGACTATGATTTTCAAAAGATCATAACTCTGTAAGAACTTAAGATCTATTTCTGAAATTTTAGTATGTGCTTCTAATATGTGCTAAGTGCTTTAGTATAAAATTTTATAATTTTTGGACATTGTTTTCTATTTTTAGAAAATCCGAACCCACTTGTTGTTCTGAAAAAATATGACAGAGTGAAGATGATCTATTCTGTTTTTAGTTAATATTCAAGAAGTCATAATTTGAAAAGTAATTGGTAGAATCACCTGAAATTTAAGTATGTTCTGTTACCATGTATGTAGAACCTATGATTCAAAATTTAGGAAGTTTAGAGATCATTTGCTATTTTTAAAGTATTTTATATTAGCACTAGTTCATTGTTGCTCTGTTCTAGATATTATTGCATGCATGTTAAAGAATGACTTATTTGTCCACTTAAACAACTTAATCTGAAGAAGCATGTACTTAGGAAGTTATAGTAGACACATAGACCTTTTTGTAATGTCTAAGATCTCATAATTTGATTTATTACACGAATTATAATAAATTTTTCAAGTAAAAGCAGAAACACACAGACTCTAAATTCTCACTATTTGCACTATGCCTAAGAGTTTGAGTTTGAATTTGTAGAATATGAGTTTTAAGTTGTTGTTCTGGGTCATAAATCATGTTGTGGATCTGGGAATGAGTTGGGACTTAAATTATCTAAAGTTTCATTTTATGAGTAGCTCATATGTACTTGTAGACCACAATATAGATATGTTTGTTCATAGTTTTGAAGTAGAAATTGTGATGGATGTTGATGTATTGTTGTTGATCACTTTGGGATGAGATTCATACCCAACTTGTGCTTGTGCTTGCTGTCTACTTTGAGTAGAAGCATGATGAGCACCCGATCGCGTTTCTTCAATGAAATAGGACCAAGAATGACTCCGTTTTGGTAAGAATGGCCAATTATATGCTTACTGTTTGGAAATATGATTTTCCATTTTTAGAGAGTTTTAGCACTCTTTTACGGTATTCATGGTGTAGAATTTATTTTTAGGGTAGTGTACCTTTGTTGGGCTACATTGGTTGAGTTTGAGAACCTAGGATTAAGTCATGTTGGTATATCTAGACAGGTAGAATAGGAACCCGTGTCACATTGAACGTGTTGGAGGAGATGACTCATGCACCGACGCACTTGCCGTTCATGGAAGGATTCCATGCTTGTATTTGGTGCTACCACTTATCGAGGACCGTGGAGCGTGAAGGTTAGCGGGAGCAACGTGTTGGTATGGCCGAGGTTGCGATCGAACTCCCAACGTAGATGACAGTTGCGGTGATCGACGGAGTAAGTTCTTCGTTGGTTCGGGCCAAGTGGGTGCCGAGGCGGGCCAAACCTTGGGCCGGATTTGAGGGCTAGATTGAGTCCTATTATGGGATGGGATAGGTTCTAATAATTAAAAAGGTAATTAACGAATAGGGCCTACATGTTGAACTTAACTAGTTGCTCATAATAAACATAGGTTGTTTACTAAGTTAGGACATGAAAGTGGATAGATCTCCTAACTAGAAGAGTATTGGTTAAAATGAATTAGACCTTGACTCGCCTAATAATTCAAAACGAGATAATGAAAAATGATAAGAAATTGATTAGAGTCTTGGTATTTGGATAATCAGATGATCGGATGAAATAAAAAGCTAGTAATCATATAATTAACCTCATTATTAATCTCAGGCCCTAGAGTGGGTTAGCACTTGTACCATGGGTTTGGGGTGTTGTAGGACTAGATTGAGTTTTGGTTGAATGTAAGGACAAGCACTAGTGAGTGGTGATCGCCTGCCAGGGGGACACGTGGTGTCATCACGCCTGACCAAATCCTAAGTTCGTTTAACACAGGCAGGAGACTTGGAGAAAGGCCCAACTGGGGTGCGGCTCAGAGGGAGAGGCTCTAATATCATCGGCCAGAGTGCCTCTATGTCCGTAATAACTTTTGAGGAGGTCTGGAGTGGCGGCGTCGTCTCGACTATAAGTTCTGGTCTAGTGTAAAGACGAGAACAGAATAGAGATTAGGGGGAACTCTAAAAATCTGCCAGGTCCTATGCTGATCAATGCGAGCAGGAGGCTTGGAGAAAGGCTCTGTGAGCGAGACTCTATAGGAAAGGCTTTAAGTTCTCCGGTGATGAGCCCTTATGTTCGTACATCAGTTTTTTGTGAGGTCCGGAAGGCGGAATTACTACATCTCTACAAATTGTTTGGGCAGCGATGGATGTGAGCCGTGCGACTGCAATTCCGGGCATAGTGGGAAAAACACATGGTATTGACACCATCACTGACAGCAGCAATGGGTATGAACTGGACGACTGCAGCCTCATCATCACTAGAGTATCAGAGACAGGAGAGAGCACAAGAGTAGTATGCATAGCGGGGGATCAAACTCCATCAATTAAAGAACGTCGTTTGGTTGGGGAAAGTGTAGTATGAGATGCATATATCTTCTATCAAGCGTGAATTAGAATAAGAGCATCGTGTGCATTTTGACTGTGCATTAGACTTAGGCCATGGCATACACCGACACTTTGTTTGACATCACTTTTTCTATTGCATCAAATTTTGGGTGTTGAGGTTTGGAATCGCTATATTATTGTAGCGCCCCGAATTTCCAGATTAATAACATAGAAATTACGTGGCACATTCCCAGTGATCCACTTCAACATAATATTAAACATCAACAACACCACTAAAATTTTCAGCATTTATCTCAACAAATCTTTTACAATGCACAGCGGAACTCAAAATATCTCAACTCAATATTCTCTTCATTTACAACACTAATTTATCTCAAAAACTGATATTACAAATTTACACCTTCTCTTATATGTCAATTAATTCTCAAAACCAACTTAAGCATTCCATCTCCAACTCTAAGCACAACCTGCAACATGTGAGGCTAGAGATGATCCCTAACCCCCAAACTAAAGGGGTCAGCCATAAATGGTGTGAGAAATATAAAAATGAACAAACAACAACATAAAGCTCATACCTCATAAATTCTTAAACAATAAGTACTAAAGGAATATGGAAAGTACGAAATGGAAGGTAACATAAAACATCAAGTGATACTAAGCTAAGTGTCATGTGTAGGAAACAAGAAAACCACATGCATAAAACCAAGCCAAGAAAACACAAGTTCTAAATGCAGACTCTCTAATGCGTACTTGTCGAAGTCTATGCATCCCATTCTACATAGGTTCGGTGCAAGCCCTTAACGTCTTCACTTCATAGGGTTCAATCCCCACGTTATGAACTAATCCTAACACGATGACTACTACGAGATAAAGATAAACCATGGATAGTATCACATGCCCGATAATTCTGGAGATGGATCCCACACCCAAGATATTTCACTTGAATAATTCCGGAGATCATCCCACACCGAAACATTGACACATCCCCATACGAATACCACATGTGCTTCACCTCGACTCCGATAATTCCGGAGATCAATCCCACACCACAATAGTTACCGTGATAATTCCGGAGATTGTCCCACACCACAAGACTGTGATAATTCCGGAGACATATCCCACACCACTAATAATCTACTGTGATAATTCCGGAGATTAAATCCCACACCGAAAGCCATACTGAGGTTCGTGACTCATGTTCCCGTTCATCATATCACCACTAGTGCCTGTCCTTATAATTTTGGTTAATTTGATTGCTTAACGAATCTCCTAGAGTGATGCACCCTACTGGCCTAAATTTAAATTCAAATAACTAAAATGCCTCAATGGGCCTCAACCAAATACTCAACACCGGTATACTAGGGTCATACGCCTCTAGAGACTCAACTCAAAAGTCTAATTGAAATTCCACTAAACAACGTGGCTCAACTAAATGTCTCAATGACATACTCAACTGAATATCTCAAGGTCAATTGCTTAATCTTAAACTGAACTGAAATATCAAACATATAAAACTAATCATTCGAATTAACACTGAAGTTTACAAATATCCTTCAGTACCAGTCGACTCATACTGGAGATAAGTCGACTGTCCAGATGACCAAATTCAAGATTTGACAAAAATAAACTAAGTCTCATATCAGTTGACTTACAAGAGGGCCAGTCGACTTACCCGAGGAAAATTCCAGCAATCCTCTCAAAAATATTCTAAGTGTTTAAGTCGACTTAACTGGGTTATAGGTTGACTGTCCAGAAGGACAAATAATTCTTACGAAAATAACTTCTATAGTGGACCAGTCGACTGCCTAGGGGCTAGGTCGACTGTCCAGAGCAACTATTTCAACAAATTCAAATAAAGTATCAGGCTCGTACCAGTCGACTGCACAGTAGGCCAGTCGACTGTCGGCCTACAGATTTTCCAAAATTTGGTCGGATTACAAAATCAATTTCTGAAGCTTTCTAGTGATCAATATTATGGAAATAGTTCGTACTCAGGAAAATAATAAATCTTAATGAAGTTTCATCAGGTATATGTATAAATTACTCAAAACATCGATATGTCAAGATCTAAATTCTCATATTCTAAATCACAAATCCTTTTGTTAGGGTTTTACAAGATCTAAGTCTCTCTCACAAAATCAATAAGAATCTGATTTATAATTCTAATGTCCAGGTGTTCATGCACAAATCTCAACATGTTTTTACCAAACAATTTCAATATTAAAGATCTACTATTTCATCCACATTTATTCACATGATTCACACCACATTACGAGATATAACTTGTTCACTACAACCAATCATTACATCATGATATTTGCACACATGAATCGACCACAAGACAAATTTCTTCCATGCATGATATCAAATCAAACAACAAACATACATCAAACAACAAACAAATTTTTATCTCACCTTAGAATTTGAGAATAGTCCACAAAGAAATCCTCTTTTGCTAGATCCAAAAAGCTCTTGCTCCACCCAAAAAGATCTCCAAAATTCTATGTATTATCAGTAATGACGGCTAGGAAAAATCCCTTAAATATGCCGGGTTGATTATTAGGGTTTTACCCGCAACTTTGCAAAACAACCCTTCCCAAAATACAATTTGCATGTATAGATCATTCTTTGGAAATTCTATCAAAACTCATTTAAATTTGGATTCATAAGAAAGTATACATTCTAAATCTCAATTTGTGCTGTTCAAAACATCCAGAAATTGTATTTTGCATTTTAGCCCCTAAAATTGTCGAATTTGCAAAATGGTCCTTCTTTTCTTAAAAATTGCAAATAGCTCCAATAAATTGCAGAAAAATCTGGAAAAATACTAAATAAATCTCAAATAATAAATAAAGATTTTTCATAAAGAAAACTAAATTTTCACACTTCTCATGAAAATATTTGCACGTGTTTTGCACGTGTACAAAAGATAAATTTTCTGAAAATACTCATTAAATTCCCAAAAATAAATTGAAATTCATTTTCAAATGTAAAAATAATATTTGAAAATACGGGGTTCTACAATTATGGCATAGCAAAGATCACTGTATCATAGTATTGCGTCAGTTGTATTCAACTGATGTGCCCATAGATTTTAGTTGCAGGTTGGCTGATCGCGGCGCTGAAAACTTGAGCTGCGTGGAGCATTCAAGTAGAAATTACTAATCGATTGCAATATGTAGAATATGGATGTAATTCATGATGTAACATTTTGTTGTAATCATTAGATTTGTGATAACATTTGTCGCAATCAATGTTTTTAATTCCCTGTGATTTGTTATGTTATGACTCATTTGAAGGAAAGATTCTGGCTTCTGTCGCGGGTTCCGGGTATTGGGAACTCGTGGCATTATAGAAACACCTGAGGATGCGCCAAATGCACCTTTTCTCCACCATCGGCGTGGTCTCCGAAGTCGAGCCTCAAGAGCAGAGTTCAAAGAACCACTAATTCGCTTTGCCTTTGTCCTGGGATCCACGACCGAACCTCAAGGGGAGGGTTCCATGCCACTGACACGGTTTCCGAGGTTGAACCTCCATAAGAGAAATCTTAAAGCAGTGATGGTTCCTCCACCTTCCAAGTTCTTTCTACAACTTCGGCATGGATTTCAAGGTTGAGTCTCCTGTGGAAGAACTCAAGGAAGACGACTATCAAAAGGAAAACTATCAAGAAGCCATCCGACAAAAAACTAAGATCGACAAAGCATCTTTGTTATAGAACAAAGACAAAATGATTACATTTACATAATTACAATGGGAATCACAAGTTCAAGGCACGAGGCTTCGAGTGTTGGGATCCTCGTCTAGTTTCGATCTAGGAAGCACCACCTCAGCGGTCGTGGGGCGCCCAGGCGGAGCACCTCCAAACCTCTCATATTAGCTATGCTGGTCGATCCTACAACTCCACTCTGGGCATCCCCCTGAGTCCCCGCTCTTGAACGGGTCCAAGAGTATGGCTCAAGCCTCGAGAAGAGACTGTAAAAGGTCTGCCTGACTCACCTCTCCCAGCCTGGCCGTCAGCCAGAAGATGTCAAAGTTATTTTCACCAAGCATCCATCTAACGATGGAATCTGAGGACTGATTACGGAAGGGACGAGAAGGCCCACCAGCATTGGCATGAGCGAGAGCTATGTCAGCATCGGGAAACAATGCCTTTAGGTGAGCCAATTTCCAAGCCACCTCTTGCGACCGGCTGATGTGAAAACCAAATACCCCCTTCCAACCAATAATCTCCTTACGAAGCCGGGCGATCATCTCCTCAGCCTGACTGAGCTTGCTTCGAAGTGTGCGAACATCGCCCTCGAGGTCCTCCTCCCGAGGTCCACACCCCATCAGGTAATTCAACAAGATGCATCGCAACTCAGACATACATGAATGGACAGTCATGGCAAGTTCAGAATTTTCATTTAGACAAAAATTTACAGAACATGCGGGTGTCAGTCCACGTATGACATCTACAAAATTGGGGTATGTAAAAAAGATAGAAAAATATAAGTTAAGAGAGGACCTCTCGGGGAGGAGAATGAATGGGTTCAACTTCAACGTGGTCACGAATGTCAAGAGGATTTCCCTTGGGGTCGAAGGAGAGTTGTCAAAGTCCGGTTTAGGGTCATAGCAGAGGCCATCAAGGTCGATATCGGGATTCCTATTGCTGACATGTTGAAGGGCCCATTGGTGGCCTTCCTCCTGGCTCGCGCAATCTGGCTAGCTGCATCGTCGATCTCTACCTCCAACTCCTTCACCCTCTTCTGTAACCCATCGGCCCAGGTCTTCTCCTTCTGCCATACCACTGAGCCCTCCATGTCATAATCGTATTGGTTCATGAGCTCACCCCTGTAGAATGTGGCCTGCAGTGAAAAGAAAATTAGTGAGAAGCATACCAACAAAGGGAAACAGTCGCCCTAGAATGAGCACTTACCTCTACCGAGTGTTGTTCATATCGAAGGTACGCTGAGCTGAACGTCTCATTAGCGAGGGCTTTCCTATCTCTCAGAGGTGTAAGATTATCTACCACCTCGACGGCCATTCGAGACTCCATGATGGAGTCGACAATCTTCACCGGCCAGTCGAGCATGAAGGTCACCAGGGTTTTGTCAGGGATGACGTTTTCCAAGAACGGGTGGATCGACGGCACCGGAGACTCCTTCAATTCTTGAGCTCAAAGAAATCACTTGCTCGGCTCTGCCTGGGAAGAACCCTCTTGATCCGGGATAGTCAGGGCCATCGTTCCCCTTGCCCTTTTTGGTCACCCGTCCGGGGACCCTCCAACGCTCGGCGTCATCTCCATCTTTCCCCCCTTATCCTCGGCAGCTCACTGTGCTGCCAGGGCGGCCAAGAGGGTATCAACATCGTCGTCTTTCGAGGCTGCAAAGGAAACACATCATAACCAAACCAAAAGCAAATAAAAAATGTTACAAGGGAAGGAAACTCACCATGGATGAAAGGACTCAGCCCACTAACCATGAGTGACATCTCCGTCACCCTGGACCAATCAATGCTCAAGTTATCTTCGAACAGCTTGCCGAACTCAACACGCTTCTGTTTAGAGAGCTCTTCAAGTTTCAAAGGCTCATTCGGAGCAAGCCCATATGACAATGAGTTCGGTATGTCCCAGGACTCTAAGAGCTATATATGATAAACTTGAATCTCCAATCCTTTATGGAGTTCGGTGGTTGTGCACCACATATAGCTTAGACCAGGGGGTGATATACAACCGTTGAGAGATTTTCAAAAGTCCGCTCAACCCCACACTCGCAGAAGTATCTGAAGCTCAGAGTGATGCCTTTCCTTTTGCAGAGCATAATCAAACTCATCAACTGCTTCTACAAGTTTGGCACATACTGCATCGGACTCATTCTTGCCCAATTCCGAACCTACTTGATAAATGCATGGAGGGCAGACTCAGGCCCGAAGCAGCATCTAGAGGGAACATACAAAACTTCTCCCTCAGCTTATCGGTCGGACAAACCCCAGTTTTGGGAGTATTAGAATGTACTCTGGGGGTATAAAAAACATATCCTGGTTGACATCAAGGTCTTTCTCCGACAAAGTATTTTGCTTCTCATTAGCCTCCATCTTAGGTCTATTCGGTGAAGACGGGGTTACACCGAACTGAATCAGATCATGCACGTTCTCCGTATAAAACTGAGAAGACACACAGCCTGTGGGATCGTCCCGATAGAGCATCGACAGGCGTTCCTTTTTGGGAGAGAGGTTTTGCATCCTCCTTTTGGCGGGACGCCTATGATGTTGTCCAAGGCTGTAGCTTCTGCCCTTCCCATAGAAGAGGTCCTGCAGCCTCGCCTTCATCCCGGCTTGGGATGCTATAACTCTCTTCCCACTCTTCCTTTGTCTTTACCGGCAGCAGGGGACTCTCCTCCTGTGTCCCATCGTCTATGAACTCCGGGCCTCTACTCATCACCTCGATAGTAGCCCCCTCCTTCAGTTACCCGGGGTCTGCCGCTTCTGTACTCACCCCCTGATATCGACCTCCTCCGATACATGTGCATGCGATAGTTGATGTTTGACCTCGCTTGCCCACGACTATGAGCGATCAGAAGCCCAGGAAGACCATTGCCTTCGGAGGACGAAGCCGAGCTGCTGAATTGGCTGGCTTACTTGTTTGATTGAACTTAGAGTACTCTGGTTAAAGAAATAAAAAGTGGTCCCAGAAGGAGTGGGGTAGGAAGACTTATAGAGGAAAGAGCAACTTCTCGATTAACATTTAATGTGATGCCCTCTTGATAACCGCGAACGAACATGGAACACCACCTGGGATGTAACACCATAAATTCCAAATAAGTATGAATTCGAAGTTCCACAGGATCTTTACACTTCACTTCGTACAATTTTACAAGGAATTTAAAAAAATTTATACAACAATGTTTACATCAACACAGCAGAAACAAATTACAAGATAATACACGAATAAAATAACAATTGAAATATTTCTTTAAGCAGCATTCCTTCTTTAGTCCTTTCATTCATTTTATCCTGCATAGAAACTGTGGGCACGTCAGTTACATACAACTGACGCTAGGATATAATACATCA
The DNA here is from genome assembly GCA_017893485.1 of Hemerocallis citrina. Lineage (NCBI taxonomy): Eukaryota > Viridiplantae > Streptophyta > Magnoliopsida > Asparagales > Asphodelaceae > Hemerocallis > Hemerocallis citrina. Next base: position 175,066,092 of record CM030361.1, read on the forward strand.
ATTTCTCTTACTTGGAAAGCACACACTTGATCACAAACAAAGCTAAGGGAGACTATCTAATTGATGTTGTGTGTGACTGTGCACTTAGTTTTAATGCAGTTACTTATTATTTCATGACACTAATGCACATTTGTTCGAACTTATGCATCCCATTCTACATAAATCCGAGGACAAGCCCTTAACTGTTCTTCATCTTGTAGGGTTGAATCCCTTGTTATGATTTTAACTACTACGGTAACTACGGTAAGTATTCTAGATGTTTTATGAGTTACGAGCCCATGTCCAGACAGCTTGGAGGGAAATCCCATGTCATGACAAGATGCATCATGTAGACAGCCTATGGACAATTCGCCTCCGTCATAGGACAATGGCACTACGTAGTCACCAAGTACCGCACCAGCGTCGCCACGATCCCGATAATTCCGGAGAAGAATTCACGTCGTGACATGACACATCATGTAAACAGTCTGTGAAAACTTTCACACCGTGAATCTGAGGCCCTCATACTTGTTTTTTTCTCTTACTTTCATCACATCTTCACTATTGTGTTGTCCTTAGATAATTGAATCATGAATAAATTAACACCCTAGAGTTAACATTTTCTCTACACCGGTCTTAAACATCAATTGATAACCACGACCCAATCTTGGTCTTTTATTACAACATTTATCTTCAAAATTTATTCACGCCGATGTAAAGACCAAGCTAGACTCTAGATTTTAATCTCTTTTCATGTTCACCAAAATTTAAGTGTTCATAATCACAAATTTCCATATTTCATCATGATATCTTTATTTCATTTTTCCATGCACAACTTGCATATATTAAAACATCAAATTTCATTTATTAACTTACTCAAATTTTCCATGTCGAAAATCTCAATATTTAATCTCTACACACTCTTTACATTCACATTTTCAACTTTCTTTAATTATACCAAAGGCATAGTTTAAGAGAAATTATCAAGTTCTTTATCCCATTGTTTTTATATAAAAACACTTCTAATTCTCGCAAGGTATGTCAAAATAATGTAGAAATATTTTTCATAAAGCCTAGATAATATTTGAGGAATAATAGAAATTTTTTTCTTTCAATTTTATACTCTTGAAAACCCAATATATCAAAATATCAAAAACAAAAAATAAAAATAAATGGGCAGTGGTCGGATTCGAACCCAAGACCCCCCGGCCGCCTAGCTACAGTAACCGACCCAAACCGCACTCGAAGACTAGGAGGTCCAAGGGCTACTAGCATATACTGGTCTTCGGTAATTTGGATAAAAATCAAATGTTAATAAATACAGAGCCTCTTCAAGAATCGAAACCATGAAGACAGGCACTGTTCACAGTGCCCTGGCCTCACACCGAAGACCGATACTCCCAAACCCATCCTCTGTTATGAAGAGGAAGCGATATAGCTTCATACTTTCGGTCTGTTTGAAAGTTCCTTTTACAAAATTTCGTTTTCTCAATAAATTTATATCTTTCTATTCAAAACTCGTTCCAGAATATTTTCTTTAAATATACAGTATAACAGCAATTAAAAACTCTTATTTTTGACCTTATAATAAGTTTTCCTTCCAATTTATATTTAAAGAATATATTATTGACTTTGAAATAAAACTATGGTTCCTTCTCAAAAACACCAATATAAATTTCTTTTCCCACAACCCACTAAATGTATGTTCATGTTCTCTTTCCATTTCACATGAGTTCTATCAATTTTTTTCTTTTATCACATCAATATTACATTAATTGAAATAACCACTAAGCCATTTAGCAACTAACACATATCAATATTCATTCATCCCAATCAACAATTTACTCATTCACTAAGCAAAATTATCACACTAGCATGGTTCATTAGAATAGATATTCTATCATGAAATATTAATATGACAAAATAACAAATCTTAATTCACTAATCTCAAATTTATTTTACATATTTTCTCATATAATAATCAAGATTTTCTCTATCTTTTCTACTAGCATTTTTAAACAATCAAATGGCAATTTCTTATCATTTATTCTAGCATACTCATATACTTAGCCTATTAGCATGATATCTAGATTAGAAGTCTGATATAGATCTATCACGGAGTCAAAGTTCTGTACAAACGAGTGGTCATGTTCTAATTATTAATCAAAATGGATACTTTGATTGCTTTATAAGCTCATATAATAATCTGGTTTGACTTTCATGTCATAATCATACGTTTTTTACAATGAAGAGAACACACACTTTCTTTCTTTTCCTCACACAATTTCTTCACACTCTATCTTTTTCTCATAATGTGTTTTCTTTTTCTTTCTCTTTCTCTTTAAGAATTTCTAAGTGCAAATGGTAAGGAATGACGGGGGGAGGGTATTTATACACAACTCAAGAACAAATGAAGGGTTGAGATTTGTTTGGATGAAGAGCTAAGATGCACTTGGGAGTTAGAAGAACTACCCACTAGTGAGCAACCAACTCTCCACTCTCTCCATCTCCCCACTACAAGAATTGGCCAGCCTCCCCCTTGTTCTCATTCATATTGCACGTGCAATGCACGTGCCTCCACATGCACACCTAGTTAAGTTTGTTCATTTATTTGTTATACTAGTTGGTTACAAGACAAGTCTACCATACAAGTTGTTTTAATTAATAATAGAATTATTGAGTGGGCTAATTAGGTGGGCTAAAATCCATGGGCTCTTAATTAATTATTTTAATTTATTTTGGGTGGGCTAGAATTAAGTTATTAGGCCTAGGAATTAATAAGAGATTTTTTAAAAAAGAACAGAAAATGTTTGTTCATGACATAAAAATAATAATTTTAGAGCCAAATGCACACATCAATTTGCACGTTCAAAACACATGAAATCAATGAAATTATTTTTTTATATTTAATTATATGAAAATTCAGGATGTTACAACAATCCCTCCTTAGAATAGTTCCGTCATCGGAACTACGCTTAAAGAGTGAGAAACAAAATATAAAAGAAGAAAGAAAAACAATACAATCAAACAAAGAGCTCAAGATGATCCTTCAGCATCCTCTCCTCCGAATCCCAAGTAGCTTCTTCAACCAACTGGTTTCTCCAGACTACTTTGACCATCAGTATCGTCTTGTTCCTCAAGACTTTCTCCCGACGATCCACAATCTCATTCAGCCGCTCAATGTAGCTCAGATCAAACTGCAAACCCTCCGGCACTTCGGGCAAATGGTGACTTGGATCTGGAATGTAACCTCTCAACATATACACATGGAAGACATTGTGCACCTGAGACAACTCTTTCGGTAACTCCAACCGGTAAGCAGTTTTCCCAATGGTCTTCAATATCTTATAAGGGCCTATGTACCTGGGGCTAATTTTCCACCTTTGCCAAAGCGAATCACACCTTTTTTAGGTGATACTTTCAGGAAGACAAAGTCACCTTCCTCGAACTCAAGGTCCCTTCTTCGGTTGTCGGCATAACTCTTCTGCCTACTCTGAGCATCCACTAACCTCCTCCTGATCAAGTCGATCTTTTCCGAGGTATGCTACACGATCTCGGGGCCCAAACATCTGCTGCTCCCCCACTTCAAACTAGCATACAGGCGTTCCGCACTTCCTGCCATACAGAGCTTCGTACGGTGCCATCCCGATACTAGTCTAAAACTATTGTTGTAGGCAAACTCTACCAGAGCTAGATGCCTCTCCCAGCTGCCTCCAAAATCTAGAACACAACTCCGAAGCATATCCTCAAGGACTCGATTAACCCTCTCAGTCTGCCCATCATCCTGAGGATGGAAGGCAGTGCTAAAATCCGTCTTAGTACCCAAAGCTGTCTAAAGACTCCTTCAGAAATGCGAAGTAAACCCCGCATCTTGATCAGACATAATGGTCAACAGAACACCATGAAGCCTGACGATCTCCCCAACATACAGCTCAGCTAACTTGTCCATAGACGAAGTGAGTTTCATTGCCAAAAAGTGAGCCGATTTGGTTAGTTGATCGACTATGACCCAAATCGCTCCATTACCCTTCGAACTCTTGGGCAAACCCGTGATGAAATCCATGTTGATGTTATCCTACTTCCACTTCGGAATGGGTAACGGTTGCAATAAACATCCAGGCTTCTGATTCTCGGCTTTCACTTGCTGACAAATCTCGCATCTTGCCACAAACTCAGCCACATCACGATTCAAACCTGACCACCAGAATTGCTGCTTGATGTCCTTGTACATCTTAATGCTCCTAGGATGTATAGACAAAAGAGTGGCATGTGCCTCCTGAAGAATACTCTCCCTCAATTCTGATTGATCCGGTACATATAGCCTTTCTCCAAACCACAACAATTCATCTCTGATCTGAAACTCTGATAATCTGCTTGTGCCAACCTGCTCCTTCATCTTCTGAATCTCTGCATCCTGCTTCTTACCTTCTATAACCAGTTTCATTCAGCGTGGCTGAAGCCTCAGCTGAGCCAATGATGCTCCCAAACCTTACAAATCTACCTCATTTCCAGCCTGATCCAACTCCTCTGCAAGATGCCTCTGGGTCGTGATCAAACGAGCCAAACTGCTATTACGGCTAAGTGCATCAGCAAAAACATTAGCCTTACCCGGATGGTACTTAATCTCAGGACGCATGTCCTCAAGTATTTCCAGCCATCTCCGTTGCCTCAGATCAGGTCCTTTTGATGATAGATGTACTTCAAACTTTTGTTTTCCGTGTACATGTTTAACTTCTCACCGTACACATAATGCCTCCATTGCTTCAAGGCGAAGATAATCACAGCCAACTCCAGATCATGAGTTGGGTAATTCTTCTCATGCGAAGTTGCCTAGACCCATAAGCGATTACCTTTTCCTCTTGCATCAAGACACACACACGCCCACGATGTGAAGCATCGTTGTAGACATCATACTCAACACCTACTCTAGGCAAAGCCATAATGGGAGCAATAGTCAATTTCTCTTTTAACTCCTGAAAGCTTGCCTTACACTGCTCGGTACACTTTAAATTTACATTCTTCTTGGTCAGACCAATGAGTGGCATGGCTATCTAAGCATAGCCTTGAATAAACCTCATAGAGTAGCTCGTTAACCTAAGAAAACTTCTAATTTCTTTCACTGTAGTAGGTCTTTCCCAATCTTTCATTGCCTCTGTCTTTTGAGAATCAGTAGCCACTCCCTCCTTAGAAAGAATGTGACCCAGGAATGCCACTTCAGATTTCCAGAAATCGCACTCAGATAATTTGGCATACAACTCATGCTCTTGAAGTTTCTTCAAAACTTCAGCCAGATGCTCAGTGTGCTCCTCCACCGACTTGGAGTACACAAGAATATCGTCGATAAATACCACGATGAAAGAATCAATAAACGGCCTCGCACCCTCTTCATTATGTCCATAAAGATTGCAGGTGCATTCGTCACTCCAAATGGCATAACTAAGAATTCGTAATGCCTATGTCAAGTTCTGAATGCATTTTTACGCACATCTTCTGCTTTCACTCGAACCTGATGGTATCCTGACCGATGGTCTATTTTAGAGAGACAGCTGCTCCTTGTAGACGATCGAACATGTCATCAATTTGAGGAATTGGATATTTATTCTGAATAGTCACCTTATTCAGTTCCCAGTAATCGATGCACATCCTCATCGATCCATCCTTCTTCTTCACCAACAATACCGGTCTCTCCAAGGTGACACACTCAGCTGAATAAAACCATTCCCCCAAAAACTCCTCGATCTGTCGTTTAACTTCATCCTGTTCCACAGGCGCCATCCTATACAGTGCCTTGGAAATGGGTGCACTCCCTTACTGGATAGTGATGCTGAACTTAACATCACGATGAGGAGGTAACCCGGGAAAATCCTCCAAGAACACAGTTGGGTAATCCCGAACCACTGGAATCTGCAGCACCTCTACCGGAACCTTCTTCTTGCTGATAGCTGCCACCAAACCTGAACATCTCTTCTTTTCCTGGAAAGTGACTACAAGACCTCCTGGAGCCTTCACTGTTACCTCCTTGGTTTTACACTCGATTTTTGCACTGTACACTGACATCCAATCAATGCCAATGACAACATCGACCCATAGGATATTCAGCTCGATCAGATCAATCCCGAAGATCTTGTCTCCAATTTCGCTCTCGCAGTATGCATAATACCGATCAGTGGTTAAAGTCTTCCCCTGATGGAGTAGCTACTGCTAGGACCTTGCCTGGAAAGACCTTCGGTTCGATTCCTAAGACTTTAGCAGATTTAGGTGATACAAAAGTATGAGAGGATCCAGTATCGAAAAGAATAACAGCTTTCTTTCCATTTAATAAAAGTTCCCATGTTATATAATAAACTCCCATTACATAACAGTATTTACTAAATAAAACAGAGAAAAGAACAACAGAAGATTCTAAACATCCGCCCTAGTACCAGTAATGACATGATCCATTTCATCAGCGTCGGCCTCAGTCAAAGCGAATACTCTCCCCTACTGATACGGCTTCTTCCCAACCTGCTGCGTTGGTGCCTTTCGGGTGACATTTTGCAGCTTGAGGCAGTGAGATCTGTAATGATCTATCTCTCCACAATTGAAACAAGTCAACACAGGATGTCTCACCCAACCATTTCTAGGTCCACCAGCCATATTGACAGCGTTCGCCTCTATAGGTTTGAACCTTTGAGCTAGGGGCTGCCCCCTGACGTTCCCAGAAACTACAGGACTCTTCCCAACATTCCAATTGTTCCTCATGTTCTGGGCAGCATGAAACTGCTTCATATCCTCTTCTGTGGCTGCAGTCCGTTTGACTAGCTTGTCAAACCTCATGATACCAAGGGGTGTCATCCTTGATCTCAGACTCGGCCTCAATCCATGCTCGAACTTCCGAGCCTTCTTTGCCTCGTCCATCACAAGTTCGGGTGCATACCTCGAAAGTTGAGTAAACCTTGTCTCATACTCCCTGACAAACATGCTTCCCTACTGTAGAGCCAGGAAATCCATCGCTTTCTTCTCTTGGACGTCAGATGGTAAGTAGTGACCGCGGAACTCTTCCAACAATTTGTAATCCCTGTTTTTCATTTTGTGTATTTTGGAGTGTATTTTTCGTTTTGGTGTATTTTCTCTCTTGTATTCTTTTTTTGTACCGTATATTGAAGTTGTTTTCAATATATATTCGTTTTATTTTAATTTGAACTCCTCGTGTGTGATTGGTTGTCTCTTTTGTTTCGTTCTTCATTATTTTGTTCTTTCTTCATTTTGGTCTCGTTCTCTTTCTTTTTTAATTTTTTTTCTGGGGTGTTGTGGTGGTGATTGGTTGTCCTATTTTCCCAATCCTATTTGTATTCCTATTTATTTGACCCAAAATCCAAAACCCATTGGTAAACCTACTACTACTCCTAATTACCCACAACCCAAATGCCCATTAACCCAACTTGTTTTTCTAAACCCTAATCCCCATATATATATACTCTCTCTAATCCCTCTCATCCAAACCCTAACCCTAACTTCAAGTATCCCGGCCTCCCTTTCTCTCTCTCTCTCCCTCCCTCTCCTTGTTTGCGGCTGCACACCCGCACACCACCAGCCCAGCTTCCCTCCAGGCTGAGCCACCTCCCTCCAGGCCGACACCTACTTTCCCCCGGCCTGTGTGCAAACCCGACAGCCACCAAGCCCGAAACCCCTACACCCGATCCCCTCCTTGGCCAACCCGACCACCTCACACCACACAAAATCCCTCGACTCCTTTTCTTGGTGTTCTTTCGTGGTCGCAAGCCACCATTGGCGTCATCTCTCGCTTTTGGAGTTTGTTCGAGTGGAGATTTTCGCTCGAGTTACTTGGATTCATTGATTCGTGGATTTTCGTTCGTGGCTTTTGCTCGTTACTCGTGGATTTTGTTATTCTTCATCGCGATTAAGGCAAGTAACTTGTACTCCAATTCATTTGTTTGATACAAATCAAAAATACCACCTATAGTGTAGTTGGGTCTAGAGACGACTCTTGTTTGTGATATGCTTGATGGGTTTTGTCTCTATTGTGAAAATTTGACCATAGATGACTCACGACACAATATCGACATGAATTAACTTAGGATTAACCCATTCTTGAATTTGATCATGTATGTGTGACTTTTGTGAGAATTCGTGTTTTGGTTGAGACCCATGTGAAATACTTGGTGTGGACATGTTAGATACCCTAATTTATGATATTTAGATACTTGGTAGACTCGAATTCATATTTGGTTGTGTTTTGAACAAGTTTTGTATGATATATGTCGAGTTGTTGTTAAAGGAAAAAATCTGTATTTGGTTGCTGATCTATTTTGTTTGCTATTTTGGACTGTTTTAAAGTTAGTATCTTAATTTCGGCATAAAACATGAGTTTTAGAGAATTTTGTCTATTTTCAAATCCTTCTGACCTTTCTTGATTTCGTTTTTGTATGACTGAGTTATGACTGGTTTAGTACATAGGTGTCGACCTTTTCCAGATTCTATTTTTCGGTAATTTTGATGACAAATCATTTTAAAAAACTATGCTACATAAATTATTTTGATCCAAAACATTGGTCAGTGTTTCTTTATCAAGTTAGGGATTACCCAGAATTTTGGTGAATTTTATTGATGAGTTTATGTGTTGTTTCATGCTCGTTTATGAAATCTATACTTGCTGTATTTTGCTCGATGTTCTGTAAAGAACTTTAATTTCACTATGATTCCTTTTACTGTATCAAAAATGTTTGTGAAATATGAAAGTTAGTAAATTTTATCTATTTTTATATCCCTTTGGTGGAATTAGATTTCGTATCACTGGTTGCGAGATATCATAGTTTTCGTACAGCAGTGTTGGGAATTCCATATTTGTCAAACTATGGTTTCCTGATGCTTTCTTCTTTTTGATGACTGATCTAATCTATCTGGAAAATTCTGAAACTTTATATTTAGATACTGGACATATAGGGGAATACCCCAGATTTTTCGTGGATTTATTTAATGTGTTTTCATGCTGTTTTTTCTATTATTGGATTCATTTTCCTGATTTCTGTCTGAATCTATTTTCTGTATTCAAATCAGTTTTGAGACTTTTTTTTTTTTGAAATACTATATGACTTATTTATACTCGCTAGATTTGTGTGGAAGTCTATTTTCCATATCGTTCAACATATCTAGATTTGGATGTTTGTAACACTAGAAATCACTGTTTTACGATACGGTCTTGCTGTCCTGAACTTGAGATTTGCCTATTTTATTCTTTTATGAGATATCTTGCACACATATATGTTTATCATGCAACTTGAACTTGTTACATGATCATGCCCTGATATACTTGATATGTTTTGCACACCTACATGCTTGTTTGACTTAATAATAAAATAATCAAGCCAGGGTTAAGGGAAAGATCTAGTAGTGGATAGTGCAGAAATGTGTACTCGGAAGAACCTAGTGGTTATTGGATCTTATTTACATGTGGAGCTTGACACGATATACATGACACGTACACACATGACAATAGAGCTTGTTCACATGATATATGATTACATGATACTTGGAGCTTGTCCCTAAGTACACTGCCCTGTATGGTCCCCTATGAAATCTAAAGCGAAACTGTTTGTTGTAGCAACTATGTATTATGTTTTTGGGGCGCATGAAGTGCTACCTAGATAGTAATAACTATATGACTTGATACATGATACTTGATACATGATACTTGAACATGATACATGCCCACTTGATACTTGAACATGATATATGCCCACTTGACACTTGACTACATGATACATGAGATTTGATACTTGATACATGCTGCATGATTACATTGATTCTTGATACTGGTTACTTGATGCGTGACACTTGTTTACTTGACACTCGACACATGCTTTTATACTTTCTCATCTTGCCATGCTATGATTTATATCTTGTATTCATGATTATACCATGCTAGGATGTTACTTAGAATTACCTATCCCATGTACTTGTATCCTACATTAAGTGGCCCGTAACTTGCAATTGACGAGTACTTGTTTTTCTTCTTCCTTCTCCTGCAAATTTACTAATTGCAGAACAGGATGGTCGGCTGCCAGAAGGTATTGGCGAGATAATGTACTAGTGCTTGATTTTCTACTTTATAACTTTATTATTATTGTTGCTTGAACTTGAATAAGATGTACTTGATTACTTAGATATTTCTCTTGTATTTGGGCGATGTGACGCAGGATATTTGACTTGTTCAGAATTTGATTATTTGAGATTATTATATTTGGTTTCAAGTAATTTCTGTTGGGGTATCTTGTTTCAATTATGCATGCCTGGTTGTATCTTTTGCTTCCGACTCTTATTATCTTGTGAAATATTGTAAAGATTCCTGAACAGCTTATGGATGATGAAAATCATTCACTGGGATTTTGTCTCGTATCCGTATTCCATATTCTTTTTAGGAAGCGGAGCGTGACAGAATTCCTCCCAGCCGATAACACCATTTCCCATAGTCCGCTTCTTGGACTGCCACCACACACCTGCATCCTTCTAGAGCTGCAATGTAGCCAGCTTCACCTTGCTACCTTCTGGAGTTTCCAAGACCTCAAAAATAGTATCGACATGCCTAATCCAATTTTCATCTGCATCTGGGTCTGACTTCCTTTCAAACACTGGCAGCTTCATCTGCTTGAATGACTCCAGAAGTTTGATCGCCTCAAGGACTGGTACTGCAGGCATCCCCCTATGGTTTTGGTTCATGGCGACGGTATTGATGGTCTGATAGACATTGGCCAACTCTGTTTCCAGGTTGAGTCCACAACTGGGCCCTTCTCCATTCCTTGCTCTCCTTCCAGCCATACTCTGATTCATAAGATCCATTAAATTTGAAGTAAAAACATGAATTTAAATCAACTTTTTCATTTCATTGGATTAAAATTTTGTACATTCAAATTTAAAACATCGCCTGACATTCATGCGAAGAACATTGAGATAACACAACATTCTAATCCCTACGGTTCCTCTTGGCTTTCCTAAGCTCTTCCCGTAGTTCTACTACCTCTCCCTTCAGCAGATCATACATATTCTTTCTTTTCTCGAGTTCCCAAACTCGATGGCTGAGGGTTGCAATATGCTCCTTGAACTTCGCACACTGGGCCTACAATTGGTCTGCTATCTCCTTCTGCCTTTGAAGAGATTTGATGCGACCTCTCAGAACTGGTTCTTTCTCGTCGAATGAATCATCTGATGAGTCCGGAGGCAGAGTGGTCTCTCGGGACTCGGGCCATTCTCCTTCATATTCCTCGGGATCTTCTTCCTCTTCGTCGGATTGTCCTTGTCCGGGGTAGTAGTCCTCTTCAATTATGTGCCATTCATCATCGTCTGCTGGTTCGTGGTTGTTCGCAATCTTTAGGAAGGGAGAAGAAGAAGCATCAATCATAGAGCAACACAAATGTGAGCAGCTTACATTAAATCTCTATTCCCAACTCACACTCTAATGTCCACTCTAGGATGTCGTTCCTTATAAATTTATACTACTTGGAAGCGTGTCTCTGATATCACTCTGTAACACCTCGAATTCCAAATAAGTCTGAATTCGAAGTTCCACAGGATCTTTACCCTTCACTTAGTACAATTTTACAGAATCTTTACACTTCACTTCGTATAATTTTACAAGGAATTTTACATAAACGCGGCGGAAATAAATTACAACGTAATACACGAATAAAATAACAATTGAAATATTTCTTTAAGCTGCATTCCTTCTTTTGTCCTTTCATTCATTTTATCCTGCATAGAAACTGTGGGCACGTCAGTTCCATACAACTGACACAAGGATATAATACATCAATTTCTCTTACTTGGAAAGCACACACTTGATCACAAACAAAGCTAAGGGGGACTATCTTATTGATGTCGTGTGTGACTATGCACTTAGTCTAAATGCAGTTACTTATTATTTCTTGACACGAATGCACACTTGTTTGAACTTATGCATCACATTCTACATAAATCCGAGGGCAAGCCTTTAACCGTTCTTCATCTTGTAAGGTTGAATTCCTAGTTATGATTTTAACTACTACGGTAACTACGGTAAGTGTCCTAAATATTTTATGACTTACGAGCCCATGTCCAGACATCCTGGAAGGGAATCCCACGTCATGACATGACGCATCAAGTAGACAGCCTATGGACAATTCGTCTCCGTCATGGGACAATGACACTACGTAGTCACTAAGCACCCCACAAGTGTCGCACGATCCCGATAATTCCGGAGATGAATTCACGTCATGACATGACGCATCATGTAGACAGCTTGTGAAAACTCACACCGTAAATCCGAGGCCCTCATACTTGTGTTTTTCTCTTATTTTCATCACATCTTCACTATTGTGTTGTACTTGGATTGTTGAATCATGAATAAATTAACACCCTAGAGTTAGAATTTCCTCTACACTAGTCTTAAACATCAATTGATAACCATGACCCAATCTTGGTCTTTTATTAAAACATTTTTCTTCAAAATTTATTCACGCCGATGTAAGGACATAGCTAGACTCTAGGTTTTAACATCTTTTCATGTTCACCAAAAATTGAGTGTTTATACTCACAAATTTTCATATTTTATCATTATCTTTTTATTTCATTTTTCCATGCACAACTTCCATATATTAAAACATCAAATTTCATTTATTAACTTACTCAAATTTTCCATGTCGAAAATCTCAATATTTAATCTGTAGAAAAACTCTTTACATTCACATTTTCATCTTTCTTTAATTATACCAAAGGCATAGTTTAAGAGAAATTATCAAGTTCTTTATCCCATTGTTTTTATATAAAAACACTTCTAATTCTCGCAAGGTATGTCAAAATAATGTGGAAATATTTTTCATAAAGCCTAGATAATATTTGAGGAATAATAGAAATTTTTTTCTTTCAATTTTATACTTTTGAAAACCCCAATATATCAAAATATTAAATAAATGAAAATAAATTAAAAGGATAGTGGTCGGATTCGAACCCAAGACCCCCCTGCCGCTTAGCTACAGTAACCGACCCAAACCGCACTTGAAGACCAGGAGGTCTAGAGGGCCACTAGTGATAAAAGAAAAAAGAAAGACCCAAAAGTCTTAAATACTGGTCTTCGGTAATTTGGATAGAACTCAAATGTTAATAAAAAACAGAGCCTCTTTAAGACTCTGATGCGGTTTGTTTTTGGTTGCAGTGTGGATGCACCAGGTGTGAGTTCGGACTCAATTTGTAATGAGGGAATAGTACGGTACCGGACGGTGAGCGAGGGGCTCGCTTCGGCGCTCGAGGATCGGCTCGGATGGCCTCGCCTCGAGTACCTGCAGACGGTCCTGAAACACCGGGGTTTATCCCGGTGGCGGACCCTCCGACGATCTAGTCAGTCTCTGTGAGAGAGTAGCAGTAACTAGGGAATTTTAGGTGGCAAAGATTCATTACCTCAAAAGGTGGGTGAGGGTCTGGTATTTATAGGGAATCCCAACCGGGTTTGGATCCGCTTGGGGGCCGGGTCTGAACCCGAAAGCCCATGGGCCTGACGTGGCAGGAGGCCCAGGGGGTTTAGAGCGGACGTGGCAGTGCCAAGAGTGGTATAGGGCTGACGTGGCAAAGCCCTAGGTGGTATTTGGAGCTGACATGGCTGATCATGGGGCTCCTGTACCTCTGGGGGGAATCGGACGGCCTAGGTTGTGCCAGGTCATCCTCATTCCTCGCCAGACTGGGCGGACGGCCCGTGGGGCTGTCGCGGATCGGAGGCCGAGGGCCATCGAGGCTCGTCGGATACGAGGAGACCAGTTCTGTGGGGGTGAACTTGCGGCTCAGTGCCGACCCTGGAGTGGTTCGAAGCCGAGCCAGAATGTTGTTTTTCTCATTTTTGAGCGAGAGCTGTCCTGGGCCCTGGTTGGGCCCCAGGCCATTTTTACCCTACCACAGACTCGAAACCATGAAGACAGGCACTGTTCACAGCGCCCTGGCCTCATACCGAAGACCGATACTCCCAAACCCATCCTCTGTTATGAAGAGGAAGCGAAATAGCTTCATACTTTCGGTCCGTTTGAATGTTCCTTTTACAAAATTTCGTTTTCTCAATAAATTTATATCTTTCTATACAAAACTCCTTCCAGATTATTTTCTTTAAAAATACAGTATAACAACAGTTAAAAAGTCTTATTTTTGACCTTATAATAAGTTTTCCTTCCAATTTATATTTAAATAATACATTATTGACTTTGAAATAAAACTATGGTTCCTTCTCAAAAACACCAATATAAATTTCTTTTCCCACAACCCACTAAATATATGTTCTTGTTCTGTTTCCATTTCACATGAGTTCTAGCAATTTTTTTCTTTTATCACATCAATATTACATTAATTGAAATAACCACTAAGCCATTTAGCAACTAACACATATCAATATTCATTCATCTCAATCAACAGTTTAGTCATTCACTAAGCAAAATTATCACACTAGCATGGTTCATTAGAATAGATATTCTATCTTGAAATATTAATATGACAAAATAAAAAATATTAATTTACTAATCTCAAATTTATTTTACAAATTTTCTAATATAATAATCAAGATTTTCTCTATCTTTTCTACTAGCATTTTTAACAATGGAAATTCCTAAAGAAAACTCCTTGAAAGCACGATTGCCTTCCCTTCTCCTTGATCCTAGCCTTCTCCTCCTAGCTTGTGCAAACCGGGCCTCCTCCTTGAACAAAACCCGGGTCTTCTCCTCTCTTTGGTCGGCCTCCAATGAAGAGAACACACACTCTCTTTCTTTTCCTCACACAATTTCTTCACACTCTATCTTTTTCTCATAATGTCTTTTCTTTCTCTTTCTTTTTAAGAATTTCTAAGTGCAAATGGTAAGGAATGACAAGAGGGGGGGGGGGGGTGGTATTGATACACAACTCAAGAATAAATGAAGGGTCGAGATGTGTTTGGATGAAGGGCTAAAATGCACATGGGAGTTAGAAGAACTACCCACTAGTGCCAAACTAACTCTCCACTCTCTCCATCTCCCCACTCCAAGAATTGGTTGGCCTCCCCCTTTTTCTCATTCATATTGCACATGCATGTGCAATGCACGTGCCTCCACATGCACACCTAGTTAAGTTTGTTCATTTATTTGTTACACTAGTTGGTTACAAGACAAGTCTACCATACAAGTTGTTTTAATTAATAATAGAATTAATTAGTGGGCTAAAATCCATGGGCTCTTAATTAATTTATTTTATTTAATTTGGGTGAGCTAGAATTATGTTATTAGGCCTAGGAATTAATAAGAGACCTTTTAAAAGAGAAATGAAAATGTTTGTTCATGACATAAAAATAATAATTTTAGAGCCAAATGCACACATTAATTTGCACGTGCGAAACACGTGAAATCAATGAATTTTTTTATTTATTTAATTAGATGAAAATTTAGGATGTTACATGGGAGGCCAGTGTCACATGACGACTAGATTCAAGCTCCCGCAAGGCTTCAATGTGCTATGCCCTCGACTTGGCATCCGAAACCGATCTTCATAAGGAGCTTTCACAAGGCTTCAATGTGTCGCGTCCTCAGCGTGGCATCCGAAACCGACCCTAAAGAGAAGCTTTCACAAGGCTTCAACGTGCTGGGCCCCTCGGCATGGCATCTGAGGCTGATCCTTATAAGGAGCTTTCACAAGGCTTCAATGTGCTGTGTCCTAGGCATGTCATCCGAGGCCGATCCTCATGAAGAGCTTTCACAAGACTTCAATGTATTGTACCCTCGGTGTGGCATCCGAGGCCGATCTTCATGATTTGTTTTCCCAAGGCTTCAATGTGCTGCGCCCTCGGCATGACATCCAAGACCGTCCCTCATGAAGAGCTTTCACAAGGCTTCAAAGTGTTGTGTCCTCGGCGTGGCATCCGAGTCGATCCTTATGAAGAGCATTCTCAAGGCTTCAATGTGTTGCACCCTTAGCGTACATCCGAGGCCGATCCTTATGAGGAGCATTCATAAGGCTTCAATGTGCTGCACCCTTGGTGTGGCATCCGAGATCGACCCTTATGAGGAGCTTTCACAAGGCTTCAATGTGCTATGCCCTGGGTGTAGCATCCGAGGCCGACCCTCATAATGAGCTTTCGCAAGGCTTCAATGTGCTGCGCCCTCGGCATGGCATCCGAGACCAACCCTCATGAGGAGCTTTCACAAGGCTTCAATCTATCATAATGTGTTTAATTTTTATATAATTTTTATTATATTTGCATTAAAATTGCGAGTTCTCGTTTATTTCATTAAAAATTATCTTATTTCTACTTAATTATATTTATTTGTTTTTTTGTAGGAATCAGAACGATAAGTACAAAATGTGAACGTTTTGGTGAAATCAAGTAAGAAAACAAGGCTAGAGATTTCAAAAATTCAAATTGATTATATACGAAGATTTCTGGAAGACTGAAGTACTCAAATGCACGTGTTTACAAATTGGCCATTTGAAGAACAAATAGAAAATATAATGGTCAACTAAGTGGAGGAATAAAATATTGTGATAAAATTAAAGAAGAAAAGAAACGGCCCGGATTTGAAAGTTGAGTGAATTTAATTAGGGATAGTTTATTGATTAGTTTAAAATTTAACAGATTAATTTTAATCTATGGATTTTTAAATTAATTAATTAATTATCTAATAATAATATACATAATCCTATTTTTATTTCACTTACCATATTTAAAACCCCAACCCCTAATCCTAAATAAGAAACACGGAAGGCGGCTCTATTTCAGAGTTTTGGTGGGTGGCACGAGAATTGAGGTTGGGGGGGCATGAGGAGAGAGAAACGAAGGTTGCCGGAAGGAAAAGAAAAGATGATGAAGAAGAAGAAGAAGAAGAAGAAGAAGAAGAAGAAGAAGAAGAAGAAGAAGAAGAAGAGCACAGATTCTTAGGAGCATAGTTCGAGACTTGATTTTTGGAGATTTGAATTTCTACTTCAAACAACAATCGAGTTCTATCTTCTTCTCTTCTAATTTTTATTATGCAATCAAAAACATGTTTTTTATTTGCAAAATCAGCATGAACTAATTTTTTTTCTAGGGTTTCGATGTAGCCTAGTTTTGAGAACACAATTCTCATTTCATGTTATTTGATTCGTCTATTTTTTTATGGTTGTGTTTAATTTTTGTTCTTGATGCTTATAATTGTTTAGCCAACTATTGTATGATTTATTGAATCATGAAAAGATCGAGAGGTAATTTGTGATTTAGAATTGTAGAATTAAACACCATTGATTGAGCAAAATTAGAGATGATTTACAACGATTAATGTGACTATAAAGAAATCCATTGAACTTAATGAATCTTCAATTAATAAAATGTGCATTGAGATATGACATACTGTTAGTTGGAGATTTGTTTGGTGTTGTTCGAGAGAAAATATTGAATAAATGAGGGATTTTAATCTACAATTAGAAAACTAGAATTTCTAGTTACATGGAGTTATGAATTGTGTGAGATTAAGTATGTGAAGTCAAAAGCCTTAGAACTAGTTTTGTTATAAACAAACAACAAAATTTCAGATTTTTATTATTCTTAATTATATTAG
Source organism: Hemerocallis citrina (assembly GCA_017893485.1). Taxonomy (NCBI): domain Eukaryota; kingdom Viridiplantae; phylum Streptophyta; class Magnoliopsida; order Asparagales; family Asphodelaceae; genus Hemerocallis; species Hemerocallis citrina. Next base: position 175,083,632 of record CM030361.1, read on the forward strand.
CTTTTCCTTTAGTTTAACTTAGTTTAGTTGTTATTATTATTAAAATTTCAATTTTCCAAATAGTAGTTAATCTATTGAATTTCGGTACTTAATAAAATAATTAGTCCTTGTGGGTTCGACAATCTTTTCATTTAAACTATACTACTTGTTGAGATTTTGTACATGTGCAAAATATTCCCATCATGTTTTTGGCGCCGTTGTCGGGGACTAATTATTCTTTTATTGATATGGATAATTGCTAGATTGTTACTAATTTAGATTTTTCTTATTTTATTTTTTTTTTAGTTTTTCTGTTATTTAATACATGTATTTCTGGACATAGTAGTGTATCATCATGGCGAACGAGAGTAATGGAGAGAAAAAAATAAGACTTTGAGAGACTATACTATGCCCTCAATTAATGGAGTAGCATCAAGCATAAAGAGGCCGACTATACAAGCTAACAATTTTGAGATTAAATCGACAATTATTCAAATGAATTAACAGACTGTTCAATTTTGGGAACTATCAGACGAGGATCCTATTGTTCACAGTGCAAACTTTCTAAAAATTTGTGACAATTTCAAGCACAATGGATGATACGGGTAAAAATATAACTAAATCAGGACCATTCGAATCGGGCATTATTCTTAAAGCTCTCTGGGGTAGAATGTTTTTTTCACCCATAAATGGGTCTGCGAATGGAAATTGGGTATTTTCAAGCCCCACAATCCATTAACGGATCTGTCTTACTGGGTTGTCCCACCAGCCCAATGAGAATGAGTCCAGATTGTTTAAATATGATTTAAACCCATGATTATTCATAAGAGGTTGTTCAAAAAACCATATCTCTTATCCTGAAGGAGGTTTAAAACTTCCTTAACCACTCTTATCTCTTCACGAAGAAGAGATAATTGATTCAATCCGAAAACAACGAAAATTCGAGATAAATCATTATCTCTAAACTGACCAAAGTGACTATAACTACCTTCAAGATCTTGCAAAATAGTATATAACTGTTTTGTACATTGGTCCATGCACGATTAAGATTTGCACGTATTAATGGATTTTTCTCAACTTTAGTTGAGTAAGCATTAAGACATATTATTTAATATATTTTGAGCTCGACAATGTTATATTTGTTGAACTAGAGTTGGTATAATTTCTCAATTAACTTGTACGTTTGTCTCGACTATAATTGAGATGGAACGTATAGTGTTTCTATAATAATAAACTATTTTTTTAATGTGCATACAAATACTTCTCTTTTGAGTATGTGTATGCATTTTTCTTATATGTGTGTATGGGTACATGTATATGTATATATATATGTATGGGTGTATGTGTACAATTCCTATTTCTAATTAAACCCTAAACCACCAATCAAAACCATGGGCTTGTTCTTAATTTCTAAAACAACTCCACACTCTCTCTCCATCCTCCCTCTCTCTTCCATGGCCGACCACCCTCCCCCACACCCCATTTTGGCCGACAAATTCTCCACCCTCTCTTTCCATTTTACAAAAATTTCTCATCTCAAAATGCCTATTTTTCTACTTCTAAGCACCCCCACACTCACAAGAACTATTTCTCACACGTTCCCCATCCTATAACTACTAATTTGAGAAAGATTTTTGGAGCAAGGAACAATATCAAGAAGGAGCAAGAAGAGGAAGGCACTAGGAGCAAGAGCAAGGACCAAGAAGAAGAAAAAGAGAAGGAATCATCAATTCTCCAATTGTGGGTGTCTTCTAAAATCTATGCATGTTGGTTTTTATTTTTATGATGAAATGTTCCTAATTTGGTATGCATGAGATGTGAATGAAGATTTGTGTATGACTATAATTCAATACTTGGGATAAGAATGTTAATTGATAGGAAATGTTGAATCTTGTGAAGTTAACATGAGATGATTAGAAATTCATAACTTTGTGTCATGAAGGAATTTAGACTTGAAACTTTTATGGTAGCATCTTGATTGTGTCCCCATGAACTCCACCAAGTTTCGTAAATTTTGGATTTGGTTTGACATTTTAATAAATTCGAACATATTTCTGGTTTGGGGTAAAATTTCCGCTCTGTTTGAATTTAACATACATGACTTGCAAAACTCATAACTTCATGATTATTGTGAATTTAGAGTTGAAATTTTTACTGTAGGCTCTCATACATGTCTATAATGATTCCACCAAATTTTGTAATTTTTTAAGTATGTTTGATATTTTTATAAAATATGAAATCAACGTTGATGAAAGAAACGGAGGCAGAATAGTTTCTGTTTGGTCTTGGTATTTTTGTCAAGCTTGATAATTGATAAATTCCTGAATACTTGGGGTATTCAGATGAAATTTTTATTTGAGGTTCTTCTATGTGTCTATAACAACTCCACCGATTTTCGTAAATTTTCGACAATGATTGATATTTTAATAAAAATCATGTTCATTGTTGGAACAGAACCTTCTATTTTCTTGTCTTTTTATACATGTCTGGGTTCTAAAATTTATAACTCTATGATTGTAAGGAATTTAAGATTTTAACTTTTACAGCAGCTTCCTTAGTCAATATGGAACATGTCACCTAGTTTCGTAATTTTTGTAAAAGTATTTTTATTTCTTCTAAATACATCTTGCTGCTGTTACCAAAAAGCAGTGTTGTTTTTGTGTAATAGTTTACATCTAATTCAAAATATCATATATTCCTCTATACTTTGAGTTTTGAGCTAATTTTTGGATATGTATTACTCCTATGTGTCTAGCACATTCCTATAAAATTTATAGGTTTTTGAGTTCATTTGATATTTTAAAAGAGTTTATTGGTGCAACTGGTTGATAATTCCATCAGATCTGGAAGTTTTGCATGCTCATCAGAAATAACCATATTTCTTCTCTCAAATGATGAATTTTGAGAAAGTTTTTAATTGAGATGTTGTATTTGACTTAAATATCTTTCCTAAGAACCTAATAACTTAGAATTTCATTGAATGTGTGATTTATGGTGATTTTTCCAAAACAACATAATTACAGGTTGATTAGTAGCTTACTGTTTTGATTTGAATATATGCTTGCATCATACCGGGGCTTTAGAATTGACTTAGATGATGTTTATTCTGCCCTTTGAGTCATGTTTTGATCATGTTAGAGTGGTGCTTGTTGCACCTAATGTGTTTCTAAGATTTGAGCAACTCTTGGATTATGATTGATCATGCTTGAGTTGACATGTATATGTCCATTATGTGTTAAGACTATAATGGAGTTAGATAGTAGTTACTTAGCTTTTGAATCATGAATTGAACATATTTGATTTGGACTTGTGAATGTCCACTGTATTTTGAGTTGTGGATGGCTATGTGTATTAGCTTTTGTTTGTCTAGGGTAATGGTTATCACCCTACGGCTATCGATCCATTTGACCCTTGATAATTAGTAGACTTTCACCTCGAGATGCTATGGATGAAGACAGTCTTCGTGCACCGCTCGGATTGCTACTCAAGGTGGGGTTTATCGCAGGACGGAGACAGAGATTCAAGCAAGGGTGGTTGGCGATCGACGGGGTCGAATCACCAATGTCACTGGGTTAAGTTTGGGCCAAGTTGGGCCAACTCTTGAGCCTGTCCTGGGGGTCATGTCGGTTTCCCGTAGGGCTTGTGTATTGGATAAGAACTAGGTTTGTTTACTAGTAAGTAATCAGCTAGTAATCGATAACCTCTGCACAATTAAGATCAGCAGTTGCTTAACCAGGACTAGTAGTAGTATCCTAAGACCAGAGCATGTCATTTGTATTGATAGGATAGGTACTAGTCGGGTGGTTGTACTCGCCTGTCAAGGGGACACGTGCGGCGCCGTCTTGCATGGTAAGGGGGCGTAGTCTCATCTACTAATTTATGGGGTATTGTGATAAGAACAGGAGGTGCATACTATATTTCTCCTACCGGAAGTTACGGATGGACCCTACCAGTTTGTCAAGTACTATGTAGTTTGATACGGGCAGGGAGCTAGAGTAAGACTCAAAATCATGAGTAAGACTCTAGGCATCTCGATGAGCGGGGGTTATTGCAGGCCACCTTTATGTTCGTAGCAACTTTTGGGTGAGGTTCGGAGCAGTGATACTGCGGGGACCTGGCATAGTAGAAAATAGGGACACCACTACTGACTGTAGAGGCAGGATTCGGGTCGAACAACTGCATCCTCACTAGTCACTAGATGAATGTTAGGAACAGAATAGAGTACAAGAGTAGGATGCTTAGCGAAGGATCAAAACCTGTAATCTGGAGACTACGAACTCCTTGGAAAGTATGTAGTATGGAATGCATATGTTTCCATTGAAATTGTATTTGGGAAGGTATGTATTATGGGATGCATACGATTCCAAATGAATTTCATTAGAGTAAGTGCATCATGTGCATTTGTGAATTGTGCATTAGACTCTACGGCATGACATACACTGACACTTGTTGATTGTCTGCACATTTTCCTTTGCATCTAATATTGATTGTTGAGTTTGGAAAGTCGCTGGTTTTATCAGCATTGCGTCAGTTGCATTCAACTGACGTTCCCATTATCTGATCTATTGCAGGACTACTAGATTGTGGAAGCAAGAGACTCGAGCTGCGTGGAGCGTCCAGTGGAGATTATAAATTTGTACGGTAAAGTTATATGAAGTAATTTATGTGAATTCAAGATGTAATCCTATGATGTACAAATTTGTGCTTGTAGTAACTTGGTGGCAATAAAAAAGGTTTTAATTTCTTGTGATTTTTGTGTATTTGGAATCGTTCGAATGAAAGATTCTGCCTTGTGTCCTACCTCCGCCAGAAAACAGGTACAAAATAGCGCTTTCATAATCCTCTTGATTACTTGAGCGTCGGAGGACCTGTCGCCAGGATCAACCTCAATGTTTCAGGCATTTTTCAAGTCAAGCAGAGGCAATCGTCACCACACAAATGGAATCCTACGGCACAAACGAGTCAAATCGTCAAGTCAAAGGCAGTCAATACCGTTGGAAGTCAAAAGGTCAAATTCTCGATTGTTCCTCCAAAGAATCCACAACATCTGGTTGCTCCCATACTGAAAAAACAACAAAAGATTAGCGCCATCTGTGGGAAGAGTAAAGAAAATCCGACCAAACCTTACCGGTAAAAACAAAATTTCAATAAGCCTCCTAAAAGGAAAGGGAAGGCGGTGGCCTCAAACCGACTAGCCATCCCTCTTCCTCCACCTCCTCCTCTTGAGGACCTTCCTCCCATTTTCCAACAATTGCCACCTCAGCAAGAAGAGCCCCTCCTTCAACAGGTCCAGCCTCTACCTAGAGAAGCTATGCCGGGGGGCTCTCGTTGGAGTCATCCCGAACAACCCGCAAGCCCCTTTGTTGAAAACAGAGGATCAGTTTACACATTTACCCCTTCCACACTCCCTCAACTACAACCTGACCTTCGTCAAGTCATCGTCAGTCTCCATCAAAGGTCCGACCTCCGAACCCATCTTAACAAAAGAAGAGCTCACGAAGAACCCTCACATCCGGAGCAAAAGGGAAGCAGGAGAAGTCATTTCCCTCCGAGACCAAGTTCTAGGAGAGCTCCTTCTCCAAGGGAACGCGAAAGAACTCCATATCTCAGAAGATGAAGGAGAACCCCCTCCCCCAGGGGGCAAAGGGAACGCCGTTCCCCAAGGGACTGCAGGAGAATGCCCCCTCGAGAGGTAAGACGTCCGACTCCAATCAGCAGGATAGCACCTAGGATGACAAGGGATGAGGAAGTGCCCATCACTAAAGCCGAGATCTGAGAACTCAAAGACGAAATCCTCCAGGCCCTCAATATAATTCCTCTGAAGACCCGACAACCCAGTCCTCTCCACTTTACTCCTTCCTGATGTGAAGAGTCTCACGGGTCCACCAGATCTGACCAGTAGGAGAACGCAGTCCTACGGCATCTCTAAATGATGGAAGTCCACCTAGCATCAATGAAGAAGGGAGAAGAAAAACAAGAGGGAAGATACTGTCCCATCGGACCTCCCTTATCCAAGAAAATTATCGAGGCTCCCATCCCTATCAACTTCAAGGTCCCAACGTTTGAGCATACAATGGGGAGACTGACCTGGTAGATCACAGTGAGAGTTTTAAAACTCTCATGATGATCCACCATGCATCCGACTTCCTCTTGTGCAAAACTTTTACGACAACTTTGAAGGGCTCTGCACGAGAATGGTTCTTTCGCTTTTCTCCGGGCTCCATATTTTTCTTCGACCAGCTGAGGAGCTCTTCCTCACACACTTCATCACATGCCACAAGTTAGAGAAGACCAGTGCTTCCTTGTTAGATCTGAAGCAAAGGGACAGGGAGTCCCTCAAAAGCTATGTCTAGCGGTTCACGGCTGAGTCCAGATCCATCTCCTCACTCAATTACGCTGTGGCAACGGCCGCATTCAGATTTAATGTCAAACATGATGACCTCAAGGCTTCCTTCATCAAAATACCTCATCGGGATGTTTTGAAACTCCTTCAAAGAATCGAGAAGTATATTCAGGTCAAAGAAACGATCTGCTCCCAAGGGCAGAAGGTGCCTTCGACCGGGACCAAATGGAAAGGCACTAATGAAGATGAACCCCGAAAATCCCAGAAGGATGCCGCAGGTTAGTGGTGCCCGTCTTCCATGCCTCGTTTTGAGAAGTACACCCCACTAAAGGCATGCATATCCGCCATCCTTATGGAGGTCAAAAAGTACGAGATCCTCCGACCTCCACCCAAGATGAATGCCCCAAGCAAGCGATGAGATAAAACCAAGTGGTGTGCCTTCCACAAAGATCATGGTCACAAGCCATCAAAGATGTAATATCCCGGACGGATATTATATTTTTATGATTATTATTTTTGAAATTAAAATATTTTAATTGGGAATTACTTGGTTTTTCAAATAAAAAGTTATCCAGATACATATACTAATATGTATATACAGGTATTGTATCAGTTTTGTGCACTTGTGCAAAATCTTGAAAAATGCATTTTTGAAAAAATGTGTGGAAAATACCGGGCAGATATAAAAAATTATTATTTTATTTTTATTTTTCAGAATTGAAATATTTTTGGTGGACATCACCCGGTTTTGTTAATAAACATTTTATATTTATATATACTAGTCGGTATATGACTGTTTTGTATCAAATTGGTACTGGAATCTTCCGAGCCAGTAATAAAATTATTTTATTTTATTTCTCAGAATTAAATTATTTTTGTACTGATTTGTTAGTTTTCACGAACGGAAATTATCTGTATGTTCAGATATGTGTACGTAATTGAACTGTAACGATTTTGTACATTCATACAAATCGTGTAGTATGTAATTTGGAAAATTATATTTTATATTTTGATCCATCCTGATGAGATGAAGGGTTAGGGGGAGTTTGGGTGTTGATTGTAACATAAAAAATTACAAATGAATACTCAAATTGTTCTAACCATGAGAACTTTGCCATTTGTCCTCATTCTCCACCACAAAAAACCCTTCACCCTTTTATAAAAACCCCTCCCCTCCTCAAAATGGCCGGCCTCCTCTTTCCTAGGGTTAGGAAAACCCCTTCCCATTTCGTATGTTCTCATCCCTTCTCAAATCTCATCTCTTTCTCTTCTTCTACCTTGTTGTTTTAGAAAAAAAAAAAGAATTGAAAAGAAAGAAAAAGAAAGAGAGATTGAAATCAAAAGAAAAGAGTGTTTTTATGGGTTTATTTACATGGGTTATTCATGGTGGAGTTCTTGAAGAGGATCAAGAACAAGGAGCAAGGAGAAGAGCAAGTCTTTCCTATACGCTTCAAAGGTGGGGGTTTCTCGCTCATGATTGTTTTAGCTATTTTAGGGTTTTTGTTATTATTGTATGTTGTTGTATGGATGTAGTTCCATGTGTATTTGGACTAGATTAAAGAGCATGTGAAGGTTGTAGTTGTAGAACACAAATTAGATGCATAAAGATTCGATTTTTAGGGTTGTAGGGTTAAATTTGTTTAACTAGATTAATGATAGAATTTTGATCCGAAATTTATGTGGGAGGTTCTCAGATGTGTTTTTACCATGTTAGAATTTTTGTAGATTTTTCGGAGTAGTTTTGATGGGTGAAACGACCGTTTCCCCCAAAATAGCGAGTTTCAAAGCAAAACAGAGAACTCACTATTTTGGGGTTAGCGTCGCAGTATCTTTAAGGGACTGGAAGGGGGTGTTCCTCTCGGAATTTTAGATTTGGGCCAACTAGAGAGTTGTATTAGACATTCGCCCATTTTCGAATTGGCCTTACGGGTTAAATTTTGATAAGAGACGCAAAAGTTTTGACCGTTACAAAAACAGCAACTAGCTGTTCGGCTGAATGTTGCTGTTTTGGTGGCTTGATACTTTTGAATGTCTTACTGGTTGAATCTGAGGTTCGGACCAACTAGGGAGTTGTAATAGACATTCTCCCCTTTCCGAATTGGCCTCACGGGTTAAATTCCGATAAGAGGAATAGGAGTTACGGTCTTTGCAAAATACGTCAAATAGCTGTCTGACTGAATGCTTACTGTTTCACTTCTTGTCATTTTTTGAGGGTTTTACTTCATGAACCTGAGATTCGGACCAACTAGGGAGTTGTAGTAGACATTCTTCCCATTCCGAATCGGCCTCGCGGGTTAAATTCCGATAAGCGGAGTAGGAGTTATGCCGTTTGCAAAGTACAGCAACTGGCTGTCTTGACTAGATACTTGTTTTTGCTTCTTTTATGTTTTGGAGTGTCTTAATGGATAAATCTGAGGTTCAAGCCAACTAGAGAGTTGTAGTAGACATTCTCCCCTTTCCGAATTGACCTCTCGGGTTAAATTTCGATAAGCAGAGTAGGAGTTATGGTATTTGGAAGATGCAGCAGCCAGCTTTGAGCTGAGTGTGCTTGCTGTTTGACTTCTTTGGTATTTTAGAGTGTCTTACCTGTAGAATTTGAGGTTCGAGCCAACTAGAGAGTTGTAGTAGACATCTTTCCCTTTTCGAATTGGCCTCTCGGGCTAGATTCCGATAAGCGGAGCAGGAGTTATGGTATTTGGAAGATGCAGCAGCCAGCTTGAGCTGAGTGTGCTTGCTGTTTGACTTCTTGGGTGTTTTAGAGTATCTTACCAGTAGAATCTGAGGTTTGGGCCCACTAGAGAGTTGTAGTAGACATCTTTCCCTTTCCGAATTGGCCTCTCGAGCTAGATTTCGATAAGTGGAGTAGGAGTTATGGTATTTGGAAGATGCAGCAGCCAGTTTTGAGCTGAGTGTGCTTGCTGTTTGACTTTTTTGGTGTTTTAGAGTGTCTTACCTGTAGAATCTGAGATTCGGGCCAACTAGGGAGTTGTAGTAGAGACTATCCCTTTTTCGAATTGACCTATCGAGTTAAATTCTGACAAGCGGAGTAGAAGTTATGGGCTTTGGAAGTTTTCAGCTTGGCTGTGTATTTGGTAGGGTTGGAATTGTATCTGTCTCGATTCCTTGTAGTTTTTGAGTATCTTACTCGCTGAATCTGAGGAGCCGAAAAACTAGGAAGTTATAGTAGATATTCTCACCTTTCCGAATTGCCCTCTTGGGTTAAATTCCGATAAGTAGAATAAAAGTTACAGTCTTTCAAAGTTTCAGCTGTTTTTGTCAAGTCTGCTGTTTTGTTAGCTTTTTCATATGTTCGATGGGTAGGAACTTCGAGTTCATTACGGAATCTGAGAAATTGGTCAACTGGAAAGTTTTAGTATATGTTCCCACCTTTCAAATTGTCCAGTTTCATTAGATTCCGATAAGTAGGGCAAAAGTTACAAGCTACAAAAGTTTCATCTTTTTATTGAAAATCTGTAGTTTTGTAATTATTTGCGTATGTTCGAGGTTAGAAATTTGAAATTCCTTCTGGAATCTGAGAAAGTGGTCAACTGAAAAGTTTTAGTAGATATTCCCACCCTTTCAAATTTCCTAGTTTCGTTAGATTTTGACGAGTAGAGCAAAAGTTACCAACTTGCAAAGTTTCAGTTTTTTGTTGAAAATCTGCAGTTTGGGTAAACTGTTTGCATGTGTTCGATGGACCATATTGTGGATTCCTTACAAAATCTGAAATAGTGTTCCACTAGAGAGTTGTGGTAGAAATTCTTACCTTTCTAAAAGTATATTTCTGTTAAAATCCGATAAGTGTAGCACTAGTTGCTTCTAGGCTGTCGGAAGGTTTTTATGTCTTCTTTAGGTTTCTCATTGGTAGAATGCCTATTTTAGATTGTTTGTAGATTCTTCTGTTGCTTCTAATTATAGAACATCAAGTTTTGCTAGAAGCACGTTTGTTTGCTTCTAGGTTGATTACCTGTATAGTTATTTTTATGTGTGGTTTTGCTCATACGCAGCTCGTGTAACGCCCCGAATTCCAAAATTCACTGAATTCGAGATTCCACAGGATATTTACACTTCATTTAGTACAATTTTACAAGGAATTTAAAAACTTTTCACTTTACATCAGAGTTTACATGAAACTTTGCAGTTTACATTTTACAACGGAAGCAAATTTACAACATTTAAATAAATGTACAACAACATTTGAATAATCTCTAAGAATCTGTGCTTCTTTAATCTTTATCATGTCATTACCCTGCATACAAAACTGTGGGTAAGTCAGTTTATTCAACCGACGAACATTATACACGGTCATCCTCTCTATGCCGGAAATAGTATAACTCATTTTCCATATTTAACAAACACAAATTTGTCACATATCAAACTAAAGGGAATACCCTATTGATGTCGTGCTGTGATTGTGCACTTAGTCCTTAATACAGTTATTTATATTATATGACACTAATGCACACTTGTTCGGATTCTATGCATCTCATACTACATAGGTCCGAGGGCAAGCCTCTTAATCGTTCTTCATCTTGTAGAGTTCAATCCCTCATCATGACTTAATCTACTACTGTAACTACGGTAAGTATCTTAGATGATCTATGAGTACAAGCTCGTGTACAAAAAACCTAGAGGGGAATCCCACGCCATGTCTTGACTCATCAAGCATGCATTCTGTGGCAATTCAGCCTCCTTCATGGCACACGATCCTCTTGCAGTCACCAAACATCCCACAAGCGTTGCTAAAATCCGATCATTACTGAGTAGTGCCCACGCCATGTCTTAACTCATCAAGCATGCATTCTGTGGCTCACACCCGCACCGTAAACTCTAGCTCTCATACTTGTTTTTTTCTCTCACTTTCATCACATCTCCACTATGTACTAATCCTTAGTTTTTATTAGAATCATGAACAAAATCAAAGCTCTAGAGTTAGCCTCTCCACTAAACCGGACTTATTCATTCATTCAAACAAGACCAACCTTGGTCTTTCATTTCAAATTTCATTTCATTTCTTTCCAAATGCCGGGGGAGACTTAGCTACTCTTTTGTTTCAATTCCAATTCACAATTTCCAAAATTGAGCGTTTCTAGCTCATAAGTTCATCTTCATAATCATAACATATTTTCTCTTTCAATAGCATAATTTCTAATTTATTCATGAGTCCATAGCCATACATGGAATTCAATTATTCCTTATATATTTCATCAAATATCAATTCCACATTAAAATCACATCACTAAATGAATATTCACATTTCATAATTTTCGCACTATTCTCCAATGAGAGTAATTCACGTCACATCACTACATATAATTTATATCTTTATCATATTTCTTTTCTAACACTTTACTTCAAATTCTTTTGCGAATTATAACCTCCACAAAATATAATTGTAGAACCATAATTCTAAGTATACATTTATTCTCAAAACATACTCCATTTCATGTAAATAATCCTCAAATTATTTTTCATAAGTCCCACATATTTTTAGGATAGTAATCATATTTTTTCCATAATTTTTAATCATCAAAAATCCCCAAAAAAATATTTTTTTTCCACAATATAAACACAGGCCGAGGACCAAGGGTCGAACCAGCGACCACAGGGAAACCAACCGAAGGCACAGACCACTAGGCGGAACGCGCTAGGCGTTATGAAGAAGGGCTGAGAGCATTGAATGCTCTCGGCTGCAGTTACTTTACTTTTCAAAAATACAAAACAAAAGTATGGTGCTAAAGGGATTCGAACCAGCAACTTATGAGACACCGAAACCCACTGTAGCAATTTAAGAGCATCCCGACCACTTGAGCTATGCGCTCAGGTTGTCATAGTTCAACCCTGTAATCTAATTAAATCGATTCTCTCTGTTTAGTAAAACATTTCGATGTTCAACAAGCTCTCATTTCATTTTATTCTTACTAAACTTGCTGTAAAAATTCCAGATTAATGATTCCCATCATAAATTATACTCCAGTATATTAAAATAATTTTTTTCAATAATTAAACACATATTTTCCATATAATTTGGTTAGACCATAGGCTACCACTAACACATTTCTTCTTTCGACATTTCTTATCAAGTTTAACATCACTAATCTCTTTATTAGCAATCTTTATATCAATTCTCTGTTTTTAATCATTTCCCAAACCCACAAATTATATTTTTAAGTCATTCATACAACATTATCACACTAGTCTATTTAAGCACATAAAGCGACATTGTCAATCTACTAATTCTTGTATATACTTTTTAATGTTAATAATGAAGTTGTCTTCAAACAATCCATGGCTATAATCCATTCACACACAACTTACATTTAATGATAGAACCACATACAATTTGCATACCAACATTTGAATCAATCAATAGGTCATTTTTCCAATTAACATGTACTCTTATTAATCTTTTTCACGCATCATTATTTCAATTCAAATCTAGCATGCTTCCTAATTAGAAATACGGAAAATTACCCACCTTAATTGGAGAGAAATCAAATTAGCAACACCTCCTAAATAAATGTCCTTGCCAAGAGAGCGGTCCTCCTCCTCCTCGATACGCACACGAACCTCCAAGATGCCAAAACCGAGAGCTCTTAATGCCGGCCTCTCCTCCTTGATGCAAGCACAAATCCTCACACAATCTCTCAATCTTTGAACTCACTTACTAAACTACTAGATAATGTATTTTAGACTATAGGTTTGGAGAAAATAATTAGCACAAGAATAACTAGGCAGGGGGGGAGGGGGGGGGGTATTTATACTAAAAATTTAGGAAAATGGAAGGCTAGGATTGAAGTAGGAGTTAGGATTAAAATGCTAGGATTCAAGGAGGAGTTACAATAACCAACCATGATCAAGTAACCACCACACATAACTTCACTTGAAAATTTCCATTTCCCTCCAAAAGATCAAAACCGGCCTCATCCTATGCATGCGGATTGTACGTGCAATGCACGTGCATGCATTTGTCCCCATTTAAAAATTTGTACATTATATTTTACATTAAAAAAATCTTTAAAATGTATTCTACATTACAAGTTGTATTTAAAATAAAAATACCTCATGGGCTTTAGTTTATGGGCCAAAATAATAATTATAAAAAGATAATAAATAAATTAAATTTGGGCTTTTAAAAGAAAGACTTTTGGCTATTTGAAAAAGGGCTTTATATAAAAATAATTAAAGAGCACACATATAAATATCTATACTCATCATAATGAAAATAATTATAGATTTAATTCTACCAAAAATATTGCACGTGCACACTACGTGCAAAATAAAAATAATTTTCATTAAATGAAAATCGGGGCATTACAGCTTGACTGGCCAGTATGTAGCTGTGGTCTCATACGTAGCTTATTTGGCTCGTATGTATGTTATTGTCTCATACGTGGCTCGCCTGGCCCGCATGTAGCTGTTGTCACATACGTAGCTTATTTGGCTCGTATGTATGTCATTGTCTCATACACGGCTCGCCTGTTCCGTATGTTGTAATACCCCGCAAAATAAAATGATTTATTTTTCATTATTAAATAATATTAAATTTGTAAAGTTGACTATTTTAATTATTTTCTGGAAATTGCAATTTTGCACGTGCAACACACATGCAAAGTTATGAATTTTGAATTCTTAAAATTTTATGGTTAATGATTGATTTTCCTTATTTATTTAGGATATTTTAATTTTCAGATTTATTTAAATTAATTTTGCTATTTTACAAATTTGTCGATTTTATACGTGAAAAACATGTGCAAATATTTTTTTGGAGTAAATATCCAATTTTATATTAATTAATAAATTCTCCTACTTATAATCGAGTATATTTTACATTTTGGGTTTTTTCTGAGTGAAGAAACTATTTTTATCAATACTTCGATAGAGAAGGGCTTTTACGTAAAAATCTGTTTGTATCTCAAATAAATAATGAAAATTCATTTTTCCTGACTCTTGGGCATACCATGCTCACCATTGAAAATGAAATCTATTTAAATTCTATTTAGAGTCAATTTGCTGAAGATTTAAACAAATGTGGTGTTTTTGCAAATATGGAATTTATGTTGGATCTTGTGCAAATATTTTCTTGGAAAGTAAAAGTTAGAAATTTTAATTGGACAATCTAATATGTATCAGTAGATATTATTTCTGAATTTTCTGGATTTTTACGAATATTTTATGATGTATTTGCAAATATTACAAAAAGAAGAACTTTTGTGAAAAATTAGCCCTTTTAGTACAAATCCGAAATTTTTATTTTTCTGGGCTGTTTTGAATGGTTGGAAAACTCAGTAGTAAAAGGATTTGGTTTTATTTTTATTTATTTAATTTATTTAACTACTTTATTAAAGAAAGGTTTATGTATGTAAAGTAATAATTTGTTAAGGGATGTTTCCATAAACTTGTAAAACCCTAGAAACTTCAGATTTTGGCCTATATTATAGTCACTACAGCCGTCCCTCTCCTCTGCAAAAATAAATATATTTTTACTATTAATTTCTTAGAGTTTCAAAGGGGTGATCTTGGATTTTGCAAAAGAAGGGCTTTATCTTATTCTTCATTAATTAGATTGGATTTCTTCATTGAGGTGAGTGATATAATTTGTTTTGTTTTGTTCTTGGAATGTTGTATGTGGTATTTCATCTACTAGAAAGCATGTTAGGGTTTGACTATGAATATGTACATGATGGATTGGATGGATTGATGAATTAAAATTTGATCTTTTATGAACCCTAGTTATCTATGGATAGATTTGCATGTGGATGATGTGAGATTTTTATTATTATTGAGTTTGGATGAACACAACTTGATTATAGTAATGTTAGATTTGTTTGTGTTCATGAGTTAATAATGGTGATTGAGTTTGAGAAAATTTTGAGAAGGACTAATGAATTAAGAGATCATATCTTGAGAATTGGATTTGGGAAAAATTGGATTGAGTTCAGTGTAATACAACTAAATTGGGGATTTTGCGATTTGTGAAAGAGTTTACTTGAATTGGATTTCTCAAATACTAAGATTTAGATCTGAATATGCTGTTATTTCTAATCGATGGATTTGCAAAGTTTTATTTGGTGCACGAACATGCACAAACGTTTTACATAAGTATCGTATTTCATTGTTATTGAAGAAAATCGACAATTAGCTATTTTTATTAATTCAAGTGGTTTGATTGGTTTTTATGGACCTTTGTATATCCTATAAGTCGTATTTGATCATATCCGAAAAATGCTTTTTACAGAATTCATTTTCATAAAGTAAAACTCTGTACCGGTTGAAATGTGCACAGCTAAAAACTGTAGTCTATAGGTCGATAGTCGACCGGTTGAATTTTTACAGTCGACCGTTGTTACTTGGCTGCTGTGTTTTTTCTCGTTTTCTTGAAATTTTGTGCGGAACAGTCGACTGACCCATTTTTACAGTCGACAGACTCTGCTCTGTTTTGATGTTCTTGAAATATTGGATTTTCGTTCTGGACAGTCGACCGATGACTTTTTACATATCGACTACAATTACTTAGAATTATTTTACTTAAAGCTTTGGATTTCCGTTCTGGACAGTCGACCGAAGACTTTTTACAGTCGACTGTTAGTACTTAGAATTATTTTACTTAAAGTTCTGGATTTTCGTTTCTGGACAGTCGATCTATGGCTTTTACAGTCGACTGCTACTACTTAGAATTATTTTCTGGAAGTCTTGGGTTTTCGCTCTGGACAGTCGACCGACTCCAGTTTACAGTCGACTGTTACTGATGTTTTCTTGAGTTATCCTGATGTTCTTTAAATGATTTATTCTTTAAATATTTTGGTATATATAACTTACTATTCTAAACATTATTTTTCTACTGAACATATGTTTTCAAGTTGTTTATTAAAGTATTGATGATGGAAGTTTGGTTTGGATGTTGAGTGTGAGTCTCTAGAGGGTGTGTGGGACCCTAGTATACCGACAATTTGAGAGTTTGTGTCTTTGCCTGTTGAGGCATGTTATTGATCAGTTGTTGAGTTAAGTCCGGTAGGGTACACCAACTTTAGGATATTCGTAATTAAATTAATTTACCTAAAGGATAAGGACAGACACTAGTGGTGATATGATGAATGAGAATATGGGTTATGGACCTCAGTATGGCTCGCAGTGTGAGATAATCTCCGAAATTATCCAGGTGTGAGTGAAATAGTCTCCGGAATTACCTGTGGTGTGGAATTGATCTCCAGAATTATCGGGGTCGAGGCGACACTCATATGGTATTTGTGTGATGATGTGCCATAGCTTGCGGTGTGGGGTATTCTCGAAGACTCCCAGGTGTGAGTGAAATAGTCTCCGAAATTATCTTTGGATAGAGATTGACCTCCGGAATTATCGGGGCATTTGCTAATACTCACAATTTATCTTTATCTCATAATAGTCATCGTGTTAGGATTAGTTGCATAGCGGGCGATTAAACCCTATAAAGTGGAGACGTTAAGGGCTTGTACCGGACGTATGTAGAATGGGATGCATAGAATCCAAAAAGTACGCATTAGAGAGTCAGCATATAGAATTGTGTTTTCTTGACTTGGTTTCATGCCTGTGTTTTCCTGTTTTCTACACTTGACACTTAGTCTAGTTTCACTTGATGTTTTCATGTTTCATTGCTATGTCATATTTTATGTATTCTTGTTTATTACATGTCGTTTATGATCCCATGTTCTATTTATGTTGTTTGTTTTTATGTCACTCACACCTTTTTGGCTGACCCCTGTAGTTTTGGGGGTTAGGGTTATCTCTAGCCTCATGTTTTACAGGTGATTACCTATAGCATTGGAATTTGGATGCATGAGATAGAATGATAATAGAGCTCATGTAAATTGTAAAGAAGGTGTTGTAAAGAAAGAAATTAGTAATTCTAGGTGTTTTTTTTTTCCGTTGTGCTTTGTAAACAATTGATGTAATAAAAAATTTTAATTTTTCCTGTATTTGGTTGCTATGTTTATGATTACATTGAAGTAGATTCTGGAATTGTGCCACGCATTTCTAAGATATTATATTGGAAATTCGGGGCGTTACAGATTTGGTATCAGAGTATGCTTCATTTAGTAATTTTAAACATAGTACAGGGAATAAACATAAAAGGACATTTGATGTGTGAGAATCTAGGTGGATATTAGAAGTGTGAGTACACAAGTGGACATTAAATACAACCTAGGTGGACATTAGAAGTGTGAGTAACTTGGTGGACATCTGATGTGTGTGGCTTGATTGTTTGGTCATGAAGACCTGTAATGAGATTTAGACTGTTTGTATACTTAGACTTGAATGAAATTTCGTTATCGCAAGTGTAATGGTTATTTTTGCATAAAGCATATATTTTCTCACTAGCTATTTTTGACCTTTTTTGTTCGCTTTGTGTATTTGATATTTTATTATGTAAGGTATTACCCTTTCAACTTGTATATTTTCTATCTTACTTTTTATTGATCTACTAAATGTTTTCCTATTTTACCCACTGTATATAATTTCTAGCTTATATGATTTTTGCCAATGTTAATTTTTATTTATTTATTTATTTATTAATTTTTAGATATAAAATTTAATTATCTTCCGTTTTATTCTTTTAATTATTTGATGTCTTATATATTTTGTGTACCTCAATTTTGTGATCACTCTTGTATCCTATCACTTTTACTGTTTTATATTTGTTTGCTTACTTAATAACTTTTGTATAATTAACCTATTTCTACTTTTATTCGGTTTCTTTTATTGTGAGTGATTGATTTTATTTTAGTTTCTAACCGAGTTTATATTCTTTCTATTCATTAGTATAATCATCAAGCCTTCACTAATCGTCTTGTCTTCCTTATAAAATTGTTTCTTTGACTTTACTATTGGTTTTTACTTTTTATTCTTTTGACCAAGTTATTATTTAGCAACTTTGCTTAAGTTCAAAAGTGCATTCTTTAGCATTTCACAAGCTCATTTTTGTTTTGCAACTCTTACTCATTTCTTTCTTGACGTTTTCATCATTCTTACTTTCATGTGCTTTTTCGTTACTCGTATATTTGGATATTACTTTTACATATTATATTAAGTTTTGAATTACTACGTGTTAAGTTATTATTGCTACTTCTATTTCTTTCATTATTATTTTGCTATATTATAAATTTTGTTTTGCATATTTACTTTCATTTTATATATACTTGGATTTTTCGATAGTATATTTTCTATTATTTTGTATTGTCTTATTTATTTTGGAGCATTTAAACTTGATTGCAATATTTTACTCATATAAACATATCCCTGCACATTTAATTTTCGTTGTTGATTATATTTTTCACCTTATATCCAATATTATTATTGTTACTTACTGTTTACTGCTTTTGTTATATTTACTTTTCACCATTTAAAGCTACTTATTAATTTGGTTGCTTTATACTTCTCGAATGTACTATATGCACTCACTACTTATATTTTACTTAATTTTTATTGTCATTACATTCTTGATTCTACGTGTACTTCCTACTAATTACTATATATGTACCATGTATTTCAACATACTTACTATGCATATCTTTTTATACTTGTTTAATTCCTACATTAGTGTATATTTTTATAATATATTTATTGTGTAAATTTGCTACACTACATAGTTATTTTCTCATTTAAATTTGCGTTTATGCTTATACATGTACGTCTTTCCATTTTCTCCCCACTTTTATAAATCATTTTCACTACTACTAATTTATGCTATTTGTGTTTGATTTTTATAATCTATACTTCTATTTTGATATTCCATCGCGTGACTTTCAACTCCATTTCTTACTTTTGCTACTATTTTATATCATAAATTTCAAAACGTAACTTCATACTTAAATTAAGCAATCAATATCCAAGTGCGTGTGGAAGACTGTATCATCCTGTCCATCGTTTTGTTGCAACTGGATGTCGAGATAGCAAACATGCAACTAGACGTCAATGGAGACAAATTGCAACTGGATATCGGGGAGGCAAAATGTGCAACTGGATATCCAGATGGCAACCTGCAACCTGTTTTCGTCAAGGAAAACCTGTAACTTGATGTCGAGAAGGTAAGTCTACGGTTGGACATCAATGAGGCACACCCACATCAAAGCATTTCTACTATCATAACCCCACTAGTGTTTTATGTATATATTACTTATCACTGACCTATTCTTTTGTACTGGTTCATACCATTTTTTAAGATTTTAAAACTTAACCTATTACTAATTTGTTTTATTCGATTTTCTTTAATCATTGTTACCTTATATTTCTTTAAATCCGTTTGATACACTCTCGTATCTTACCTTGCTCACTTGTTTTATTTTTGGACTTTGGTCCTTCTGATTTCTTGGCACGATTTTCGCTCTCCTTCGCATTTGCTATATTCATAACAATATTTTATTTTACTTAATTTTGTTCGCTAGTATAATTGCTTGTTACTGTATGAAAGTTTCATTAGTTTCTTTAAATCTGCATACTACATAAATTATTTTGTACGTCTTTATTTATTTATTATTATTTTTTAATATCGTCCTATTGGGATTTTTACTTTGTTGTGTACATTTTTTCAAGCCTTATGGGTTTAACAAGTTTTTCTGATCGATCAATTCTTACTTTTGACTATTTCTTCTACTTATTTGCTAATTGATATTCACTACAAGGAATTTGACATATAGTGACAGCAAAAATCCGTGGGTAAAAGGCGAAAAACCGTAGGTATAGCCCGTAAAACCTATACCAACGGACATATTTTTCCGTCGTTTTTAATTAGCTATACCCACGGCAAAATGCCGTCACTATAGCCTATAGCGACGGTTTTTTCACCCATTGGACAAAACCTCGGTGTTATACCCACGGTTTCGTATCCGTTGGTATAGGTTTTAAGGACACCACTTGCTTTCCTATACCCACAATTGAAATTCCATTGCTATAGGTTTTAGTAATGGTTTGGTAACAACTCACCAACTACGGTGTTGTTGTTGTTTTTTTTTTCCCTCTTAATTGGATAATTGTTGTTTATTTTATCAAATCAAAATACATATAATTCAATTCACAATCGTATCGTTTTTAGAAATTTGACCATTTTAATAATCTTCCACAAATCTATGATTCAAGCATAATAAACAATAAAAAAAACATAGAATAAAATTTTTATTCCAATAATCAAACTTAATAAATAAACTATTCATTCAAAATCATCCACAAATTTACATTCATAACATGTAGACAAAGTTACATTCATAATCGATTTTGCCTCATCTATAGACAAAGTTACATGCATAATCTGTAAACAAAGTTATATTCATACACCAACCACCGAATCCACCACTGATCCGTTCCCATCTGGAGAAACTTCTATATCCCCTACAAATGAAAGAGAGTTTAAGCATGAGGTATATCAGAAACAGAAAAAGAAATGCCGAAACTTCTATATCCCCTACAAATGAAAGAGGGTTTAAGCATGAGGTATATCAGAAACAGAAGAAGAAATGCCGACGATGAAGTTTATTGATGGTTTGTGAGCTTAAACTGGTATGAGAAAAAGCTTGACATGCAATCCATGGAAAAAGAAAATCATCCATGCAAATTTAGTGATGGGTTTATATTTCAGAGGGTTTATATTTCAGAGGGTTTTGAGCTTCAAAGAGGAAAAGAAATATAGGAACCTACAACTTATAGTTATGGTTTTAATAAAATAAGTGAAGTTCATCTTGAAGTTAATCACTCAGAAATAGAGTTTGAATTGACACAGGTTTAAATTATTTTAACAGGCCCAAAGGTTAAGTTAGCATGATGACTTTTCCATCCAGCTATCACATTACTTCCTCGAATGAATGATGTTACCATCTCAAATGTGTTTCTCTCTAAACTAACTTCACCCGGTTGATTTCACACATAAATAAGAAAGCTTGACGCAGAGAAAATATCTTCGTGAGGGAATGCTCAGCCTTAGCCATACTAAATATATGCTTTCTTGAATAAAATTCAAATTATTTATTTACATAGTTGATCAACAACAAAATACTTAGAATTTCCTAACATCCACCAAGGGCTTTTAAAAATGGTTTTCTTATACAAAGAAAAGTGATTATACTATTAAGTGTAAATATGATGTGTGTGTCTAAAGTGTTGTCATTATTTTTTCATGGCGTATGCTGTCATGCCAAACAATGATTTCTAGGAAAATAAGTGCCCCACCCAAAAAAAAACTACCTGAAGAAGTTGAGCCATCGTCTGGGAATCTTGTCGAATGTGCTGTTGGAAGGCCCCAGGGTTAGTTGCTGACCCATCAGGATTGATTCTTAGATTGTTAGCAGGTGGCCTGAAATGTAGTAAAAACAGAAAATCAAAACTATGACGGAGAATAGTCTGAATTTTATATAGCAAAAACTACACTTGAAATTTGTTCTCTACCAGATTATAAAATTTTTAAAATGATTGTTAAATTTGGCATACGTCTCTTAGAGTATTATGCATCTCATCTTGTTAGAAATGTAGTAATATTTTGGTAAAAAGCGCCAAAAAAGAAAGATTTAGGGTTGACAGGTCTTTTAACATAACAGATAAACACTGACTAAATTAAACACAAACATGCTGTGGAAATCTATATGAAAGACCTATTACTGAGATAAACCCCAAGAGGCCTAAAGGTCAGCAGAATGTCCAAAAATAACTTGTATATTCACAATTTAGTTTTTAAATTATATTTCCAAGGACCAGAAAGGCAGAAACTATAGATATTACTCACCGGGAGTGCCACATTCAATCCTCATCGCTATCAAAGACAACTGCCTTTCTGCGATGAGTTGCTGCCTTCTGGGGGGAGTCTCATCGGACTTGATCTCCCTGCGCTTCAGACCTCTGCTTCCACTTTCCTTACTCTTTCTCTTTGGTTCCTACACCAAAGCATACAATTAGTAACAGAACTAAGATAAATATACAAGGTAGAAGCTGAGAGACTATGCATGTGTAGCAAGCATTTGCATATAAAATTAGTTGTCAACTTTTTAAAACATTTTAATGCATGCTACTCCTGCATTAATTAACCCACAATCAAAGCATTATAAACACTCATAACTGTGTCCAATGTTGTCCAGTTGGTGATTTCATTGATAGCAGCTTGAAAATACAATGGAATGGTAGATCAAACTCTGAATCTCGACTTGTTATTATTTATAGCTGTAAATGCAACTAACATGATCGAGCATCACAAACATTCTTATCATGGAAGCTAATTCTGAGGGAAAACATTGATCAAGCACCTACTAGAATATGAGAAACATTATTATCTAGAAGCTATTCTAAGGAGGGAAAACATAGATGAAAGCAGAAGTACACTGCCAAAGAATTTAGCAGAGGTAAATTTTTTTTACACACATCACTTGTCAAGGTAAGCTCACGATTCTATTTAGAACATTTTCTTATAGGAGTTATTCCATAATAAAGGTCCATTTTCATGTCCATGACTTCATGCTTGAGGTTGAACTTTCACAGATAAGCTTAAACAAACAGGTTCTATTAACTTACAGTTACTAAAGCTAACCCCTCAAGCTACATATATGTCTTGTCAAGCTAACCCCTCTTTTGTTACTACATTTTAAAATACAATCAAGTTTTAGAGTATTATGCATCTCATCTTGTTCACATGAAAGAAAAACTGACATGTCGAAAAGTTAAGCAATTAACCCACTGCTAACTTTTGGCTACTGACCTTCTAAATCTTCTTTCTGACACCAAATGAAATCCAATATAACCCAATGAAATCCAATATGACCCCCTTTGGTTATAAGGAAAGATGTTAACAAGCTTTCCACACCAACGGTAATAACAGAATAGCCAAATCATACATTTCTAACAAAAATGGCAAAAGGAGCACAAAGAAATGTAATCTAGAAATAGTTAATCTATGCTGCCTTCAAGTCATTAACAAACATGAGTGGCATTTTCCCCCCAAAAGACAAGTCATTAACTAACAAACGAAATGGTTTCATTATTTCCTTGAAAATATTGGAATGACACAAAACGAAATCCATCTGTATAGTTATATTCATGTCAGAATTCACGTAGATTTGCAAATGACTGCTGAACATTTGAGAAAACAGTACCCTCACATAAATTACCATAGAGCAGATTAAACTGTTAAGGCACATATGTGAACTCCCCAAATCATTAAAACCTGCACCGCAAACTTACTGATTCTGGCACTAATCTCGATGCAAAATCTTCAACCCTCACTACACCTTGGGACTTTTGATGCAGTAACAGATTATTTCACAGTGTACTTCGCTTCTTTTCCCTCTCCTTCTTATTACAATAAGAACTAAATTAAGCAGTCCAGAGGAATATTAATATCTGGAATAGTACTGACCATTGGAACACCAAATGAGATATTAGTATCCAACTAAACTATGACCACCTATATATTTATATTGCAGGCGGAAAGCAACTACTCTAAACTTTGTGATTTAGCTATGAAAAGCGTTAGGAAATGCAAGAATGATTTAGTCCATACAGAGCAAAGCGGATAAAAGGATGCATACGATCTTTTTATTTGAGGGAGGCAGTGATGTAACTAACAAAATGAACAGATTCTCCTCTAATCACAAGCACAATAATTTTACTTCCACTGAAACAGGTATTGGAAATCAGGTTAAGAACAATTACCTTTTGTGTATGACAAAATTTTCCAAGTAGACAAAAGTAAAGCAAGAAACTCCGGTTTCAAACTACAACACCTGAAAATAACTAATTAGTCATATTAACACTATAAATTCACTGCTCACCCTATATCTGTAAGTTCCATGCCTCCATGAACAGCAGCTCCTGCCAAAAGACCAAGTATCCATCAGCCAAAACAAACTAATGAGGCAAAGAACATACCATTTTTGAAGAGAACACCAAAACATTCATGTAGTTTTTTTTCACTTATTCAACAGACGCAAGATGAAAATTTATTGCAATGATTAGACTAAAAAAAGGGAATGCAGATTCATAGACCATTTCACATTGTATCACATGAAAAGCCAACTTCCTGAACCTAGTCTTGGAGAAAATTAGCACTAGACAACCAATCAAAAAAAAATTGTCATATTTTTCAAGGGTCCTTATCTCCAAAAGCTAACAAAATTTTGACGATAGAGAAATGCTCTAAAATTTTGGTTTAGTAATAACGTCCTCTACAAATAAACAGAGGGTACATCACAATCTTTCAGAGGGTACATCAAGTAATGAATCAAATTATGATCTTTCAACCAATCTCTACTACTACTTTAGACAATAAGAGCACCATACCGTGGAAGCGCGCTTCTCCGAAAAATGATGCATATCTTTCAAGAACTTATACAGCTCCCCCCGCACCGCATTAACACCAAAAAAATCCTCGTCTCATCATGAAACCAAGCAAACAACCTCAGCACATTCGGATGATTCAGTCCGTTCTGGATCTCGATCTCCCTCCGTAAATGCGGCTGGAACCGGTACTTCTCCACCTTCTTCTTGAATATCACCTTCAGCGCCACCACGTATCCACTCTAATTTCGGAGAATTAGGGTTAGGGTTTGAAAATTGGGGGAAAAGGAGGTACCTTTTTTTCGCAGGCGAGGTAGACTTTGCCGAACTTGCCTTTGCCGATGAACTTTCCGATCTCGAAGTCGTCCAGCCGCCATTCACCGCCGCCGTCGTCCTCGTCGTCGGATTTCTGGGTCTTCACTTTGCGTTCGTCTTTTTTGCTGTTTATTTTGGGGGGAAAGGGGGTAAGGGATTTGGGTTTGGGGCGGGGATTTGAGGGGTTTCATAGTTGGGAGGAGAATGGTTCTTGATCGCTCGCTCAAAGATGGAATGGACGGTTGTGATTGCAGAAAACGGCAGCGGTAAGAGGGGGGCGACGACAGCGGGAAGAGGGGTCTGCGACGGCAGCAGGAAGAGTGGGGCGACTGTAGCGGGAATGGAAGGATTTAGAGATTGGATTTAGGGAGAGAGAGCTTTAGAAGTTTTAGAGGTATATAAATGAAATATATTTTTTTGGAGGAGGGAGGGAAAATGAAAAAATTGGAGGGGAAATAAATTATGGACTATACCCATAGTGTTTAAAAGCTCTAAAGCTATATGATACCTATACCCACAGTTTACTACACGTCTGTAGGTATATGATGCCTATACCCACAGTTTTAGAGATCCGTCACTATAGGTGTCCGTTAGTATATGGCAAATTTCTTGTAGTGATTTCAAGACTTTTTACTTATGTAATGAAACTAATGGTAAAGAAATATTTTTGTGACATTTTGTTTATACAATTACACTTTATGTTTCCAAACAATTTGAACTAGTATAGTTGATTTTACTCTATTTTGTGTTTACAAAATTTATATGTTTGTGTTAAGATTGAATACATCAACTATGGTCTAAGCTTTCGTTCTTTTGTAATTACTATTTATTGCTACTGTTTTCCAATTCTTTAACATTTTAGATTTCTCACTTACTTTTGTTTCCATGTCCTATTTAATGATTTGACGCTTACTTTGTGATATTCAATGAACTTCTTTTAAGCCTTCTTGCATATATATATATTTTGGTCTATTTTGCTCGTTACCTTTTAATGTGTTTTTGGAGTATTGATTATAATATCCACATTCACTAGTATACTCATTATTCTTGGTCTTGTACATTCATTGTTATTAATATTTCTTTACTTAGCAAGAGTTTGTTCGTATTTCTATGTATCTTGACTGATTATTTTATAAATCTATTTTTCTTGAGTATGTGTTCCTTCGTTATTTGTATGGTTATCCACCCTTTTACATTTTGGTTTTATCTCTTTACTTTTGACTTCTTATTCTATAAGAATAGTCGTGCTATTTTCTAACGTTTTGTGATTTATCATGTATTCTATTGGATTTCTTATACTTTTTCCATGTCAGTTTTTGCCTTTTACTCTTCGAGCTATAATTATATGTTATTGTTGTTTTGGTTAATAGTTAAATCCAACTATAAAAATAATGATTTTCAAAACTGTATTGTAAGTTTTGTATTCTATTTTCTATTGGTTAGAGAAGTTCTGAGGACAGAACATTTCTAAGGGGGAAGTGATGTAATACCCTACAAAATAAAATGATTTATTTTGCATTATTAAATAATATTAAATTTATAAAGTTGACTATTTTAACTAATTTCTGGAAATTGCAATTTTGCACGTGCAACACACGTGCAAAGTTATGAATTTTGAATTCTTAAAATTTTATGGTTAATGATTGATTTTCCTTATTTATTTATGATATTTTAATTTTCAGATTTATTTAAATTAATTTGACTATTTTACAAATTTAACAATTTTACACGTGCAAAACATGTGACAATAATTTTTGGAGTAAATATCCAATTTTATATTTTTAATAAATTCTCCTACTTATAATGGAGTATATTTTACATTTTGGGATTTTTCTGAGTAAAGAAACTATTTTTATAAATACTTCGATAGAGAAGGGCTTTTATGTAAAAATCTGTTTGTATCTCAAACAAATAATGAAAATTCATTTTTACTGACTCTTGGGCTTACCATGGTCATCATTGAAAATGAAATCTACTTAAATTCTATTTAGAGTCGATTTGCTAAAGATTTAAACAAATATGGTGTTTTTGCAAATATGAAATTTATGTTGGATCTTCTCCAAATGTTTTCTTGGAAAGTAAAAGTTAGAAATTTTAATTGAAAAATCTAATATGTATCAGTAGATATTAGTTCTAAATTTTCTGGATTTTTACGAATATTTTATGATGTATTTGCAAATATTACAAAGAGATGGACTTTTGTGCAAAATTGCCCCGTTTAGTACAAATCCAAAATTTTTATTTTTCTGGGCCGTGCTGGATGGCTGGACAACTCAGTAGTAAAAGGATTTGGTTTTATTTTAATTTATTTAATTTATTTAACAACTTTATTAAAGAAATGTTTATATATGTAAAGTAATAATTTGTTAGGGATGTTTCCATAAACTTGTAAAACCCTAGAAACTCCAGATTTTGACCTATATTATGGTCACTACAGCCGTCCCTCTCTTCTGCAAAAATAAAATATATTTTTACTATTAATTTCTTGGAGTTTCAAAGGGGTGATCTTGGATTTTGCAAAAGAAGGGCTTTTTCTTATTCTTCATTAATTAGATTGTATTTATTCATTGAGGTAAGTGATATAATTTATTTTGTTTTGTTCTTGGAATGTTGTATGTGGTATTTCATCTACTGGAAAGCATGTTAGGGTTTGAGTATGAATATGTATATGATGGATTGGATGGATTGATGAATTAAGATTTGATCTTTTATGAACCCTAGTTATCTATGGATAGATTTGCATGTGGATGATGTGAGATTTTTATTATTATTGAGTTTGGATGAACACAACTTGATTATAGTAATGTTAGATTTGTTTGTGTTCATGAGTTAATAATGGTGATTGAGTTTGAGAAAATTTTGAGAAGGACTAATGAATTAAGAGATCATGTCTTGAGAATTGGATTTAGGATAAATTGGATTGAGTTTGATGTAATACAACTAAATTGGGGATTTTGCGATTTGTGAAAGAGTTTACTTGAATTGGATTTCTCAAATACTAAGATTTAAATCTGAATATACTGTTATTTCTAATCGATGGATTTGCAAAGTTTTATTTGGTGCACGAACATGCACAAACGTTTTACATAAGTATCGTATTTCATTGTTACTGAAGAAAATCGACAATTAGCTATTTTTATTAATTCAAGTGGTTTAATTGATTTTTATGGACCTTTGTATATCCTATAAGTCGTGTTTGATCATATCCGAAAAATGCTTTTTACAGAATTCATTTTCATAAAGTAAAACTCTGTATCGGTTAAAATGTGCACACCTAAAAACTGCAGTCTGCAGGTCAATAGTCGACCGGTTGAATTATTACAGTCGACCGTAGTTAGCTGGTTGCTGTGTTTTATCTCGTTTTCTTGAAATTTCGTACAGAACAGTCGACTGACCCATTTTTACAGTCGACTGACTCTGCTCTGTTTTGTTGTTTTCTTGAAATGTTGGATTTTCATTTTAGACAGTCGACCGATGGTTTTTTACAAGTCGAGTGCTATTACTTAGAATTATTTTACTTAAAGCTTTGGATTTCCGTTCTAGACAGTCGACCGAAGACTTTTTACAGTCGACTGTTAGTACTTAGAATTATTTTACTTAAAGTTCTGGATTTTCATTTCTGGACAGTCGACCTATGGCTTTTATAGTCGACTGCTACTACTTAGAATTATTTTTTTGATGTCTTGGGTTTTTGCTCTGGATAATCGACCGACTCCGGTTTACAGTCGACTGTTACTGATATTTTCTTGAGTTATCCTGATGTTCTTTAAATGATTTATTCTTTAAATATTTTGGTATCTATAGCTTACTATTCTAAACATTATTTTTCTACTGAACATATGTTTTCAAGCTGTTTATTAAAGTATTGATGATGGAAGTTTGGTTTGGATGTTGAATGTGAGTCTCTAGAGGGTGTGTGGGACCCTAGTATACTAGCAGTTTGAGAGTTTGTGTCTTGGCCTGTTGAGGCATGTTATTGATCAGTTGTTGAGTTAAGTCCGGTAGGGTACACCAACTCTAGGAGATTCGTAATTAAATTAATTAACCTAAAGGATAAGGACAGGCACTAGTGGTGATATGATGAATGAGAACATGGGTTATGAACCTCAGTATGACTCGCAGTGTGAGATAATCCCCAGAATTATCCAGGTATGAGTGAAATAGTCTCCAGAATTACCTGTGGTGTGGGATTGATCTCCGGAATTATCGAGGTCGAGGCGACGCTCATGTGGTATTCGTGTGATGAGGTGCCATATCTTGCGGTGTGGGATATTCTCGAACACTCCCAGGTGTGAGTGAAATAGTCTCCGGAATTATCTGTGGATGGAGATTGATCTCCAGAATTATCGGGGCATGGGCTAATCCTCACAGTTTATCTTTATATTGTAGTAGTCATCGTATTAGGGTTAGTTGCATAGCGAGGGATTAAAACCTATAAAGTAGAGACGTTAAGGGCTTGCACCGGACCTATATAGAATGGGAATGCATAAAATCCGACAAGTACGCATTAGAGAGTCAACTTATAGAATTGTGTTTTCTTGACTTGATTTCATGCATGTGTTTTCCTATGTTCTACACTTGACACTTAGTCTAGTTTCGCTTGATGTTTTCATGTTTCATTTCTATGTCATATTTTATGTATTCTTATTTATTACATGTCGTTTATGATCCCATGTTCTATTTATGTTGTTTATTTTTATGTCACTCACACCGTTATGGCTGATCCCTGTAGTTTTGGGCGTTAGGGTTATCTCTAGCCTCATGTTTTACATGTGATTACCTATAGCATTGGGATTTGGATGCATAAGGTAGAATGATAATAGAGCTCATGTAAATTGTAAAGAAGGTGTTGTAAAGAAAGAAATTTATAATTCAAGGTGTTTTATTTTTTGCTGTACTTTGTACACAACTGATGTAATAAAAAGTTTTAATTTTCCCTGTATTTGGTTGCTAAGTTTATGATTACATTGAAGTAGATTCTGGAATTGTGCCACGTTTTTCTAAGATATTATATTGAAAATTCGGGGGGCTACAGATTTGGTATCAGAGCATGCTTCAATTAGTAATTTTTAACATAGTACAGGGAATAAATATAAAAGGACATTTGATGTGTGAGAACCTAGGTGGACATTAGAAGTGTGAGTACACAAGTGGACATTAAATAACAACCTAGGTGGACATTAAAAGTGTGAGTACCTTGGTGGACATCTGATGTGTGTGACTTGATTGTTTGGTCATGAAGACCTGTAATGAGATTTAGACTGTTTGTATGCTTAAACTTGAATGAAATTTCTTTATCGCAAGTGTATTGGTTATTTTTGCATAAAGTATATATTTTCTCACTAGCTATTTTTCACCCCTTTTGTTCGCTTTGTGTATTTGATATTTTATTATGTAAGGTATTACCCTTTCAACTTGTATATTTTCTATCTTACTTATTAATGATCTACTAAATGTTTTCCTATTTTACCCATTGTATATAATTTCTGGATTATATGATTTCCTATCTTACTTATTAATGATCTACTATACGCGGCTCGACTGGCCCGTAAGTAGTTGTTGGTCCCATATGTAGCTTATTTAGCTCGTATGCATTTTTGGTTACCCGTATGTAGCTTCTTAGCTAATACGCAGTTTGTTGTGCTCATCTAGGGTGATATCATTTCTCTAGGGCTATCGACCATCAAGACGTGTGTTTACCTTACTCCTAAGGAACTGTGAACGAGTCACTCGCGCGTACCGTCAGATCGTAACCGAGTTGCTTGATCACAGACCGGAGTATGACGAAATCCATGTTCAAGGTAGTAGCATGCGAATACGTTCGTATTGCCGAGGTCTTGGATCGATAGGCCATGAACCAGATCCTTAGGGATTTTGGTTAGTCTAGGTTGAGACACATAGAGCTGAAGTTTCCTGCCGAAGTTCGCTTGTGTTTCAAAGTTAGTGAAATTGATTTAGTTATAGGCGAGACATATAGAGCTGAAGTTGAAAAGTTATTAGTAAAGTGTGTCCAACAAATTTAGCAACTCTTGAATCTGAGAAAGAAATTGTTTTGGAATATGTTGAGTATATGGAAGTTGCACTGTTTGTTCATCTTTCTTCTGAGTTGAAATTCAAAGAGGTAGGGATATTAAACACAACATCTTCAAGAAAGAAATGACTCAAACTCGAGCTTCAACCTATTCCACACATCAAGGAAGTTGTTAGAAAATAGGTTCTTATGTTATTAGATCTTGGCATCACATAACCATCTCAACTACCATTTCCGGCTAAAGACTTAAAACTTAGCGCATCTTAGGAGGCAGCCCTCGTTTTATTTTTACTGCCATTAGAATTTTTTTCTTTTTCCTTTTTGTTTACTTTAATTTTAATTTTTGATATTATTTTATAGGATTGCATAAGTTTGAGGGTTTCCAGCGGAGTTATTTTCTATACCTACTTTGATGGCTGATTTTGGGCAGGATGGAGTCATAATCTGGAAAAGTGTTTCAAAGAGCGATGAAAGGAAATTGTCTTGGCTTTCCAGTTCAAAACGAATCAAAGGATTTGGACATCTACAACTCTAGATATCACCGAAACATGAACGTTACTCATCTAGAATTTTAACATGAATCAGAGGAGCAATTCTGAACTTTTCTCATTATTTTTGTTTTTCTTTTTCTTTACCCATTGAGGACAATGTGATAATCAAGTTTGGGGGAAGATATGCAATTTCTGTATATATATATATATATATATATATATATATATATATATATATATATATATATATATTTGAAAAGAAGAAAAAAAAAGAGACTTGTATTACACTTACCATTACATTTTTGGGTTCTTTATTGTGCTAAAGCATTGCATATTTTTTTAGAATAGACGATATCTTATAAAGCAAGATTATGCATACTTAATTTCTTTAGAATTATTGAAGTTCAAAATTCCATGCAAAATTTTGAGAGTCATGTGTTTATGCATAAAAGAGAAATGTGATGCTTTCTTGTGATTATTGTAATGCCCCGAATTCTATTCACATGTAATTCGTAGCACAACAGGATCTTTTACTTCAAATTCGTACAATTTTACAAGAAATTTAAAACTTTTTTAGTACAACTTGTTCTTTACATCAACACATCGGAAATATAATTGAATACAATATGATATACAATAATGAAAATTCTTCAATCTTGTAACAGCTCATCATAGTGACTTTAAGTCCATGTCAAGTCCAGCAACTAAAAAACTTTGGGCACGTCAGTTGCATACAACTAATGCAATGCTATAATACAGTGATCTTATTATCTTAGAAATCACACACTTGAATGCAGAAAGAGAAAATGTGACTATCCCAAACATCTCAGTGTATGATATGACTTAATGCCTAATATAGATATTTACACTACAATGACACTAATGCATACTTGTTCGGATTCTATGCATCCCATTCTACATAGGTCCAAGGGCAAGCACCTACGTACTCCACATGATAGGGTTAAATCCCTCGCCATGCAACCTACAACTATGACTACTAAAAGATTTGGACACTCTGCAAGTATTGGTTCTCGCCCTGGAATACTGGAGATCAATCATGCTCAGTGGATCATTCCGTGGCCTATTTCATCCATCATCCCATAATACTAGGGATTGCCTCACTCGGCGAGTCATTCTGGAACCCTCATCGCACAAATGCCCCATGAGCGTCGCTCTCGTCTCGGACTACTGGAGATCATTCCCACTCTGTGGATCATTCTGTGGCCTATTTCATGCATCGTCCCGGAATACTGGGGTTTGTCTCACTCCAAGGATCATTCTGGAGTCCATAACTCACGTTTGGTCTTGTTAATCATGTCACCAACTAGTGCATATCCTTAAGTTTAAATTGTTGTTTTTAAGGCCTAGAGTTCGCTTACCCACCGGTTTTAAACAAAACACTGAGACAGTCTGCCCACACTGGCCACTTCTCAAGAGAAAGTCAATCCACACTGGTTACTTCTCAAATTCCATATATCACAATTGCCGGTATCTTGGGTCTTGCTCACTCTATAACAAATAACCGTCTCAACAGAGACCACATAGATTACATCTATCCTTATCAAAGATAACTCATTCTTTATTCACAATTTCTTCTTTATTCATTTTCTTTGTGTTCATAACCGTGAGAGTGCCCAAAGCCCCCCTCACTCACGCCCTAACCATTATGCCCAAACATCATATCTGATAATATAGTGGTTTAAATCCTTTTATTTTAGTTCTCTGTTTCTAACTTCTTCTAACAAAATTTCAATTTCTAATTGCCTTTGCATTAATAATCCTAATCACTTCCAGATTTCACTCTCCTCAATAATCTCAGTAATAGCACGAATTAAACTTATAAAAATTTATTTTTGACAACATAATGAAATCATATCGCCAAAAATCATATTAATTTACTAATACTTCTAAAATTTTGAATTGCATAAACTATTGTTCTCATCGAATTTTTGGGGAAAACCACACTAATAAAATTGAATGTAATGTAAATTAATACTAATGAGTTTACTTTCATAAGATTTCACCATACTAGAATCATTGAAGTTTCATTCATATACAATACTTTCATTTATCCCCCACATGAATAATCTAACATGAATCAATTATAAAAATTAGGAAATTTCCATTCATATAATCACACTAGTTCCTACCCCCACATTCTTTCTAATAAACATGAGTATTTATAATCAAATTGGAACACTATAGCATCTACACAAATTCACACAACGATTATACTAATAAAATTAAATCTACATTCTAGAAAATTCATACATTCAACATACCAACTAGAATAGCAATTACTCATGTAAAAATATTAAGCATACATAAATTTTATTAAATTAGAAGGCAACAAGAACACCTACCTATTAGAATAATTTAATTTCTCCCTAGCAGAAGAACTCCAAGAAGCTCCAATCTCCCACTCCAAAATCTGAAAATCTAGGCCCAAGGAAAGAAAAGAAAACCCCCAAGCAAGCATTTCGGCAAAGTGAACATCCTTTTTTTTTTTTTTTTTTGGCTATTAGGAAGTAGGGTGGGGGGTGTTTTATAGGATTAATTAATTGATGGGGATTTAATTAACTAACCACTAACCCTAATTATCTACCCACTAATCCACTCATGTCCACTCCTTTCACTTAAATAAATACTCGGTCATACACAGTGGCTGCTGTTGGTTGGATTTTTTGGGTGTGCAATACACGTGCACGTGCATGCTACGTGTGTGCACACAAATTATTAATAGTTTTTATTTAAATTAAAAATGCATATGTTATAAAATGTATTTAATAAAACTAGTTTACTTTAATTATAATTAATGTTTTTTATGCACAAATAAAAATAAACACACACACACTTCATAAATTTTATTTTGAAATAGGATACAACCAACATGTGCCCCGCAAACACATGCATCGCACGTAAAATTAAATTCAAATACGAAAAAGATTTTAACAATTGAAAATGTTTATAAATAATCGAAATACAACATATGAAAAACACATTTCTATACCACAACGTAATCAACACGTGCATCACACGTATAAAATTTATATTTGAGACAAAATAGGAGAAACATGAATTTCAATTTAAAAAATGAATTTGAACAAGTTATAAAATTAAATAATCGAATTACGCAGAAATATTATACGTAACGGTGGAATATACGTAGTCGACACGTGTATCGAAAGGACGTGAAATGCATGTAAAAACACAAAGATTGAAAAATTAATATTCGAGCTGGCTCAAATAGGATAAGAATGAATTTTGAGAAGACAAAAAATGTATAAATATTCAAAATACAAAATACGTATGATATTTATATTAAAATACGTTACGGATATTACCCGTAACAGTACAAAATATACGTGCGTAACACCCGAGGGGCAAAATTGTCATAACTCAATTTTGTGGGATGTTACACTCTCCCCCCTTAGAACAGTCCTGTCATCAGAACTTACTAGGGTACAAGTTGTATTTTGTACACACCAAAGAAAAAAAATTATTATTGTATAGAGAAACTGTCAATGCCACGAAAGGAAACAAAGTAAACTTATATAAGAAAACTATGAGTATAAATATTAATAGGAACGAAGCGGGAAAACTAGAAAAACAGCAGAAAAGGAAACATGACCATAAAAGATGGTACAGATTGAAAGAAATTTTCATACCAAAATAATATTAGATAAAGTATTAGATGAAAAGGAGAATATGGAGATTGAAAGAAATATTCACACCAAAATAATGTTAGATAAAGTATTAGATGAAAAGGAGAATATAAATTAAGTCATTAATTGTGAAATAATTTGGAAAACAATGCAATTGGAGAAACAAAATAAAATAATAGTAGAAGTAGGAATATGTAATTTGGAGAAACATGTAGATAGTAAACAAAAATATAAATAATAAAAATCACATTATTTGAGTAGCAAACATATATAAGATTGGTTAGCAATAAAATGGAATTGTATAAAAATACAAATGTAATAAAATAATTAATAGTAGCAATATAGATTTGAAAGATTAAAATAACAATAACACATATATAATAGAAATAAAAGCAAAGTATGAATAGTAGGGTAATTAACAAGAATGTGTATGTGTTAAATAGTAAAGTTGAAGTAGTATAGGCTAAGTTTTAAAATATTGTAAAACGAACTAGTAAAAACTAGTACAAAGAAATGGCATAGTGGTAAATAATATATATATAGA
This sequence comes from Hemerocallis citrina, assembly GCA_017893485.1. Classification (NCBI taxonomy): domain Eukaryota; kingdom Viridiplantae; phylum Streptophyta; class Magnoliopsida; order Asparagales; family Asphodelaceae; genus Hemerocallis; species Hemerocallis citrina. The sequence continues at coordinate 175,119,282 of CM030361.1, forward strand.
AATAAAAGTGGGGGGTTATTAAAGTAGAAAAATCTCATTTGTTGTGGGTTCGCCTCGTTGCCAACTGCAGGCATGCCTCCATGACATTAAGTTGCAGAGTTGCTTCCACAACATCCGGTTGCAGTTTGCCTTCTGAACATTCGATTGCAGATGTTCCCTCCCCGACGTCCAGCTGCAGTTTGCCTCCATTGATTTCTAGTTGCATATTTGCCCTCTCAACATCAGCTTGCACCAAAATGGGGGGTGGAAAGATGTAATCCATATGTACTTGGATATTGGATGTTTAATAAAGTTTGGTGTCACGCTTTAATATTTGTGATATAAAAAAAGTAGGAAATGAAGTAGGAAATTACAATGATAAAATATTAAAATAGACATATAGATTTTAAATATACATATACAATTAGTAGTAATGAAAAGGATTTATAACATTGAGACAAAAAATAGAATAAAATATATGGATGAGCTTAAATACAAATATGAATGAGAACAATAATTATGTTGTGTAGTAAACATAAATAAATATATATATATAAAATATATAGTAATGTAGTAATTGGATAAGTGTAAAATGATATGTACAGTAAGTATGTTGAAATACATGATATATATATAGAAATCGGTGGAAAGTATATGTAGTAATCAAGAATGTAAAAATAGTAAAAATTGAAATAAAGATAAAATATAAATAGTGAGTGTCTGTATTATATTAGAGAAGTGTAACGCTACAAAATTAATAAGGAGCTACTAATAGTGAAAAGTAAATATAACAAAAGGTAGAAAATAATTAGTATAACCAAATAGTAATAAAAGGGAATCTTATTGTGTGGAGGTATATTGCATTAATATAAGTAAAAATATAACAATCATGTCAAAATATACTGAAATAAATAAGACAACATAAATTAATGAAAAAATATAGTATCGTCAAATCAAAGTATTTGTAAAGTGAATGTAAACATACAAAAACCAAAATTCAAAATCTAATAGAAATAGTAACAAAGGAAAATGATAGTCTTAATATTAATTTAATAAGTAGTAATTCAAAACTTAATAGAATACGTAAAAGTAATAGCATAAATAAATAAGTAACATAAAGCCACATAAAAGTAAGGAGGATAAAACATCAAGAAATAAAACGAGTAAGTCAAACTTAAAAGATTAGGACTAAGGGTTGTAGATGAAATAATAAATATCAAAATGAATTAATAGTATAAGAAAACATTTACTAATATTAAATGTTAAAGATGAAAAAGTACTATGAGGAAAATACACGAAGAAAATAAAAGCGAAATGCTTAGTCTACGTATAAGGTATCATAAATGTGGGTTCAAACCCACCACGCTTCTGCTGTACCACTCTGATACCAAGGGAAAACATGCTCACATACAATCTCACATCAATGTATAAAGGAGAGTAGCATGAATGCAAGTTCAATAACTACATCATTCATGACTCCAAACTGACACTCACACTCTAATATCCATCCTAATTGTGTCGTCCTTATAATTTTGTACTATTTATTAAAATCATCTCTGATACCACTCTGTAACGCCCCAAATTCCATTCACATGTAATTCGTAGCACAACATGATCTTTTACTTCAAATTTGTACAATTTCACAAAGAATTTGAAACTTTTTTATTACAACTTGCTCTTTACATCAACACAACGGAAATTTAAATGAATACAACATGATATACAATAATAAAAATTCTTTAATCTTGTAACAACTCATCATAGTCACTTTAAGTCCATGCCAAGTCCATTCCTGCATTTAGAAAACTGTGGGCACGTCAGTTGCATACAACTGACGCAATGCTATAATACAACGATCTTATTATCTTAGAAATCACACACTTGAATGTAGAAAGAGAAAATGAGACTATCCTAAACATGTAGTGTATGATATGACTTAATGCCTAATGCAGATATTTACACTACGATGACACTAACGCATACTTGTTCGGATTCTATGCATCCCATTCTACATAGGTCTGAGGGCAAGCACTGTAACGCCCCAAATCCCAAATACACTGAATTCGAGATGTTCTACAGGATCTTTTCACTTCCTTTAGTACAATTTTGCAAGGAAATTTAAACTTTTCACTTTACATCAGAGTTTACATCAATATTACACTTTACATTGCACAGCGGAAGTAAAATTTACAACAATGAAACAAATATACAACAACATTGAGTAATCTTTAAGCATTTGTTCCTCTTTAATATTTATCAAGCCATTTACCTGCATATAAGACTGTGGGTACGTCAGTTTATTCAACCGACGATCATTATACACGGCCATCCTCTCTATGCCGGAAATAGTATAACTTATTTTTCATATTTAGCAAACACAAACTTGTCACATTTCAAACTAAAGGGACTACCCTATTGATGTCGTGTTGTGATTGTGCACTTAGTCCTTAATGCCTTTATTTATATTACATGACACTAATGCGCACTTGTTCAGATTCTATGCATCCCATACTACAATGGTCCGAGGGCAAGCCCTTAATCGTTCTTCATCTTTGTAGGGTTTAATCCCTCGTTATGACTTAATCTACTACTGTAATTACGGTAGGTATCTTAGATGATCTATGAGTACAAGCTCGTGTACAGAAAATTCTGGAGGGGAATCCCACGGCTGACACGACGCATCGAGCAGGCAACCTATGGACAATTCAGCCTCACTTCATGGCACACGATCCTCTTGCAGTCACCAAACATCCCACAAGCGTCGCCACCGAGACGATAATTCTGGAGTAGTGCCCACGCCATGTCTTGATGCATCAAGCAGGCAGCCTGTGGATCACTCTCACACTGCTAATCCGATGGCCCTCATACTCGTGTTTTTCTCCTACTTTCATCACGTCTCCACTATGTACTAATCCTTAGTTTTTATCAAAATCATGAACAAAAATCAAAACTCTAGAGTTAGCCTCTCCACTAAACCGGATTTATTCATTCATTCAAACATGACCAACCTTGGTCTTTCATTTCAATTTTTCATTTCATTTCTTTCCAAATGCCGGGGGAGACTTAGCTACTCTTTTTGTTTCAATTTTCAATTCACAATTTTCAAAATGAGCATTTCCAATTCATAAATTTCCATGTTGAGTCATCATACTCAAAAGTATATTTCTTTTCGAATCATGATTTCTAATTCGTTCACATAGTCCATAACTATACATGAATTTCAACTATTCATCATGTAACTCATGAATTATTATTTTCACATTAAAACCCACATCACTAGTATTCAATCAAGATGGATATTCATGCATCATAATTTGTCGCACTATTCTCCCACGAGAATAATTCACATTTCATAGTTGTCACATTATTCTCAAATGAGAAATACTTTACATCACTAACGAATATTCACAATTCATATTTTTTCATACTATTTTCAATTAGGAATAAATCACATCCATCACATAATATCACTTCAATCTTTACTATATTAATCTTCTAATCCTTCATTCCAAGTTCTTTTTGTAAGGTATAATTTTCCACAAAGTATACATATAGAACCATAGTTTTATTTATGGATTTTATTCTCAAATCACATTTTATTTCATGCGAATAATCCCCAATTTATTTTTATAAAGTCCCATATATTTTTATAAGAATAACCATATTTTTTCCATAATTTTTGGCCACCGAAACATTCAAAAAAAATAAAATTTTCAATCTTGCCGATGGCAAGATTCGAACCCAGCACCCCAGGAAAAACGCCCAAGGCACAGACCACTAGGCCGGGTGTCATAAGCATTATAAAGAGGACTGAGAGCATTATATGCTCTCGGTCGCTGCTTTCTTTTATTTTAAAAAAAGTCATAGAATAAAATGTGTTGCCCAGAGGATTCGAACCGATCACCACAGGGAACCCAACCGCACACTATGACCACTTGAGCTACGTGCTCAGGTTGTCACTAGTATAATTCTAATTTCATTTAACCCATACTCTCTGTTATTTAGAACATTTCGATGTTCAACTAGTCGCCATTTCATTTGGTTTTCATAAAAATTACTGTACAACTCCAAATTAATTCTTCCTCACATAATTTACATACCAGTATGAGTAAAATAATTTTTGTAACAATTAAAACATATTTTCATGTAACTAATTCAAATTCTACATTCTAATTACCACATTTCTTCTTTCCGACATTTCTTCACAATTAATATCTCAATCTCTTTACTAGAAATTCTTCATATTAATTTCTGTTTTTAGTCATTTACCAACCATACGAATCCATAATTTGATTTGTTTATTTCAATGCAACACAAAGGCTCATTAAAACACATAAAGTAGCATGGTTTATCTACTAACTTTTGTGTATATAATGTATGATATAGATAATGAAATTTTCCTTCAACAATCCATGGCCATAACTAATCCACATAAAAATTAGATTTTTACTAATCAAATCACATACCATTGCACACCCACATTCCAATCAATTTATAGCTCAATTTTTCAATTAAAATGTGTAATTTTATTAGCCTTTTTCATGCATCATTTTTTCATTCCAATCTAGCATATATCCCTATTTAGAAATATAGAAAATTTACCCACCTTGTATGGAGAGAAAAATTCACTAGCAATCCCTAAACAAATGTCCTTGCAACGAAAATGCTCCTCCTTGAACACGTGCACACAAGCCTCCCAAGCACACCCGAGCTCCTCCTTCTAGTGGTAGCCGGCCTCCTCTCCTTGGTGCAAGCAAAATCCCACACACTCTCAATCTTTCAACTCACAAAAACACTACTAGATAATATAATTTAGGCTATAGGTTTGGAAGAGAATAATTTTACACAAGAATAACTAGCCATGGGGGGGGGGGGGGGGGGGTATTAATACTAAAAATCAAAGAAAATGGAGGGCTAGGATTAATTGGTTGGTTGTAAGATGGAGGGCTAGGATGAAAGTAGGAGTTGCAATAACTACCCACAACCAAGTAACCACCACACCATGATCACCACCCAAATTTTGGTTTCCCTCCAAGATGCAACCGGCCATGCTTGGAAAAAGTGCACTTTGCACGTGTACGTGTAGTGCACGTGCATGCAACTAGGTCCAAAAATTGTGCATTAAATTTTTGTATAAAAATAAAATAGTCTTTAAATTGTATTCTACATGACAAGTTGTATAAAAATAGATTAATCCATGGGCTTTAGTTTATGGGCCAAAATACTTATTATAAAAATAATAAATTTAATTAACTTTGGGCTTTTAAAAGAAAGGGCTTTTGTCTAATTAAAGGAAGGCTTTTGTATAAAATAATTAAAAGTACATATTAAAATATCTTTACTCATCTTTGAAGAAAATATTTACCAAAAATATTGCACGTGTACACTACGTGCAAAATAAATAATTTTTCATAAATTGAAAAATCAGGGCATTACAAGTACCTACGTACTCCACATGATAGGGTTAAATCCCTCGCCATGCAACCTACTACTATGACTACTACAAGATTTGGACACTCTGCAAGTATTGGTTCTCGCCCTGGAATACTGGAGATCAATCTCGCTCTGTGGATCATTTTGTGGCATATTTCGTCTATCATCCAAGAATACTAGGGATTGCCTCATTCTGCAAGTCATTCTAGAACCCTCATCGCACAATTGTCCAATGAGCGTCGCTCTCGTCCCAGACTACTGGAGATCATTCTAACTCCATGGATCATTCTGTGGCCTATTTCATCCTTCGTCCCGAAATACTGGGGACTGTCTCACTTCAAGGATCATTCTAGAGTCCATAACTCACGTTTGCTCTTGTTTCATCATGTCACCCACTAGAGCATGTCCTTAAGTTTAAATTGTAGTTATTAAGGCCTAGAATTTGCTTACCCACCGATCTTAAACAAAACACTGAGAAAGTCAACCCACACTGGCTACTTCTCAAGAGAAAGTTAACCCGCACTGATTACTTCTGAAATTTCATATACAACAACAGCCGGTGTTCTGGGTCTCGCTCACTCTAGAACAAACAACCGTCTAAACAGAGACCACATAGGTTAAATCTAACCTCATCAAGGATAACTCATTCTTTATTCAGAATTTCTTCTTTATTCATTTTCTTTGTGTTCATAAAATCATGAAGTAACCAACTTCAACATTCAATGATGATTGAATCAATCGAAACCTTGTAGATCACCCCAACTATTCACTTCAACAATAATCAATGCCTTTTTAATTAATAGAACCTTGTCGTGCATTTCTATCTTCCAAATACATTTCTTAATACAAAAATGACTAGAAATTCCATATTTCGATACTTTTATTTTATTATAAGAACACCATCCATTCACATAATACAAATAGATTAGTTTCCATGTAATTCTACATAATGAGTTTTAGATTTGCATTTCTACCCTCGACTCTTAAATCTTTTCCTCCATGTGTAATTCTCTTTAATTTTGAATTCAAAAATCCATTTAATACGCTTTTGAATGTGAATACAACTTTAAATTCTCCAAATATATTTTTCAATGAAGTGGAATTAATTTGTAGGGTTCCAATAATATTATCAAACAAATATTTCCATGAAATGTTCCAAATTTTATAACTTGAGAAATCATAAAAATAAAATAATACTCCAAAAGTAAACTACCGGAGTCGAACCTAGGACCAACAGCATGCCCAAATCGCACCCAAGTGCAACCAACAACCAGTATGCCAACTCGCTGCTGTTGATACAAACCGCTCTGAGTTACTTTTGTAACTCAGAAGCCTTAATCTACTTATTTCAAAAAAAAAAAAAACACAAAAGGTAAAGCCTTCCCTGGCTCGAACCCGTGCGCGCAACCAGAGTGCCCAATGCCCCCCCTCACTCACGCGCTAACCATTATGCCCAAACATCATATCTGATAATATAGGGTTTCTAATTAACATGAGTATTTATAATCAAATTGGAACATAATCGCATCTACACAAATTCACGCAACAATTATACTAATAAAATTCAATCTACATTCTGGAAAATTCCTACATTCAACATACCAACTAGAAAAGCAATTACTCATGTAAAAATATTAAGCATGCATAAATTCTACTAAATTAGAAGGCAACAAGAACACTCACCTATTAGAAGAATTTAGTTACTCCCTAGTAGAAGAACTCCAAGAAGCTTCAATCTCCCACTCCAAAATCTGTGCCCAAGGAAAGAAAAGAAAACCCCCAGCAAGCATTTCGGTAGAGTGAACATCCTTCTCTCTTTTTATTTTATTTTATTTATTTATTTTTTTGCTATTAAGAAGTAGGGTGGGGGTGTTTTATAGGATTAATTAATTGACGAGGATTTAATTAACTAACCAGTAACCCTAATTATCTACCCACTAATCCACTCATGTCCACTCCTCTCACTCAAATAAATACCCGGTCAAACACAGTGATTGCTGTTGGTTGGATTTTTTGGTGTGCAATACACGTGCAAGTGCGTGCTACGTGTGTGCACACAAATTATTAATAGTTTTTATTTAAATTAAAAATGCATATGTTATAATATGTAATATGTATTTAATAAAACTAGTTTAATTTAGTTATAATTAAAGTTTTTCATGCACAAATAAAAATAAACACACACACACTTCATAAATTTTATTTTGAAAGAGGATACAACCAACACGTGCCCCGCAAACACGTGCATCGCACGTAAAATAAATATTCAAATACGAAATAGATTTTATCAACGGAGAAATATTTATAAATAATCGAAATACAACATTCGAAAAATACATTTTTATACCACAACGTAATCAACATGTATATAGAAAACACGTGCATCACACGTATAAAATTTATATTTGAGTCAAAATAAGAGAAAAATGAATTTCAATTTATAAAACGAATTCGAACAAGTTATAAAAATAAATAATTGAAATACGCAGAATTATTACATGTAATGGTGGAATATACGTAGTCGGCACGTGTATCGAAAGCACGCGAAATCATGTAAAACATAAAGATTGAAAAATTAATATTTGTGTTGGCTCAAATTGGATAAGAATGAATTTTGAGAAGACAGATAATGTATAAATAGTCGAAATACAAAATATGTATGATATTTATATTAAAATATGTTACGGATATTACCCGAAACAGTACAAAATACACATGCGTAACATCCGAGGAGCAAAATTATCATAACTCAATTTTGTGGGATGTTACAATTGTCCTCTTTGATCTAGTCCTAAACAAAGTTTAAGTAAATAGAGTGAAAATGATTAAATAATTGGATAAATTATGATTTATCTACTCCAATGTTTTGAGTTTCTTAGTAACTGGGGGTATTCATCACCAATATTTACATTTACGTCAAGCAAAAACTTGAAATATAAGCATTCAAAAGCACTCTGAGTGTGTGACTTGTTGAGTAACCGGGTGAATCCATAAAAAATGTTTGCATTCATGTCAAAAGGAAAGTGACAACTTAGAGAGAGTAAAAAAAAACTCTAGTTTGCTACCGGTTTGTAATAATGAGAATGTGTGATCACTGATGGATCGAGTTGTACATGATATACTTGCATTAATTGCATAAAAAATTTGATTGCATTGGGAATTATGTATGAATAATTACACAAGAAAAAGTGAGTATGCTTAGTTTTCCTTTATTTGCTATTGTTTACGTATTAAATTGAAGATTTGATGCTTGCATGATAAGTCCTTTGGGTGCAATGAGTTGAGCCTAAAATTTTTGCTTTTCTTTGATTTATGGTTTTTCTTTTTGCTCGAGGACAAGTAAAATCTTATGTTTGGGGGTATTTGGGCGTTTAATTTTTATTACTCTTTTATGCATTAAAATTGCGAGTTCTTGTTTATTTATTTAAATTTTATCTTATTTCTACTTAATTTTATTTATTTTATTTTTTTGTTGGAATGAGAACGATAAGTACAAAACACTGATGTTTTGGTGAAATCAAGGAAGAAAAAAGGATAGAGATTTCAAAAATTCAAATTGATTCTATACAAAGATTTCTGAAAGACTCAAGCACTCAAATGCACACGTTTACAAATTGGTCATTTGAAGAACCAATAGAAAATATAATGGTCAACTAAGAGGAGGAATAAAATTTCGTGATAAAATTAAAAGAAGAAAAGAAACGGCCCGGATTTGTAACTCCTGTTCCCGTTAATATGTATTTTTTTTCAAGTATTTTTCCGTATATTAAATCCTTAGTATCTTGTAATTTTTTTTTTTTAATTGATTATATTATTCGAACTACCTTTATGAAGCCCAACATTTAAACTTTTTTTAATATTTAAATGATTTGAAGCCCAAGGCCAATTGTTTAATTATTTATCATAAGCCCAATCATATAACTAGTTGATTAAATTGTTTTGAGCCCATAAACCAAGCCCAAATCCAATCCATTACTCATATATATTTCTATAGGCTCAATCCTATGTGATGGTATTCAAACCCCCACTCTTTCTAACCCACCCCCACATTTCTCTCACGTTCTCAATTGCCTACAACCCCTCACATTCCCCACTCTTTGCATTCCGTAATCCCATAACCCCCCACTCTCTCTCATAAGTAACCATTATTGTATTATACTAATTATATTATATGAACCCCCCCCTCTGTTTCTCTCTCTCCCTGTCTACCTCTCTCCCCCTCCTCTGTTCCAAAAAGAAAATCCAAACAGAGCTCCCTCTCCCTCTCCCTTCCCCGTTCGCCTCCGAAACCCAAGAACATCCCATCGCCCCCTTCGCTCGAGACCCCCGAAGCTCTGCCTCCACCGACGTCTCAATCTTCTCGTCATCCCCAACCTCTGAACACCCTCCCGCCGACTGCCATTGCCTTCTCCCTCAAACTCCATCGAAGCCTCGCCCATCATCTTCCTCCTTCCGCTCGAGCACCGTGACTCCCCCGAAGTGCTCCGCCCTCTCGCACTCCCCTGTGCACCCTCAGCCTCCAAAAACCCATCCGTCGCCGCCGAGACCCGTCGCCTCTCTGCTCCTCGACCTCATTACCTGAGCGACCACCGCTCGACGATAGACTCCCACCATCAACTCCTCTTCCTCCTGCTCCCTGTCTCTGTAATGCCCCGATTTTCATTTAATGAAAATTATTTATTTTGCACGTAGTGTGCACGTGCAATATTTTTGGTAGAATTAAATCTTATAATTATTTTCATTACGATGAATATAGATGTTTAAATATGTGCTCTTTAATTATTTTTATATAAAGCCCTTTTTTAAATAGACAAAAGTCTTTCTTTTTAAAAGCCCAAATCTAATTTATTTGTTATCTTTTTTAATTATTATTTTGGCCCATAAACTAAAGCTCATGAGCTATTTTTATTTTATATACAACTTGTAATGTAGAATACATTTTAAAGATTATATTTATGTAAAATATAATGTACAAATTTTTAAATGGGGACAAATGCGTGCACGTGCATTGCACGTACAATCCACATGCATAGGATGAGGCCTGTTTTGATCTTTTGGAGGGAAATGGAAATTTTCAAGTGGAGTCATGGGTGGTGGTTACTTGATCATGGTTGGTTATTGTAACTCCTCCTTGAATCCTAGCCTTTTAATCCTAACTCCTACTTCAATCCTAGCCTTCCATTTTCCTAAATTTTTAGTATATATACCCCCCTAGCCTAGTTATTCTTGTGCTAATTATTTCCTCCAAACCTATAGTTAAAATACATTATCTAGTAGTTTAGTAAGTGAGTTAAAGATTGAGATTGTGTGTGGAGTTTGTGCTTGCATCACAAGGAGGAGAGGCCGGCATTAGGAGCTATCAGTTTTGGCATCTTGGAGGTTCGTGTGCGCATCGAGGAGGAGGGCTGCTCTCTTGGCAAGGACATTTGTTTAGGAGGTGTTGCTAAGTGTAGTCTCTCCAATTAAGGTGGGTAATTTTCCATATTTCTAATTAGGAAGCATGCTAGATTTGAATTGAAATAATGATGCATGAAAAAGATTAATAAGAGTACATGTTAATTGGAAAAATGACCTATTGATTGATTGAAATGTTGGTATGCAAATTGTATGTGGTTCTATCATTAAATGTAAGTTGTGTGTGAATGGATTATAGCCATGGATTGTTTGAAGAAAACTTCATTATTAACATTAAAAAGTATATGCAAGAATTAGTAGATTGACAATGTCGCTTTATGTGCTTAAATAGACTAGTGTGATAATGTTGTATGAATGGCTTAAAAGTATAATTTGTGGGTTTGGGAAATGATTAAAAACAGAGAATTGATATGAAGATTGCTAATGAAGAGATTAGTGATGTTAAACTTGATAAGAAATGTCGAAAGAAGAAATGTGTTAGTGGTAGCCTATGGTTTAACCAAATTATATGGAAAATATGTGTTTAATTATTGAATTTTTTTTTTTAATATACTGGAGTATAATTTATGATGGGAATCATTAATCTGGAATTTTTACAGCAAGTTTAGGAAGAATAAAATGAAATGAGAGCTTGTTGAACATCAAAATATTTTACTAAACAGAGAGAATCGTTTTAATTAGATTACGGGTTGAACTATGACAACCTGAGCGCATAGCTCAAGTGGTCGGGATGCTCTTAATTGCTACAGTGGGTTCGGTGTCTCATGGGTTGCTGGTTCGAATCCCCTTAGCACCATACTTTTGTTTTGTATTTTTGAAAAGTAAAGTAACTGCAGCCGAGAGCATTAAATGCTCTCAGCCCTTCTTCATAACGTCTAGCGCGTTCGGCCTAGTGGTCTGTGCCTTCGGTTGGTTTCCCTGTGGTCGCTGGTTCGATCCTTGGTCTCGGCCTGTGTTTATGTTGTGGAAAAAAATATTTTTTTGGATGTTTTTGATGATTAAAAATTATGAAAAAAATATGTGGGATTTATGAAAAATAGTTTGAGAATTATTTACATGAGAGGGAGTATGCTTTGAGGATAAATGTATAATTAGAACTATGGTTCTATGTTTATATTTTTGTGGAGGTTATAATTTGCAAAAGAATTTGAAGTAAAGTGTTAGAAAAGAAATATGAATAAAGATGTAAATTATAGGAAGTGAAGTGATGTGAATTATTCTTATTGGAGAATAGTGTGAAAATTATGAAATGTGAATATTCATTTAGTGATGTGATTTTAATGTGGAATTGATATTTGTTGAAATATATAAGGAATAATTGAATTCCATGTATGGCTATGGACTCATGAATAAATTAGAAATCATGCTATTAAAGAGAAAATCTGTTATGATTATGAAGATGAACTTATGAGCTGGAAACGCTCAATTTTGGAAATTGTGAATTGGAATTAAAACAAAAGAGTAGCTAAGTCTCCCCCGGCATTTGGAATGAAATGAAATGAAATTTGAAATGAAAGACCAAGGTTGGTCTTGTTTGAATGAATGAATAAGTCCGGTTTAGTGGAGAGGCTAACTCTAGAGCTTTGATTTTGTTTATAATTCTAATAAAAACTAAGGATTAGTACATAGTGGAGATGTGATGAAAGTGAGAGAAAAACACAAGTATGAGAGCTAGAGTTTACGGTGCGGGTGTGAGCCACAGAATGCATGCTTGATGAGTCAAGACATGGCGTGGGCACTACTCAGTAATGATCGGACTTTAGCAATGCTTGTGGGATGTTTGGTGACTGCAAGAGGATTGTGTGCCATGAAGGAGGCTGAATTGCCACAGAATGCATGCTTGATGAGTCAAGACATGGCATGGGATTCCCCTCCAGGTTTTCTGTACACGAGCTTGTACTCATAGATCATCTAGGATACTTACCATAATTACAGTAGTAGATTAAGACATGACGAGGGATTGAACCTTATAAAGATGAAGAACGATTAAGAGGCTTGCCCTCGGACCTATGTAGTATGGGATGCATAGAATCCGAACAAGTGTGCATTAGTGTCATGTAATATAAATAACTGCATTAAGGACTAAGTGCACAATCACAACATGACATCAATAGGGTATTCCCTTTAGTTTGATATGTGACAAGTTTGTGTTTGCTAAATATGGAAAATGAGTTATACTATTTCCGGCATAGAGAGGATGGCCGTGTATAATGTTCGTCGGTTGAATAAACTGACGTACCCACAGTTTTGTATGCAGGGTAATGACATGATAAAGATTAAAGAGGAACAAATGCTTAGAGATTATTCAATGTTGTTGTACATTTATTTAAATGTTGTAAATTTGCTTCCGCTGTAAAATGTAAAGAGTAAAGTTTCATGTAACTCTGATGTAAAGTGAAAAGTTTTAATTTCCTTGTAAAATTATACTAAATGAAGTGTAAAGATCCTGCGGAATCTCAAATTCAGTGTATTTTGGAATTTGGGGCGTTATAGTCTCTTTCGTTGACTACCGCAAGCCTCTTCGTCAAACCCATCGAGCTTCGACCTCCTTAACTCTTCCCCCGTCGCTCCTCGAACACCCTCACCTTGCCACCACGCCGCCCCGTCGCCGCCGTCGTCTTCTTGCATCGAGCTCCTCTAGACGTAGCTGCCGCCTTCCACCGCTCCGCCCAGTCGCCATCTCCCCGTGCTCCCTCTCTCTCCTTCTCTGTCGAAGGAAGGAAGGAGACGGGGTGTGATTGGGTGGGTTCTGTTGTTCGGTGTTCTGGGCACAGGGGATCCAGGGTTGTGTTTTGCAATTGTGTTGGAGTAGAAGGGATCCACTTGCTTTGTGATGTTTTGTGAAGAAGGGTTGGTTGCTATTTGGATTTTTGTGAGAAGGTGATTAGTTGTGTATTGGAGTTTGCTGTTTGGGAGATATTAGTTATTGTGGTTGCTGTTTTGTTGATCCGACCTTGTCTTGCTATTTTGCTGTAGTTGCTGCCACGTGTCCTGCACGTGCGTCGCTACCTGTGATTCTGATCTCGTTATTCTTGCATTCGGTATCATCTTCTTCGGTTGTCAGGTAAGTATCCTCTTGTACAATTCGTTTGTTCTCGTACAAGCTTCTTTGAAAAATACTGCAAGTATATTCTTTGACTCTAATTCGTATTCTTCGGTCGAATTGAAATCTGTTGCTATACATAACCTGTTGATCTTGTATTCGTACATGATCACGAATACTTTGTTGCCATATGCATTACATGAACATGATTGATACACACATATATACTCTTAGGATTATACATGATTATATGCATGATTATTTTACCCGTGATAGTAGTTAAATATGATATATGTTATTGTTGATTAAGCTTAATAAAAGTAACAAGCCAGAGTATAAGGATAAAGATCTAGTGGTGGGAAATATAGAAGAGCGTACTCGGACGGGAGCTCGTGGTTTCCCGATGCAAGTTGCAAGTTTGCGAATTACAAGTTTACATGTTTCACGCTGCAAGTTTACACTCTGCATGTTTCACGTTACAAGTTTGCACGTATCTCGAACAAGATATAATTGATATGTTTTTTTCTGAGTACGTAACCTATAAAATCTACCACTAGGCCTAAACGCAACTGATTGTAAGTAGCAACCATGTAGTAAAAGGATGGATGCATGATGTGCTACCTAGATAGAATTAATAAAAGACATAAGATTAACACGTACACTTGCATAATCCAATTACATGTTATATGTTCATGTTGACTTGTTTACTTGATTACTTGGTTACATGCCACTTGTTTTCATGATTTCTTGTTCATGATCATGTTTACATAATGTATTTCTCTTATTTCATGATTCTTGGTTCCTTACTCTTTTTCCTGTTTCTTGTTTTGTTTTTATACTTGTCCCGTTAGCTTGTACCACTTGCAGCCCGTAACTTGCAATAACGGGTATCTTCTTGTTTCTTTTTTTTGTAATAATATACTTGCAGGCCTGAATGGAGAATTACCCAAAGGTGTCACTGACCAAGTATTTTAAGTCTTGTTAATTATCATGTTCTCTTTAGTTCATGTCTTGTTTTGTTCATGCTACTCTTTATTGTAATCCGGGCATGTTTGACCCGTAATTATGTTTTTATTTCCAGCTACTGGTTATGTTATGGACTATGTCATGTGCTTTTGTTATCCTATTGTGATTTTACATGCCTGCATGGTTTGTTTTGCTATCTTGTTGTTGAGTTACCTGTACAGCTTATGAATGGTGTATTCGTATCATTCGCTGGACCTCAGTCATGGACTCGTATTCCTGTATTTTGGAAGCGGGGTGTGACAAGATTTTAAAGTTGAGTGAATTTAATTAGGGATAGTTTATTGATTAGTTTAAATTTTGATAGATTAATTTTAATCTACGGATTTAAATTAATTAATTAATTAATTATCTAATAATAATTAACCTAACCCTAATTTTATTTCACTAACCATATTTAAAACCTACCTCCCCCTAATCCTAAATAAGAAACAGGGAAGGCAGCTCTGTTTTGGAGTTTTGGTGGGCGGCATGAGACTCGAGGTTAGGGGGCGTGAGGAAAGAGACATGAAGGCAGCTGGAAGGAAATTAAAAGAAAAGAAAAGAAGAAGAAGAAGAAGAAGAATGAGAAGAAGAAGAAGAAGAAGAAGAGCACGAATTCCGTGGAGCATAGTTCGTGACTTGATTTTTCGAGATTTAAATTTCTACTTCAAACAACAATAGAGTTCTTTCTTCTTCTCGTCTAATTTTTATTATGCAATCCAAAAATATGTTTGTTAGTTGCAAAATCATCATGAACTAAATTTATTTTTGTAACCTAGTTTTGAGAACACAATTCTAAACTTCAAGTTATTTGATTCATCTATTTTTTCATGATTGTGTGTTTAATTTTTGTTCTTAATGCATATAATTGTTTGACCAACTATTGTATGATTTACTGAATTATGGAGAGACCGAGAGGTAATTTGTGATATAAAATTATAGAATTAAACACCATTGATTGAGCGAAATTAGAGATGATTTACCACGATTAATGTGACTATAAAGAAATTCATAGAACTTAATGAATCTTCAATTAATAAAATGTGCATAGAGATATAACAAACTGTTAGTTGGAGATATGTTTGGTGTTGTTCAAGAGAAAACATTAAATAAATGGGGGATTTTGGTTTATAACTTGGAAAAGTAGAACTTTTAGTTAAATGGAATTATGAATTGTGTGGGATTAATTAGGCGAAATCAAAAGCCCTAGAACTAGTTTTGCTATAAACAAACAACAAAATTTCAGATTTTATTATTCTTAATTAGATTAGCTTTTCCATTAGTTAATTTAGTTTAGTTGTTATTTTTATTAAAATTTTCGATTTTTTGAAATAGTAGTTAATCTAGTGAATTTCGGGACTCAATAAAATAATTAGTCCTTGTGGGTTTGGCACTCTTTTCATTTTAACTATACTAGTTGTTGCAATTTTGTACACTTGCAAAATATTCCATCATGTCATGCCATCGGCGTGGCATCCGAGGTCGACCCTCATAAGGAGCATTTCACAAGGCTTCAATGTGTTGTGCCCTCGGCTTAGCATCCGAGGCCGTCCATCATAGGGAACTTTCGCAAGGCATAACGACCGTTGCGCTCTTGGCATGACACCCGAGGCTGACCTTGATGAGGATCTCGCAATCTCAATTCGATGTGCCCTTGGCGTGGCATCCGAAGCCGACCTTCAGTTCTCACAAGGTCTCCCGACCGCTGTACCATCGGCGTGGCATCCTAGGCTGACCATCACAGGGATTCCGAGAAGGGGAGATTTACTCCCAGCCTCAACACGACAGTCGATCTCATCTTTCTTGTAGATTCGCACCGCAACGAGAAATTCCCAATTCCAATGCATGCAGATCGCCACTGTCTACACGACACCCTCAATGGGTCAACTACTCATCAAAGAAGACCAAAAGGTTATCTCCGAGAGTGGGAGGCTTATGATGAGGGTAAAAATAGCAGACGATCTGCACTACTCGATCCTGGTTAGATTCTTGGGGAGATCTCATAACAGCTTGTGGGCCGACTATAGACCCATCACCGAAATCTAACCCAACATGAATCGGGCCGCACCCCTTAATTAGGGGATCCGGGAATATTCCCTAATCAGGCCCACACGCCTATGAATACAACCCTACCTCTACAGTAACCATGTAATTGCAATTTTCACCAATTAAATCTCTCTGAATCTTCTGGTTAATGACTTGAGCGTCGGAGGGTTTGTCGTCGGGAGTCTTCCCGGCATTTCAGACTTTTCTGCAGGTATCTGACGATGGTCCAACATCCCAGATCCACCAAATTTATCACATCAGCCTCACAGCAGAGTCAAATCAGCGGCCGAGATATGAGTTTCCACTTCTCCAAAAGAACTCACATTATCTGTTGCTCCCACACTCGAAAACAAGCAGCATCACAGTGAATTGTTGATGCAATGAGTTACTCGAGTGGCCACTTCACAACATCCATGCTCTTGGTACCACTCCAACTAGGAAAAGAATGGTAAAAGTCATGGACCCCCCCCCCCCCCCCCCCCCCTCCAATGGTTTAGGCCAAAAGCTAAGAAATTTCATATTGTTTGTTTCGATCAACTTACCTCCTGGATGATGTCAGCTTTAGTTTTATGTTTTTTTCACATATGAAATGACTAAAATGCTTGTAAATAATATTAAAAGAAGAAAAAAGCTCAGGAAAAAACAAAAACAATCATACGTCACCTAAGTACATTTTAGTCATTTCAAGTGGAAAAACCTTTGTTTTTATTATTATTTTTAATATTTCTTAAGGGCACATTTTACAAATTTCATATGTGGAAAAAACATAAAAACTGATGACGACATCAGGGGGTTGATCGAAAACAAACAATAGATGATTTTTTAATTTTCGTCACGAATATTAGAGGTTACTTAACTTTTACCCAAAAATAAATACAACTTTCACTTGAGGTAATACATATATATTAATTCTTAGTGCCCTTCACCTAAGCAATTACATTTGCAAGCGTCAAACTGTTCTTACAAATGTTGGTCTTACCTATCTCTTCAGTTTTGTTCTTATCTGCAAGTGCAAGCCTAAAGTTCATTTAAAAAACATATATAATTCTCTAAAAATTCAAACAAAAAAAAGACGAAAAGAAATATGAAAATTTAGAAAATTAAAATTGCTGAACTGATCTATATCCCGATGGGTTAGGTGGGCTCAGACACCCATCCAAATTTGGGCCTTTGAGGCCCCATCCGACCGTTGCTTGCGCACGGTATCCCAACCATTAATGGGTTGGGTCAGCTTGGCTCGTGGACGCCTTGCCGCCTTGCCACTCGCAGTTCCCTTCTATATGCTTTCGCTAAGAGAGAACAAAAAACTGAAAAAAAAAAAAGAAAAAAAAAAGAAGGAAAAAACACGATAGATCAAATAAAGATAATTGCATAACGTGCCTGAAGTATTGAATATGAAAATAAGCATATGTACTTACGAGGAGTAAAAAGTGGAAATTTTCTTCAGTGATGAACCCAACGCATTATTTGGCTCTTCTCCAGTGCAAGGGTCAGCTGCAAATTGCTTCCACGAACATCAAGTATGGTATTTGTTTATGTCTCCGATTAACTTGTGGCAATTTCAACCTCCTAACTCACAGGCTCAACTTAATTCAAACATGACGGTATCATTGAATATAAGCCCACTTCACAACAAAAGCTCTCTCTTCAGTTTGGAATTAATTTTCTAGGGTGGTCAGTTTAGGCTTTATATAACCTTGGAAGCTACTTACATCAATTTTTTCGTTGACCCAACATAAGGCGTCAGAAAAATAAGTTGTATTGGGTTAAATGTGAAACACTCACACATAATTATGTGATGCGCATTATAAGCATATTTGTTCGTCAACTTTATTGAGATTACTAATTAATTTAACTAAATGTTTACACTAGTTACTTCTAGTTTAACTCGTCAAAGTGTCTCGAAATTAAGTATTAAGAAAGATAATTATTAAGAGTATCTCCAACTACGTTAACTATTTTGGCTAACTAAAATAGTCAAAATGGATAACAAATGAATAATTTGGCTAGCGAAAAAAGTTTCTACTCCAACGATGTTATCTATTTTGAATAACCATTAATAAATTAAAGTCCAAAATTAAATAAAATAAAAATATAAAATAAAAGCCCATAAAAAAGTCCAATACAAAATAAAATTTCCAACCCAAAAATAAAATTTCTTAATTTTCGCAATTGATTTCCGCGATTCTGCTACAACAGAAATACAAATGTCGCGATTCCCCAATTTACCGCGATTCTCCAATTTTCGCGATTGATTTCGCAATTTTTGCTATTGATTTTGTAATTTTCGCGATTTTGTTGTTTTGGGAAGAAGTTTAGCGAGCGGTACATGCTCGCCAGATCTGGTGAGTAAATATTAGAAATTTATTTTGGCGAGTGGTTTGGCTAGTCCCATTAGAGCATATTTTTGTCTTTATATTTGCTATTTTGGCTAAAATTGAAAGATGGCTAGCATGGTCGGAGATGGTCTAACAAACAATTCGGTCCAAATTTCTTACTGTAAAGCTAACCTAGCTCGAGACAAGTCTGAGGACAAAATTCCATGCTATATACCTTGAGGAGGCGAGGCAACCTAAAAACCCAACTCCTTTAGGCCCCATTAAGGTTTTTATTTTACTTTTTAGGAAAAAGGTGGAATATGGCCACCCTGTTTTATTAATAAGAAATTAACAAAACAAACCCAGCATGCTGGGACAAGTTATAACCTACAGACGGAAAAAAGAACATGAAGTGACATGACCAGTACATATAATCAGCTCTCACTCTAAACTACAAGGACCAACTAATTATATGTCCATCAAGCAAGCTTCGTGCACCCACCTCTACGGCATGCGCACACCCACCTGAAGGATCAAACTTCCAACCACAGAGTACACACGATGTATCCTGGTACACACTAAGGATCAAACTTCCAACCACAGAGTACACACGATGTATCCTGGTTCGGTCCTCCCATTCTACATCCAGTCCCCAAGCAAACCACTTGAGACTTTCTACTATTCTTGAAAAATGTACAAGAATACCCTATGGCGTTAGACAACAACCTTGTCCAACCCGTAGTCTTCTCTCACCACTAGAGAGAGCAAACCACTCTTCCACCAAGAGTGAAAACCTAACTCTACACCCTAGAGTCCTATTCTCCAACCGAGAGGAAAAGAAAACAACAAAATTGTTTACAATCAACCTATAGCCTTGTTGTGATTGTGATTTTATACGTGGCTATTCGGTCAACTTCAAAAAGATTGGAATACAGTCGAGTTACCAGAAGGGTTTTGAGAGAATTGAAATGCAAGTAATAAAAGGTTCAAGAGATACAACCACAGAGTATGCACGTTGTATCTTGGTTCGGTCCTCCCGATCTACATCCAGTTCCCAAACAACCCACTTGAGACTTTCTACTATTCTTGAAAAATGTACAAGAATACCCTACGGCGTTAGACAACAACCTTATCCAATCTGTAGTCTTCTCTCACCACTAGAGAGAGCAAACCACTCTTCTACCAAGAGTGAAAACCTAACTCTACACCCTAGAGTCCTACTCTCCAACCGAGAGGAAAAGAAAACAACAAAATTGTTTACAATCAACCTATAGCCTTGTTGTGATTGTGATTTTATCCGTGGCTATTCGGTTAACTTCAAAATTCAGTCCAAAATGAATTCAATGTTATGTTGGACTGAACTTAGAGAACCAAGTCTTAAGAATTAGAGTGCTTGAGTTAAGAAACTTTTTCTCTTAGAAAGTAAGAACACTTAAAAAATTTTCTCAAAAGGCTTGGGAACCCTTCCATGGTGATTCTAAGCCTCTATTTATAGAGTAGAATATCTGGAAGTTGTAAAAACAGTTCTTACAACTATTTACAAACAAATATATCTTTTTGAAATTAAAAAAAAAATCAAAATTTGAAATCAGAAATCTGTTAAAACGGCTTGAACAGTCGACTGGGTTGCCGTTATGAGTCGATTGGCCAGAGTTTGAAGAAGCTCACACAGTTTTGTACAGGTACAATCGACTGGTCTTTAATGGCAGTCGACTGGTACTCATCAGCTGACCTAGTTCAAACTGTTTTGACCTTTATTTTTGAAAACCACACAGTTATAAAATTATATGTGAGTGTGTGTGTGTGACAAGGCTTTTACATCAATCTAAGACTCAAAAAAAGAAGATTACATTTCTCCTTTGAAGCTTACATAAACTGCTTGTTGCAACTCCATATTGGACATAGGGGGTCCATGATTCGGCAAATGAATTTTAGATAAAGTGGTGGCATCATCCATCTCAATTTTTACAAGACACAATATAAGACATTGAAGCTTTGGTCTTGACTTGAGTCTTTAGTCTTGAGAGAAGCTTTAGCCATTGTCCTTGTATGAAGCTTTGCTTGATCATTCTTCGGCATTAGAACAACTTGCTTGATCAATTTGCTTTGAGGCCTTTGTGTATCATACATGATAAACTTTGATACAACTTACAATATACGAGAGGTAGCACAACAACTTTATATTGTGTTGTAATCATCAAAATCAAGAATCAACATTCTCCCCCTTTTTGATGATGACAATACAATAGCTTACAATGATGGAAATAAATATTACAAATGCTCACATGCTCCCCTATCAAATGTATAACATGCATAGGTGTGAAAACATGCACAAAAACATGCACAAAGATATACACAAAGATATGCATGACAAAACATGCACAAAATAATACAAAGCGACACAAAGCTTATAGCTATATTTTTCCCCCCATGTCATCAACAAAAAATGCAGGGAAAAAAATAAACCACACACAGTACATAGCAAAATGACAAACAAAGACAAATTTATATATAGAAATGGAATAGTCTTAGTTCAAACGGTTACATAACAAAATAGAAAATGCAACAGTATGTAAGAAATACATAGAAAAAAATATAAAAATAGTAGCTCATCAATCTTCATCATCTTCATCTTGTCCACCATGAGAGGGAGGAGGAAACTGAGTGGTGAACATGTGGGTAAGATGAGAAATATTCGACTCAAGAACATCTTGACGATCCATTATATCATTGACAGCATGATAAATACTACGAGGATCATCAAAATCTGCTCGAGGACGAGAGGAACTAGAGGCTAAAGATCGACGGGCTGAAGTAGATAAAGGGACAGGAGGGGAAGTCTTAGAAGGAAACCTAGGTGGAGAAGAGAGAAGCTTCATCCGTGCTAAACTTGCACGATCAAAAGACTCATAGTGCTTTACTATAAGCACAAAGACTTGAATAAGAAGGGCACCAAATGAAAAAAATGAATTATGAGCCTTATGAAGCCTAGAGAAAATGATACGATCCCAATTGATATTAATTTTGCTGAATATTGCATAAACGGCTTGTTGCAACTCCATGGAATACTGATCATAACTCCCTGTTTTGGGAATGATATTGTATGATAGTATGCGTGCAACAAGTTTTGCAACATATGTAATGGACTTATTGGACATAGGGGGTCCATGATTCGGCAAATGAATTTTAGATAAAGTGGTGGCATCATCCATCTCAATTTCTCCTAAATCAAGCCTTTCATCATCTAAACCCAAAATAAGATTAATTCTTTCGGAGGTGAGTTTTATTTTCTTATTTTTGACAGAAGTATAGATGAAAATCTCACTACCATCATCCGATTGAACAACCTTCATATTTGTATAAAACAAATAGATGAGTTGAGGGTAGTAGTAGGGTTGATTTTCTAAGGACAAAAACTCATAAAGACCACAATGTTGAAACAAAGGCATGAGATTAAACCTATCAAGATCAGAAAAATTTACAAACCGACCCGAAAAAATCATAGTGGAACACATTATGTACCATTTTTCAACAAGGTTGGAACTTTTAAGGAATTGGTACAGTCCCTAGAAGATGAACCCTCCTCTACATGAGAGGTTTTTGATCTCTTAGGAGCCATGAAAAACAAAACTCTCAAACAAAGAAAGAGGAAAGAAATATACCATAAAAAACTCAGAAAGAAGCAGAGAGCTTCAAGAGAAGTTGAAGCACCACACGAAAATGGAAGGATTTGGGTTTCAAAGACTTAAAATCGGCAGCAACAGCAGTAGCAGCAGTCGACTGGACGATTTCGGCTGAAAGAGAGAAGGTAAAGTAAAAGTGAAAGAAAGAGGTAAGTTTTTAGGGTTTGTAGAAAGAGTTGATGGCTGAGATCAACAGGAAATGCAATCAACGGCTAAAGGTGGTCAAAGTTAGCAGTAGAAAGTGAAAAGTCGCCTCAAAAGATGTGCCAAAATTTGAATTTGAAGAAAACTGATTCGCGACAGTCGACTGGTATTAAGGGGCAGTCGACTTAGTCGAGAGCAAAATAGAAAATTGAACATAGCATTAATACAACGGGTCAGTCGACTGGGTAATGTGCACAGTCGACTGTCCAGAACATAAAACTCAGACAAAATTTAGAAAAAATAAAGATACTTGGCAGTCGACTGAAAAATACTTGTAAGTCGACTTACCAGAGAAAAAATTCAAGAAACATCATGAAAACTACAAATCCCTAGTTCTTTCCTTAAGGTGATAAATAGGACTTCCTTAAGATGTTTGGTAAAGATGTCAGCTACCTGTTTATCAGCAGAAATAAAGTCTAAAGAAATGTCTTCCTTTAAAACATGATCACGTAAAAAATGATGTCGAATATCAATATATTTCGTACGTGAGTGTTGAACTGGATTTTTAGATAAGTTAATGGCACTGGTATTATCACACATTATTGAAGATTTTTCTTTCAAATGAAATACCACAGTCTAATAGGGTTAGTTTCATCCATAAAATTTGGGTACAAGCCAAACTTGCACCGATATATTCAGCTTCTGTAGTAGATAGGGATACCGAATTTT
Organism: Hemerocallis citrina; assembly: GCA_017893485.1. Classification (NCBI taxonomy): domain Eukaryota; kingdom Viridiplantae; phylum Streptophyta; class Magnoliopsida; order Asparagales; family Asphodelaceae; genus Hemerocallis; species Hemerocallis citrina. The sequence continues at coordinate 175,143,077 of CM030361.1, forward strand.
GCACCAAGAGACTAGTGAATGTCTTAAATAGTGATATGTCCCACTAGTGCTCTTGCGGTCAGTTTTACTACCGGCAAAATCCGCATCACTATATGACAAAAGTTGAAATTTATCTGTGCGTGGATAAAATCGACCAAATTCAGACGTACCTTTAAGGTATCTTAAAATATGTTTCACAGCACACAAACATACACTAAACATAATGTCTGGTCTACTAGTAGTTATATATAAGAGTGAGCCAATCATACTTCGTTAGAGTTTCTGATCGATACTCTTACCCAATTCATCTTTGTCCAGGGTAGTGGTAGTAGCCATAGGTGCGGTCTTACTACTCGTGCTATCCATGTTAAACCGTTTGAGTAATTCCTCAGCATATTTTTCTTGATTAATAAATATGCCATTATGTGACTGCTTAATTTGTAGTCCAAGGAAATAATTGAGTTCACCCATGTGACTCATCTCAAACTCGTTTTTCATGGTGTTAGCAAACTCTTGACATAGATTACTATTAGTAGAACAAAAAATTATGTCATCAACATATATTTGTATGATTAAAATATTATTCTTAATTCTTCTGATAAACAAAGTAGTATCTACTTTACCTATTTCAAAACCTGTTTCTAAAAGAAAGGTCTTCAATCGATCATACCAAGCACGAGGTGCTTGTTTAAGACCACATAATGCCTTTTTCAATTTAAAAACATGATTTGGGAATTGTTCATGTTCAAAACCTGGTGGTTACTTAACATAAACATCTTCCTTTATAAACCCATTAAGAAAATCACTTTTAACATCCATTTGAAAGAGTGTAAAATTCATAAAACATGCAAAAGATAATAAGCTACGAATTGATTCTAATCTAGCAACAGGAGCATATGTTTCATCAAAATCTATGCCTTCTTCTTGATTATACCCTTGAGCAACTAGTCTAGCTTTGTTACTAACAACTTATTCTTATAAATTAAAGTATGATCAGGAGGTCGTGGAACTAAATCCCATTTGGTACCATTTGGTACCAATTAAAGTATGATCAGGAGGTCATGGAACTAAATCCCATACATCATTCCTTATAAATTGGTTTAACTCATCCTGCATGGCATTCATTCAAAATTTATTCTCACACGCTTCTTATATATTCTTCGGCTCAAAATCCGACAAGAAGGCTGTGTGAGATATCATGTTAACATGTGACCTCGTATGAATACCATGTGAAATGTCACCAATTATTAAATCATGAGGATGATCTCTAACTTCAACAAAAGACTTTGGTAAAGTTGGAGATTTCACAACAGGATCAGTCGACTTGACCATTCCATCAGTCGACTGATTTACAACAGTCGACTTGACTTCCTTATTGGTCGACTTATCCGCAATGCTTGTTTGCTCTAAATATGTAATTACTTTACTTAAAGGTGATGAATCGGTTTCATCATCTTCAATTAAAGTCGATGAAGACAAAGATTCATCAAATGCAACATGCATGGATTCTTTAATAGTCATTATTGACTTGTTGAAGATTCTATATGCCTTACTCCTATTTGAGTATCCTACAAAGATATCCTTATTAGATCTAGGATCAAACTTATCTAAAGGTGATGAATCGGTTTCATCATCTTCAATTAAAGTCGATGAAGACAAAGATTCATCAAATGCAACATGCATGGATTCTTTAATAGTCATTATTGACTTGTTGAAGATTCTATATGCCTTACTCCTATTTGAGTATCCTACAAAGATACCCTCATTAGATCTAGGATCAAACTTATCTAAATTATCCTTAGTGTTCAGAATAAAACACTTACATCCAAATATTTTGAAGTAAGAGATCTTAGGTATTCTATCAAAAAATAGCTCATAACATGTTTTCTTTAGCTTAGGCCTAATCAAAATTCTATTTAAAACATAATAAGCTATAGCAACGGCTTCAGCCCAAAAATACTTTGGTAAATTGCTTTCAACAAGCATGGTACGTGCACATTCTTGCAAAATTCTATTCTTCCTTTCAACCACTCTATTTTGTAGTGAAGCTCTAGGAAATGCAAACGAATGAGTTATACCATTCTTATTGCAATATTCTGCAAACATTTCATTTTCAAATTCTCCACCATGATCACTTCTAATAGTGACTATAGTTAGAGACTTTTGATTTTAAATTCGTTTACAAAAATTAGTAAATTCTACGAAAGCATCATTCTTATGTTTTAAAAAGAAAGTCCAAGTGAATCGTGAAAAATCGTCTACTAAAATAAATACATACCTACTTTTATTTAAAGAAGCAACTCTAGTAGGGCCAAATAAATCCATGTGAATTAATTCGAGCGGCCTACTAGTAGAAATTACTTCTTTTGTTTTAAAAGTAGATTTAATTTGTTTACCTAGTTGACATGCATCACATAACTTATCCTTTTTAAAGGATAGTCTTGGCAGCCCTTTAACTAGGTTGTACTTAGACAATTTAGAGAGATTTTTCATATTCACATAGTCAAAATATTTATGCCATAGCCAAGAATCATTATTAGAAGCAACTAAGCAAAAATCATTCAAAAACTCATATGCTTTTAAACACAATTCATAAATATTATTTTTCCTAAATCCTTGAAAAACTATATTTTGCATGGTAGAATCATAAATTAAACATGCATCTTTTTCAAACATGATTTTATAACCTTTATCACATAGTTGGCTAATACTTAACAGGTTATGCTTAAGTCCACTAACTAATAGGACATCTTCTACAGAGGGGTTAGTGTGCTTACCGACCATATCAATTTCTATGACCTTTATTTTATTGTTGTCACCAAATGTGATTGTTCCTCCATCAATGTCTTGTATGGAAGACAGGAGGTTGGCATGACTAGTCATGTGCTTCGACATCCGCTGTCAAGTATCCAACGATCTCTCTTAGGTACCTATAAAATATTCAATGTGAATATGGTACCCTTTTCATTGGGTCCAAAATAAATTAGTTTGTAGGAAACCAAACCCATGAAGAGTTTGATTTTCCACCATAAGCAGAAATAAAATTAGCAGAATTACATACAGTAAGTATATATGAATTAATATAAGCAATTCTATCTTTCGAACTCAGGTTGACTGGAATCCATACATATTTGCTCTGTCCAGTCGACTTTACAGTACCTTTCAGTCGACTTTTACTGTTATTCAGTCGACTGGGAGGTAGTATAGGTCGACTTATTTGAGGTATTTGTCTCGTTGAATGAGACTCAGTACCTCTGGACAGGCGACTGATATGTGGAGTCAGTCGACTGGTCTGAACTGTAGATTTGCCTTTTTCATAAAAAGTTACAATTTTAGGTTTTTCAAAAAACTCATAAAGTTTATTTTTAACACTAGAAATAGATACAGATTTGTTTACACTAGTGTTCTTAGAAAAATGAGATTTTTCTAGGGATTTTTTAAAAACCAAGTCCAAACTTTTGATTAGATTGCACTTGATTTTGAAGAACATTATTTAAATTCTCTTTTTCTTTATTAAATTTAGATACGTTCTTGGATATCTTTTCATAATTTTTTTTAGAGACTCAAGATCCATATCTAAACTAGAAAGACGAGAATTTAAAGATTTTACTTCTTTATCAAGGTTAAGATTTTTTTGAGAAAGTGTTTGATTAACTTTCTTTAAGTTCTTAACTCTAATCTTTTCTTTTTTAAGTTCTTGAAAAATTTTATTAAAAGCATCAAGTAAATCATTAGAATCATACTCATTACTTACTTGATTTTGAAACACCATAAAACACACATTTGCAACCTCGTTTGTCTCATCAATTTCTTCTTCCGACGAAGAATCGCTGCCATCCTAAGTTGCTTGGTATGCCTTTTTGTTCTTCACGAACTTGTTCTTTGTGTACTTGTCCTTCTTGAAGTTGGACGCCTTTCCCTTAGATTTTGCGTTCTCCAGTGGGCAATCCTTCTTCATATGGCATGTCTTGTTACACCTGAAACAAGTTAGAGGTTCATTAGATTTCTTAGATTTTGAATTAAACTTACCTTTTCTTAGGAACTTTTTGAACTTTCTCGTGAACATGGCAATCTCTTCCTCATCTTCTTCTTTATCCTCAGAGTCCGACTTGGCTTTGAATGCTAATGTCTTCTGAGGTATTTCTGTTGTGTTGTCCTAGTGTAATAAATTGAGATTAATATTTTATCTCTGCAAGAAAGTGATGAAAAAATATAAATGCATGTTTAACATTTCCTTCAGGAAAGAAAAATATTAGTTATGTGAAATTCCATGTTGTGATGTTAGTGAACAGTTAAGAAATTACATGTTTATGCAGCATGAATATATATATATATATATATATATATATATATATATATATATATATATATGTTGTAATGTGACACAATGATGCATGTGAATGGAAGAACAGATGGAAAGATAATTCCTAATTTGAAATGTGAACCTGTTCAGTCGACTCAATGCGAGTAGCAAGTCGACTGGGCTGAGAATGAAAATGTACTGTTAAAAACTCCAGGACAGACGACTGATGGAATGACAGTCGACTGTCATGGAAATGATATTTTGAACATAGAAAGTTGTGGAGCAGCCTGACTGGCCATGTGCAGCAGTCGACTTTTACGAGTGGTTATGAAGAACTTGAATTGACTGAACAAGTCGACTGGACTTCTCCAAGTCGACTGTCCAGAGTATTTTGATATGTTAGAGAAGCTTATTCTGTTTATGTTGAAGTTGTGAATCTTATGGTTGATGCTGATAAACTCTATTTGTTGTTGCATGAATTTACATGAAATAAATCATCGATTTGAATTGAGAATTAAATGAATATGAAAAGCTAAGATCATGATAAGGAAAGTCTGTGAGACTCTTAAATGAATTATGAGTTGAAAATGCTCAATTGGAAATTGTGAATTGGAAATTGAAACCAAAGAGTAGCTAAGTCTCCCCCGACATTGGAAATGGAATGAAATAAAATGAGAATTGAAAGACCAAGGTTGGTCATGTATTGAAATGAATGAATAAGTCCGGTTTAGTGGAGAAGCTAATTCTACAGCTTTGATTTTTGTTCATGATTCTAATAAAAACTAAGGATTAGTGCATAGTGAAGATGTGATGAAAGTGAGAGAAAAACACGAGTATGAGAACTAGGGTTTACGGTGCGGGTGTGTGAGCCACAGAATGCATGCTTGATGAGTCAAGACATGGCGTGGGCACAACTCAGAATGATCGGACTCTAGTCACGCTTGTGGGATTTTTGGTGACTGCAAGAGGATCGTGTGCCATGAAGGAGGCTGAATTGCCACAGAATGCATGCTTGATGAGTCAAGACATGGCGTGGGGTTCCCCTCCAGGTTTTCTGTACACGAGCTTGTACTCATAGATCATCTAGGATACTCACCATAGTTACAGTAGTAGATTAAGTCATGGCGAGGGATTGAACCCTACAAAGATGAAGAACGAATAAGAGGCTTGCCTTCGGACCTATGTAGTATGGGATGCATAGAATCCGAACAAGTGCGCATTAGTGTCATCTAATATAAACAATTGCATTAAGGATTAAGTGCACAATCACGACACGGCATCATTAAGATTTCCCTTTTACTTTATTTTTGATATGTGAACCAGTTTGTGATTTGTTAAGAAATGAGAATCGTTATACTGTTTCTGGCATAGAGAGGATGGCCATGTATAATTATCGTCGGTTGAATAAATTGACGTGCCCACAGTGTTGTATGCAGGATCAATGGCATGAAAAGATTAAAGAGGAACAAATGCTTAAAGATTTCTCAATGTTGTTGTACATTGTTTCATTGTTGTAAAATTTTACTTCCGTTCTGCAATGTAAATGTAATATTGATGTAAACTCTGATGTAAAGTGTAAAGTTTGAATTTCCTTGTAAAATTGTACTAAGAGAAGCGAAAAGATCCTGTAGAGCATCTCGAATTCAGTGTATTTGGGATTCGGGGCGTTACAGTAGAAGGTGGTGAGAAGATACAATGTGAAGGAGTCTGCAAAGGAGAAGATTTTGTTTGCTAAGGGTTGAAGATCCTAGTTGACTTTCATGTGCTTTCCCTCGGTAGTAGTCAACTCATTCCAGGGGCACAGTGAATCAAAACATTCGAGGGGATGTGGCTCAGCTTCAAGGATTATACCCTGCATTTCGAGCATGAAAAGGAGTTTAAGGTGTTGAAGTGTATTTGCAGTGAAGGGGTGGATGTATCAGTCACTAAATCAATGCTCAAAGCCAAAAGGGTTTTAAGAACGGGGTTGTTATTATAGGTAACAGCTATGCCAGAATCTTTCCCCAGCCTGCCTACACCACCATCAAAACTCTCCCAGTTGCTTGAGGAATTTGTTGAAATCATCAAGGAAGGTACCACCACTCTTCCCCCAAGCAGACCACAGACCAAAAAATCCCATTATGTCATGATGCACAACCTACGAGTTTAAGCCTTATAAACACCTTTGGAGTCAGAATGAAATTGAGAAGATTGAGAAAGAGATGTTAAAGCCAGGGATCATACGCCCAAGTACCAACTCCTTTGCATCACCAGTTGTGTTAGTTAAGAAACAAGACAGGGTCATGGAGAATGTGTGTGGACTATAAAGCATTGACTAAAATGACCATTAAAGATAAACTTCTCATCCCCATCATTGATGAGCTGCTCGATGAACTCCATGGGTCTCAGTTTTTTAGTAAGTTGGATCTACGAAGCGGTTACCACCAAATTAGGATGGATGAAGCTGATGTACACAAAACAGCCTTCAAAACCCATGAGGGTCATTAAGAGTACAAGGTTATGCCATTCGGCTTGACCAATGCACCTTCCACCTTTTAATCCTTGATGAATGAGATTTTTAAACCTTATTTGAGGGAATTTGTACTGGTGTTTTTCGATGACATTCTCATCTACAACAAATCATGGGCAGAGCACCTCCAACACCTGTGAGCCATCCTGTAGCTCCTGCAAGCTAACTCATTGTTAGCAAAAATGAATAAATGTATTTTTGGAGTGAACAGGGTTGCTTATCTTGGCCATATTGTTTCGGATAAAGGAGTTGAAGCTGATCCTAGTAAAGTGGAGGCAGTGCAAGCATGGCCTACTCCCAAAAATATGGAAGCCTTGAGGGGTTTCTTGGGTCTCACAAGAGGTTACTACGCAAGTTTATTGCCAAATATGCTACAATTGCAGCACCTTTAGTTGCCTCGACTAAGAAGGGCACCTTCCAGTGGTCGGAGGCAGCTAGCGCAGCTTTTGAAGACCTAAAAAGAGCTCTTACCACCTCACCAGTGCTACAACTTCCTGAATATAGTGAACCATTCGTGCTAGAATGTGATGCTACAAGTACTGGTATAGGAGAAATTCTAATGCCAAGGAAACATCCCATTGCCTATTTGAGTCTTGAGCTGACAGGGAGGAGTAGGCATTCATCTGCCTACGAGAAAGAAATGCTAGCTATACTTATAACTGTGAAGAAGTGGAGACACTACTTATTGGGAAGAGAAGACACTACTTATTGGAAGAGAATTTGTAATCAAAACTGATCACAAGCCTTTGAAGCATCTGTTAGAGCGATTGGACACTGAAGCTCAACACACTTGGTTGTGTAAACTCCATGGTTATCAGTATAGAGTTGAGTACAAGGGAGGGGTGGAAAATGTTGGAGCTGATAGTTTGTCAAGGATGTTTGAGGAGTCTAAGTTACAATCTGTAACTTTGGTGCACCCAACTTGGTTAGAGAGCCTAAAGAAGGAAGTGATCCATTTTATCAAGCAGTTGGCCAACAAATATCTTCAGAGGAGCTTTCAAGCACCAAGTATAGCTTGCAGCATGGGTTGATTTATTACAAGGGGAGGGTCTTACTCAATCCTAACTCACCTATTATCAGAGAACTCTTGTTCCTCTACCATGACTCACAAGAAGGTGGCCATTCGGGGTTTGAAAAAACTTGGTATAGACTCAATCATATAGCCTATTGGTAGGGGATGAAGCAAACGATCAAATAGTACATAAGGGAATGTGACATTTGTCCGCAAAGTAAGTATCTCACTCAGTCACCCACTGGTCTCTTACAACCCTTACCCACACCTGCCTCCGTTTGGGAAGATTTGAGTATGGATTTTATGGAGGGGTTGCCGAGGAGCTCAGGGAAGACAACCATCATGGTTGTAGTGGATAGGTTGTCCAAATACATCTACTTTGTAGCCCTTGGTCACCTCTACACAACGAAGCAAGTGGTAGAATCCTTTGTCGAACACATCATCAAACTCTATGGGGTGCCAAGGTCAATTGTGAGTGACCGTGATGCAATATTTACAAGCTTATTCTGGAAGGAGATCTTCACGAGTCAAGGGACTCAACTTTGCATGAGTACTTCATTCCACCCCCAGTCGGATGGCCAAAGTGAGGTCACTAATAGAGTCTTGGAGACATACTTGCGGTGCTTCTATGCCTATACAGCACACAATTGGGTGAGTATGATGCCTTGGGCAGAATATTGTGTAACCCCTATTTCCCAAAATAAAAAAAATGCATTTTCTGTATATTTTCTGTATTTAAAATTTTCATAAATTATTTTTGGTGCTTTCAAAATTCTTTTGTCAAGATGTATTCTTGACTCTTCTATTAAAATCTAATTTTTCGATCAATAATTTTATTATAACTATTTTTAATGAATTTTATATTGTAATACAAATCTTATTTTTGATATTGTCATTTTGATCTCTATTATTATTACTACTATTGTTATTATTAGTACTATTATTATTTTTATCATTTTTTTTCTTATTATTATTATTGTTCTCAGTATTATTATTATTACTGTTCTTTTTAATATTGTTAATATTATTATTATTATTGTTATTGTTTTTATTATTATTATTAGTATTTCTATAAAACCTTATTTTTCCCTATTGGATACCCTACCCTTATAACCGTTAACCTAAAATCCCCTAAACCCTATAAAAACCCAATTACCCATTTATTAACACTACCCTATAAACCCATTTCCTGTTTTCCCCTAAAACCCAATTACCCAAACCCGAAACCTGTCTAAACCCATACCCGTTTACCACCCATCACCCCCTTCTTCTTCCCCTATATATTTTACCCATCTACTAAACCCTAGTTCTTGTGTAACCCCTAGCAACCGTCACCCCTTTGTCGCTCCATCTTCGTCCCGCTCATCCATGTTCCATCTGCCCTGTACTCCTCTCGGCATCATCTAGCTGCCCTGCCTCAGCCGCCAACCCATCATTTCCATCTCTGATCCCACTGTGTCCCTGTCACTCCCTCATCCTGTGTCTCTCCGCCCAAGCGTCGACGACACAACCCCTCCATCCTCCTCTCCTCGACTGGTCGCCGCGCATGCCTGCGCCCTGTGCCCCTCCGACTGCTCCTCCCTCAACAGCGCACTGTAGCCAGTAATAGTAGCATCGCTGTGTTCTGCTACACCTCGACAGTGCTGGCAGTCCTGTCTAGTCCCCGTTCGCCATCAACCCTGAGCTAATCCAGTGTTGTTGTTGGGTTGGATCACCTTGATCGTGGGCCATTGGATGGCTTCATCATCATCTTGATCATCATGATCTCATCTTTGATTGTGGACCGTCCGATCTCTTCTTGATCGTCACGATCATGATGATCATCAATTTTCTTTGATCGCAGTCGTTCGATCGATCGATCTTGATCTTCATCATTATCTTGATCATCAGGGAGATCTGGCCGTTCGATCTGATCCGATCATCTTGATCTTCGATCTCATCCGTCTGATTGTGTTCGTGATCTCGATCGTCTTCATCTTGTTCGTGATTGTGTGTTCGTGATTGGTTCGTGATCCGTTCGTTGGTTTTTGTTCGTGATCGTGTTCATGATCTGTTCGTTGGGTTCGTTCGTTTGTTTGCTTAAGTTCATACCCGGGAATCCGTTCCCGTTATTCTTGCTCTTTGCTCAGTTCCCGTCGTCTTCCAGGCAACTAACTTGTATTAAATTCCTTTGCATATACAAGTACAAAATACTGCTTGTAGTGTAGTTGGGTTCTAGAGACAATTCCTGTGTGAATCCCCTTGTTGATATTGTTTCTATAGTGATGATTGACTAATAGTTACCTCACGACATATATGACATGAATTAACCTAGGGTTGACCACTTTTGATGTATATGTTCATGCTATTTTGAGATATCTGTGTTTGATGTGTTATTCGTATTATACCTATCGAATACTTGTGAAATACCCTTTACCATATTGTTTGGACATCTAGAACACAATATTTCATGTTTGGGTTGATTTGGATGAATTTTGCGTGATTTATGTTGATTCGTGTATGAAGAACAAGTCTGTGCATTCTGTTTCCCTGATGTTGATCAGTATTTTAGACCGAATTAAGGTCAGTATTTGAAAATATTTTGTAAACATAAATTGTAGAGAATTCTGTCTATTTTCTAACCCTTTTGACGGATCTCAGTTTCGATTTACGTTTTGTGAGTTATGTCGATTTTACTACAGTAGTGTCGAAAGATTTCCAGATTTTGTTTTCTATGAATTCTGAAGAGTAATATATTTTTATTTTGGTGTTAAAATTATTATTTTGATCTGAAGTTTTGCTCAGTATCTCTAGACTTGATTGGGGTTTACCCAGAATCTTGTTGGATTTATTTGAGGAGTTTTACAAACCTTTTCATGCTTGCAAACAAAGATTTTACATGCAGAATTTTACTACTGTTCAGTAAAGAACTTGATTTTCGACCTATTTCTACTTGCTGTTTCTAAAATGATCCTGAATATGAAAGTTAGCTTACTGTATCTATTTTATTACCCTTTTGGCGGATTTGGATTTCGATTTATGGTTTCTGAGATATTGATGTTTTCGTACTGCAGCTTTTACAATTCCAGATTTACAAAACTACCGCATTTGATGTTTTCTGATTGTCGTTGACTAAACTATTTATATTGGAAAATTATGATACTTTATATTCTGATAATACACGTATAGGGGAATACCCCAGATTTTTTGTGGATTTAATTGAAAAGTTTTCATGCTGTTTTCTCGACTTTGAATACAATCTTCTGATTTCTGACTGAACTTGTTTTTTGGATTCAAACATGTTTTGAGTTATGATTTTGTGAAATACTTGTTGGATCCTGTAGGCAAGGGAAGAAACACTAGAGGGGGGGGTGAATAGTGTTTTTTATAAAAAATAATTGCGGAAATGAACTTTTCTTCTGACCATTCGACTTGAAAAGAGAAACCAGTCGACTGGGGTGACAGTTAAGAAGAGTATTTTAAGACAAGTCTGATCAGTCAACTTATAGAAGAAAAAGTTGACTTACCAGATAGGTTTTCAGAGAGTATGTAGTACAATTCTGACCAGTCGACTTAAAAGGAGACGCGGTCGACTCTCTAGACAAGTTTCACAGAGAACTTAAAAAGCAAGAAAATGAAATGCAAGTTCAAAGAGATAGATACAACCACAGAGTACACACAATGTATCCTGGTTCGGTCCTCCCGACCTACATCCAGTCCCCAAGCAACCCACTTGAGATTTTCTACTATTCTTGAAAAATGTACAAGAATACCCTACGGCGTTAGACAACAACCTTGTCCAACCCGTAGTCCTTTCTCACCACTAGAGAAAGCAACCCACTCTTCCACTAAGAGTGAAAACCTGACTCTACATCCTAGAGCCTTACTCTCTAACCGAGAGAAAAAGAAACAATAAAATTGTTTACAATTAACCTATAGCCTTGTTGTGATTGTGATTTTGTACGTGGCTATTTGGTTGACTTCTGAATTCAGTCCAAAACGAAGTCGATGTTATGCTGGACTGAAAACAGAGAACCAAGACTTAGTGAATTTGAAAACTTTTCTTTCTTGAAAGCACAATACTTGAAATTTTTCTCGAAAATGCTTGGAACTCTTCCATGGTGATTCTAAGGCTCTATTTATAGAGTAGAATCTCTGGACGTTGTAAAAACTGTTCTTACAACTGTTTAACAACGGATAATAACGGATAAAAGTTTTAAATTCGAAAAAACAAGTTTTGAAATCAGTAAATTGTTGAAACGACTTGAACAGTCAACTGGGTTGCCATTATGAGTCGACTAGTCAGAGTTTGAAGAAGATCAGATAGTTTTGTACAGATTCAGTTGACTGGTCTTTAACGGCAGTCGACCGGTACTCAACAGCTGATCTAGTTAAAGCTGTTTTGACCTTTAGATTTTGTAAAACACACAGTTATAAAAAATATGTGTGAGTGTGTGTGTGTGTGACAAGGCTATACATCAATCTAAGACTCAACAAAGAGAAAAAATTACATTTTACAAAACACACAAACTATAAGACATTGAAGCTTTGGTCTTGATTTGAGTCTTGAGTCTTGAGTGAAGCTTTAGCCATTGTCTTTATATGAAGCTTTGCTTGATCATTCTTCAGTTTTGGAACATTATGACTTGCTCGATCAATTTGCTTTGAGGCCTTTGTGTATCATACATGATAAACTTTGATACAACCTGCAATATATGAGAAATAGCACAACAAATTTTGCATTGTGTTGTAATCATCAAAATCAAGAATCAACATTCTCCCCCTTTTTGATGATGACAACACAATAGCTTACAATAATGGAAATAGATGTTACTCATGCTCCCCCTATCAAATGTACAACATGCATAGGTTTAAAAAAACATGCACAAGGATATGCTACTCAAAACATGCACAAAATAACACAAAGCCAACACAAAGAGCTATATATTTCTCCCGCTTTGTCATCAACAAAAAATGGAGGAAAAAACCACAAAAAGTACATAGCAAAATGACAAACAAAGACAAATTTATACATAGAAAGGGAATATTCTTAGTTCAAACGGTTACATAACAAATAGAACATTCAATAATAAGTAGGAAATATATTGAAAAAATATAAAAATAGTAGCTCATCAATCTTCATCATCTTCATCTTGGCCACCATGAGAGGGAGGAGGAAACTGAGTGGTGAACAGGTGGGTAAGATGAGAAATATTTGACTCAAGAACATCTTGACGATCCATTATATAATTGACAGCATGATAAATACTGCGAGCATCAACAAAATCTGCTCGAGGACGAGAGGAACTAGAGGCTGAAGATGGACAGGATGAAGTAGCTAAAGGAACTGGATGGGAAGTCCTAGAAGGAGACCTAGGTGGAGAGGAGTGAAGATTCATGCGTGTTAAACTTGTACGATCAAAAGACTCATAGTGTTTTACTACATTGGTATCAGCATCAAGATCGACACCATAAGCACAAAAGACTTGAGTAAGAAGGGCACCAAAAGGAAGAAATGAAGTATGAGCCTTATGAAGCCTAGAGAAGATAATACGACCCCAATTGATATTAATTTTGCCAAATATTGCATAAACGGCTTGTTGCAACTCCATGGAATACTGATCATAACTCCCTATTTTTGGAATGATATTGTATAATAGTATGCGTGCAACAAGTTTTGCAATAGGAGTAATGGACCAAAATAAATTTTAGATAAAATGGTGGCATCATCCATCTCAATTTCTCCTAAGTCAAGCCTTTCATCATCTAAACCAAAATAAGATTGATTCTTGCGAATGTGAGTTTCATTTTCTTATTTTTGACAGAAGTATAGATGAAAATCTCACTACCATCATCCGATTGAACAACCTTCATATTTGTATAAAATAAATAGATGAGTTGAGGATAGTAGTAGGGTTGATTTTCTAAGGACAAAAACTCATAAAGACCATAATGTTGAAACAAAGACATGAGATTAAACCATCAAGATCGGAAAAATTTACAAACTGACCCGGAAAAATCATAATGGAACATATTATGTACCATTTTTCAACAAGGTCCGGACTTCTAAGATATTGGATATAGTCCCTAGAAGATGAACCCTCCTCCACATGAGATGTTTTTGATCTCTTAGGAGCCATGAGAAACAAAACTTTCAAACAAAAAAGAGGAAAGAAAGTATACCAACAAAGAGACTCTAGAAGAATCAAAAGAGCTTCAAGGGGACTTGAACACCACAATAAATCAGAGGAGTTGGAGCTTCAAATGACTGGAAATTGACAGCAGCAGCAGCAGTAGCAGCAGCACCAGTCGACTTATCTTCTTCTGATCTGAAAGACAAAGATAAGGTAAAAGTGAAAGAAAAGGGGTAGGTTTAGGGTTTTTAAACAAAAATGTATGGCTAAGATCAAGGAGAGGGATAGAAACGGCTCATATATGGTCATAGAACAGTAAAAAAGTGAACATTCGCCTCAAAAGATGTGCCAATATTTGAATTTTAAAAAAACTAATTCGCGACAGTCGACTGGTATTAAGGGCCAGTAGACTTAGTCGAGATTCAAAATAGAAAATTGAACATAGAATTAATACAACTGGTCAGTTGACGGGGTACTATGCACAGTCGACTGTCCAGAGCAAAAAATTCAGACAAAAATCTAGAAAAATAAAAGATACTTGGCAGTCGACCGAACAATACTTGTAAGTTGACTTACCATAAAAAATTCAAGAAACATCATGAAAACTACAAATCCCTAGTTCTCTTCTTAAGGTGATAAAAGTGCCTTCCTTAAGAGGTTTGGTAAAAATGTCAGCTACCTGTTTATCAGTAGAAATAAAGTCTAAAGAAATGTCTCCCTTTAAAACATCATCACGTAAAAAATAATGTCGAATATCAATATGTTTCATACGTGAGTGTTGAACCGAATTTTTAGATAAGTTAATGGCACTGGTATTATCACACATTATTGAAGGTTTTTCAAATGAAATACCAAAGTCTAATAGGGTTTGTTTCATCCACAAAATTTGGGCACAAGCCAAACTTGCAGCGATATATTCAGCTTCTGTAGTAGATAGGGATACCGAATTTTGCTTCTTACTGCACCAAGAGACTAGTGAATGTCCCAAATAGTGACATGTTCCACTAGTGCTCTTGCGGTCAGTTTTACTACCGGCAAAATCAACATCACTATATGATAAAAGTTGAAAGTTGTTGATACGTGGATAAAATAGACCATAATCAGACGTGCCTTTATTATATCTTAAAATGCGTTTCACAACTTTTAAGTGAGACTCTTTAGGACTTGACTCATATCTAGCACACAAATATATATTAAACATAATGTCCGATCTACTAGTAGTTATATGTAAGAGTGGGCCAATCATACCTCTATAGAGTTTCTGATCGATACTCTTACCTAATTCATCTTTGTCAAGGATAGTGGTAGTAGTCATAGGTGTGGTCTTACTACTCGTGCTATCAATGTTAAACCGTTTGAGTAATTCCTTAGCATATTTTTCTTGATTAATAAATATGCCAATATGTGACTGCTTAATTTGTAGTCCAAGAAAATAATTGAGGTAACCCATGTGGCTCATCTCAAACTCGTTTTTCATGGTGTTAGCAAACTCTTGACATAAATTACTATCAGTAGAACCGAAAATTATGTCATCAACATATATTTGTATGATTAAAATATCATTCTTAATTCTTCTAATAAACAAAGTAGTATCTACTTTACCTATTTCAAAACCTGTTTCTAAAAGAAAAGTCTTCAATCGATCATACCAAGCACGAGGTGCTTGTTTAAGACTGTATAAAGCCTTTTTCAATTTAAAAACGTAGTTTGGGAATTGTTTATGCTCAAAACCTGGTGGTTGTTTAACATAAATATCTTCCTTTATAAACTCATTAAGGAATGTACTTTTAACATCTATTTAAAAAAGTGTAAAATTCATAAAACACGCAAAAGATAATAAGATACAAATTAATTCTGATCTAGCAATAGGAGCATATGTTTCATCAAAATTTATGCCTTCTTCTTGATCATACCCTTGAGCAACTAGTCTAGCTTTGTTCCTAACAACTTGTCCTGATTCATCTAACTTATTCTTGAATACCCATTTAGTACCAATTATAGTATGATCAGGAGGTCGTGGAACTAAATCCCATACATTATTCCTCATGATTTGGTTTAACTCATCTTGCATAGCATTCATCCAAAATTCTTTCTCACACGCTTCTTGTATATTCTTTGGTTCAAAATTCGACAAGAAAGCTTTGTGAGATATCATGTTAACATGTGATCTCGTCTGAATACCATGTGAAATGTCGCCAATTATTAAGTCATGAGAATGATCTCTAACTTCAACAAAAGACTTTGGTAAAGTTGGGGACATCACAACAGGATCAGTCGACTTGACAAGTCCATCAGCCGACTTGACTTCCTTATCGGTCGACTTATCCGCAAGACTAGTATGTTCTAAAGATGTAATTACATTATTTAAAGGTGATGAATTAGTTTCATCATCTTCAATTAAAGTCGATGAAGACAGAGACTCATCAAATACAACATGCATGGATTCTTCAATAGTCATTATTGACTTGTTGAAGATTTTATATGCCTTACTCCTATTTGAGTATCCTACAAAGATACCCTCATTAGATCTAGGATCAAACTTATCTAAATCATCCTTAGTGTTCAGAATAAAACACTTACATCCATATATTTTTAAGTAAGAGACCATAGGAATTCTATCAAAAAATAGCTCATAACATATTTTCTTTAGCTTAGGCCTAATCAAAATTCTATTTAAAACATAACAAGCTGTAGCAACGGCTTCAGCTCAAAAATACTTAGGTAAATTGCTTTCAACAAGCATCGTACGTGCACATTTTTGCAAAGTCCTATTCTTCCTTTCAACTACTTCATTTTGTGGTGAACCTAAGCTCTAGGAAATGCAAATGAATGAGTTATGCCATTCTTGTTGTAATATTCTGCAAACGTTTTATTTTCAATTTCTCCACCAAGATCACTTCTAATAGTGACTATGGTTAGAGACTTTTGATTTTGAATTCATTTACAAAAATTAGCAAATTCTTCAAAAACATCATTCTTATGTTTTAAAAAGAATGTCCAAGTGAATCGTGAAAAATCGTCTACTAAAACAAATACATACCTACTTTTATTTAAAGAAGCAACTCTAGTAGGGCCAAATAAATTCATGTGAATTAATTCGAGTGGCCTACTAGTAGAAATTATTTCTTTTGTTTTAAAAGTAAATTTAATTTGTTTACCTAGTTGACATGCATCACATAACTTATCCGTTTTAAAGGATAGTCTTGGCAGCCCTTTAACTAGGTTGTACTTAGACAATTTAGAGAGATTTTTTATATTCACATGGCCAAAACGTCTATGCCATAGCCAAGAATCATTATTAGAAGCTACTAAGCAAAAATTATTCGAAAACTCATATGCTTTTAAATACAATTTATAAATGTTATTTTTCCAAAAATCTTGAAAAATTATATTTTGCATGGTAGAGTCAAAAATTAAACATGCATTTTTTTTCAAACATGATTTTATAACCCATATCACAAAGTTGGCTAATATTTAACAGGTTATGCTTAAGTTTACTAACTAATAAGACATCTTCAATAGAGGGTTTAATGTGCTTACCGATCGTACCAATTCCTATGACCTTTCCTTTATTGTTGTCACCAAATGTGACTGTTCCTCCATCAATATTTTGTATGGAAGATACGAAGTTGGCATGACCAGTCATGTGCTTCGAGCATCCGCTGTCAAGTATCAAAATATTCAATTTGAATATGGTACCTTTTCATTGGGTCCGAAATAGATTAGTTTGTGGGAAACCAAACCCATAATGAGTTTGATTTTCCACCATAAGCAGAAATAAAATTAACAGAATTACATACAGTAAGCATATATGAATTAATATAAGAAATTCTATCTTTCGAACTCAGGTTGACTGGAACCCATACATATTTGCTCTGTCTAGTCAACTTTACAGCACCTTTCAGTTGACTTTTACTATTATTCAGTTGACTGGGGGGTAGTATAGGTCGACTTATCTGAGGTATTTGTCTCGTTGAATGAGACTCAGTACATCTGGACAGGCGACGGATGGCTGGGTGTAGTCGACTTGTCTGAACTTTAGATTTGCCTTAATCATGAAACCT
Organism: Hemerocallis citrina; assembly: GCA_017893485.1. NCBI lineage: Eukaryota > Viridiplantae > Streptophyta > Magnoliopsida > Asparagales > Asphodelaceae > Hemerocallis > Hemerocallis citrina. The sequence goes on from CM030361.1 coordinate 175,161,057, forward strand.
TGCAGTTTTAGGCTTTTCAAAAAACTCAAAAGTTTATGCTTAATACTGAAAATCGATACAGGTTTATTTACACTAGTGTTCTTAGAAGAATGAGATTTTTCAAGGAACTTTTTAAAACCAAGTCCAAACTTTTGACTAGATTGCACTTGATTTTGAAGAACATCATTTAAGTTCTTTTTTCCTTTATTAAATTTAGATACATTCTTGGATATCTCTTCATAATTTTTCTTTAGAGACTCAAGCTCCATATCTAAACTAGAAAGACGAGAATTTAAAGATTTTACTTCTTTATCAAGGTTAAGATTCTCTTGAGAAAGTGTTTGATTAACTTTCTCTAAGTTCTTAACTCTAATCTTTTCTTTTTTAAGTTCTTGAAAAATTTCATTGAAAGCATCAAGTAAATTATTAGAATCATACTCATTACTTGATTTTGAGACGCCATAAAACACACGTTTGCAACCTCGTTTGTCTCATCAATTTGTTCTTCCGACGAAGAATCGCTGTCATCCCAAGTTGCTTGATATGCCTTTTTGTTCTTCACGAACTTGCTGTTGGTGTACTTGTCCTTCTTGAAGTTGGACACCTTTCCCTTAGATTTTGCGTTCTCTAGTGGGCAATCCTTCTTCATATGGCCTGTCTTGTTATACCTGAAACAAGTTGGAGGTTCATTAGATTCCTTACATTTTGAATTAAACTTACCTTTTCTTAGGAACATTTTGAACTTTCTCGTGAACTTGGCAATCTCTTCCTCATCTTCTTCTTCATTCTCGGAGTCTGACATGGCTTTGAATGCTAATGTCTTCTTCTTTGATTGTTGTGGTTCGGCATCCTTCTTGTACTTTTCAAGTTGTACTTCATAAGCCATAAGATTTCTCACAAGATTCTCAAGAGAAAGTTGTGTTAAATTATTGGCCTCTTCTATGGCAGTAGTCTTCTTTTCCCATTCGGGGGTTAGTGCATGAAGTACCTTCCTCACCATCTCGGCTTGAGTGTACGTCTTTTCAAGTGCCACAAGTGAATTGGTAATGTCTGTGAACCTTGTAATCATCTCGGACACATTCTCATTCTCCTTCATGCAGAACATTTCAAACTTGTGAACAAGAACAGATATTTTAGATTCTTTTACTTTATTTGTTCCTTCATGAGTTACCTCGAGTGTGTGCCAAATTTGATGAGCGGTTGTTACATTGGACACACGGTTGAACTCCTTCTTTGTAAGGGCACAAAATAGCACGTTCATCGCCTTTGCATTGTTCATTGTTTGGTACTTCATGTCGTCGTTCTATTGTGCATATGGAATGGTAGGAGCGGTGTACTCGATCTCCGGCATGTTCCATATTTCATAGTTGATGGACTGAAGGTAGATCTTCATTCTACACTTTCAATAGTTGTAATTGGTTCCATCGAAGATGGGTGGCCTTTGTGTAGACTGGCCTTCATGGTATTGATTTGCATTAGAAGTAGTTGCCATTGCACTCAACTAGGCTCTGATACCAAGTGTTGTGAAGGGTTTCGAGCACATAAACGCAGCGGAATAAGCGTGAAAAATAAATAAAAATCGAAACCCTCCGCAGGATCCATGCGAAAACACAAGATTTAATTCGGAGATTAAGAATAAATACCTTAAGAAGCTTTAACAATTTAATAAGGGAGAATTAAAGAGGTCCAAGCTTCTTGAATCACCACGCATCCCGCTCTCGCAATCTACGCTCTACCGGTATCCACACGAACGCTTGATCTTTGAAGGAGCGATGTACTAGCATCCGAAAACCACCTTCTCTCTATCTCCATTTTCATCTCTCAAACGGCTAGGGTTTTTCTCTTGAACCTCTAACCCTAATTTTGAGAGTTTAAGATGTTTATATAGAGAGAAAAATCTGTTTTCTAAAGCCCAATCCCATTGGGCTTTTATTAAAATTAGAATTCTTAATTAAATAATTAATTAAGTCAAACTTAATTAATATTCTAATATAATTCTAATTCTAATAATTAGTAAATTTGAAATTCTATTTAATTAATTAATTAAGTCTCACTTAATTAATATTATAAATAAAATCGAATTACTATTTAATTTAAATTCATAATTTAAATTAAATCTCCTTCAAGCGTTCTTGTGTGTGACCCTGTAGGTTATTATTACGTTGGCAATAATTTTATTATTCAATAAAATTATAAACAATGAGCGGCATCTAGTAATACATCATTGCTACCCAAGTAATAATAATAAATCGGTGATTCGATTAAACCTTTCGTGACTAATGTTCCATGTAATATAATCCTTTTAACCTTGATATTATAGATTAAACTTGAGGCATGGTTTGTGTCATCCTCTTCATAATTTAATCTTTATTTTCTTGATCGATGAGTAGACTATTCAAACAAATCAATATTTGAGCATGGCCATGCATTTCATAGTCTCACTCAAACAAGAGGCCAATAATATCACTCCTATAGATAGGAGGGTTAAATCCCATCTAGATCATTCATATCTCTCACATGATTCATAATATACCCAACAACCATCTTTATCATTACCCGGTTAAAGATAACTTTTGATGAAATCAAAGTATATTAATTCTCATGTAGAACTATAATGATTTCAGGTCTAAGGATCATTACACCATTATCACTGTGAGATTTCTTATGACACTATTTATAATCTTCCATGTAGAATCTCACGGTGGGTCAGTCCAGTACACTGTACTCTTACATGTACCTATGCATTGACTTTAGCATCTCTATACTAATGACCAATGAGATATGGTCATCAGTCAATCAACATACTAGTCTCGATGTATTATTATTGTCCTTATAATAATAATACTCGACTAGGGACATTTAAGAATATGATACTCTTAACATATATAATCTCATGTTCAATTCTTATATTTGAATCTATATAATTTGTATCATATTCTAAGGACATTTATTATGCTAACATTTATAACGCAGTAAATAAAGACATAATAAACTTATATTTTAATAATCACTAAAACATAATGACATAATAGCGTTTCTAAAACTCTAATGTATTGTCTCTAGGGCACCTACACTAACATGTTGGATCCTGTAGGCAAAGCAAGAAACACTAGAAGGGAGTGAATAGTGTTTTTTATAAAAAATAATTGCAGAAATAAACTTTTCTTCTGACCAGTCGACTTGAAAAGAGAAACCAATCGATTGGGGTGATAGTTAAGAAGAGTATTTTAAGATGAGTCTGATCAGTCGACTTATAGAAGAACCAGTCGACTTACCAGATTACCAGACAGGTTTTCATAGAGTATGTAGTACAAGTCTGATCAGTGACTTAAAAGGAGGCGCAGTCGACTCTCCAGACAAGTTTCACAGAGACCTTAAAAAGCAGGAAAATGAAATGCAAGTTCAAAGAGATACAACCACAGAGTACACACGATGTATCCTGGTTCGGTCCTCTCGACTTACATCCAGTCCCCAAGCAACTCACTTGAAATTTTCCACTATTCTTGAAAAATGTATAAGAATATCCTACGACATTAGAAAATAACCTTGTCCAACCCGTAGTCCTTTCTCGCAACTAGAGAAAGCAACCCACTCTTCCACAAAGAGTGAAAACCTGACTCTACACCCTACAGCCCTACTCTCCAACCGAGAGGAAAAGAAAATAATAAAATTGTTTACAATCAACTTATAGCCTTGTTGTGATTGTGATTTTGTACGTGGCTATTTAGTTGACTTCTGAATTCAGTCCAAAACGAAGTCGACATTATGCTGGACTGAAAACAGAGAACCAAGACTTAGTGAATTTGAAAACTTTTCTTTCTTGAAAGCACAATACTTGAACTTTTTCTCAAAAAATGCTTGGAACTCTTCCATGGTGATTCTAAGGCTCTATTTATAGAGTAGAATTCCTGGACGTTGTAAAAACAATTCCTATAACTGTTTAACAACGGATAATAACAGATAAAAGTTTTAAATTCGAAAAAACAAGTTTTGAAATCAGTAAACTGTCGAAACGACTTGAACAGTCGACTGGGTGCCGTTATGAGTCGACTGGTCAGAGTTTGAAGAAGATCAGACAGTTTTGTACAGATTCAGTCGACTGATCTTTAACAGCAGTCGACTGGTACTCAACAGCTGATCTAGTTCAAGCTGTTTCGACCTTTAGATTTTGTAAAACACGCAGTTATAAAAAATATGTGTGAGTGTGTGTGTGTGTGACAAGGCTATACATCAATCTAAGACTCAACAAAGAAAGAAAATTACATTTTACAAGACACACAAACTATAAGATATTGAAGCTTTGGTCTTGATTTGAGTCTTGAGTCATGAGTGAAGCTTTAGCCATTGTCTTTATATGAAGCTTTGCTTGATCATTCTTCAGTTTTAGAACATTATGACTTGCTAGATCAATTTACTTTGAGGCCTTTGTGTATCATACATGATCAACTTTGATACAACCTGCAATATATGAGAAATAGCACAACAAACTTTGCATTGTGTTGTAATCATCAAAATAAAGAATCAACAATACTATATGACTTATATATGTTTGCTGGATTCAGAAGGTAGCCTATTTTCTAGATTCTTCGATGGATTCAGATTTGCATTTTTGTAGCAACGGAAATTCCTATTTTAGTACAGTAGTGTCTTGCTGTCCTGAACTAGTATTTGCATGATTCTATTCCTTTATGAACTGTCTATCATCCGTACATGTTTATCTGTCATCCTGAACCTGTTACATGTTTATACCATGCTATTCTCACTCTGTTTTGGGCACAAACATGCATGTCTGATAATAATAACAAAATAACCAAGCTGGGGTTTGTGGAAAAAATCTTGTAGTTGAAAATATAGAAATGTGTACTGAGAAAAGGGCCCATGTTCTCTATCTGTTTTGTGTTCATGACTACATGATTCACAACTATGTTTATCTGACCCTGACTACATTACTTTCCTATAGGAAGATGTACTCAGAAGAGAACCCATAGGTTCTATCTGTCTGTCTGATCCCTGAGTACACTGCCCTATGGACTCCACTACGAAATCTAAACGAAACTGTTTGAATGCAGCAACCATGTGATAAAAATTTGGGGCGCATGAAGTGCTATCTAGATAGTAATCACACAAGACTTATAAGAACATGACATCTGTTATCTGTTTATCTATATCTGTTTATCTGAAATTTGGTATCTGATTATCTGTTATATGTCTGACTATCATCTGACACTATCATCTGTATATCTGTCTGCATACCATCTGACACTTAACACTTGACACATGTTATCTGTATCTGTTAGTATACCATGTTATCTGATTTGTTTCCTGATTTGTGTTAGATATTACATTTTTGTTGACATGCCTATACCATGCTATGTTGTTTCTGTTACTTTATATTTGATATTATCCTATGCAATTGTATCCTGTACTACAAGCGGCCCGCAACTTGTATTGACGGAAGTTTGTTTTCTCTTTCCTCTGTCCTGTAATTTATTAATTGCAGATCAGGATGACCAGTTGCCAGATGGATTTGGCGAGATGAAATATTAGTGCTTGAGTTTTGCATTTATTATTATTACGATTTCTGTTGCTTATTTAAAAAATTGTATTTGATACTTGGATTTATTTTTGTATTTAGGCAATGTGATCTAGGATATTATTGACTTATTCAGATCTGATTTATTTGGAATTATATTATAATCTGGTTTCAAGTAAACTTCTGTTGGTGTATTTGATTCGATTATGCATACTTGGTTGATTCTTTTACTTCCGACTCTGATTATTTCTGTGAGATATTGTAAAGATTCTGAACAGCTTATGGATGATGAAAATCATTCGCTGGGCTTAGTCACGTATCCGTATTCTGTATTTCCTTTTTGAGAAGCGGGGCGTGACATGTTGGCACAACACCAATGTGCATAGTGCTACCAAAATGTCTCCCTACCAAGTGCTCTACGGAAAATCACCTCCCACACTGATGGCCTATGTTCCTCACACTGCTAAATAACAAGAAGTTGAAGAATGCCTACTGGAGAGGGATCTCACGCTGCAAATTCGGACAACTTGAATAAAGCACAGGGAAGGATGAAAAGGAATGCTGATAAGCACAACGGTGAAAAAACTTATGAAGTGGGGGACTTACTCTTCCTCAATCTTCACCCATATAGGCATACATCAATTGGGGGGAAAAAGGTACACAGGTTGTCGCATCTTTATTATGGACCCTGTGCAGTCGCAGAAAAGATCAGGGCAGTGGCTTACAGACTTCAAATCCCTGCGATGGCAAAAATCCACGATGTATTTCATGTCTCGCAGCTGAAGAAACATTTAGGGGATCCAGGAAATTTACAAACTACTCATCCTATTTACTTTCATGAAGATTCATTGGAACCTGCAAAAATACTGAGCAGGAGGATAGTATAGAAGAGGGGTGTGGCTGTGTCAGAAGTTTTGATTCAGTGGGAAGGAGGTGGAGAGGCAGAAGCGACATGGGAAGGATTTTGGGACATATATAATCGCTTCCCTCACTTTCAAAAGACCATGGAAGTGCCTCTTTAAGAAGGGAGGATTGATACAATGCTAACTGTATCCTGTGAATAAAAGGAACCAATGAAAATTGCTTGAGTTCCAGTCCTTATATTGGTGTATCAGTCTGGGGGAATTTAACTTCTTTTTAGGGGTTTTATGTAAAACTGTTGCTCTATTCTGCAAATAAATGCCTCTCTCCCACGCTCTGTTCCTTTCCGTGCTCATGTGGATGAGGCGGATTGGTGGGTTAATAGGTGGAGGGGCCCAACTATAATTCTTTTAGTTAAAAAATGGTTGTGTGACTGATTGTAATACGGGCGCTACAAGTAGTACGTGTGAGTGCCTGATTGGTTGGCCTAAAAGCAGAGCGGTGCTACATATAAGTAGACTATGCCTCCCCTGCTTTCATTATGCTGAGATTTTTGATATTTAATAGAATTGATTTTCTGTTCTTCTTCTATCTCTTTGTTTTTCTTGCTTTTAATGGTTACCCACTCAGGGCATGACCCCCACCCCTCAATTAATGGTGCAACCTCCGCTAGTCTTCAGGGCTGTATCACGTTCTTCTTTGACGTCGCCGTTCGCACCGCCTTTCTCCCGTCATCACTGTAAATCTCAAACCCTAGATATCGATCTCAT